>BGZK01000122.1:0-719566 GCA_005406025.1 Eumeta japonica
GAATATTTGACCTTTTATTATGTTCTGATAAATATTTATTAAATAATTAACATTAGTAATGAATTTAATATTGGTAAATTAAATAGTATTAATGTTTATGCTAAGTAAAATAATGCGTGGGAAGTTTAGTGAGTTATTTATGTTACAGTTAAGTTATAGGAAGTTTAATATTTGAATTGTATCTTTTAAAGATATTGTTAGTGGGTTATTGCGATTTTATCATTTGGTATTAAAAAAGTACTAGATACTATGTTTGGCATAATTTAAACTTAGATTTATTGAGCTTTTTATTAACACTTTATTTCGTAATGAACGTGGAATACACAAATGACAAGTGCTACTTGTATTTTATATATTCTGGATTATCGTTTTGGAGCTGGAATATGTAACTGCCCCGGGTGTAAACAGGTACATATTATATTGCTAAATAATCTCTTTTGGTTGTGCACTTCTGTCACGAGTCCTTAATGAAGGCGTACGTGACTTAGAGACATATACATACATACTTTAATTTATTGCCCGATAAAATCGCGATAAAAATTCACACACGAATTACAATCATACACAAATCAATCAGACAATAAAAGGTTCATCGATTCCGGTATCTCGTATAGAATTCGAAATGCGGAAAATGAACTAAATAGCTTCTACTTTATATACTAATTAGATATTCAGGGCGTCTATTTCCGCCTCTTTCATCAATTTCAATCACCTTTATCAGTTCACCAAAGTAACTGTCGATAAGAGACGAAACGGTGATAAAATTTGGCGTTCCTCATAATAATAATAAAATAATACCAATAATGATTATGACTAAATTTTTCATTACATTATTAAAATATCAATACATTTATCTCTCTAATGAGACATGAAAATTACTCTAAGAGATAATGTGCATACATATGTTAATGTTAATAATGTAATATTCATATATTTATTTAAACATTTTTATGTACTATCTAGCCGAATTTTACATCTGCAAAACAAAAAACAACTGTTTGATTTTTGCGTATTTGACGGTATCGTCGTTTACGACCTTGTTACATACCTATCTTTACTTCTACAATGAATGCATAGGTTAAATTTTTAAGGTTGTAATGTTAACTAAGCGATCATGTTGTTTATTCGTGTAGTTTATCGCAACAGGTTAAACACTATTGCATGTAGGAAACTTATTGTTTAGTCACATCTGCGCGAGCGCCGCCCGTCCGAGAGTCATAATTATTTATGTAATTTATTCACTCATTACGTAAACACAGTTTTTATGCAATCATTTCATAAATATAGAATAAATTCTTGAAAATGATCTGCTGTCGTAAAACAAATGTGGTTTTTACTCTTCACTCGTTTGTGCTATTATCGAAAAGTCTCTGCAAATTGACTTGAGATTTCTTACACTACAGGTTTTTATACTAAAGCTCTAATTGTAGAATGTTCCCGATGTGCGTGGAATTAATAAAGATGTGTTTGATTATGAAATTGAATTAAAAATTATTAGTTTCAATAATTTACTACAAAGTGAACCGCCTAAGTCGGCGCTGATATTAACCGTCAGTGCCGTCCTCGTCCACCGGAGATCGGAGACCGAAGACGGAGTCCGTGGACGGAAGTTTTGAGGGTAGAAAAACAAAATCGGGAACGGCTCGATGTGCTCACAATATTTTCACTTCGAAATACGGTGCGTTTTCATTTTTTAAAGCGTGTATTAAAATGCATATAATCTTTTCCTAAGTACTCTAGTCTCATTAAGATTCTTTTTTAGTCCAGTTTAATAAATAAACATCGTTATTCTAACCTGGTCGAGTTAAGACGACGCACCTACCGCGCGATATTGAAGATTAGAGACGAAATCTAACGTGTACGGGAAATAAAAATATGAGATCTGTGATTAAATCGATTTTTACCGCATCAGTACGCTGAGATAAATGCGTCGATAACATCCATTTCTTTAGATAGTCCCGTGTGCGTCTGTCGATGTGATCCTAGGTTCAGTGTGAAACACGCGTTTAATATTTCTTTAAATTTACGAAATTTAACTACGACTTTTAAAATTTATATTAAAAAAAAATCTTCGTTTATATCCCGGAGTTCTGGTGCGTATTATGACGGGTGAACAATAGGGGTACTTTATTTAGTTATGCTTTTTTGTTTTTCAATTTTACTGGGTATTGTTTTCTACTTTTTAGTATAGTAATATTCAATTTAAAAATTGTTGAAAAAAGATTGGAAGTAATCTTTTTTTTTTTTGTGTATAAAATTATGCCTACGGAACCCTAATGAAGGCTGGCTATTTCGGCGGGCGCGGCAGCAACCCTATCGGACAATCGCTTATTGTTTTATTGGCGTGTGACGTACTCTTCACGGATGTGTTATGCACCGGGCTTATTGGACGCTATAAATTAATAAGTAATAGCATGTTTATTTATCATTATTTATATTTTTATGCGTCAATTGGCCGTGATGATTCGACAATTGAAACTATTTGTTTGTTATAAAATAAACAATTACAAAATAAGAAAAACAAAAGAAATGATAATTAAAAAAAATACCTATTTACTACCTATGCCCATTAAATCTGGAAAATTAAAAATTGCAATAGAAGAATAATTTATTAAATGGTGGGGGATCTTCTGCGGGACCGAACACGTTTTTCCTAAAAACACAAATACGGTAACTACATTAGCAAGACTATTTTTTTTCTACGATGGTATGATCAGTACTATTATTATTTGTTTTAGGGTTATTTACAACGCGTACAAAATCGTTTTTGTAAGCAAAATTCGCTAGATGATTACCTTGGCGATCTTGCTCGAGCGTCGGAGGCGGCGGGCGCGCGCTGTTCGCCAATCCACTCCTCTGTCCACTCGCTTTTTAAGGCTACGACCATTTGTCAGTGTATTATCTAAAATGCAGTGTTTCTTTTTTAAATTCACGCTTTTACGATTCCACAAACTCTGTTTTGCCATACTTTTTCGTGGGAACAGGCTCGAGTGCGTAGAAAATGCGTGCACGCTTCATTTCTAAAAGGTTTAAAACAACGAGTTCGCGACACGTCTTTATGGCGATTTACGCTATCGACGTACAAGAACGTCAAAAACTGACAATGACTGAAATTGAACTTTTCGCTCCTTTTTGCGGTTCACATCGCGCGACACCTGAGAGATGTCTGCCGGATATCGAATCTGCCACCGGAGCGGGCCGCCGCATGTAAACGGGCTGGGCGACACGCGACAGACGCCGTACCGGAGGCAGCGAGGGCCAGTAATGCGCGCTTCCGGACTGCGGGGCCGACTTACTGCTTCTAGACACTCCTAACACGCATCGGAACGCACGCGCACACGCATAGACGCACAAAATATTTTTGTTTTTTTTTTGACTTATTTTATCTTTTTGACATCGTGGTACTGTTTAGAGCCCGTCTTTCAGTGGGCATAGTTTTTCGTTACCGACTTCAAAAGGCATAATATATATTTTTTATATTGTCTGAGTAAAGGTAAAATAACCTAAAATATTTTGTCTGGTTGGAAGGGTAGCAAATGCGGACAAATTCAGTTTGTCATCAGTTTCAAATTTAAGTAAAAGTTACAATACAATTATTGTGTTTGAAGTAAAATTTCAAAGGACGGTACTTAGGCAAAACGTTTTCATAACGCCTATATTTTCCACGTTGGCTCCAAAAGTACCCAAAGTTCAGGAAAATTTGCCTGAAATTTATGAACGTGGACACACTAAATAGTTACTCTGATAGCATATTCAGAATTGCACATCATGAGTTAATCATTCGTCGGCGAGATTTTGTTGTAGATTGATATTGTCCAAATTGAATAGTTCCTATAGACATGCTTTATTTAACGAAAAGAATTATATTAAAATATGACCTATTTATATAAAAGAGAAAACTACCGCGAATAGTCGGCTGACAGCAGTCTGGTTTTTAAGGAAGTTACATTTCCAATAAAGTGACACGCTCCCGCCTTCTATATTCCATAGAACGAACAAGCGAAATATTAATTCCTAGAGCACCAGGATGCGGCGGGCTCTCCGCTATCGCATTAGGAATACAAAATAGATCAAGTACACAGAATATATTTGTCTCTCGGCGGGTGGCGAGATCTAAATGGATTAAGCGCGCAGACGTCGCACACGCGAACTCGCATAAGAATGTAGCGTCCGCAACATAAAATAGGAATAATTTTGAAAATATAAATATAAATAACGAAGCAGAGAGAAATAAAATTACGTTATCGTAATACCTATAATGTGACGAATATAAGGCTTATAGAGCCGTGATGATACAGTGGTTAAGAGCATCGACTTCAGATCAGAAGACACCAGGTTCGATCTTGCCTGGCGAATTGACCGATGAGTTTTTCATTCGGGTCCAGTTAAGCCACACGATGCGTGCCTCGAGAACTAGATCAAGCTGTCGGTGTCGGAGGTCGTCACCGCAGTGGTGACGAGGGTCGACAGCAATCCACAACCCGCGCGGGGCCAGCGTGGAAAGCTGATGACCCTCGATCTGAAATAAAAAGGTTGTGGAAGAGTATGTTTCGGCAGTAAAGTAGGGTAAATAAAACATGACCCAAAAAGGGGTATAGATAATGTAATGGGTTAAATATGAAAAGTAGGAGGTTCTAAAATGAAAGTGTTTGGAGAGACACGTAGAGGGCATACTTGGACATCCGGAATTTCGATAAGATCGGAGAATAAGAGAAAACGGTATTAAGGTGGTAAATTTTAGAATTAAAAATTAACTAATCCCATAAAAGCTATAGGACGCCATAAAAAATATCATACGATCGGAATATATATTTTTTAATGTATTCCAATCTGAATGCATGTGGCTAACTATCTTACATATATAAATTAAATAATTGATAATTATTTGCGATTTTAGACGTCCCAAAAGGGCCATATTTATTTAAGAAACTCATGAATCGTTGAATATAGAGTGTAGTGTATGACACTTGGAAAAGAATTCAAATATGTTTCCTTAAAGACACAGCGATAAGTCATTTAAATATCATAACAGAAAGTATCGAATTTATATTAGAAATGTATTTTAAATGATGGACGTTAAAGGACTCGGTAAGAAGCCGTATGTGTTATTTATTTCATTATTTTTTATTTGCTCAACATTTTAAATTATAATCGCATAGTGAAGTAGATAACAATGTGGTTCGTAGCGCATATCCTTGCTTTTTTTTTGTAGCCAGTACTCAGCGGAAAGCGGAAGTGGGTCGGTCCCAGTGGTGGCGGTGCGTTGCGTAACCTTTGTTTGTTGTCCATACTCCTGCCATTGTCTACGGTCACTCGCGCGCACCAATTACCAAAATGTCAATAACTATGTTATTTGTGATAGAAATACGTATGTGACACATTTGATACGTGGATCAAGAAGAGTTGATCCTGAATTGAAAAATAAACAAAGAAGTAAATGAAAAATTAGTTCTCTAATAAAGTTGTTTACTTTAGTCCTAAGAATATGTCTTTTCTAAAGTATTTTAGCGAAAGTTTTCCTTTTTACTGGGATTGTACTAGGTTTCGCACTATTCTACTGTGTTAATTTCGATTCAAACCTATTGTCGATTATTCCATAGTAAATACATACACCTGCATCCCAAAATGTTTATGTATCAGATAAATAATAATAACATGTAGATATTAGTATTAACATTTACTTTCAGCCTCATACAAATCGGAATTATCTCCAGAAGCGGAATTAGAATTGAAAGCGACACTAGGTGTAAAGTAATGAGCGGGATTAGGACCAGATCAGAATTGAGAGCTAAACCGAGACTGAATCCAGAACGGGACTGAGGTCTGAACCGACTGTGGGACTGGGATGAGAATGGAAAGCGAAACCAGCTTTGGGGTTGACAACGAGATCGATCGTTTTCATTTGAAGAATTTTCATTTGTTCTTATGTTTCAGTTTAGACTAGACTTTGGTAAATAACCGTTGACTTAAATATTTATTGACATTTTTATAATTCTATAATAAAATATATTATATTTTATTCTAAACACATAATAAAAGATCATTACATTTTTTGAGAGTTTGAATTTAAATTTTGTTACTATATAAATACATATATATTTCTCAACCAAATGGATCAAGGTATATACGGGGCCGACATGAGAATCGATATTATTATAAGTAATTAGTGAACCGAAAGGTTATGACACATTGTTTGTTTTATGACACATTGATATACCAAAGAAATTATTGAACCAAGTGTGTGGGCGCGCGTGGATACATGACCGTCATTATTGGTATTACATTTGATAGCGTCAAAACGTGAAAAGGAGCGGTGACTGTGCGCGTTCGTTAAATTGTTTTTTACATTTCTACGATACGATTATTGCTATACTATTATTATCGTTTGTGACGTCACGTGTTCAATTCAGCAGTATCGATAGGTCAGTGCTAGGTACTATATATTACGAATATATCACGTAGAAAAAAGAAAAAAAAATCATTCGACATGCAAAAAAACGAATGTATTGTACCGGTTATCAATACTTCGGGTTCCGTAAGTGTATTGTTGGCACGTTTGTATTTTGAAACATCCTGTATCTCCATCGTTAAAGACAGTCCTATGTCGCACTAGCAATCTCCTCCAACAACATGTCGTATTCAGAGCAACAACAAGAAAGAACAAAATTTAGATACACCACCTTACGCATTCAAGGTCTGAATGCAATAGTTCGAAAAACACATAAATAATAATGACAATTCGGAATATTTTACAGTCAATCGCAGGACCCGGTCACAGACGGTATTATTGCCTTTGTTAGCAATCAGTTCAATACTTTCTGAGACTACTTTCAGTGCTTGCTCGCTTTCTGCCCGCGCCATAATCCATACCTAACAATCAACGCGTCCCTGTCGTTTGGTACGTAACCTTCTATCATCTACACGCGGTTAGTTAGCCGGTAGTAATTAATAAGGATTTATTTATGTCAATCGCGGTTGTGATTTACGAGACTTTATTTTAATGTTAGTCCTACACGTTTTCTTGTTTTCAAGCCGCGAATTTGTTAAAAGTTTCGTTACGAAGTGTGTTATCCTAAACGTCTACCATTGCCGTCACGGTATTTTTATTATTAACACAGGCACATGTCTTATTAGCACCTGAACGGTTAAACTCAATACATATTCATGATGTGTTGTCAATCACGTAATACATTCCCACAATAATGGTTTTCCTATATATGTAATTGTTTAAGAATCACGTGTGTTTTTGCAGCATCGCTACTTCTAGCCGGTGTCTTCCGGCTTTTATCATTATAGCACTTCTAGCGGCGAGCGGTTAGTTTCGTAATTCCCCAGTGTCGCAAACGTTTCCAATTAATTCCCACATGTTAAAATCAATGTATTCACCCTTGAATGATATATATTTTCTGTGCCAGAGTATCATATCCACGAACCAGTTGAAGCTGTCGTCTCATGGTTTGCGCTAATTGATACGTCGCGCGTATTGCTTATGAGATGGAGGCGACCTCTGTTGTGATTAAATAGCGACGTTTAATGAATGCGGCCACTTAACTCCCATAAAATATTAAGCAACTCTCGAGTTTCTTTCCTTCGCACTAGCGTAATAAATGATTATTTTCGTGATTGATGGGTAATTGGCTGTATTATTGCTGGAGATTAGTAAGAAATCTGCCTGCATTAAGAAGCTCGGGTTAAATGATTTAATCTGATTGATAAATTAACTAAATTGACTAAATTGTTTACATAAAGTATTAATGAAACGAAAATTTCGATAAAAATTGAGTGTTGTTTTCCTTTTTACTATTACGGACACATAAAAACTAAAAACGTGTATAAAATTATAAAGATATGGGTAAAAATATATTTTATTTGTCTACAGTATGATCAATAAACGGATATGAAACATTTGAAATTTTATTTAAATTCTTGCAAATATATTTTCTATTCAAAAATCGATTTATATTGATCGTCGTTTTATTTTATTTTTGAGATTACAATATCAGCTCAATAAATGCAAGAGATGCGGAGAAACAGTAAATGCATTTATATCATTTGGTTGTGTTCAGGGCGCGTGATGCGAAGCTGTTGACAAGCGACGCCAGGATGGCGAGCATCGGCGCCGTGATGATCGAGGCGCGGCCCTTCCGACCGTTCAAGTCCTCGGAGGAGTACCTGTACGCCATGAAGGAGGACCTGGCCGAGTGGCTGGCGCTGCTGTACCCCGAGCTGAGGATCAACGCCGACAACTTCCTGGACAGGCTGGACACGGGCGTCGTGCTGTGCAGGGTGAGTCTCCATTGGCGTTATTACGTCTTCATTTTTTTTTTGAACGAAACATCATAGAATTATTAAAAAAATTATCAATGTTAATCGTAAGACACCGCTTTGGTCCGGTTTGGAGAATATTTCAAACTTTATACTCACAATTGACAACCAATTATATAACAGTCGTTTGTATTTCAAATGGCTAGTACGTTGACAGACTGATGTGTTAGTGTTCAGTTGAAATTTTTGCGTATCACGAACTAAATTTCTGTATTTAAAGTCTATGAGAATTGAAATGTAATCACAATGTCGGGATCATTTTCATACTTCCATGACAATTTGAAAAATGGGATAGGAAAATTTTAATATAATTTAAATTATAGAGGACCGGTACTAGCTCCGTATTGGCAAAGAATACGATCTTATGCATACGCTGGGCTGTATATGTGTCTTACACGATGTATAATATATTTTGGCAGTCGGAACATTTTCCAATAATTGTTACGTTTTATAACAGGACATCGTTTTAATTTTTAACAGTTTCATAACAAGAGTTAGTAAATAACACAGTTAGTATAAATTATTTCGCATTTCTTAAACATTGCAAAAAGATAAGATGATTGTTGGAGTTAACGACCCGAATTAGAAAAAAATGTCATATTTAAGAATTGAAAATAAAATTTAAAGCGATAAAACGGGTGATTTATAATTCGCCAACCGCGTACGTATCGTTGCAGTTTTTATCATTTCAAGTAGCTGTACGCGTCAAATAATACGAAAGAGGGGCTGGGAGGAGCTCCGGCGATAACGCCGGCGTAAATATAGATCTTAATAATTTTATCGAGCGCAATAAAATAGATTTGGTATCGGTTTCTACGTTTTTATTCCGAGACTTGCATAATTTTCTAGAAAATTGTGAAATGTGGAATAATGATAAAGGCTTTTTTATTACTTTACCTGATTTACGTTACCAGATTTTAGCGTCTTCCTTTGCATTTGTCATCAAAGTTTTGATTTGATTTCGGAAGGACTTTCATTTTGTTATTAACATGATTTTTTTTTAACTTTAATAAAAAAAAATTGAATGCATTCTCGTGTATAAGTAAAATATTATAGTTGTTATTTTATAAGTTTATTAACTGTCGACTCTAAACAAAATTCTATTCTTTAATTATTTAGGAGAAAATTGAGAGGGGTTAGTTCAAAATAAAAAAAATAATAAAACAGAGACGAACAGTATAGTTCTAGCTCTTGTGTTGAACCGATTTCGAGAAATTTCCAAACATACGCACATGTTATACGTGTCAGGCTAAACTCATAACCCTCCTTTTTAATTTTTCTGCCGCTTTCGGACAAAAATAAAGAGAACATGCCAATTTAGCGGTTCCATACAGGCTTTCTATCGTGTCAACTGGAGCGCGCGTCTTTCTCACATCCAGTGCTGTCGTTCGACGTGGTTCGACGGCCCGCCGTTCGACGGCCCGTCGACTTCGACGGCCGATTTGACAGCTGACAAGCCGCAGACGGGGCGGTTTCGAAAACCCGGCGACGTCTACAAAACGGCTGTCGTATTAACATCACGAGAGGTATTGGGGTGTGCTAATGTGGACCGGTCGGCTCGTTACGCATGCGCGCGATACGGTAGGAGGGCTGATTGAGATGTGAAAAAAGTTGCAGTAAGCGTGACGTCGATCTGATAAAGGTTCTGTACGTACACTTATTCTCAGTTTTCGCAAAAGCATCCAAAAAATGACAGTTTGAAACGATCAGTACTAATGTTGTGAAAAATACGTGTGAAACGATGTGCGCCAACAGGATCAAATGTTTAATTCCACCAGACGCGCGGGTGCAGCTCGATCTATAAACACCTTAATCCTCAACTTTTCACGTAAAGTTTTAAGTCGCAATGCAAACCATTACGATGCAAATGATAAAAATAACCGATGGGATTTCCGTGAGTATCGCTTCTGATAGGGTACATATTCGGATAGACTTTCGATGTTTACTTGTTGCTATTTTATTAGTATAATAATTAATTTATTGCTGTTAATATTTATCACTATTTGTTAGTATGTTTACTAAATAAAAAAAAAAGAAATCAATATGTTTTTGGGTCTCTAATTGCATTCGCCGGCCATAGTCGTCTCGCGCTGCGCCCGCGGCTTTCGCAAATCGACGCTACACCTGTTAATCCTCAGAGGCCGTCAAATTAATTTGTATCTAGATGTGGTGTTTCAATGCAAGTAAAAGTTAAAAATTATAATCAATTAGCAACAGTTCGCGTTTTCTGGAGGTTGTCTTGCGACACTCGTCCGTGTCGAAAATGGTTTTCTACGAAACATCGCCGTTAGATGGCGCTACGCGATGATCACGATAATCGAGCGCAGCGTTAAGCGGTTAAGTAATCATCTTTAAACTTAGAATGCCAGTTTATGAAGTTTGATGTAAAATTGAAACGTAAGCGTTAAATGGGAACATGTTTTATTAATTTCTTATTTTTTAGTAATCACTATATATATATTTTTTTATAATATAAGATTATAAAATATATATATATAATAATTAAACATTCTTAACAAAACAAACAATATTAAATAATAATTCTTGTAAACAAAATTTTATACGATTTATGATATATAATTTATGTGTTTATCAAAATTTTCTGTGATGTTGTCTTTATGAAAATGAATGCCTGTATAGTAAAAATGGGATAATTAATGGGACAGTAAATTATAAAGAACATTAATATATTGTTCTTTTCAGATTCCTTAATAGAATATTTTTTTAATAGTCAAATGTTTTCAGTTCGAAGCTTTTATTAACGTATTCTAATAATGTTGCTGGATTAAGTCTCTTCTGGTCAGACTTGTATTGCAATTTAAATAGAGTCCATACAAAACAATTCAATCAACAATATTATATTCAAATTATCATTATCCTCATATACATTTGTGAGCAATAGCATTGCATATAAGTAATTTATCATCTATCCATTATAATACATTACAATCCATATAAGAAACAGTATTACATTCGCATGGTACTTTCTTACATATGAGTAATTTTATGTTTGTAACCTATCTTACCTTGTGAGTAAAATAATTGTTACCAAAACAATCAAGAAAGAATCAATTAGCTTAAAAGCAAATTTAACACACTCGGAACTATTATTGCATTATTTTTATCATATTCAAAATCTAAATTTCCGCTCCGCTGCCCTCTCGGCTCATGCGACGTAACCGCCGCACGGTCGCATCGTTTCGACCGGGTTACGATATGCCAGAAAGCGGGCGATTTCTCAGCGTTCATGATATTAAGAGTGACCATGGTCATCCTCGCACAGTGAGATTTGCCAAACTCGTTAGCGATACCTTGTTAGCGCTGTTGCGTCCGCTACCTCAACGTTAACTTTGTTTTGACCTACATCGTTACGGGTTAAAATCACTTTACTGTAGAAGCAACGTAAATTTCTGGAATTAAAAAAAAAAAAATGTTATAAAATAGCTTTTGAGGACGTTTGGACGGAATTTCGAGTTTGTTTCAAAAATACGTTTTTTATGTCATTTATTTTTAGAGTTTCGTACTTCAAAAGCAAAAATGGATACTTATCGAATCACTTCGTTATTCATCTGTACGTTTGACTGTGTGTTTGTCTGTCTGTCTATTTGTCAAAACCCTTTTTGGTTCAAACCCTTTTTCACAGGAACGCGTGGAAGTATTTGCTATCAAGTTGATATTGATATCAAATGCTTAGGTCTGATGTTTCTTGGAGTTCTAAACAAAAAAACAAGGTTCTAAATAAATGCAATCAAAAAATACGGCCATTTCAGCTTTAATTTTAAAATCTATAGGGTACTTCGTATTGATCTACAATTATAAAATTTGCTAAGAAGCAAAATATCACTGAAGAAAAATGACTAAAAATCGTTAATTACTACTTATAATGTTTAAAAAACATTTTTTTTTCTTTGGAATATCTGCATTTAGAATAAAAGAACATTTTGTAACTACCCGCTGTGAAAATGTAAGATTTCTAAAAGTTCGGATATGTAAAAATGAATTTTGTAAAGCTTTTTGAAAAAAGAAGAACAAAGATTTGTGCGGAACTTTAGAGTACGAGAGCTATTTGCACTTGTTCGATGTTTTTAATGAATGTCGTTCAAGAATATTTTTAAGTCGAAAATTTAAATATATTGTAAAAATGTGAGGTTATGCTAAGTAATAGTTTTTAATAAAAACAGATTTGTATTAATGTAAAATGTCTATAATACCAGAAAACTGTGTAGAAAAATATATACATATTTTAAACCTTTAAGTAGATACTCCATATTATTGTCGTATTTAACAAAAACTCAAATGTACATATTTATACAATGTACATAATAATATTTACGTACGGAACGCGAAGCAGATACTTAAAAATGGTTTCAAAAGCAGTATTTATTTATCATAGTGTATTGTTATAATGTAACAATTTACGCTAAATACAAAAACCTTTAGTACTACTAGTCAGAACATTAGACAACGATGTTTTCCTTTATTCTAAATAATTATAACCTTTTATTTATAATACGTCGAAACTTATCGACAAACAAGAAAACCTACAGCGACACGCTAGAAAAACATGCGTGAACGTCGTGTTTTCATTATCGTTAATCGTATTCATTATTCGGTGCCGTTTCGGCTAATGAAAAACACTTTTGTCACGAAAACGCCGACATTCCTCACCGATGGAAATTCTTGCGAGCGCGCGCGCCCGCCGCGGCGACTGACGCCGCCGACCGACTCGTGGATAGGCGTTAACGGAACGTAGCCGTACTGGATGACCCGTTTTGGGGGGCCTTCAAAATACCACCCGTGGTAACTAGGTCGCGTGGGGGGCTTAAGCCTTCGTCGCGTAGTCGGGGAAATCTCGCACTTTTTCGAACTATTTTCAAATTGTGGCGTGCAGCGTTTAACACTTTTTAAACTCGCGGGTGGCAACACTAACGCACATATGCCGGGACACCATCTTATCCAAAACTGACAGTTTTTGTCATATTTTTGTACTTAGTCAGCAGTACATAGTGTACTTATATATTATTCTATTTGTGGTAAAGCGTAAGTTCCTGTTACAATTCGTTTTTGCGTGAATTTTTCTTCTTGATAATATTAACTTTCTGCATACAATAAATAATTCAAACCGTATTAATGAGTTACTACGTGAAAACTAACGGGCAAGGGGGGTTTGGCATATACCTCGGTTGGTCACCGAGAGGGGGCAGGGGTAAATAATTGTAAAAATGGATCACGTAGTATGGGCACGTTCCCCGAGGGCGTCGGACGAATTGTTAAAAATTTTTGCAGTCGATTTTGTTTTAGCCAATCGGGTTGACCTAATGTTCCGCTCGCGATAATGATTGGGGCTCGACACGAGGTACGTCCGATTTTTCGTATCCGTTCGTATTTCCTCTTGTCCGTGAAAGAATCTATAATCTTGCTTTTTCTAAATCTTCAGACGAGGCTTAAGGCCACCACCACCTACGTTTCGATTCTGTTTCCACACCTCGTCGACTGTAACGAAGTTTCAAATTCGTTTATTGCCTTTCGATTTCTTCCGACGTTCGTCGAAAAGCGTTTCAGGTGCGTCCGATGAGGCGGCGGGCGGGCGTTACTCATCCACACTTTTCGTATCTAATCTGTCCGTATTGAGGCTATCCCGTTCCTGGGAGCGGCTTTATTTTTCCGCGTAAACATTGTTTTCGTATGATTAACGCCGTGGCTCACATCGCACGCAACGCGGACAACGTATAAAACATAATCAACGATGCCCACGCGAAGTAAATAAATGAACCGATTGTATCACGCACTATTAACTACGAACTAGAGTGTAACGATATGACAGAGCGCGAATGGAAGACCGCGAGGAAGAAGTACAGTGCAAGTATTATTATGGACTACCATAAAAAGAAGAGATTGTTTTTACCCTGTTTATGGATTTCAGACGAGCTGCCGGAAAACACACACACACACACACACTTATGTCATATATGTATAGCTATGTGCATCAGGTATCCGCCAGTTGATTTGCTCGTGTGGATTTGAAATGAATTCCTCCATCTGCGTGCAAAGCCGCTCCTGTTCTCGTTTTCCATTTCAAATAATAACTGGCGTATTTACAACATGTCACCTATTCATATTCAGTTAGGAAATATTTTTTTACAATTCTAGAAACATAGTAATTATGAGAAATATATTTAATAGTTAAATACAATTCTAAATTAATTTTTACAGGTTGAAAACTATTACATGTCGATCTCCACATGCCGAATAAAAGATACCTATCAATTTTCATCATAATCGGTTCACGATTTGTCCGTGAATGCCTACAAAAGAGAAAGACGGACAAAGTTACTTTTGTGTTGATAATCTTAGTATTGACTGTAGAGAGATACATACCCTTAGCGGAACGGCGACTTACGTATTCATCTCAAATGTTAAAGCTGATTATCTGTGTGTCAATTACTTCAGTCGTCTCGCCGTCCCCTGGCGGTCGGTGAAATAGCTGATGTTTCATGGAACCACTCGAGACGAGATCATAACTACCTGGGAACCGGTTCGGATGTGATCTTTTACGAAATACTCCGATATCACGTGGATTAGTTGGGAGATGGCGGCCGTGAATTTCTTCTGCGAAATACGATTTACTTAAGATGACCATATGAAATTAGCACAATTTGACGATTAAGCATTTATAGTACACCTAGACGAGTAGCCTATGACGGTGAGGATCAAAATGAGGTTAATATCTATATTCATCTTTAGTAATAACATTCATACACCTTAAAGTACCTTTTCAAATTTAATGAATGAAGTATTGTTTGATTTATTTCGAGTGCAGTGTCCAAGTGCATTAGGGTAATGAATGACCCTAAAAAATCTAATGAAAAAATGGTTATCCTTAGGTACTGTTTGCTATTTTGTACGGTACAATCACATTTGACATTTCTTAATAATATTTGTGTAATAAAACCGTTTAAGTTATATATCAAATAAAATAACGTTAATAAGATATAAGCAACGGAAATAGTTTATTCGCAAATAATATTTTTAAATAGGTTAGTATTTTTCCATTTATTATTTGAAGTAAAAACTTATTTCATAACCAACACAAATATATGAAAATATGCTTTACAACAACACGTTTCTATTTTCTAAATAAATTGTTGAAGACATAAACATACTATTTTAGTATAAACAACTTTTGGAACTTTCGTAGTTAAATCAGTAAAATCGCGCTTGGCCAATGTTTTTATTATTCTGCTCGATTTGGTGAATTGCGAAACCCGTCACGCGCTTCGCGGTAGTCAAACGGTTCGCGCTTACGACGAATCAACTAACAGTAATTCCAGAGCAGAGACCGGCGGCGTGCGCGCGCGTCTCCTCGGCGCCTGCGTACCTCCCGCTTTGTCTTTGAATAGCGCCGAGTCGTATAAAATGACAATTTCATAGATTTATGTCGTTTTCGATATAGCGTTCTGGGCGGGGCGGGTTTTGAGACTTATTGTAAATAAAACGGGTTTCAGATGTACCTATTCAGCTTTGGTATTTTAAATTGTCAATACATTGTTCGTTAAAAGAATTATATGTCAGTCTTATATTAATATGATTATGTCGTTTGTGATGATATCAATATACACGTTTTAGTAATTTAAAAAATATCTAAAAAAAGTTGTGCTATTTTACACTTAATCATAATTTTTTTCCCCGTACGCATTTTTATTCATATATTTTAAGTTTAAATAATATCTTTCACTTTAAAGCTAAACTAGTCAAAATATTGTGTAATACAATTACAATCTGCGTAACTAGTTCAAAATATCGCAGATTATAAATTCGTTACAAATAATAAAGCGGAGGCGTTACTTTGGCACCTGCGCCGGCGCCGACAACGCCCCCGCTCGTCGCGCCTATCGCCGTTGATAGTTGCCGATCGTTCGCGAAGGGATTCGAACGCTTCCGATCTCAAGGTCGCAGGCTGTATTCTCGTCTACCTGCCAGGTAAAAATTGGTAGAGAAAAAGGTAACCGATACTGGAATCCATGAATATACAAAATGGAACCAGTTTATTGGGACAGATAGAAGAACTACTCATTTTATTCAACCATTAATAATATCCTCATATATTTGTTTATAAGCCGTGTTGTATACCTATGCTGTACAATTTTTTGTTCTATGTCAATTTTGTTTAGTCCTATCTTACAGAAAATACATTAAAAGATGTTATTTCCGATGTGAAATAATGGTCTAAGAGATTTTTATAAAAAAACGATTCGTACTCGCTTGTATATTAATATCACCACAATTAAACTCGGGTTGTAAGTATGTAAAACTTTGAACGATAATTGGTTCGTTGTCTAGGTATTTTTTCGAAAGATTAAATCAATTATATTGTAAATTTTGTTATTTGTGCATTGTATCTATATTAACAAATATGTAAACACTTGAAGAATTTTTCTTTCTGTATTACTTTTTCTGTTTCGATGAATAAACAAAGAAAATACCGAACAGCATCGGCGCGAACAGAATTACAACAGTGACGAGAACTTCGTATATCTGTCACGATTGGTTATAAAATGCATTATCAGAAAAGCATGCGCTTCACGTACCGATCGATAATGGGATTCGCGTTGCGTAGCGTGCGCCCGCTGCACAACGAATTGAAAGTGCACTCACTGCTGCGCCCGCGCCGATCGGCTTACGATGTAGTACAGTTTCTTTTTTGAAGAATCTATATTTAGGACGATAGATAGGAATGCGATTTATTGTTTTTTTATTTGTAGCAATGCTTTCTTTATATGTTCATATAAGTGCATGACTCACATAATGCAGTTTAAGCCAAACGTCGTTTTAATTTATCACATTCGAATCTTATATTTTCGATGTATTTTTAACATTTTGTCTTCTTTTCGAAATTAACATACTGTTTTATTTTTTGATCGGTACATACATTCATGCATGTATACGTGCACACACACACGCGCGCGCGCGCGCACGCATACACCGGGCACGCAAGCATGCGCCACAGCGAGTGGACGATCGCTCTAACACCACAAAATGTTCAGAACTTGAATACAAATCGATATCCGTCTAAGAAAATCGCAGTATATCTTAATAAACCCATACCAATTATAAAATAGAAATGGTTAGCTATATTTTAACTTGCAACTATTATATAGATTTGTCATCAGCCAGAGACGTGGACATGACTACCTTTCACACGGAGTAATAATCGAGGGTTCACATCAGACCTTTGCCGGTTACGGTTCTGTGATTTGGGAACTCTCACGGCTCCGATTGTGTTCGGAAACTCGCGCCACTCCAAATAATACGAGACCGTTACGTTAACGCTAAGATTTTTAAATAAACACGGCGCAGGCGCAGCCACTCGCGGTTACGTCATTTCCCACGTTTTTTTTTGTTGTCATGATCACTCGATTCGTGAACTTTACGATGACCTCATTATATGTGGTCGTATTGTTTGTTTTTTTTATTTATTTATTATCTCCTACATGTTGTCTGACTTTTGAATTAATTGCTTATAGAGTAGAGACAAAAAGTAACATCTTTTTAATATTCATCTTGGCAGTTCTCTAAAACGTTCTCATCGCTTGCTGTATATCTAGAGGTAGATTCAAAAATTGAATATCTACTTAATTCTGAATTAGATTGATGATATCTATTCATACTCTATGTTTAACGATATATCGATACATGACGTGACTTAGGTTTCTAATATTAAATTTTAGTTAAGCAAATAATTTGAAACGTATCTTACTGATAATGTTACTGAAAATAACGAAACAAAATAATTCATCATTCATATGGTCCAACTCAAATAATCTCCCAATAATTTGAATCAATTTTGTTGTAAATACTATATTATTAAATACATACAAAATGGCGATTACTATTTTCATGGTCGGTCGGAATAACATTTCGATGTTCACATTTACGCCGACTACATCCACGGTACCGGTTCTTGCAGCTCCATCTGGCGACCCATCGCTGTTATTATTCAATTTTGTAACTCTAATTCGACCAGTTTGTTGTTGCGAATTTTAATATACGTAGAATTATACGCATTTATAGAATATACTTGTGAATTAGTTGGAACGTCAATAATTTCATCACTCTTCATGACTCATAAGTTTTGAATGTAAAGAATGCCTCGCCTTTGTTAATTCCTAGTATAAATAAAGTTGCATAAGTTGCAAAAATAAATCACTGTTTTTTTTTAATAGGGCCATCGTAACTACACTGGTTAACCTACACTGAGGGACAAAATAATAATAATATCTTCGGACATATATACACAGCACCGTCTGGTCCCAAACTAAGCAACGAGGCTTGTACTATGGGTACCAGACAGTTGATATACTACATACATACTTTTTTTTGTAAATATATACGTATAATACATAGAAACACCTAGACTCAAGACAAACATTAATTTTTAATTAAATAAATAAATGTTTGTCTTGTGTGGGAATCGAACCCACGACCTCAGTGCAACAGATAGGGTCACTACCACTGCGCCAATCAGGCAGTCAATTAGAGGATCGTGTTAAAAAGTCTTTAATATTGTATACATTACTTTGAAGAATCGATTGATTCTTCTTTCGGGGTGAATCGGAGAGTAATAATAAAAAGCGTGTGTTATTTTCGATATTAGGATTTGCGTATACGTGGTGTTTAATGAACACTCCAGCGAAGCGATTTTCAGGCCTTGGGAAAATTGTCACTTGGGACAATTTTTAAAGAGATATATAATGGAATATACATTTAATAGAATGAATATAATAATTAATAATGAATTAGTGTGGTCATTTGATCTTTTTCATTTAATACAAAATGATAAATATCAAACGAAATCACTAATTTAGTATTCTCAATTTCCAAGCTGTGCCAATTGTTAAACGGCTTTTATGTGATAAGCAACAGGTCCACCTAGCACACGTCACTAATTGTCACATCTTAATATTAGAGGATCAGTATGAAGAGTAAATTTATTTTAATGAAATTATGACTAAAAGTCGCCTAGCTATTAACCTCCAATGCAAATTTTATACTAGATTGAAAGGTTTCAAAGCTCCACGTTTTCCGTACAAAATATTATAAGCATATTCTCATAGTTATAAAAAAATCATAATTTCTAAATAGAAACTCTCTTAAATTTCCATAGCCGAATTCGTGAAATAGGTTTCGTCATTTTTGTACGGAATATTAGGGTAGTTTCACCTTTAAATATTGTTTCATGTGACAATTTCTACATGGTCCGAGAATCACCTCCCAGGTCGGCTTACCTGATCAATTGGGTCTTCATATCGATTTGAACCTTTGCCGTTCATCCTCTGCCCGGTTAGCATCAGATACCATCCTTATTAATCCCAAGCGGAGAACCAAGGCTTGAAAGTAATTTCGAATAAATGGAAATATAGGGAATCTTTAATTGTCTAAATTAGTTCTCCGGTGATTGTCCTATCGACGCTCCTGAGGTATGTAACATATTCTGGGTTAGTTCGACCTTATGGCTATAAAAATCCATCCGATACTGTTCGTGGAGACAGACGAGAAACAGATCCTTGTCAAAGAAAGCAACACCGATTGGCCCAATACCGAGTCGGTGCAAATGTTCTAAAATGCGCGTTGCAGCACCGGCTATTCTTTTGTCGCCCGTGGGAGATTGTATGTGGTAGTTCCAGAACAAACAAAATTAGTGTAGCAACTGCCGAAATTCACGTAATCATATAATTCTATAGAAAACGTTGTATAATTATCATTCGTGTTCTTTTTAAATTAACTTGCATACAGGCTAGCTTTTTTAATCGTCGCGCAAAACTTTGTATGATGTTTGATTTAAAAATTGTCGTTTTGATTTTACAAGCTTTGGAGATAAGGTCCGTCCGGTCAACGCCCCCTGTTGTCGTCCTAAGTTACTTGCGCCTGTAGGTTCAAAGGACTCGTTCGCCCGCATATTTTCGTTTAGGAATGTCTTGTTTTGCGTTCGTGTTTGCGTCGCGCGTGCATCGAATAAGAATTTTGTATCTTAACATTGTTATTCACCATCTCGCTATAGCGATGTCTAACAACTGCAATGTTAAAAGGAACTTTAATCTACGTCATCGCTGAGTCGCGTTCTATGCGGCAAGCTCACCGTTATAGATCATCTCGTTTGTTTTGATTAAGCTGGCTCATCCACGAGATAGGTCGTGAATTACTTTAACAAGTATAAAAGTTAACGGTACCCATCATATCGCACTTGGCGATCGACTGTAAAACTTCGCACCAAGAAAAAAATGTCCAAGCACCAGAAATCATAAGAAAGAAACCGAGACGTACGACCGGAAGAAAGAGGAAAATTGACCTGCGGTGTTTGTACCCATAGTCGAACTTGGAGATCGTTTGCTCCCCATCTTCATTCTCGCTTTCAAATTATTACTCTTACCTTTGCCGTTTGTCTCTCGCCTTATTCCTGCCGGATAAAACGCTCATTCCAGGTATATTCTAAATTTTAAACTAAAACTAAATTTTATCTTTACATTAAAGGTAAAGTTTACATTTACCATGCCTTTAACATTATTTATTGTATAATATAACTATTCAAGACTTAAAGTCTAAATATAAGAAAATCTGCATTTTTTTAAGCACCTATAATTTGAATATTCTTTCCAACGTGGACAACTCAAACGGTATACAATAAAATTAATTTTCTTTCCCACAATCAATCAGTCTGTGCACTTTACCTGTTGCAATATAATCAAGCGCCCGTACGAAGGCCGCTAGAGATAAAGGTGTGTCGTCGATACGTCATTTCGATCTCGCATTGTGAGTTTTAATTAATTTAATGAATTACGAAGGCCGCGTGCATTTGATTGATAGATTATTGCGTTCTTGTTCAACCGGTAATGGACACTACTTTATTTTCACAACGGACATGTATTCGAATGTGATGTATGTATTCAAAGAAGACAATGCAAAAAATAAGACTAATCGGCTGTTTGAAAATATGAAAAAAAAGGATAAATATTTTTTTCTCAAAAGGTAATGTTCTGTTATGAATAAGAGTTTAAAGACATTCACAAACACGTAATCCAATTACTAATCCTGTATTTGAACTCGGGAACAGAACCAGGGAAAGTTTATTCATATAGTTCAAATTTGGAAATAAAACCCTGGATTCTAACGTTATGTATCTATCAGTCTGCATGTGTAAGGCTCGTGACCAAAAGTACTCAATGATCGTACAGAATTAGGTGAAAAATAAATGTTACCGAAAACACTAATCGGCGTTGAGCGGTGATGACCGCGTAGTCAAAGCTTCTTTCCCAACATAAAGTACAGGTATCGAAGGCTGATCGTAGGTGAATTTCTCAATGAGTTTTCAGCGTAATTAAAGTAAACCACTTGCTCCGTAGTTCCAGAAGCTGCCTAAGCTGCCATTTCCGACCCACGTCGCCGCGGGGTTGTCACGGCGGTCGTTAAAATTTCTCAACATTAAGGGACGAGCTTCTTCTTCTTAATGCGCATCAAAGGGTAATATGTTGGGATGTATCCCGATGATGTGATAAAAACTCGACCACATCTTCAAGACAATATCATAATTGGTTTCATAATTGAAATATTCGGTTTAAACGACTAAAGCTTGTCTCTCTCCCTTCCTCTGTCTGCCTCTCTCTCGGCCCTCCGCCCTCACGTCCGTCGTCGGCCTCTGGAGGTTCTGTAGTTTTTGCCCCTTTATCAGGTTGGACTGCTGCTCGCTAATTAGCGTAATGATACCGTTTTAAGTTCATAATTGCCGGCTGACATTTTGCGAGCCCATTAATTTCGTCAATAAAAATAGTTCCATTTATCGCTTCCAGGAGCTCGTTACAACCGAGAGTTTTGTTTTACCAACACCGCGGAAGTCTCTCGGTAATATTAAAGATGCGAATGATATTATAAACGCTCACGAACAGATTCAGTTCCATTCGGATATGGAATCAGTTTTTGGTTATCCCAAATACGATTAACATATTGAATCTGTCGAACTGATTCTAGCTTTTGTAATCAATCTGGTCAAGAGCGGTGGTGGATTTACGTTTTAAGAGCGTCGTTTTCCAAATAAAAGTATTGAATTCGATCCGGGTCATGGACGAATTAACCAATGGGTTTTCACGTTAACCGGTGCCGTAGGTTGTCGCCGCACCGGCGACGGCGGCCGGTGGTGGCCCCCAGCCCGATGCCGGCGTGGAAGGTCCGAGTCTCTAACTCTGAAATATAAAGATTGCAGGAGGATGTACCTCAGAAGTGGAGCGATAAAGCACTTTATATTAAAGTTGAAGTACAAAATTTACATTTGCGACCTTCCATTTAGCAACTGCATTAAAATTCTGACAATTAATAAGGTAACACTATTTTACAATGTATCTGTTGTCGGAAAAATTTTAACTATCGTTGGCTATACATTGCACGCTGAATTCAAATATATAAGTGGAATTTATTGATCAGCTCTAGTTTTTAAGTTTCAGATATCTACGATCAGAAGAAATAGATAAATTTACTTTATTAAATTTTATTAAAAAATTATACACACCCATCAAACGTATGTAGCAAATATAATTTGAATAGTTTACACGACTTTTTCTTGAAGTTCTCATGTTGCAGAAACTTTAAAAATTAATGTGATCAAAATGAAACACGCACATTGTCAACAAACAAAAACACTTAAGATGAAAATTAACAATAAAGTCGTTCGAGCTTCACAAAAACTTCTAAGGGTAGATTTGAAAATAACACGTCAGAAGTATGTAAAAACCGAATTAAGGTTCGCGGCGACAGACAAAAATTAAAATTTTGTAAACTAGCGTAATTAACTATATGAACATGTATTTAAGGTAGGTGACATTTTTATTTGACCCTCCCGGTCTAGTGGATGCTTTTGGTCAGAGCATGCGCCTTGTGCGATGTATAGTCCGAGGTCGCTCGGCGCCGCCGCTGCCCTTAATGTATTTATTTTCCATCGTCTTGATACCCCTTTGGAACACTGACTGTTCTTCGCTCTTCACCGCCAATAATGTTAGATAATGTATCCCGATGCCAATACAAAAGACGTTTTTAGACATTCATATCAATAATACAGTAAGTATTAATTTTGATTTCCCAATTAGTTTTTGGAAGTTCCGATTCAGTTAAGGAGTCGGATAGCCGGCTGGCGTCGGATGTTTGGACAAGTACTCGACCTGAGGCACAAGTGACGAGTAATAGCATCACAGGTGCCCTAGAACTAGTGTCGAAGTCAGCACTCTCGCAGCAGCAAATAGATGGTCAGCAGGGGAAGTAAGGCTTTTCATTGTTCTCGATATCACGTGTATTACACTAAATGAAAGCAATGATTAGATTTGGTTATTATCCAACAGACAGTAATATCAGTAGTGCGCGCTTTCGTCATAGAAAAATAGTAGTTGCGCAATGCGAAACTGATTTATTGCAAATGAAATTTAAATTGGACAGCTCTTTTTCTATAACTACTTTAGATTCTTAATTAGATCGATGACTTTCGGAATGAAGTTGAATTTATGAACACCTTACTTAATCATATCGAGTGATTAAGCATAAAGTATAAAATAAGTTACTCAATTGGAAAAAATAAAGAATTGATTTTTACGTATTAAAACTATTTAGTGCATTATAATCTATACAGGAAAATACTGCTACGAATTTGGGATTCCAAAATATATAAATATGAAACTTGGTAGGTAGGTTGCTTATACGAAGTCGGTCTCCGCTAAAGAAGGGCTTTCTGAAAGTCAATCCTTGATAAGAGGGTAAAATAAGTAATAAGATTTTGCTTAATTTTTTTTTTAATTTTCGAACGTAAAAATGTGAGTTAATGCTGAACTGCTGTTTAGAAATAAAAAACACAGGTTTTAGCGGTTTTGAAAAATAAATGTCTAACAGAGTAAACGTAAATATAAAATGGCGAAATGTCGCTTCGGAATCTTCGTGCGCTGCCACACCACATGCATTTTATCATGTACTGCTTCTCGTACATAGAATGGCTATGCCTCTGTAAAAAATATGAATCATGTTATGTAACGTTATCGGAACTAGGAGTGGGATTGGAACATCGGGAATGGCGCGAGGGATTGTGAACAAGAGCGGGACCGGAATGAAGAGCAGAACCGGGATTGAAAAAGTGAACTGAAGTGGGAGTGGGTCCAGAGCGAAGTTGGATAAGACCCAGGATAGAAACCAGGATCATTGTTGTAAAAATAAGCGATAGGGAGATCGAAACGTGAAATCATGAAACGTTTTGAACGTATATTCATTAAAGGACATCACAGATCAGATAGCGAATACATTTTTTCGAATTTCACTTTTCTGATTGTATTTTATGTAGTTTTTTACCTGATTTATGTTGATTTTTTATTTGTTTTTTATTACGTATGTTTATTTTATATAATAACCTTATACGACCTGTGATAACGCAAACTCGTTAGGAGCTAAAGAACACCAAAAACCTGGCTGTGTAATAACTCCATACAGATCTACATAAATAATTATGTTATTAACTGACCTCTAATACACATTCAATGCGTTCACTGCTCCAATATCACTGCCCGTATATAAATATTTCTCGGACAGCAACTTATTGATTTATGATATTACGCGAGTAAATTCTAAGCCATTCCATATAATAAATATCACAGGTAATTAATAAATATATCAAAATGTAAGTGTCATTTTCGTGTTAACTAACCGCGAATATTTATGTTGGCGTCGAGTCGCTGGCAGGATGTGCGCTTTGTGGCGCGTGCTGCGAATCGTTATGGCAGCCTCGGCCATAGAGTGAGGCGGTGGCCGAGTGTCGACACTCGATTGAACATTAAGTTGTTTGAACATCACTTGAGCCGTTTTTGCTTAGATTATTACATTTATTACAATACAACAATATTATTCTGTTGATAATTTAGGTAAACAAGTTTCTTAGGAAAAGTGTTTCAATTTGCTATTTGATTATTTTTAGGTTGAATATCGGAAGCCATTAATTTACTATTATGTAATATGCGAATGTAAAAGGCGATCAATGTTTGTTAATGGTGTTGAGAAAATTATATATGTAGCCAAGTTTCTTCTGTGTAATTAAAATTGACTTTTATAAACTTGAAATCCACCAGCGGGACAGTGTCGATTTGTTCCAATTTTCTCCCTTTTACGAAAAGCGAGTATTATAATAACACATAACATTTAAACTAAACAATTATTATTTAAAAATTTTACAATAATTCTTCTTTTTCTTCGATAAGGAATACTAATACCAAGAATAATTTAATTTCAGTAGATATTCATTTGTAACAGATATGATTACATTCTTTGTAAATTTAGGTTCATTGAAATTTAGCACTTGTATTCCAAAAAAAATAGTGGTTAAATATAATGTATATATTCTATGCCACATAAAGAAAAAAATGTGCATAATCATTATAATTCATAACTATATCACTAGTAATATATCATTGATACGTTTCAGATAAATATTTTATGTTCATAAAATAAAATCAGCTAATCTATGGTTAGTAATTGGTCAATTTGACGTAAGGCTCCTTATTACGGCGCGGCCTGCCGCTGGCCGGAGTGATACAATCTGTGACGTCACTTCACCACGTTTGTACCCTGCTCTAATGCATATGCAAATCCCTTAAAATTATAATAAACAAATACCGCAAGCACTCGTTATCATAAAACTAGGAGATAGAAGTACTAAAAGTACAGTTAGTATTTACTAATTTTAACTTCTTCGAACGCACTATTTGACGACGATTCTGTGCTCGATTTCTTTGCCCGCCGCTGAGGATGTAATTTCGTTTTTATTAAAAAAAATCATGTTTTTCACTCTTCCTGAATCGAAAACTCTTAACTCTTTTTCTACTGTGGATAGCACTGAAATCAAAACGTATGGACACTCGAAAAGTCATTCACGGCGTATTTCTAAGAAAACGTAAGTCGCCAAAGGAATAACCTTACTTTAGACTACTCACAAAGACGAACATTACGACGATGTCGTAACGCGAGCGATACAAGGCTCCTCGCCGATTGTTACTTTTCCATGTTTCGTAATAAAAACGGCAGTGATGATTGAGAATGAGTAGCCTCTCCAAACTTTAATTTTCATGTTGACGTTTATGTATGTACTTTATTACAAACTAAGTTTTCGTTTGCAGCTTCGCTCGCTTGCACTATAAGAATTGTCAGGTTTGCGTGTGCCGTTGGAGTAGTCAATGGTCGGATGTCAATTTCCTGGAGGTTTGTAAACGTCCGAGTGGATTCAGTAAGCCGCGAAGGGGATATCGCAGATAATGGACATGTGTCGTGTCCGCGCGCGTTCCTGCTGCTGCGCCGACTGTCGTGCGCTCTGAAAGGACGTTATAAACAAGAAATTCAGCCCGATTCGTATAAACAAAATATACTTACCTTCTTTCCTTTAACATAAAACAAAAAAATAGGCACCTCAAATAAATTTTGCATCCCTTTTTACCCTAGTAGGTGAAAAATTTTAAAAAATATCTAAAGACGCACTTAGTTTATTGTGTCAGTTAGCATGAATACTAATCTTTATAGATTAACTGAATTTGTTCAGAAAAATATTTTAAACGAGCAAATTGTGTCAATCTCACACCCTTCAGGGCCTGAAAATACTCCATAGTAGGTGTTTCTCTAATTACGATGGAAAGCATTAATATCTAGTTTCAAGTTAATTTGCTCGCTTTTCAAAATCAATATTTCAAATTTCTACCAGCAGTGGTTTGGATTGAGCGACAATAAATCAGTGAACGAACAGGTCAGGGCTTTGTCTCCTATCTATAAGTTTTTATGTTAACAAAATTATCCCACTGAAATGTAATCTTTTCATTGGATTTCCCTGACTTTGAACCAACTTTCGCTATCGCAGATATCGCAGAATACATTGGCACAGAATAGCTAATTTAGCGATCCATGCGTCAACTATTTGAAAACAAACCCGCGAACTCGAGGCACCCCACTTTTATTTTTCTTTTCGTTTTCTATCGTGAGTGTACACGTCGTACATTGTTATAGATATGTTCGAACGCTGTCGCGCTCGGACACCAGTTTAGCGGTCCCGATATGGCAAGAATCTATTAGATAGGAATTCACAGCGTGATAACTCGTTTCTCAAAAGGAAAGCGCCGGCATCGGTAGGAGGCGTGGCCGCGTCAAAAGACAAGCGAGCGATGTACCCGGCCGGCGGATGAGCGCCGGGGCTGCGTGTTGGCCCTTGATAGGGCCCCGACTCGGAGGAAAAGCGGCCGTGGCATATTTGTATGGCGCAAACGCGATTTCGCCGATTAAAATGCCGTATCGGAAAGAGGACGTATTCAAAAGTTGAGTTTATGTTCGTGTAGTGGATAACGTCGTACCTGACGCTAAGTCTAGATTAAGAAATTGAACACTATGAAATTAACAATTTTTTATATGTTTCTAATAGTTACAAAAAAAAAATCGGATTGGCTATTGTTCCGTGAGTGTAACATTTGGATCTGCCATATTTTTTGTATGCCATTTTCCATAGATGTCGGTCGTTTCCTTAGAAACTTCACATAATGCAATATTTGTGTGTAGATTAGTAGTTTTCTACTATAAAATTAAGACTTTATTAGTAGATGAAAATACCTCATTAAACTTTCCCCCTTAAAAGAACGCCTAAATTCCCATAAAAATTGCTTAAATAGAGATAAGACTTCTACCTAAGTGCAACACAAAGATTTCTCCGCGTCCTATATGGCCATAGACAATCGTGACACTTATAAAGTTTTAAGCTCGTGTTGCTATAAAGCTTGTGCCGCCAATTATGATGGCTATATAGAGAAGTCGAGAGGCGAGACAATGCCGCTTAAAGCGCTGCGAGCGCCTTATCGGCGGGGCTAAAGGTGCCTTCATTACCGTTTGAAAACTTGCCTATGGATTTTGTAAGGGAAATCGTGATGAAAGTAATATGAGTTCACGCTCCGCATTATTTTATTGTTAGACTAAGTTTTGATAGCGGCTTCGTGTGGGCGAACATAGGTTACATATGCTTATGACCCCGACTCCGTGTAGTTTACTATATCGTTTTAGAAATCAGTCAAGACCGATACGAATTTATTTTCACTGACTTCGGCTTTGATAAAGCCGATACAATTTCAAGTGTTTTTTATCGCAACTTGAATTACATGTACATATTATGTACCGTCCGCCAGTTACTTAATACACAACAAACTTAAATTACTTACTTACATTTACTTAGAATGTAACAAAAATAGTATTAGTTAAATGCGTGAGAAAAGATCGGCAAGGGTTGTCCTAGAAAACCTTACGTAATTCAAATCGGTGGTATTGAAATACCTAAATACCTTAAAACTTGGCACTTATTTAAAAATAAGGGCCAAATTTTAAGTGCCCAAAACAAAAGAGCTTGCATGAAACGGTTGATAGATATGAGTGAAGGAAGAGAGATATATGTAAAGGCCGTATATGGAAAATTGGCGTGAGTTTATTATATGTATATAAAAAAAAAACAAAAATAAATTTACCTGTTAAAAAAAAAAAGAAACGATTAAGGTGTCATTCAGACTATCGCATCCAGGGCTTCGTACCAATGAACGAAATGAACTAAAATCGGCAGTTGCAATAAATTTAAATAAAATTTCTTATAAAATAAATAATAAATATATATTACTTTTCGTTAATATAAATTTTATTGAATTGCAAATGTAGTTGTTTCACTTCATGTTATTGGAGTGCACTTTACCTGACTGTTTTGGTATGTCTTTGACCTAATGAACCATATTAGGTATATCGGTAAACAAAACAATGAATTGTAGACTTCTCCGAACTTATGCTCTTGATTGCAATATTTTAACACTTATTATTATTTTACATAGTGTGTCTATCTAATTGTTTTGAGATTGATTTTAATTGATTCGAATAAAAGTCATTCATGATCATACAACTCTGAAGTTCGGGGATTAACGATTCACCATCCGTAGTGAGTTACAGTTAGCGGCGCGCGCGTCGGAAGTGCGCTGGCGCCTGCGCCTGCCGGCGCACTTCCTCCTTGTGTGTTTGGAAATGCTGTTTCTGCTACTCGAGCTTCAGCATATTATACTCTGGTTGAGAATACTACTAGTGTCAAATGACTATTGAAATGTTATATTCGTACATTTCTAAATCAAAAGTTACACACTAATAACGAATATGATTTCGTTTTGGTTTACGATGATATCGGCTAGTGTTGAACTTGCGATCAACGGGGACAACACAAACGGCCGGTCCGCTAAAAGAATCAACATGGAAACACGTAAAGGTTAAATTGATATTTTTTAACGGAATTTTCGTAAAAAAAAATGCAATTTTTATAGAAAGTCGTGATTGTATTTTTATCGTGTGCACGTTCGTTTTATTTGTAGATTTGATATTAAAAAAATATATTTAATGATTTTTAAGTTCCACTAGTGATGTGATGTACGTAAACGATTTGCTATTCGGACCGAGCGCGCCGCCGGTGCCGCATCCGCGACTTGACTCCGATCCATCGTAGTTCACGCTCTAACGATTGCGTCTCAATCTGGAAGGGGTATATAATTTTCTTAATAAACCATTAAAAAATCAGCGGAATAAGGTAAGGCGATTCGCCGCGGCCTTCCCCCGGCAGGCGGCGCCGGTGCGCGCGGAGGCCGCGACGCGATTATTGCGCGATTGTGTTGAATGAGTTTCGAAAATTCGTCGCGGCGAAGGCTCGGCGCCGCAACTCTACGAACGCTTAGACGGCGTCGAAGGCGCTGGAATTCATGTCGTTGATGTTACGAAAAAAAAATGTAAACAGTTAGTCGTAGCCGATACGGACTTGTGTGATTTCGTATCGCGCCATATTCCGTACGATAAATATTCTATAATTTTTAGATAGGTATAGAAAATAATTTCGGTAGATTTGAGTTTGTAATTTTACATAAAACAATTGGAAGTATCGTCGAGGGCTGTAGCAGCGCGTACGTTAGGTAAACAGGGTTAAACATAATATTATGAGAGTTCCGATTATCTGAATAAATTGATTTGTAGCTCCTAATAAAGATATAAATATTTTTTAGACAGATATGTGATAAACATATTTGTGCTTTTCTCTTCCGCGGCCTTTAAATTGCCCTTCGACGACACACGGCATTGACGACTATTGACGTCTATTATTCAGTAATGCGAGCTTTGCGTCTATTTTGGAACTGACTCTTCCTGCAATATATGAACGCCGAGTTATACGTGATATCATCCTGTCCATCCTACCAATGGTCATTCCGGCGGTCGCATGCGCAGCAATGCGGACAGGGTTGTAATGGAGTTCCTATTTTTTCACACTTTATACAGGACTTTAAAAAATTATAAAAGATGCTATTACGCAGAAACGTTATTTCATAAACTTTATGAATAATTTCCTTACTGTCTAAAATAAGTTGTCCGTATGTACCTTTGAATAAGGAATTTTGAATCAGAAAACAACTATTCACAAAATAAACTGTATGACGTATTTTGATTAAAAACTTAATTTTATTGAAGAACAAATTTTTAATAATTAAGTTTAAAGAAAATTAAGTTCAGTAGTGTGGCGATATTCCAGATAGTCTCGATTGTGGCTAATGCAGAATGTGATTTTGCACACGGACGACCTTAGACATACGCAGATAATTATACGTGCAATGACACAGGCCGCAATTTGTTGATTTCAGCGCTGCACGAAAATAGCCGTAAAACGGCAAAAAAGAAGTTCGATGCGGCGTTCTCCAATGCCACTGCAATTCTGTGCACTCGCACCAATTAAGAGGCGCTTGATTTATCGCTCGTGCTGCGGCGGCCGCGATGGCGTTCGTACACGTTGTATGAATTTTAAGTGGGCAAATTCAATTATTGTGTTAATTTACACTATTTTTGATTACAATTCCAATCTTTTAATAAAATTTTGATTACAAATACAATTGAGTTTGCGTATCCTAATATTCTGACATTAGTGTTTCAATGTTTAGTATCCTAGTAAACAACTCTTCAATTTATTTTGGATTTTTATTTGTAGGTATATTAATTTATTATAATTTTTAGAATAGTATTTATACTCTCGTCAATCTATGATTGGTCGCGTTGTATGGTACTTTTTCCAACTTACATTTAAGCGTCATTATATTAGTGTTTGAAAATTAAAGATAATCTTTTAAAAAATTGGTTGCCTGTAAAGTCGGTATACGGGCGAAAGTTTTACGTGACAACGACTTTGAGTGGTAAAATCATTTTAATGTGAATATTCATTCGTATAGTAGGAAGAAGGATGAAATAATAGTAACAATTTAAAACATTTATTTATACAAAGAATTATATTTAAAACATTAATTTATACAAAGAATCTCGCACTGAATTTCATATTAACAAAATTTTATTTTTACCTTTACACATACATACGTATTTATATACAAATATACATACAATAACTTGCAATACATTTGCGTACAATGAAACAGCGTTTACTACAACTTAACTTGTTCCTATCTGAGTGGAAGGGACGCGTGCCTTTCACTTTTTATGTCTGTCTCTCTCGCTCTTAGGCGGGCTAACCATGCCCGAGTGGAAGGGACGCGTGCCTCTCACTCGCTCTCATTGTGAGCGCATAACGTGAGCGGAGCGTAACGCAGTTTCTTGAAATGTCACCCGGCAAACCAATTTATAAGACGTTGTCACGTCAAAAGAGGATCTACTTAGCACATATGTAGGTATATGTAAATACGTTCATGTTCAAGATGCTATATTTCAAATAAAAAAATGAAAAATTTTGCTATCTTTTTTTTTGCGTTTTTAAAATATAAAGATATTCATACGTCCCTTTTTCAAATTCTATTGATAATTTTTGTTTGTATATTATTACGATTCTCAACAGATCGCTTATGACAAATCAGCAAAAATTGGGCAAAGCGAAACAAATTTCTTACATTAAATACAACTGTCATAAAATCTGGAAAACTTCACACACCACACGATGTAATGGAACTTTTACTAACACACGGCTATTGTCTATGACATAATACGTTAAGGAATTTTCGTTGATTTTTTACATATGACAGTATGTTTTTGAAGCGTACATATCGTTTGTACAATGACCAACAGGCGTCGCTGTGATATGTATCCTTGTAAATATGTTTCTGGAGGGTCACATTTTTTGCTGGGGGGGACGTGTCTAGGACACTTAATAATATTCACTAATGTCTACAATACTCTATAATATCTAGAGTATTTGATTCATCGATGCATAATATTCAAGTCATATCCCTCAAGTGTTCGATCCAATGGACGATGGGAATTTTGCATATCTTTTAAGAAGGGCGTCACACTTTTGCTTTATTGGTCGTTTTCACCTAACCTTCTCATATGGGCAGGTTTCATCAAGATGACGCAAATGATTATTAGTATTCCGTAGATCAGTTAATGAGAAAACACTTAAGCAGTTCAAGCCTCGAGTCGAATTCGCTTCCTCTGAGTCGTAGGCCGTCTTGTCAAACACTAGACTATCACCGCCGTGGGCGAAATGTGCTAAAAATGTTAGTATAAGCTATATTTACGGCTACACTTAAATATGACGAGCAGTCACGTAGGCGAAGGAGCGGGCATCTAACGTATGCTAGATGCCCGCTGTAGGAGGACACTATTTGAAATATAAACATTGTGATGTTATCGTTAGTGACACCAAAGTGATAGCTCGTAGTGACGCGCAGCACGCGGCCGATCAGGCCGGGCGCTGTAGTCGACTGTCACTTCAGTTCTTTATCCTGCCACCGCGTCGGCCAGTTGGGCGTGCACATAGCACATTCTTGATAATGTTATGTTTCATTTTATTAGAATTGAAATTTTACTATAATTTCTGACTGTTTTCACTAAAAAAAACATTATGCTTATTAGTTGTATTAAGTACTTGGAAATCTATCACCGATGTTTATAAATCTGATAATTGTTCTATTACAAGATGCGAGCCGACCTGTGTATAACATTCTGTATAATCTTTTGCCATCTATATCCGTGCTAAAAAACGGACTTAATTTAGACGGTTTTTTTAAGTTTTCAAGAATGTGACTTGACACTGAGCGATTCAAGAGAGGTGAAGAGCTATATAAGTGGTTCGTTTAAATAAAGTAGGTTTGTGTTCATATACAAGAGTTAATATATATGATGATTTGAGTCAAATCACACTGGCTTTTTTGTAGTCCTTGATTCTGATGGGTGTTCAACAATTTTAATAAAAATGTAGACTATAAATTAACGAAATAAATATACGTTGGTCCATTGTGACTTTTCTTTTCTAAATGTGTAAATGAAGTTGCCCACTCTACGTTTTTTAAACCAAATTATATACACATTTTGACTTACCTGTACTTGATTTGCTCAAACGATCGCACGATTTGTAGCGCCATAAAACCGCCGGAGTGTCGCGTGCCGCCTACGAATTTAATGAAGGGCTCACGCGGCCACGAGTGCCGACATTTGAGGCTTTCTCAATAAAATTGAGATAAGACGTGATTTTCAATTCAGTTCCAGTGTTTCGTAACGTGAACGTGCAATTTGCGCTATTTTATTTGTAAACGAATCGTTATGAGCTTTGTCGAAATAATTTACTCGATCATGCTACGTGATCAGCTTCGGCGTTTGAGTGGATATCGCAGAAATGTCGTCTGAGGGTCTATTTCTGCCTTACATCATAACCAATAGCATTCTGGGGATACTCTCCTCGGGGTCATCGCGATTGTATTCAACACTAGTATATTTGGCATATACGGTCCGCGGTGGAGTGGTCAACGCTGTGTTTGGATCGGAAGGTGTCCAGTTCCACTCTAGATTACGAGTGAAATCACCAATGATTAAGTTGTCGGTGCGTCGGTGATAACAAACGTTGGCATTCCCTATTTCAATCCTCATCTCCGTGGGGCGCCGTGGAGAGCTGAGCCGTGACTCAGATTCCTAAACCTACCTATCCGTCTGAAATGAAGAAAAAACGCAGAGTACGCCTGCACTTTAACGGTTGGAGTGAAACAAATCTGATACAACAGTCTATTTATTTCACAGTTCGTTCAAATCTAATGTTGCATATTACGTATTGATTAGAAGTTTTTTATTTGAGAAATGTCGTTACTCAACATCGTCGTAACACTAAAAAGTTGTGAGAATATCAAATCTCCCACAGTAATAAGTGTCTATGAACACATCCGACAGCGGCGAAAGTGTAGTGACAGATCGGAACGACACGCGATTATTCGATTAAACGCAATCGATACCGTGTCGTGCCCGCGCCGTGCGATTCGATTCGCCGATTTATCCGTATCGAATCTCCTCACGCCGCCGCCGCGTCGTTGTTATCTCAATCGATTATTTGTTCGAATGAATCGATCGCGAGGCGAGGTCGTCGCGGGTCGCAGTGCGCGTTGTCTGCGTTCGTGATTCTCCGTGTCTATGGTTTTACATAATAGAACTTTCTAATTACGCACTACCATAATTATTAACACGTCTCGTTAACATCGCCTGTTTGTTTGTCGATCGTTACATTTCCTCTCACTTACATATTACTATATCCTCATGCCAAAATGTATGACAGATGTTTATTTTATGATAATAAGACGTGGTAACGGGAGAGTTTGCAATACAGATATGCAAGAGAGTTGCATCCTCGCTTGCGTCTACGAGCTGATTCACTAAGGCTCGCAGACCCGAGTGAGGACACAATCTTTCTATCCCGTTTCAATTCTTTTTGGACTCTACCGCCACAGGCTCCAATTTTTACTGTAAACGTTTCTCAATGTATAGTACATTACTAAATATTTACCTACTTGTCAACGTTTATTTATTCTTTTGTTTAAAAATTAGTGCATATTCTTATAAATGCTTCATTAAATTAAATCACGTCGTCCTCAAAATAATAGATGGCAACAGAAGCCACAGAAACAGAAACCCACAGGCGATTTTTATCATTCGATTAGTTCTAAATCTAATCAGATACCACACAAAAGTAAACAGGCACCATGAACATGTTCTTTAACTGCTGATCGATACTGGATGTTGTGTTTAGCCCGCAGGTAATTGTCACTTAACATCACTTGGTGTTCAGTCATACGGCGCGCGTGGGTGTCGCTCTGTGGCATACGGTTGCAACACTGACCGGATGACCACACGACTGTAGATTTTCGAGACAGACCGAGGCTTCTAGTTTTCAAAGTTTTAATGTAAAGTCAAAATGTAAATTGCGGCTCGTAAAGTAGAATGTCAATTGGCACAATTTTGTATAGATTCAATTTTGATAAAAATTTATTGATAAAAAATTTATTTGTTTCTCTACGTTTCGCGTGCATCCCTTTTACAGCGGACAACGAGTTAAGGCTAATGCGTTTTCATTCATCTCGAAGGTAACAGTCACGTTAATTTATATACGGATTTTGTTTAATTTTTCTTTATCAGTTTTATACGCGATTGAAAAACGATCAAAATGTAATTCAAAAAATGTTTTAAAATGTCAAAACTTATGATTTTTGTTTTAGAAAAACCTATACTAGATAAAGCGATCCATACATTTTTCGTCTAGGACCGCTAAATTTAGATCATCTAGATTTTAAAGCGCTCATGCCCACGACGAAATGGTGACCACAGTCTGCTCTGGCCACGTCTGGCCGAGCCCACGCGCCGGCCTTGGGGCCATACCCCGAATTTAAGTTCACAAAAGTACTCATATTTGACCACTTACCGGGCTGTCATACAGAAACAATGAATGTCGCTCGCGGCTCCTTTGCATTGATATAAAATGAGACACCAGTTTGGTCACATACTAAAGACAGAAATAACGTTAAACAATTATTATAATCTTATAAGTTGTGTATTTTTTATCTCCTTATACGCGTGGACGCCTGTCAATATACGCAGTACGTGTGTGGGCAGATGATACATGTAGATAAATAGATTATATATGATACTGTTATATTTGTGCGATTATTTCCTTGTATCTAATACGCAAATAAAATAATTAGCATTCTGAAACTCATTACGAAAAAAATATTTAGAAAACATATTTTGAGAATGTTTAAAATTTTGTGTACCGTTCGAGTTAAGATTTTCAGATTTTTCATTTATTTTTTTCCATAAATTCATTCAAATTTTCAAATATAAATGAATTTCAATTCGAAACATTAAAATTTCCAGGCTTTGTGATTGGTGTGGTGTGAGAGCAGTGAGATTCAATGAACGTCTAACCAGTGCACCTAACTGTATTAATACTACACTAATAACACAGAAAGTTGACTTTATCTATATAAAATTTTATACGCAAAAATGACATTTCTAAAGGTCGTTAATACAGACGACATATCCAGTACCGTTCGTTGTGTTACGATTATAGTGGTAGGTCTGTCGGTCTGTCAGCAGTGGCCGACGGCGGCCGTCATCGTGACCATCACTCGGATAAATATCTGTAATCGGGATCGATAATCGTAATCGTAACCGACCTCGCCGTCGGCGGCTGCGCGCGAAGTTCCGATGCATAGTTACATGTTAATCTATTATTTTATTAGTGGAGATTAGATTGTCCGCTAATAAAATGGAGTGTGTTTCTTTTGTGATATAGTTTATTTTTATTTCTGCTTTCCTTTTTCAGGTAAGTTTCGAGAGAATGGAAATCGGAAAACGTCAATCGCAAGTACGGCTATGCATATACATTTTAAGAGCATGGTGTGATTTTTTAAATCGAATTTCGCCTATAAAAAATATTAAGAATTCCAAAAATTTTAAAATTCGGATCATTTAATTAGTGAAGAATGCAAAATATTATATACAGCTGCACAAAATTTATTATTGTCACTATTTTTAAAATAAATAATATTTAATGATAATGTTTTATGCATAAAAACCTTTCACCAAATATAAAATATCCCTATTAATAATAATTACTATTATTATTTCTCTCGGCTCCTGTATCTCAAATTGCAAATAATTCGTTTATACACTCGTTCGTGTTACGAGTAGACACGCTCGACGGTGTGCTTAGAAGCAAAGTGGAAACTCGGCTCGGGTCGCGTCGGGTCACACACGGACGGACACGCGGACAGTCTAACTGTCCGGCGCGCGCGCACTTGACACACAACGCACAATCTCGGACGCGCTAATGAATAAGGTATTTTGTTTGACGCCCACAGGTACCACGCATGTACACATACAGTATAATGCATACGATGTAGAGAGATAGAGAGAAGACGGAAACCACAAATGGGATATTAGGTTTGTCAGTAACTTTGTCTGTTATAACCAGGACTTTGGCCGGGGAAGCAGTTCTGAAAGGACTGGAACAATTTTCAAAAATATGACTAATTTTATGCAATGAGTGGCGGATACAAATAAAATTATTTATTATTACATAAAAATATAAATTAACTCATTCGTAAAGAGTAACATATTAAACTAGTAGTCGTTACACAGTTAGGAGCCCCGTTTGTTTTATCGTTTTTAATTGCCACAATATTGCTATAGGTTCGTTATTCCCAAAGGTGATGAGAGATTGTTATTCTTACGAAAACGGTTTTTTTATACAACTTGAACGTGGTTAATACATTTTAGAGAGGTTCTATTGCGACAGAAGATTTAAATTCATATTTAAATTCAAGAATCTCTATTTCATAGGTTATACATAACTCTTGAAATGTGTTATTATAATATTAATATATCATTATAATATGAATTTACGACTCGTTCAGAAGGTAGTTTCGACAAAGGGATCAAGAAAATACAGTCAAAATGGAAACACCCAGGGCTTGTTTTAGAATCGAATTAGACACGGACGAGGGCGCAGGTCAAGAGATTTAGAAAATTAGCAGATGTAAATTGTCTATTACATTTGTAGTAATCGAGGTTGGAATCGAGTTCGGGGTCTCCATCGATATCTAAAACGTGAGTTTCTTCTCGATTCGAATGAGATCGAATGAAACCTACACGCATTATATTCTAACATAATAAAAAAACCATTAGACACAGACCGTACGTGTTTACAAGAGCAACTTTTCTAATTGTCGAGACTTGCTCGATTTTCGGAGACCGATAAGAAATTCGACAATAAGAAAAATTTCCGCCTGCACCATTAAACACCGGCTGCGAAATTAACTATCGCTGTATGTGCAATAAATGCGGCGACGTGTCACCGCGCCGGACCACCGTTCGCAGAGCGCGTGCGCACACCTGGTGCGGCCGGGGCCGGCTCGTCGTAGGAAGAGGTGACATCGCATGTCGTTCTTGTACCCTTTCTCTTACTGCACAACATTTTCACCCGTGACTCTCTGCTGTCTCGACCGGTGCGGAAATTTTAAATTGTTCGAGTCGACAGCGGTTTTGTCGTCCATGAAACTGTACGAGACCGCATTAAAGCGACGGTCGAAAAATATTATAAACAAAGTAAACGAGCAAAAAAAAATCTAACAACTAAGTAAATTTTTTTTAGGTCCGACGTATGCAACAGAAAGGTTACTACTCGCGGGGCGTCTGCTCAAGAAATGACACACGTTAAAAATATAAACAAATTTGTTCGTTCGTCTTAGATATCAATTAGACAGTCAATCGACAGTCAGAACCAGGGGCGTAGCTACCGCCGTATCAGGCGTATCAATGATACGGGACCCCCGGGCTATAGAGGCCCCTAACGCGTGTAAGCAAAAATTATTAAAATGTTATCCACAATGTCATTTAATCTTGTGCTTCCCGGGAAATGACAAAATGACAAAAATCAAAAAAAGTTATTTCTTTTTTTTCTAAAAAAATTACCTAAAGACTTCGATGGGACAGGAACGGCTATCAGACTTGTCACTATTGTCTATAGAGGGAGAAATTAAAAAAAAAAACTGAAATCATCTTCAATTATAGATGATTTAATAAATCAATTTGGCGAAAAAAAGGCAAGAAAAGTGTACATTTAATTAAAATTGTTTGGCTAGCTCAATTTTTGGAGAAAGTGATAACTTATAATCAATAAGTATTTATTTTAATTTAATGCAACCATTTTTGTTTCTTGTGTGAGAAATCTTTATCCTTAATTTGGCCCCCCCAACTAATTTTGATAAAGGGTAAGGCACGTTACGCCACTGGTGAGAACGTTAGTCTGTGTATGTGTAGATTCGCATTTGAAGCAGTATCGGATAATCGTTAGTTTTACTGTCGGCGTCGGCACGGGTCGCCCGTGCGGGCCCGCGCGCCGTCCGCGGCGTCACAAGGACCGACACTGCGCGTTACGACACCGACTAACAGCGTTACGCCGCCGTGAAGTGTTCCGAACAGATTTCCATGGCTGTGAGACGGAATACGTAAACAGCCGACGCTCGAATAACGTATTCGAATGCAAATGCCTAGCCGCAACCTCCGAGCGTCCCCGACCGTCCGAATATACAATTTTACTCTGTCTGTACTCTAAGTTTGCTCGGTCTCGCGCCGCGTCACCGTCGGAGCGGCGACAGACCTCATACGGTTTGCGTTAGGCGCAGATATCAGGGTGTGCTGTATCTCGTGTCGGTCACCAACAGCAAAGGCACACCGTCCCACGATCACTTCGTAGGCCGAAATCGGGGCCGCCGCCGGCCGCCGTCACCGTCACGGCGGCAAGGTTCGCAACCGATGGCTAGGTGTGCTTCCCGAGGCACGGACCTATATTTGTCGTAAGTGGTTTGACTTCGGTTAAGAAACTCATCGGTCGATTCTCTCACGATGACGATCCGGTCCTATCGCTTACCGATTCTGAAACGATTCCCTGATTGTTTTTGCAAATTATGTACGTTCAAATGCAGAACATAGTATTACATGTATAATATCAGTATGTATATTTAGAAATGAAAAGTATTGTTTTTCATTTGCCGCGCTCGCCATCTTGCCAAACCGTACATGGCATTAGGATTCGGTCGTTGAAATTTGCACGAATTTTTTAGTGTGACGATTGAATTTCAATTCGAAACGGAACCTAACGGCCGCGAGTCGCGCTTGGCCCGGCCACCAGCGTCACGCGCGGCGGCGCGGCGACGAGACAAACCATTTCCTCCCTTTGTCCGGGCACGAGTTAAGTGCTCCGAATTGGGGCGCGGCGGCCGGCGAGGGTGTCGTGCTTAAGGCGACACCTGTGTTGAGAGAAAAATGTACTTTGGTTTACATTGACACATTTTTTAACGGTGAAGAAAAGGTTTCACTACCGATACGCGGTCACCTGTTGTTATGTAAAAAAAAGATTGAAAGATGTCGAATTAGTTATGAAAAATTAAAATATTTATGAACAACGTGATAATGACAAATGTTACCGAAATATTATTCTTCACATTTACACATACCGGCAAAACTAATTGAAAAAATTATATAGTCAATAAATATTTTGATAGCTTTCGAAATGCATATTAGAAAAAATATTTTTTTTGTGCACTTTCCCTATTCATATTGATTATTTCATTTCTTTATTACAATTTTGAAAACCACTTCAAAACGTTCCAAAAAAGAATTTTGAGATATCTATAATTTCTTACGAAATTCGAAATTTCTGAATAACATCTATTGTAAATAAACATTTATTTTCGCATCACGTGTTTTAACACGTGTCTTAACATTTGTTTTGGATTCGTTAAGCAAAGGGCCACATTGTTTAATCAGAATTAAGCAGAATAACCATTGGCACCAGCGGGACAGCCATCCCAGACCGTGGCCTGCCGCCGGGGCAGCCGGCCCCTCCCACGTCTGGCCAGTACTCATCAGTTCAGTCAGTCACCCCCCCTTGGTCTGTTCTAGTAGTAGGTGTTGCCAGGAAAACAATTCTGCGATTCTTTTACTGGATATTAATAATCCATATAAAATTTACAATCGTCGAATTAGTTCTCGGTGAAATCAGGTAACACATTTTTATACATATGCTCTCCTTACGACTATTCTGCGTTACTTGAAGGAATTTCAGGATTTAATTATTTCGTTATGTAAACTGGTAGTCTTGTATTTCGCATTTTATTTTTAATTTCAGTATGATAATTTCGGAAAGAAGGGGGAAATGTCGATTTGAAAACATTTTAGTTACTATCTTTTAAACATTTTTTTTTACCTTTTTTTTAATGTTATTAATGTTTGAAATCTGGTCATGTAACTCTGTAACCTTACCAAACTGCAACTTTTTTCGTTCAGTAAATTCGGAGACAATAGATTGTAGCAAACGGATAGACAGACAGGCACGAGAGCGATCCCATTAAAAAAGGAACCATCCGTTTTTTTATCAGTTTTAAGGGACCTTAAAAGGGCTAGAGTGCTGTCAAATTGATAATGGAAAAAATCAGGATACGAAAGTAAAATCACGTCATCGTGATAAACGACAGCGTGAGCGGGAACGCAGAGAGTGAAAACGAAGGACCGATTTGAAAAAGAAAGAAAGAGAGAGAGAGTGAAGGTGAGAGTGAAAAACAAATCATAGTTAACACTATTACGTATTTAGCATGCATGATAGGAAACAACAGCAGGTTTCCGTGTGACCGCTTTTACAACCGCGCGCCAGCGAGTGTCACACTTCTGTCACGCGCCGTCTCGACACCGCATTCTTCAAGTTACAAAATATTCAAATGTGGTCATTTGCGGGTCTGCAACTAGTTCCTTGTTATCTGGGATTAAAATTCATACCGAAAATCAAGTTCTAAACTAGATCTAGAGTATTTTATCGCTATAGGCAGTGACAGGACTATTTCGTTGTTGCTGTTATTTAAATTAGTTCGGGTGTGCGTGGGCGCATTTGAATAGAGCAAAACCGCGGACAATTTCTTTAATTAATTCAGTTGCCGGTAAACGTCTGATGTAAAATGATTTTCTTTGTTTGCGTTGCTGTTTTCTTCATCGGGTATCCAGAAAATCTGTTTGTTAGTTTTGTCAAGCTTAATACATACAATCACTCTTGATCTTTAACATGTTAGTTAGATAGATTCCGAGTTTCTAGTCACGTGTTTGGGTACGTCTTGTACATTCAGTTGTGTCTTAGTCAGTACAGTTGTGTATTCGTTTTTCACATCATTGGGTGACAGTCATTAATGAATACTGCAAAATTTGATTTTTGTAATGATAACAACGGCCAATGCCGCTTTTCACCACAGTCAAATGGTTTTCTTATACGATTTTGAACAGTGACCCCGAAATTTCACGTCAAAGCTTTCCTGTTTCTCTTTGTAAGTTTGTTCACTAAAAATTAAGTAGTACCCTAAAAGCCACGTAATTGTACAGGTTAATTGCAGTTATATTTTTTAAAAAGCAGGCGTATCTACCGCGTGGGTTCACGTTTGAAAAAATATCAGTGCACGACACTATTTTTTAAATTCTCTGATAGTGGAGAGGTCCATGAACTTTTATCATTGCCGAAGTTTTGCCGAAGTAAAAATGTCAAATGGTCAAATCATTATTGTTCATTGCAATATTTTGCAAACTTTGATTGTTATTCTAAATACGGTTGTTGAGAACACCTTTTCCATAGTAAGTTTCAAAATGGTTTTTTATCTTTCCACTAATAACTATTTTTTTTTGAATAGCTTGCAAACTATTGAACCGATAGAATTCAAAATCTAATCAAATTCAATTCTCCAATAACCGCGTTCAATACCATAAATTTGTGTCAAATTTGATAGATTTAATCTAAAATACAGATGACAAAATATCTTCAAGCTTACGTTTTTATTTCTTACTGAAAAATTTCGTGTTCTTCTAGCTGTTCAAGCTAGAAAATGTGAACGTATTGTATAAGCTTTCTGAGCTCATAAATGCCGGATTCTAAACCATAAGCCCATTATTCTTTACATATTTGGGTGCTCAATAGGCTTTTTAATTTTATAGTTTAATACTTTTACCTAAAATATTTATTCTGCGGTTTTTGCAACTCCGTGATTACCCACATATAGGTGATTAAGTTAGTTAGTAAAAAAATCAATTACTTTTAAGAGGTACCTCGATCGCTTAGCCTTCGACGACGGAAAGATGTTACATGCTTGTGCATGAAGACGACAATATGAATGGCGTAAAAAAAAAACCAGAAACGGTAGATCAAAAACTCGCCAAACCACCACGCGCCTGTGGCTCAATCAAAAGTGAGGTGTCGCGTACACTACGCACTGGCGGTGCAATTACTTTGATGCGTAAACGCTAATTGTAACGTTAAAAGTAAAGTGTGATAAATGATCTATCCCGTGTCACGGTTAACGCTTACGTATTTCGTCTTTAGTTTCGGTGCGCGCAGTCACGGGAAAGTAATTATATAGTTACATGAGCATAGGAAATATCTTTCAGACGCTAATGGAGAATAGGTATTAGTAATGAATAATCTGAAATCGTTCTTTTGATGTTTCGCTAAAATTCCAATGCGTGTCGTTCATTGCTGCGTGTCATCGCGTGGTCGCTACGTAGATGAGTCGTTTTGCGTCGTGTGATGGTGTTATTACAGAATCACGTAAAGTGTGAACATTTTCGACTTACACTTCTTTGATGTATTGCTATATCGCGGTATTATGAACAAAAAGTTCAAGGTCAATAGTTTTTGTTTAATAAAAACTACAATGTTTTTAATAATGTTTTAGGAACTACCTAATTGGCGCAGTTGGTAGTGACCGTACTTTTTGCGCTAGGGGCGTGAGTTCAATTCCCATGCAAGATAAATATTTATTATAAATAAAAAATTAATGTTTGTCTTCAAAACTGGGTTATTTTATGTATTATATGTAAATATTTACGGAAAAAAGTATGTATTATATCAACTACCTGATATCAGTAATGCAATCCTCGTTGCTTAGTTTACTATTGAATGGTGATCTACATGTGGCGGAAAATACCATAATTATTTATATAATTTCAACTCCTTATGCACATCTGTTTAATGACTTTACAACAAAAAAATACAAATATTTGAATGTTTTTGGTTTTAGAAATCAATATTGAATTAACCACTTTTTTAGGGTTCTGTAGTCTACAAGAAACCCTTATAATTTTGCTGTATGCTGTATCTGTCCGTTCATCAGTCTGCCTGTTTGTCTGTTTGTCCATCGGCGACTTAGCTCAGAGTCTTACTACGAGAAAGCTATAATAAAAATTTCAAAAAATATTTTGGAAGGGTATCATCTCTACATATAAAATAGAGATGAATGTTTTTCTCTTGTGTCCTATGGCGTGAGGTATCATTGGATAGTTAATTCGAAAGCGTTGCGGGTATTATTTGATTTAGGGATCCGTTTGCGAAATGTTAAGCTTTAAATTGTGAATTTTTGTTGCCGTTGAGTGTGCACGCCAGGTAAATGGTTATCCTTGGAATTTGCAAAAAATCACAGCAGTATTGTATTGTATATATATATATATATAAGTTAAAAGGATCATATATATAAAAGGATCCATCACAAATAAGTAGGCTTTACAAGTTAACGAATAATATTCGACAGATTGTTAAAATGTACTTGGAGAGAGGTAAGGAACAAAATGTCCAAGTTTGTGAATCATATAAAGTTATATAAATATAAAATCATAATACCCTGAACACCCGTTCTCTGTGGACCCGTTTTTGGCCATATTAGCCGTTCAACAGTGAACTTAATTAATAGATTTATAGTATCAAACCAAAAGCCCCCTTTTAAGTCCGCATATTGTAGTTACTGAACTACGTATTCCTACACTGAGCGTGGCCTCACACGCACTTGGCCGGTGTTTTCGTCGGTATATTTTGTTGTATTTCATAATAAAACTTTTCTGGTTTTACTTTAATTAGTAATAATGATTAGTTGTGGACGGTCTGTAATGTAATGTATGGTAGTTACATTACTATAGTTGTAAATAAATATTAATAGTCTTTATTTTAGTGTAGCGGTTCTCTTACACGTGTCATGTTAGAAAAGAACAGAAATACATGACAAACGTATAGCATGACGAAGAAGGAAGATGTTGCGCCGGCGCAGCATCGTTTAGTAATCTGCTTAATCATGCGGGTTCATGCGGGTGGTCTTATTTCAGAGTACAGGCTCAAGTTCGTAAGTGGCATGAACACATGTGGTGATCGATATGGGAGAAGCATAAAAAAAAGATTTGACTCAAATAGCAATGTGCATTATTGTACCAAAGGAAAGCACAAGAAATATCGAATTGTAAAATTGCAATATTTGATGATATTCTTAGATTTGAGATTTGATAGCAAAAATATTAACTTGTCATCAGTTACCTAGTACCATACATACGTACATAACAAGATTTGCTTTATTTACGAGAGTCAAAATATTAGGCAAAATGAGCGTATATTTGTTATTGTGTTGAGTTAGAAACTTAATCTTTCTTCCCTTTGAACCGTAAACTGCGTATTTGCTATTAGTTACAACTTGATATCTCCACGCCTTACTTTGAAAAAAGGGTCTCGCCGCACAGACGGACAACGAAATGATGCTACAAGACCTACTTTTAAAATTCGGTACCTTGAAAAGTATGTCGTTTCGCGACACGTCGACGTACGCAGCGACACTTGCTATTAGCAAAAACGAATGGAAAATTTGGAACGTGCGCGCTCACTTTCGATATGATCATCCCACGCTCTGCGACGTGGTCGCGCTGACCCCGCGACCGCAGGCAGCGGTGCTTTAGTGCTCTGCGCTGGGCCTCGGGGTGAACTGCATGAGATGCCTTCCTTCTACGAACGGATGTACAGTACAACGCACGAAACTTTGCCGCTCTGAATTGCCTGCGAATGTTACATTGTGCAGATTAAACGCTCTCCGCCCTCACCTTCTTCTCCTCCGCGTTACTGTTTTGCGCCATTGCGACGCTTTTATGACTAACTTCACAGCGGCAGAGTTTCGTGAGTTGTACATTTTAGATTATTTCAAGTTTAGTATATGGAAACGTGCACAAAATAAGGTTCCTTAGCATTCAATTTCATTTCACGTCGAGAAGTCGTATTATGAATTACTTAAATATTTAAATTTGCATTTGCGATTAATTTAAGATTTCAATTGAGATTCCATTGCTGAGGAAAGTCGAGGTTACTTAAATGATAAAGTTTAATAATAATATTCCGTTTGAAGCTAAAAACGGAATATTAGTTTTTAATAAAGTTGTTTTGTAAAATTTTCAGTGGCTATATCTCGGTGTATTATTGATTTCCGTATTGTAGTTTAGATTTTTATTTTGAAAACTTGATTACTTAAGCTTTTTCTGTGATACTGAAAAAAGGCAGGCCGTCTATAGGCGGCGGTGACCATTTGATTTCTGAGGGCCTACATGCTCGTTTGCCCCCAAAAAATCTACATAAAAATGTAAATATTATGGTTATTAAACTGTAAAAACGAACTTTAAATATTGGTAACCCTTGAATAATTTCATTAAATAGCACAAAACATAGAAATAATCGGTTTACCCAAACGGAAATACCGAGATCCGATGAAACTCATTTCCTGTAATACTGTATGAATCAAAAGGACTAGTTTAGCGCGAGAGAGTGTGCGCGCGTCTGCATTTGTAGGATATAATAAAAAAATCTTACAAGTTTCATGAATCAGAGAGAGGTTAGCGTCAATAGCTCGCTGAAAAATTAGTTGATATCATCGCCGGCGTCGGCGCCGGGCACGTCACCATAGTACCGGATTTGCGTTTGCGGTGACTTATCTCCGTATTCTGTTTATCGTAGCGTTCTAAACAGTTTCAAATGGACATATCGATTAAAAAATAAACCAGAAAGTGTCAAGTCGCAGTAATTAGACAGGTAGACGTGTTCGATTAGAATCGCATGCGATGGTTTCTATTTTCAGTCTGATTTGTACGGTGTTTTGTACAAAATGTTTTATTAAATTTGCTTACTCAAAAACATAAAATGTTTACTTCCTTCTAATTTTTATATGTTTATAGGTACAACGAACCTTCACGACATCTGTTTCAAGCCAAAAGTCATATTTTCCCCAAGGTAACTTATAGTAGTCTAGTGTTGCAATAGCCTGAGGAAATCGGTTAGTGCAGTTTGATGACTCGTTATGTCTTAAATCGGACGTAAACGCCTGTCGCCGTCGGCGCAGCTGTGTGCACGACACGAACTCAGCTTTAGAGATAAGTACCGCGTTCTAGACTTTTGACATGCGCAAGCGGACGAAGACAACGGACGAGGTGCGGAGTGACATTTAAGTAAACATATGCAGCACAATGTTAGAGTGGTCGCTTTTTGTGTATTATAGCCAATCGCGTTAATTTTTTACTTAATTAGCTCATCACCGTCAAAAAAGTCCCGTATCGGACTTAACGCAGCTTAGTCATTGCAGCACGTGAATCAGATACATAAAGCAAGAGAAGATTTTATATTTATTTTGAAAATTTTTTACTTGGCTAACGAGAAAAAATTGCCGCAACTGTAAAAATATTTATATTACTGTCGAATTGAACAAACAGCAATAGCTCATGCATTAAACGATTTAATGTCAAGGCGACGGAAACGGCTCTCCGTGCAGAAGATAACGGACAGACGGACGGACAAATTGTTATTTATATGTGTCGATTGTTCTGCGGCCGGCGCACAAACGAGCTAGTTCGGCAACGCGGCGCTGTCGTTTATTAATGCGCCGAGAACCAAGGAGATATAACTTCATACTTGATTCTTGACGTTTACATATAGTAGCTTGCGGTCTTTGTAAATCTTTGATATCGTTAGCTAAAATCTAACATAATAAATAAGTAACAGACAAATACGCAGAAAAAAGCTCTGGAATATTTTGTAATTATTGTCTTTATTTTTAGTCTCATATCTTTATTATTATAAAATTTGCCTCGTATTCGAAATTACTTATACAGACGGGGTTTTGTTAAGTCAGTAAATTGATTTTGGAAATAATAATTGTGTTAATGCACAATTTTCAGTGAAGGGGATTGATATATACATACGAAACTATTAGTGTTTGCTTGCAGCTTCACGTGCGTGGGACATAAAATTAACGCTTATTTATCGTATATTCATGATTTCTATCCCGATTTTAGTTTCATCTGTGTCTTTCTCGCTCTTTTATTTCTGTTCCTTATTTGGATTTAATTCTCATTACCTTACTTCTTGTTGTATTATATACATAACGATAATTTTATATCTTCAATGAAATTAAATAAATAGCGCTCTTAGTACAAAACAATAATGTTATTAAATTTGTGTCGAAGATGAAGTCTGAAGTGGTATTGACTCTTAAGCTGAGACACTCAAGGTCGCGGTTGCCCAAATCAAAGTATGACCCCACGTCACTGGGGTCACTTTATGAGCTCTTTGTTCGCTTGTAACTTCGGCTCGACACTGCGACCGATTGCGACACACCTGATTGATGGTATGATTAAGTTGCGAATTAAGTTTGTGCAGTGCCAGTCTGAACAAAATCGATCCGTTCGCTATAATTTAGATAAAGATGTAAAGACATTATAATAAAAGTTCAAAATAATAAAAATTATCTACGACATAAGCGGTCAGCATAACGTATAGAACCTTATTGCAGGAATAATTTTAGAATTTTAGGAGGTTTTACATATCGTGTTTGTTTGAAATTTACTAAGAGATACTATTTCAAAGCAGTATATATAGTTTAAATAAACGTTTCATCAGCACCGAGTGGGCAGACGCAAAGCCAAAGTTAGCTTTAGAATACCAAAATAGAATGAAATAATTGCAATGAAAACGAAAGCAATAAAAATAGGTGAAAAATACTTCGTTTTCCTGATAAAATTGCACTTAGGTCTTAGGAAAAGGAAAGTTTTTTTATGGCAAATTTAGCACATCTAGAAGAAGACTCACAATATGGTGTCTTTGACTGCCTGGTCGGCGCGTTTATTTCATTAAAAATAAACGTTAGTCTCGAGTCTGATCGTTTGTACGTATTGTATTAACTATGTGATACCCACAATCCGAGTCTCGTTGCTTAGTTTGGGACCAGATGGCGCTGTGTGCGTCCCAAGGTATTACGTTATTTTATAGAACAACTGAGAAAGACATTGCGGTCATCGGAAAAAATACTTGTTTACAATTATTTTTTATTATATAGCTTTTCTTTAGAAGACGCCTGTATAGATAAATTAAAAAGCATTACTTTATCAAAATAAAAAGCCGTGTATAAGCCATATGTATTAAGGTAACCGCTAAAGCAAGGTAATAAAATAAAAGAATATAAGTAGACAAAGTAAATCTATTTATCAACATAAACAACTACAATGCAAATTAAAAAACCGCATTGCGCTAGTCTAATGTTGGCTGTACAAACCAATGAGTTAATTCATGTTCAGTTGACCACAACAGTCATTTGACCAGAAGTCGTGACTCAAGCGCGAGGGTTAATGACATCTTAGACGAGATTACATTGACCATCTTTTTGGCCGCCTCTTCCATCGGCGATGGTGGTGTAATGGTCAGCATAGTTGCCTTCCAAGCAGTTGATCCGGGTTCGATTCCCGGCCATCGCACTTATTTTTTTTTATTCCATGTATTTTTTAAGATTTCTTATTATGTTTTCCATGACTGCAATTTATATGTAAACCTTCTGATAATTTTAGAGTTAGATTCTCAAAAATTGCAATTTTTTATTTGAATCTAGATCGTAAAATTAATGAACATGTATAATTGTACATGTATCTAAGAACATCATGAAATGTCAGGTATTCGATTTAACTCGAAATAATTTATGTAGGTCTGTTGTTTTAATATTTAGGTCAACAGGAAATAAGAGATTTCTTTGATTTATGAGGTAATTAATTTCTTACTGCTTTTTTATTTCTCTTTTATTATCTGGAGATTTATGTGCTTAATTCTGTAATAATACATTTCTTATTTATTTTAATATTATAATTATTACTTTATAATTTACAAACGCTTTATATTGAAGTGACTTCGGCAGACCTAGCATGACGCCCTAGACAAGACTTTCTCTATAGGACTGTCCCTTTCGGTCATCTAAATGGCGCGACAAGAATAGTCTTATAAAGAGACTTGTCTAGGGCTCATGCTAGGCACACAGAGAGTGTAATTCCTGACGGAGAGTCTGTCATGGATCTCGAAATGTCACAGAGAAAAGACTAATAAATAACTATATTTCCGCGTGGAGCCATAATTATGACAAATATATAGCATTTTATTAAATCTCTCCCGAAACTATTGAATAGAAAAGTCAAGTCAAATTCAACAATGGACAAGAACGCCACAAGTACTAGCCTAACGCATGTCTATACGTGTAGGTTGATCTATTACATCCGTGTAGGTAATATGCACGTAGGTAAGGCCTAATGCATGTAGGCTAGTTCTGTTCTCAACGAAGGCTACGACCGGCAGTGAGTCGAGTCCGATGGCGGCGATGAGGAAACAGACCTAAAAGACCTACAAACAATTCAATTATATACTTTACACCATAAAACTATAGATTTCGTTTATTATGTGTGGGTTTTGTAACGGTATAATAATACTACATAAGCTCACGCATACTTCTCAGAAAAGTAGGCGACCCTATAGATTTTCACATGGTTATGATCTTTGAATATCTCTTTTACTTCATTGACATCCATTCACTTTTTCACTCAAGCTCGTCGGTTTCGAATGCTTGAAATTTCGTGCTTATTTGGTGTCACCAATTATGCCACCAATATGGTCTGCAAAAAATTTTCTTGGGCGACCCTTGCCAGTCTTCCCGTCAGGCACATTCGTTCTATAAACTCGTTTTGTCAGCCTATTTTCATTGGGTATTTAGTATTTAATAATATTGTCTTTATTTAGACTTTTTCATTCAAAAGTAAATACCTTATTTATTAATATACAACGATTTTTATAAAGGTAGGGTCATCGACACACGAACAATGGAGCAATTATAAAGTTTGACAACTGTCCACCGCCGCTCTCATCGTAGATGAGTGAATCCGAATGGGAGTGAACCTACAGATTTAGTGTTACAGGTGAAATTCACAACGAAGGAAACACGATTAAAACGAACTTGGTGGTCAACAAAACAATTTTACATATTTCTAAAAATTGATTATTTATTTTTCAAGTTTATTATTTGCTTAATTTTTCGGAAACGATTAAAATCGCATCAAACTCGCCGGTGTAAATATAATAAATCAGCAAATGCATAACCTCCACTGTGCATATTTTTGTTTCTAAATGTTTTGATAATTATTGAAAGCTAAAGCTACGATTCAGAACCCGAATCGCACGAATCGTATCGCACTTGGCTCATTTTTTTTGCGCTTGCGATAAATAAATCCATTCTACAAGTGTCAATGAACTTTGACGTTTCGCGCGCAACTTATAAATTGTTGCCATAAAATGCAAATTATTACTTTATTATGCACATATCCCAACATGTTACGGCGACCGACCGTGAAGATTCCATAAACAGAATTAAATAAACGGACTTTTCGAAATTTGTTTACAAGCCATTTGGCTAGTAACATTATTATTGACATATAATGTCATTTATTAAATAGCTTAATCCCGATTTTTTGAAAAACTTGGTACAGTCTTAGAATTCCTTACGCAGAGGTTGTGAAGACGCTATTATCGTCCATCTGTGCCACCAAGCTTTAATGCTTTTATCTTTTTTTTTATATTTTCACTCATTTCCCAGAAGCGTAAAAGGCGAACACAGATCTCCAATTAGTTTGAAGTAAAAATTATAGCTCCTATTTAAAACACTACGGGCTTTTTGAGTATTCTAAATTACTGCATTTAAAAGATTTAACGTTTTTACAGGGAGAAGTTTTCCTATACAAATTCTATTTTAGATATTTTTTATGAAGGGCGTAAAAATTCATAATTAATTTTTTTTGAACTAAAAATAGTAGCCGCTACAAGTATGAACTTAGAACTAATGACGCATGTAAATTATTTAGAAACGTCGGTCTGTCAATAAAAAACTTTAATTAAAAACATGAGGCGGGTATTATATGAAAAAAAATAATTCTAGTCTATTATTATAAAGGTTGTATTTTTTTAAAATGTTTTGTAAGTTCCATATACCCTGAACCCATACTGGTTGATGGGGGTTTGTAATTTGATATCCCTATTGATTTTCTGAACGCTGACTTTATATTCTAATCATCTTGGTACCTCGTATGTTAAAAAGAGCGATTCGGCGACTTACAGATGAAAGCACCGCAAGAGTAGTTCATTTCAGTTTTTTTCATAGTCTCGTGACCCATGGAATTTTGTTATGGGGACACGCAGCGGATTTTAACACAATTTTCGTGCTGCAGAAGCGAGCTATTCGTGCTGTTTATGATTTGAGACCAATGACATCTCTCAGAGAAAAAATTAAGAAAATTAATATTTTAACTTTAGCATCACAATGCATATACGAAAATCTGGTATATGTCAAGAGAAATATAGAATTGTTTCAAAAAAGGAGCGACATCCATAACATTAACATTAGACATAAGAACAATCTTGCTGCTCATATAACCTGTTAAAGCAAAGTTAATAAATCGTTTAAGGGGCAATGTGTGTGCTTTTATAATAAGATCCCAGCTGAAATTCAAAATTTGCCATTTTATGAGTTTAAACGTTTCGTTAAAAGAAAGTTATATGGCAAGGGCTAGTATATAGTGTCTGAACATGTTAATGAAAAAAACCCCATGGGATTAAAGTGCTCGGCAATCAGGTTGCTTGATGTTTTGTACTAAGTGTTGTACTAAACTATTAATTATTTAATATTACGTATATGTACACGAGTAAAAAAGTGCATACCTCGAGTTTCTTGCCCATTCTTCTTATGGTTAATCAGCATTCGGAATGGGTGGTAATTTTAATGTCGAAAACAGTTGCTTATGACGAATTTCAAGTATAATTTTTAATACCTACGAAATAAAGATACATATTTTTGATTTGATTGGTATATTATGTCCTAGCAAAAATACTTGCTTTTCGTTATCCTGTAAATGGAAAATAATTAAGTTCCGTTATTGAATTATAAAGAAATCATAACATGCATAATAAACCAATAAATTTAATAAGCCATTAAACACCGAATACGGTAAATCGGATAATTAATATGATAAAACATATAATAAAAACGGCGTAAAACTTTGAAAGTGTGAAATATCCGCCGGCGGCCCCGACCTTTGACGGATACGGCCGGCAGAGGTCGCCGCCGCCGCCGTGATTGACATTTCGGAAAATTGCACTCGGCTGGTAAGTATGGCCCTCGGCTAGTACCTCTTTAAATTGAACTTTGTAAGTTGAACGCTGGACAAACCTTTAGACGTTTATTATTATATATTATATAGGCTGATTATTTTTTGTAGTCCGCCACAAAATACGTACAATGAACACTACAGCGATTACTCACTCGATTGATTATTTAACGAATAACTTCTCTCGCCTGCGATCTAATCCAGAACCTTCTCTAACTCGTCCGCCGGCCGGAGGCGCCCTTTATGACCTTCCTCTGTCCACTATGGTCACGATGAATCAAGTGTCCGCTAGAAGGAAAGTTTTCAAGAATTGGAATCCATATCAAGATTATTTTAGCGTATAAAACTAAATTCGTTTATTCCTTGAAATTTTGCACTCATCACAGTCGGTTAAAGTTAGCACTTTTATAGTTATGATCGTTTCAAACTTTTAGTGTTGTGTCTATGTGGTTGAGCTTTAAATAATTTTGCTTTTTGTTTTGCCTAATACTATATAACTGCTAGCAAGTACAGTTTTGTAAACTGTCTTTATATGGTTATACGCAGTGCGTACGTACTATAGACCAGTTAATGAAAATTGATTGAACGGGAACACGGCAACGGGAAACGGATACCTACTCGCTGACGTCCTCGATGAACATCATTGGAACTTTCAAACGTTTAACTACCTCAAATTTTATTGTTGCCCCTGATGCAGGTACCCTGTGTTTTTTGTCATTCTTTGCTATTTCCTTTCTGAATAGAGTTTCGAATGTATCGATGGGTTGGCACGGACGTCCTTTCGTTAGGTCGAACATCTGCCGTTCAAAAATTACGACCATCAGTGTCTTATTCTGTTGTTTATGGCACCGCTATTGCTTTTAGAGATATGAAATAGGAGAAATTAGCGCTTGCCCTTATGTGATTATGTACAAAAATTTTTAATAGTGAGGGGGGTTTTTATATATAAATACTTTCTTGTCTCGGGATTATAATTTGTCTGTCTGTGCAATTTTGTACGCGGAGTGCAATGACCCGGGGCGGCGCGGGCGCACGGAAGCAGCATCGGCCTCGGATCAGCCTCCACTCAGCCAAATAAGGAACGTCGCCACCACTTTTAGAACGTTTCATGTGTAATTTTTGTTTGTTGAAAATACCTTAAACATAATAATTTTTTTACACTGACAGTCGTTTCTCGTTATTTATACTAAATGTAGCAAAACTTATTCTTACATTCTATCTTGGGTTAAAATGTGCGTGTTAACGCTGAGACAAATTAACGAATAATACTCCAGAAATCCATTTAGTTTTAGATTGTAATCATCGATAATGCTTTTTTTTTAATTGGTCCTTCGAGCTGGATGTTGCCAACAGTCGCAGAATAAGGTTGATATTTAGTGTTTGGTAGAAAAAAATTCTTCTTTGCAATTTGACTCTTTCATTCATGTCTCGTTATATTTTTTTTTGTAAACTATCTATGCTATAAAACCGACTAATATATGAAATACTTATGTATGTGTTTCTGTTTGGTGTTTTAATGCTCCATGCGATAAAATAATTTTACTTTCAATATAACATATAATTTATCTATGTATGTAATATGATGTCACTACAAGGCATAAGTCTGCCTGTATTATAAAACAACTGCCCCGAGAGGAGTCGTGGTTTTACAGTGGAATATCTTTATGTAATAAACGCCACCACTAAAGTATCTCACTATATCTCGTGTCCCCCGTGACCCCTCGTCAACTCGTTGAGGTTTCCTCACGCGCGCCTCCGCTCCGAGAGGCTTCGGCGCCACGTTTTAATCGCCTCAATACTTTAATGTAAAACATAAATTCCTCCGTAATTATCGTCCCCGAGTTCGTTACTCGGTGCACTTCCTGCAGCGGCGGGGGTCGCCACCTTCGAGCCGGGACGGCATCAGTGTGGCGATATGCTTATTGAATTGCCTCATTGTCGTCTTTATAAAAAACTATTACAGTGCTGCATAGTTATTGCATAAATGCTATTTGCAACTCCTCTACGTTTTATCTAACAAAATTATACTAGAACTATGGTACTAGGTCTCTTTGTTTTTCTTTGACATGAAAAATCAGATAATATTGTATGCTTGTAGCTGGACACAGAACATAAAAGTAGGTGGACATAACCATAGAGGAAAAAAATTCTACAAACTTTCCATAATACAGGATTTGATAGTTATTTAGATCTTCGTTATTCTTAATAGTTTTTGTAATGCAAAGAAAAATTCACGCACGTAATAGAAGAACTGTCAATATTTCGTTTAATTTTTAATAATAAATATGGTTATTAGGTATAATGTAGGTTTTTTGAGTATGTTCTAGACAGACCCTTAACATATTATGGGTCTCGCGCGTAAAAAGATGTACAAGTAGACAATCAGCGCCTACGCTCTGGAAGTAACTAATACGAAACAACAACAAATCGAAACCATATAGGTTTAGTGCAGAATAGGAAATACCCAAGTTCAAGGGAGAAATTCACCGAATCACATACGGCGTGAATAAAATCAAATCAGTTCAGAAAATCATTTCGCTGTTATGGTCTAAGAGCTTCGCTACAGTGCCTCTGTAGGGCATTTTCGAGTGCACGGGTCGTGCTAATACGTTAACTAATAAGTTCGTGAGTTACGTAGCTTTTAATATTTAAGAAGGATCATAGACGAGCTGCCGTTAGTTTAGATCTAGGGGCAAATGATATTCGGATTGTATGGTGTCGAACACGTCGCCGGAGCGGCGGCCGTGGAGCGGTCGGGGCGCCGCCGTCGCGCTGGGAGGCGCCGGACCCGAAGCCCTGTCGCGGCAGAATCCATGATTTTTTAACTGCAGGCAAATTAAAGCGGTTACATTCGTGTTGATGATAACAGTTGTCAGCGATCCCCGACTTGCAAACATGACACGACAACAGCTCGACCTGTATATGTATACCTCGTTCAAATCTAAATTGTTGCTTTTGAGAGGAAACGTTGACACTCACCATCGCACGCGTCGACTTTGGATCCCCTAATAAGGTCTTAGGTCAGTTTCTAAGCCTGTTCGACTCGGATTCAGGAAACCGTATCGTACGCACCGCCGACAGAACGGACTTGTCGGAAACGAGTCGGATGCAAGGTTCTAATTCGACTCCGGCGCAGCCTCGGCGGGCCGCGTGTACTCGTGTCGATGCCGGAATCGCGGACGAGGCGGGCGGTTTGTGTGCAAATTAGGTTGTCCGAATTGTAGCGACAACTTGTAATTGATTTAGTCGAACGTCGCGTTCGCGGAGTTCGGAACACACCCTGTTTATCTAAGGCCTTTTGCTATTTTGTGCTCGAAGTTATTAATATTTTTTCTAACTTAAACAACTATGATGTGATGTGGCTATATAATAAAATTTAATGAAACTATCTTTACAAACATGTTCTAAAATAATACCAGTACAATCACATGTTTAAAACAATGATTTATTGATTTTATTTCTATTACTGTACTAGCTATTTGATTGTGAACGTTAATGTATACTTAAAGGGCACATCCCAAAGTTAAGAAAAAGGTTTTTTTAGAAAAATATTACCTTGACCGTATTTTATTATTTTAATTGAACTATTTATGTAAAACTCATAAGCACACCGGGCAAACACCAAAAATGGTATAATCCAACTTACAATTTATCGAAATCGATAGATTCAGGAGTCATCCTAGTCGGCATATATGTCTCATAAATGTAAACTAAGAGATGTGCGATTACTACTCAGATATAAAGGGACGTATTAATAAACTTCAGTCAAATAATGCGCTATCTCAAGAAGTAATGTGCGAGCGAGACATAAATAATTTTCTATAGCGAAACACTATAACCGTCTTGCTCTTTCCACTCTCAAGATAAAACGCCGCACTTGAGTGTGCTTTATTAATACGACCCATAGAATCTTAGGAAAAGAAATGTGATATCAGGAAGGTTTCACACATTGTCTATTTAGTTATATTAAAACAGAAATATTTAATAGCTAATTTGAGTGGTTGTTTTTAACATGTGAGGCATGTTCTAGATTTGTTAAAAACAAACACCGTTTATACGTTTTATGCATCGATAAATGGTACCATAGCCCGTTTCCTTTGCTCGTATTTGCTCGCAGTAATCTCACGAGATCCGACTGTCGACGTATCAATAAAATGTGTGGATAATATGTGTTAATTTTGTCGTGACCTTTCACCATTCTCAGTTCTGAGTAAAAATTGAAAAAAATGATCATTTAAATTAGCACAACTGAACCGCTGACAAGATCTCGACAATGTCCAGATCAGTTTATGACCGCTGCCGATCCTGCCCAAACGGACACGACTTTCTGAGAAAGATATACTATGTTCCGCAGTGATGTATTATGCACTGATAGACGTCACCTGCTTTGTATCACTGGAGGTGTTTTGAATTCGGTGAATTCACATTTTTGGATAGACAACGAAGCTAGTCGCTAACGAATGTACGTGTGCAGCCAGCACCGGAAAACATTACCCGTTCCATTTTTGTAACAGTTGGCCAAAAATATGTTTATTTACCAATAATAAAAATACCGACCTCCTTCACGCAGTTGTGTTCGCAACGTACTTATTATCTAGTGACATTCGTTCGACCTTCGTGTAACTTATCAAAACTCGTAAACATCGTAAAACCAATAAAAACAGTAAAAGAAAAAAATATATCGATGCCGTGTTATCGATTAAAGTGAATTAACCTCGAGGATCCAATAGGGAGTCGAGTGTTCGATCTTATTTTCGTTCCGAGTCGGGCCGCAGTCGTCGTAAAGCCGTAATCTCGATTAAAAAGAATCGATCGATTCCTTTTTACGGCGGCGCCCTCCGCGCCGGACGGCAGCGACCGTTAATTGATGGGCAATAAGAGAATCGATACCTGAATGTATTGCGTTTTCGAGATGCTTGTAATGTCGCGTTCACTTTAAGATATTTATTTATTTATCGTGGAATTGTTCGTATGATCAATTATGACTATCGTTATGAACATAGCATATTCATAACGATATTTTTTACAATATTTTTAAATGTGAGTGGCTCAGTTTGTGTGGTTGCTACAATATGTTTTGGAGAATTAAGCATTTTTCCCTTTAATTTTTGAAGTTATTTTTAAATCATGGAATCAAAAATCAAACTGTTAGGTCTAGAAAATGTTACATTAATTAGTAGTCTGTGGAGCAAAGTGATATTTAATGCACTTTTATCGAAGTTGGATATCAAGTCAAGCAATGAAAAAAAAAACTCAGCCTTATCCGAAAAATTATGTATTATGTACATACACTAAAATAGGTAATCTATTTATCTTTGCATCAAAGTTATGTAGGGCGCACAATGCGTCAATGCTATTAATTTATCTGATAGTTAAATTGAGGTCGCTTTTTTATTAAAGTTATCTGTGTTATGACATCGCATGTATATGATATATATTTATAAATTTATAAAGTTTCTTTATTTTTTGAATTTTTTTTTCAACATTTTGATGGATACCATTATTATAATACGAACAAAATATTTTATTAGTTATTTAGAAATGTCTCGTGATTGATTCTTTTCTATAAGTATTGGAGATATGGATACATACGTTAAATTAGTAGTTGTCCATGTATTTAAAATTAATTTTAATTTCGGACTTATATCCAAATATATATTTATATTCCTCCAGAAACAGAGCTACTGATGCGATAAATCCTGAAAAGAGAATCTTCTATTAATACAATAGCACTATCTCGTAATGTTTCCACATCGTTGTGTTCGTGTTGGCGCGAATCGATTTGTCAAAACCCACTAACCTGATGCGCGGTTACTAATTACTGTCCCCCTTCTAACAGTAATAGTAGTAGAGATGAATCATCGGTGTAGCGATGTTGCAAAACATGGCGCCAACAATCGATTGCCTTATCGATTGTATCGGGATCGAGAATCAGACCAAGGTCGACTCCTACGCGGCCCATCCCTAGCGTTGTGCCGGCAAATTTTTTAATGAAGAGTTATAATGCCGCCGGATAGAGATGTGTTTTGTGCTCTGAATTGAACTGAACTTTGAGTGAATTAGCGTATTCCTTGAAAACCGTGAGTTAAGGAGATAAAATAAATGCGTATATTGGAAACAAGAGTAGACGCAGCATTTGTCATATATTTATATTTTGTCAGATCCTATGACGTCTTATTTCTCGTCGTAAAAAACCAAACTCAACAATTTGTTTTCAGATATTCAACAAGCTTAGGTCACATAAATAGGAAATGTGTAAATTAAAATAATGCATTAAATATTGCATGGAATAAGTACATATTAAATTCTACGAAAGAAGTTCCAGTATTTTGCTATTGCAGATCATACCTTTGGTATTACTATTTTAAAAATATATATGGATTTCTATGTTTTTCTATATTTATAAAAAATAATTACAATGAACACCTGCTCAAAATATAAATATTATTTAATCATGTAATGTGGGGACGAGTCAAATTAAGAGAAAAAAATTAAAATGTATATATAAATGTATTAAGTGTCGTGTGCGAATTCTTTTATTATTATAAAAAATACTATCTTGATAAAGAGTTCGCCACGTCAGTGAGCAACTATCGCGATGAGACGAAGCGGATTTCTCAAATCGTTTCATCAAACTGATACCCAATTCGTTAAGCAATAATGTTCAATTTCGTGTGGACGTGTACATCTGATAAGTTCATTACAAGTTTGATTTAAGTGAGGCGTTAATAAGCCGCGAGTGCGGAACCTCGGGGTTCAAGGGCGATCTTTGAAGTTCATATTTTGCCGAACTAACCTCAACCCACGTCTTCGCCCGCATACAGTTCAGAATGTTACTCACTTTCTTAATGCCCTCGGATATACCCGTTTGAATCGTTTAAATTGAAAATTGTTTACACAACTTGAAAGAAATCTCTACTTGTTTACAATAAAACTGAAATCGCTTTGATTTATTTTATTATTTGCATAAGCCGTCTTTTATTGTACTCTGGAACGCCACCAGTTGACGATCTCAAAGGCAATATTTCAAATTCGTCAAATATTTTTAAGTACGTAGATATTTTTATCCTAAAAAGAACAAATATTATGTCGTTTTGCAAAAATAATTTTTTAGAATCATATATAAAGATTTGGTATAACGCCATTAGAAAAATACATTTGCAATTATTTTGTTTAGAATCTAAATAACATAAAAAACTGTCTTTAAATATGAGAAAAATGATATTGATAATTGAAAGTTTGTCGATGAAACTGAATTGTATAAAATTAAGCATCTAAATTTACTGTAATCACCGTTGATATTATTTTATCACTTTCCCGTAAAATATGGTCGCATGACTGAGAAAGATGATTGTCTGCTTGAAAATTTTAGTAGGGCTGTCAAACGATACACAGAATTGGGAATGGTGTTAATCACGAAGGACATTTCGAAGAACTGAACACCCCAATTCTTCGTTCACCAAAAAATGCTTTAGAGAAATTTGTTTCCCATTCCGTAGAATTTTCAGCTGTCGTCTTATTTGTCAACGTTGACGCACAAGAAACTGTTGACGGTGAAAAAAGCGCATCGTAAATTTGAATAGTACTTTGTTCGCGGGTCAGTTACAATTTTATTAACATTAACATAACTATACTCGTCGATAATTGTTATTAATACCTTTGCTGAGCTTTTAAATAAGTTTCTTGCACATGAATCTCATTACAAAATGTGTTTCTTGCGAAAAAGACATCATTAAGCATATGTCAAGGCTGTAGAAATATTAATTTCACGTTGGTCACCTATAATTATCGACGCAGCTAATGTGTCTTATGATTGATTATCATTTTCTATATATAGCTATGATAAAAATTGCATCACTACATTGATCATATGTTAAATATTATATTTAAGATCTGTATCTGTAGTCGGTACATTTGATGTATACGATTAATCAACGGATCGTTACATATTGTTAAGTAGCATTAAATTATAGACTTAGAACAAAGGTATGACTTATCTCACAGCGACATCTATGGGCGGCCATTTATGCTGTCTAATAAGCTTGTTTACGGCCAATGTACCGTATAAGGGCAATATGATTGACGGAAAAGCTGGTCCCTTCATTATTGACAACGTTCGAATATTAATGAGAATAACACTCAACGGCAGAAGGAGATACGTTTAAATATGCTATCCTATGTCAACGAAGCAACAACTACAAATACGTAGCAAAGGCATGGCTACCTAAGTCAAATACTTAAACATGTGTGTATGGTATGCGTTTACAAAAACGTTAGAAAATGTAAAAATCACACTTCAAACATTGTGAACAAGAAAAAATTAAAATTAATGTGTTAAAATATGTAGAAAAGATACCTTAAATTAACTTTTGTTTTTGATTAAAAATCATTTCAAATGAGAATTCTAAAAATTATACTTTTTTAGCACATGTACAACTTTGGAATTCTAGCATTTTCTGGTATTTTTTTTTAATAATATCACAGTGATATCAAAACTTATGGAACAGAAAAATTAAAACGAAATTCGAGTACTCGTATCGTTATTTTCATTATCTTGTGTTTTGTCAGAATTTACCATAAATTTATTACAAAAAACATATAATGAGGATTAGATTAGTGACATTCAATAAGACAGCAAAATATCTCAGAAGCATGCAAAATATCCCTCATCAATAACCCGAAGAGGTGCCATCGTACAAAATAAATATCCGTTTAATAAATGTACCATCGGTACAGTAAACGGGTGTAAATTCTTCGCCGTCTGATTGGTCACGCATGAATATAGTTTTGACAACCCGCTCTGTCGGCGTTGCGCGCAAGACAAACACGACCTTTACGACGTCGAAACAGGGGGAGTAGTCGACACCGCCACCGTCCGGACCGGCGAGGTATCGACACCGACGGTCGCCGCGGCCGCCGGCGACTAATGAAATAACTAGTGTCGGCCGACAGTCGGCGCGGCGGGCCGACGCGGCCTTGTCGACGGTGGCGACACACGTTGACGCTTTAAGATCGCGAATACTCAAGTGTATAATTAATGTTTCGGGGTTCCGCACCTCCTCGAAAAGGACAGAAGGAACCCCTTTGAAACACCACTAGCTGGCCTTTTATTTGACACGCTGACTATGCAGTTGCAGGATATCAAATTAATATTTATATGATTATAGTTCTAGAAAAAAAAATGCACATTAATCGCAATATATGAATTACTTTTGGACTTGAGAATGTCCAACTAGTATGGAAATGTAAATTTTATAAAAGAAGTGAATAATTTAATAAAATTATTCATTACAACTTGCGCAAATATTTAGAGGACCTGCCACTGTATAATGTTTTTACACTGATTCTTAAATTTAAACAATCTTTACGTTACCTTAATAATTTATAGTTAAACCAGGAATAATTGCAGGATACGAAGGTGGCATTTGATATTGCTTAATGATTCAAATGTTGTAATGGATGTGCGCACGAGTTGTTATCGTAGCATAATGATATATGTGATAAGCTATCTCAAAGGACGACGTGCAAAATTTGTAATCTCTGACGTAACATATCTTCAAGTGGCTGGGACCTGAAATGTGACGGGTTGTCGATTAAGATAATATTTAGGTAGATGCATTGTTGTGGTTTTGTTTTATTTTTTTTAACAACAACCTCACAACTATATTACTTTTTCCTACATGGAATTCGATAAAGTTTCCGGTGTTTGTCAGTTTTTTTTGACTTTTTTTTCGCAGTGTCAACGAAATGTTTTGAATATTAAAAATAGTTTTAATATTGAAAAAAAGTTACTAAAATGTGTTGATTACCTCTGTAAAAAGAGTTATTACATCCAAGTAAATAAATAAATGAAAACTATGTGTACGTCTGTGATTTAAAAATGAATACTAATATTTAAGGAGTTCGACTACTCTCATGTTATTTTTGCATAAATAGTGAAAATATTTTTACATCTTAATCTCTTTGTCTGTGCGTCAGTCTGTTTGTATTTTTGTCCAAAACAAATACGGAAACCACTGAATAAATGTCAGTAAAAATTTGCATGAAGTTAATGAAAATTTCTACTTCAAATTTGCTCTTAGTTTCATCTGGATGTTTTGAAAGATTTCGAGGATAAATCTTAATGTGTCGAAGATTATAGAACGGTTAGATTTTAAAATACAAATGTATGAGACAGAACACATAATGTAAATGTAAACTTTTAATATTATTATATGTACATTTAGTACACTTATCAAATTATTGCATGAAAATAAATGACGAAATTTAGTAAGATTATTTTTGAATCTTGTGCCTATTTATTGAAGTATGTATCTCGTGAAATTTAGGTGAAAATATTGACCCAACTTAGGCGAATATAACAAAGAAATGTAAAAGTTATGTCTAGTCCTGGTTTCTCCGCAATGAGACCCACGAGATGGCAGACTCGCTAATTAAATTTTGTAAAATAACTTATCTGACCCGGTTCGAGCCAGGGAAAGTGATGAGTCATCGCCATACGGCTTGAAATTAAGTTTAAAAAGGGGAATAAGCGTTTGTATTACGTCCAAGCGGGTGCAGCCGCGGACAAAAGTTAGTTTGAAATACTAATCTGACAGTTGAAACCCACTTTCTAATGTGCAATTTCATCTCTATCTTTAACGATCTTAAAGTATCGGTATCCATACACTGGTCGCAGATTCAATTACCATAATCCATTAGATGACATTTAACAGTGTTTAGTTCTTGCGCGATCCTAGGTAGCTTTATGCGTACGCGCAGATGAAATTACCATATCAGGTTAGCGCGAATGTATTGATAGCTGCTATTGACGTCGAATTTGCATGTTATGCAATGAATTTGTTGCATTTATAGTCCATATTACTTGAGCTTGTACTTTGCGCTTGATAATTTGATATAATTTATTTTTGGGTCGTCGAGGAATATTATAGTTGGAAATGAAAATAAAATTTTGTTATCAAATAAGTAATGTACATAACACTCAACTACATTAAATTTGTATCACTTGACAGTGTTACTAACTTTCTATCATAAACAAAGCACCAAACATTGCGTATCCAATAAACTAAATGAATTAAACCTAAAAAAATATCAATTGACAAACTGTCATTCTACGAGGCGGCGAGCTAAGAAATAAGGTTTCTGTTTAAGAATTAGTAGAGGCAGAATCATGATTCAATTTGAATTCCACATCTATATTTTTAAGATGAATCTAGAGGGACATCCGCAGTAGATTCGCTTCGAGTTGTATGCGATGTGACAAAGTGTAATGGAAAAATTGCTATAATCACTCAGATTCGTAACTGATTAACATCTATTTACTAAAATAAAGGTTTTTCGAAACATAATATTCGGAAACACAACAACCAAGAATAAAAAGAAGCTGTCGACGATGAACTTCACAAAGTTACAATTACATCTGATTGAATTGATTGATTGATTGAATACATATGAATAGTCTATTAATACATTTCCGTTAAAATAAGTAGGTGAATATATATATTGATGTATAATTATTTATAATTCTTTAGAAAGTAATAGCATATCGGTATTAAATTTCTGATGATTAATAAGTCTTAATCGTTTTTAGGGTTCGGAGCCAATTGGGCAAAAATGGAACCCTTATAGTTTCGTCATGTCCGTCCGACCGCCCATGTCACAGGCATTTATTTTAAAAACTACAAGACTTATATTGATTAAATTTATAGAGTAGGTGTCTTGTATAAGCCGCTATTTAGTTTGGTATTATTAAATAACAAAAATAAATATTTTTAAGGGGGCACTCCATACATGTAACAGAAGCTGAATTTTTTTTAGCAAACATCAACAAGTGGCACATATTTCGACAGTTCCTTTAAAAGCACTAAGGTTCCTAAGCATTTTTTTGATTATGTGAATAATTTCGGAAATAATTCCTCCGAAAGTTGCAGAAATTGTGTGTTTCGTCCCCCGTCTATTTTCTAAATCGTATGTAAAAAAATATGAAAAAAATAATGTAGATAACGCTTAATAAATACTTTCAAAGAAAATTATTTTGAACATGGTCGGATATACTGTTTTTGAGTTATTGCCGAAAAACTGCGTTTCTCAACAAAAGGTCGAAAGTGCCATGAAGATACGCTCTTTTACTGATGCCCTTTAGTTTACATTAGTTTAATAGTAATAGTTGACATACCTACTTATTTTTTAGTGATAGGTGACGAAATTGTTTATAAATATTATGTGCGGGAGACATGGAAAAAGGGTAACAACGTACCTTTTAATCTGTAGTATATTTCTTTGTAATAATGACTTCGGAACCCTATATTGAGCATGGTCCGACATGTTCTTGCTTAGTTTTAATTTTTCTGTTTTTTTTTTATTCTAATTCGATGTCTTTTTTATTTTCAGCACGCCAATGCGGTACGAGAATCGGCTCGTCTGATCCTTCAATCACTGGTGGAGCCAGACGATGCCATAACCTTAGCGAAGGCACTCCGGGCGAGGCCCCCGGTCAACATGCTGCCAGCTGCTAAACCCGGCACCTTCTTCGCCAGAGACAACGTCTCCAACTTTATAGACTGGGCTAGAAACGCGCTCGGCATCTTAGAATGCCTACTTTTCGAAACTGATGATTTATGCTTGAGGAAAAACGAGAAGCATGTGGTACTGTGTTTGCTGGAAGTAGCCAGAAAAGGATCAGTGCTCGGAATGCCGGCGCCATTACTAGTTCAGATGGAGAAACAAATAGAGAGAGAGCTGGCGGGAGAAGAATTGAGGCCGGACGATTCGGCTTTGGGCTTGGTGCCGTTGGGTCCACAACCGCAGCTGGTGACGAACGACTTGAGAAGTTTGGACGAGAGAGTCAGGGACTTGGTGGAGAGGTGCTCCTGCCCGACCCAGTTCCCGATGGTTCGCGTTTCGGAGGGCAAGTACAGAATCGGAGATACGAGGCTTCTGATATTTGTGAGGGTGAGTTTATGCAGAGTTTAATTCTTTTTCTTAATTCTTTCTCGATTACACTATCAAGTGGTTGCGCGAGATCCTTTGTCCCGTCCCGTGTCTATAAGTTCTAATATATGCATACTAAATAGCTTTGTCCATTATCGAAATAAATAATAACTGTCATAACCGTATAAGGCTAAGGGGAAGAAGGAAACATTTTTGTTTATGGTATAGCTTTAATTTCTTTTCTCATGTACCAAAGATCAATTTAATTAAAAAGATTCAGAATTGGATATAGTAAGATTATTCGAAACGGATTACAATAAAGCTAATCATCCGTCAAAATCCGCGTGAAATCCGTGCAACCTCGCTCATAGAGCCTTGCCGCGGCTAAGTCGCCGGCCGCGCCGATATGGAGCGATCGATCGCTCGTATATGGCCCACGACGACGGAAACTTCATTATTTGTTTCATACAGCCTCATATTGCCCATACAAGGCCCGAGTCGTGAGCGTTTTTCATGTTACTTAGATATGGTTATGGACGTGTTTACTGTTGTGTTGACCTCGCGTTCGCATCGATAATTTTCTACTTTATGTATTATTATAACTATAATAAATGGCGAATTTTTCATTTTGATGTTATTAACTTTGTACACATGCAGAATACAAAAAATACAGTTAAATAAACCTTATCATTATTATCAAATTAAATTTAGTGTAAACTATAGTATCCTAAAAGAAATGTTTGTATTGTGTTTAACTACAAAATTAAGTACATTACTGTTTGATCTTCATTATACAGTTATTACAGAACATTATACAGTTATAAAGTAGAAACATAATTTTTATCAAGGTAATCCTAATTTTAAGAATAATGGGAAAAACAACGCTTTTAAAACAATTTTGAAGCTGAATTGTACAAGCACTGGGTTTTTCTTGTATATTTATAGAAATGCAGTACAAGAGTGGACAAATCAGGGACATGCTTGACTTACATCTTCGTTACACCATTTATACAGATGTGTAGGATTTCGTCCCTAAAGTTGATTATAGTCAAAGGTCAATCGAAGGCCGCGAGTGCCGGCCCCGCGCCTCGAAGGGCGCGCGACGACCGACACCTAACGGAACCGCGTGCGGCGGGAGGGTTGTCAACTCTTTTACAATTTACAAAAAACAAAATTCTTCAGTATTTTATTGTACTACTTATACGTTATAGACTCATGATCTCTTTCTTAATTTTTGTATGCGATAATATTTCGCTAGCGATCCCGTCGCCAACATTCGACTTTGTAAATGAATCTTCTCTAAACAGTAATGAACAAAAAAAAATAGCTGTCGTAAACGAGACGGTCCGCTTTATTCTCGTTTCATTATATAAAATAGCTCCATTTTATATTGTATAAATCGTACACTTCATTAATATTCTTCATAAAGCATTCCAAAATAAGACTCGCGCATAATTTACAATCATGCGGCGCTTAGAGCTTCCACGCGCTGCATATGGCGTGCGCCGCTCTGCAGCGCGCCCTTGCGGCCGGCCGAGGCCCGAAATATGGTCCGCGCGAGTTGAGTAATACCGCCGTATAAAGGTATCGATAGGCCCCGTTTGTGACGCTCCTTATGACGGATAAATTCCGATGAATAACACCGCGGGACGTACAAGGACTTTCGCTGCGCCCGCGAGGCGACCGCCCTACATGGACTAATCACTACAATTAGACTCGATTCGGTGTCATATAAATATAACTGCTCTAGAGTTATAGATTTTTTTCCTCTATAATTCTATTGATAGAGTTAGTCAATTAAGATTTATATTTTGTATATGTTTTAGTATGTATAATACCGAGGAGGCTTATACATTTGACACTATTTACAATAATGTTAATCAATCAAACATAAATAAATTTATATAGATATATAAACATGTGTAATATATTTCTATCACTGAATAACATCAAAGAATCTTAATTTTTGAAGAAGGCAAAAACTGCAGTCATTTACAAGTAAAAAGTAGGCGTGTCACAAGAACAAGTTTTTGTTTAGACTAACGACTTAAGTATCGTTTTATTGTATATAATTATATCACTTGAATCTTTAAAAGATAAACGACTGAAGTTTTGGAAAGAAATTTGAGTATATTTACGTACATTTACTAAAATTTATTTTCGAAATAATTAAGAAATACCCAAAATGAAATATCTTGTATCTATAAAAAGGTATTTCTAAAATTCTCCTAATATCTTTTTTTAGATTCTGAGATCGCACGTGATGGTGCGCGTGGGAGGCGGCTGGGACACACTCGCCCACTACTTGGACAAGCACGACCCCTGCCGCTGCCGGTCGCAGCACCGCACCTCGCTGTCGGCCCGCCTGGCGCGCCCCCGCCACGACCTGGCCGGCGCCACCGTCACCTACGAGCGCCCGGACGCCGGCGGCCCGGTGTCCCTGCCCTACACCCCCTCGCACAAACTCAACGAACCGCAATTCCCCACGAACGCCTCTCGAACGATGTACGCGGACCAGCCTTTTTCTCTGCAGTACCCGTCGAGTCACAAAATGAACGACGGCGCCGCTAGTCTGCCTTACATGGGTAACCGGGACAGGTCCGCGTCGCCCGGCAGAAAGCGACTTGCTCCCGGGAGCGGTAGCCCGGGAAGGAAGTCTTCCTCGCCCGACAGAAGAGCGCCGGGCGTCGTCGCGACCAAACACTTGGTGCCGAATCCTCACGCGAGCAGAAACAAGAGCCCGCGGCCCGTGTCGCCGGCGCCCGCCACGGAAAGCGCCTCCGACAACGGCTCGGAAGTGTCCGACGAAGGGTACAGGAGTTTGGGTATGGTCGCTGGGTCCGCCCAGGGATCGCCTTCGGCCGGGATCAAGATCGGAACGGGATCCAACCGATATTCTCTGCATAGCCAGAATTCCATCGAAGACGCAGAATTTAATGGTAAATAATACAATGTCTTTGTTTATTAACAACTAATATTTCGACTATTTTATTTATAATGAAATTTAATGGAGTTCTTCATCTAATTAATAAAAATGTGAAAGTTTGTTATGTTTGTCTATTTGCATGCGTATGTCCTTTTTTTTCAGTAAGAACATGTAGTTCGTATAAATACAATAATGTGTTTTAAAATTTATTGGAGACTCCTTGTAAAAATTGATAAAGGGCCTCTTCCACAATATTCTTTGACTGACAATTAATTAAAATCACTTTAAAAATAAAATTTACCTTCTCGTCGTCTTTTTAACGGTTGTTCGGGCTGAAACCGTTAAAAAGAAGAGATGGAATGCAAATTTTATTTTGAAAAAGGGACTTTTTGTTAAATATCAGTTTAAAAAGAGTTGTTGGAAGAGACTAATCGATTTTTTTGCTATGTTGTGTATAAAGAAAGTGCCTTTTTCATATAATTTTTAGGCTGTATTAATTTATACTTATAGCTAAGTCTCGAAAAATTTCTACGGATTTTATTAGGGTAACAATTTTGCCTGCTAATGTAAAAAATATAAGCTTCAAATATAAAAAAGCAAATAGCCACATAGATGCAAATGAACATTGTTTATTTTTAAACTAAGTTAAAAAAAACTGCTAGACTGTGCGTATCATCTTCCCTTAAACAATGAGGTTGCGAATATCTAAAATCTGCGCTCAAACGATTTCTCAACCGATGACGATCCGCCGGACAAATTATAACTTCCATATAAGCTAACCGGTCAAAGGCTGTCAATAGCGACGCCATCGCGCCGGGCAAACAAAAAACTTCTGCAACACACCCGCGATGACCATTAACAGAAAGCGTCGCAATAGCGGCCATTGTGTTGGGAAATGTGACCATCAATTTTACGTTCGAATGGATCGCGCCGGCTATCTGCAATTTTGCGTTCGTCCGACCGCGTCGGGTCCAGCTGCGCGCGCGCCGCCTCGTAGTTGCCTTGCGCCAGGCCCTGTAATTTTGATTTCGAATTTAAAACATACGAGAGATGAGCAATAGAGATTTTTTTCTGTTGATAATTATTTTATTTTTTTCCAAAAGCCTGATATTAAGTTTGTATGTAATAGAGATTGAAATAAGAAGATTACGTTATTAGAGAACCTTTTATTATTGTCCTGAAATTGTGAACTCTGAATATTAGAGATCATCGTATTTTCCTTTATAATGTCATTGCTCTTGTGCGGATGTAAATACGGTTAGAAAAGTAATCAAGGGGATGAAGTTAATATTTAATTGGTCCTACGGTACATTCTACTCGGTACACTCTGCGTATGCCTAATGCTTAATATGTCAATCGTCTAGTACCGGAAAGACGTCTCCTATCCTAAACAAAGATGGGAAACAAAGATATTGTCGAGATATTGTTTTTAAAGATATTGTCGAGAAATCCACAGATTCTATTATATTTTCTTCTTGTAGTGAATCTTTTAATCCACACCTGATAGCAGCACTAGCCTCATAGATGAAGTAAACATAACTGAAATTTACATAGAAGGATTTTCGCATAGAAACAGTCTTAAGACTGTTTTTTTACGTCATACTGTATCTAAGACTCGCCCTAGGGCAATATATTTTTCATTTGAGGGACATCGGTCGCCTTTTTTTAATGAAATCTTTGGCACTCCCACCGTTTTATGTGAATTTGCCCGTCACAGACTCGCCGTAGCTCAGCTGTTCCACAGTTATTGTTTAAACTCTGAGACTTGGACAATAAAACGTTGATTACGCCGCCGTACGCCGGCGCGCTCCGTTTTCGGCGCTCTGCGTGTGCGCAGACGGCGGTCGGCCTCCTCCGCTAATATTTACGTTTTCGTCAATTTGCGTAGGTATCGGCTGTGAGGTCGCAGTTTGTGTAATGATTTCTCGTTGTTATTGGTAGCGTTTCCAATCGAGCGATTCGATCAGATCATAAATGAGGATTGATGGATACACGGATGGAACTGATATTTTAAATTGTATTTAAAAGGTATTATAGACTGTAATAGGGACCGAGACGGGATCTCCGGCGGCTCAGAATCGATATTTTCGTTGAAATTAGATATCACGCACGCACGCATTAGATAGCACGCGCGTTACTAGCAACAGTCCAGTGGCCACCGGTGAATGAGATACGTAACTATTTCATGAATATAAATTTTAAATATTTTAACATCTGGCACTAAATTACCTCATTGAAGTTTTAATTCAGTAGAGATCGGAACGTGCGCTAGCGTCACACAGACCGATCGTCCGACCGCAGAGCTACGACCTGTACAATAGTCTGTTACCCTGGTACATATACGTGCGAAAACAGACGGCCGAGTGTGAAGGCTGAAATTCGCACGCGCGTGGAGGCGGCCCGGCGCACTCGGCTTGTTATCGCACGACGTCGCTTTTGTGTCGTAAACGTCGGTCGTGGTTAGCGACAGTCGCGTTCTTCGCCGCGATGAAGCACTTCGCCGATCGCTCGGACAGGGGACGCCACTCGCGTCCGGGCGATGGAAGCCGAAGCGCTCTTTCCGTGCGCGCCGCCACGGTAAGTGTCGCCTTCGAGAGCTGCGCAAATGAATCACGCTCGTGCGTTTTGTAATTTTTTCACGCCCGCCCGCTCGCGTGGGCCGGCGGGCGGGCGGAGCATCCTTTCGAACGATCGACGTTTTATACGGTACGCCGCTCGAGGGCACCGGTGTTGAAATTTTGACGTCGACGCTGCAGTCCTCGACAGTGTGAGCGCCCTTGTCCCTTTCCAATATCAAGATGCGATCGTGCCGGATAATAAGAGCTTCATCCCTTCTAAGATTTTTTTTTCGTGTACAATTTTCGTAAGCAATGATTGATGAACTCCGAAACTGTTGTACTGATAAAAGTTAGCAGGCTTCTATCGTGTTCACTTTTTTTGTAACTCGCTACTACGTGGCGTCGTAGCGCATCAACTTCTCCACCATTCAACCGATTGCCGTGCCATGAAAATTGGTACATATACATTTATCAACTTCCGCCCGTCGTTCCGTCAGCATACACATAGAAGGGATTCTTTTACCTTCACCTTTTTTACTCACCGATCACGCTTCAACCGTGATCCCGGTCTCTGTCTTGTTAGCAATTCCGATTCCGAATCGGTGTTGAACTTGACCCTCCCTTGACTATTATTGTTATCAATAACCAGTCAGCATAAGTGAAGAATCCGTTCTAGATTCACGCAAACAAAGCCGTGAGCAAAAGCCAGTGTCTTTATAAATTATAGCTTATGTAGTTATTCGCATGTATAAGTTGTATTACTGCAAAGTTTCATTAAAAGGCGTAAATTAATTTTATGTGAAAAATTAACAAATATCCATCCAACTTCCCAAATTTTTACCTTTATAATAATAGCATTTTTGGAATGTTTTCGCGCTATTTATCACGTGGACGGAGCAGTCGACATATACCGTACCAGCACGCCATCTATCGATAAGCACAGAACAACATGTTTAGTTGTGTAGTGTCAGCTAATATTTTATAAATTAATAGATACATACTCTTTTTCTTGTCTATAGATAAATTACGTGTAACAATAGATCATATCGTAGGTATTTGCGTATGATTTCAAAATTGATGTAAGGAAATGGAAATGCATTATAATCAATGCCAAAACTAATTCCATATCGATCGAGAACATTGTGATTATTACTAAAATCGACTGGTATTCTTTTCAGAGCGTCTCGAAAACGAAGACGGCTGCAGCGACCGCGCCGACGACTACGTCAGCGCGACGGGCCTGCGCAAGACAGACTTCTCTGACGCCTTTTACGGCAGCAAAAAGCCGGAGGAGTCGAAGTCGGCGCGCGCCAGCCCCGAGCGCGTCAGTCACGAGAGCAACGACTCACCCAGCAAAAGTCTCAAGGCCATATCGGAAACGAATACGGGATCGTCTCCCGCAAAGACCGTCCGCAGCAGACAGGCCAGCCGAATACCTCACTCGCCCGTCCGAGCTAGGACGCCCAGTAGGGGTAACACGCCGAGTCCGAAACACGCCGCGACTCCACAGCCGACGCAAACGTCCCCAAAAATGTCGCCCAGACTCCCGCCGGCCAATCGCAACACTTGGAACGGCAGAGCGGCCCCGGCGCAAACCAGGGCGAAGACCCGACCCTCCATAGGAGCGGACACCTTTGACAATCCCAACAAATCTCCCAAATCGAAACCCATAGCGCCCCAACAACCGTCCGAGGCATTTAAACGGAATTCGCATCTTCGCGCCAGCATCGCGTCTCTGCGTTCGCCGCCTAAGCAAATCAATCAGAAACCGTTAGTACCCCTTCTAGAACAATTCTTGAAGTCTACGGAACAGGCGAAAGATGACGCCGCCGTTCTGGAGAAAATGAAAGAGATAATAAAGTTATATTCAAAAGACGATTCCTTCTCGAGAAAAGGCGACGATTCTCTGTCCAGAACTAGCTCCAAGGATTCCGACTACGCAGATTTCACGTCTGCCTGGGTTATGTCTGAAGGAAAACTCGAAAGGTCTACCAGTACGAGACAACTCGCTGCTCCTCGAAAGGATCCTAGGAGTGGCGGTTCTAAAATCCCAGCGCCTGTTGCTATTGGTTGTAGGAGATCGACTTCGACCACGCAATTCCAGTGATGGGAAAATCGAACTGTGAAAAGTGTCGTTAGGTCTATGGGAGTCGAAGAAAATATTTTGCTCACTAGCACGTGATAGCGTAATTAAATGTGGGATAATTCTTTCACTTCGCTCACGCGTCTGAAGTTAGAGGATTATTCCGTATTTAAAAACTGAGAAGAAAATATATACAAAAAAGAAGTAATATTTTGTTATTATGAATGTTTCTATACAGACACGATTTTACAAAAAAATTGGCAAAGAAAAGTAGCAGAGGTTCTGCCGGTTGGCAAAGAATATGAAAACCTAAAGTGGGGCACAGCCGGGTTGAATTTCAGTTGAAAGATATAATTTTAAATATTGTTGTATCAGAATTCTCATCCGCGTGGAACAAATTCTTAGGAGTTTATGAATTAGTGCAAAATACATGAATAATTACTTATCATATGTTGTGTATTCAAATACCATATCTTCGTGTAAGTTTCAAGTGGATGTTGTAACTATTTGACTCATTTTCAATTTGAATATATAAAACACTACAATTAGCGGTAGTAGAATTTGTATGGTAGTGTTTTTATGAATAACTTATAATTGTCATGATAGTCTATCGACATTTTAATAGATTTTGAGGACAAAACCGAAAAAAGTACGAATATAATCCTCATTCATGACAATTAGAAAAGACAAATATTTGACGCCTTCGCGCGTTTAGCAATCTCTACACGTAGTAGTGGTTTTAGAAATGTCCTTAGATTAGAATTGTTTCCAAAATTACACTAACTTTCACATAGTTTAGTGAATTTAGGTCTAATCCTATGAATAAGTGTAATATTTAGTTTTAAACCGGTAGCATTCCCTACCGGAGCGGCAGAAGTTTTGATGGTGCTAAGGTACAGTGTGACGTTCGTAGGTTTTAATTTAAACGAATTGAATATTTATAATTACTTTTGACTATGATTTTATATTTCTTAAGTAGGTATATATTTATCATGACTAATTTAGATTAATATTTGTGTTTAAGACTTCAATTATGAAAAGGGAAAAATAATTTGTGCTTATAATGAATGCATAATCGTTGATTTTTGGCACTGTTTCAGAAAAAGCATTGTATATTGCATTTATTGTAACATTCCGTTATCAATCTATGCAACTATTGTTTACATTTAAATTTTCATAATATTTATAAATTCGATAATCCGCTGAACCCTTTTTGTATTAATTATATTAAGATGCGGGTGACGTGATTTTATTTCAGAAATCTCAATATGTCAAGAAGGAGGTTGTGAGTGGGTCATAGAGCTTAAAGTATCAGATTAATAAATAGTTGTAGCGTTATTATGGCATCCATAACGTAGAAATTAACATAGAAATCCACATCCATTTTTATACTATTATGATATACATTAAAATACTATTGATATATTTGATTCTAGGTTTTGAATGGAATATAAGTAAACTATGAACATGCTTATTCAGAAATTGCATAATCTTTTAAAATAGAACGATCATTTTCTAGGAAAATATTTTTGCTTCCACACGCGATACAGCTTATGTCGTATAACCGTCCGGGATAACTTTACCAATACTTATTTACGAATTATATAAAAAGCTCTATAATCCGCCAAGCACTTATTAGGAGGCTAATTTATAAGGTTAAGTTGATGTTTGAAAGTGGCTCTGTCCAGCGTTACAATTATGTGTGTATTCGTTGTTACCAGTGATTATGCCATAGATTTTGTTTTTTATTTCGCCGATTAAAACGATATATTCTATGCTTCGTGTTTTTCTTTTAATTTGATTCCTGTCGTTTATTTCCTAACTCCAAAGCAATGGACTCCTTAAAATATTTGTTTTGTAATACAATATAGTAATATATAAGTTCGGGGAAAAATTGCTTTATTTTATATACAAAATAAAGATAATTTTTCTTCATACATTATTTACATTTATTATATATGTATATATAATAAATGTAAATGTAATAAATATATAAATAAATGTAAATAATTGTTGAACAAAATGATATTTTGTAGGTAGATTATTGATATTTATTATATCGATTACGATATTATAGATTGTTGATATTTTGTACGTAGTGACATAATCCCATTGCTGTAGAAATTGTGGGACTTTTGATCAAAAAAACTGCGACAAGTGGTTTTGACACTCTTTTCTTGATGTTAACTTAACACAACGTAAAGAATTCTGGAGAGACCGAAACAGGTGAAAATCTGAGGGTGCAAGATCAGGGATATATGGTGGATGCATTGAAACTTCCCAACCAACTCTCTTAATATTTGCCGAGTCGCTAAAGATGTGTGTGGTCTGGCGTCATCTTGGTGAAAAATCACACCCTTTCTTTTGATCGATTCCGGTTGTTTGTTCTCTACTTCCTGCTCGTGTCTCATCAGCTGTTGGCAGTAGAGACCCGAATTCATGATTTTGTCTGGTGGTAAAAGCTCATAATGAATAATGCCCTTCCAATCCCACTATACACATAGCATCAATTTATTGAGAGTTAATCTGAGATTCACTATAGCCTGTGGAGCTTGTTTGCCCTTTGACCATGATCTTTTTCGCACGTTCTTGTCTTAGGCAATTCATTTTTTATTACCGTGATTAAGCGTTTCAAAAACGGTTCAGTTTCATTACATTTCAATAGAGAATCTCAAACGAGTACACGATTCATTAGATTTCTTTCAGTGACCTCGTGTGGGTACCACGTATCGAGATTTTTCTATATGCAGCTTTGTTTAAATGGGTCAAAACTATTTTTTGGTCAATCCCCAGCTCTTTAGCTTTGTCGTTAGAATTAATATGCCGATCTGATTCAACTTTTTCCAAAATTGCAATGAATTGATCCATAACAACCTGTTACAGATAAATTCGATGTCAAAGATGAACCAGAGCGAGGGTCGTCTTTGACATCAAAATTACTGGACTAAAATCTCTTGAACCAACTTTGTACTACTTATACCAATATTGTATTAGGTCCATAAACGTCACAATTGATTTTTCGCTTGTATTGCATTTTTCCCTTTTTTATGATAAAACTTCAAAACGTATCGAATTTCTGCGTTAGATTCACTCATTTTGGTGGACAGAAAAACAATAGAAAAATGACAGAGCTCCCTTTTATTTGTATTTTTTTTTAATGTCGTTTATTTAATGGTATCAAAACTAGCCAGATACAAACAGCACCATCAAAGAGATGCAGAAAATTTGCACTACTACAAATTTTTACTTATAAAATATGAAAGAACTTACCCCGTCCTATGTTAGTGCTGCGTTTTATCGCTGTAGTTTTTGAAATAAAATTCTTTTTGTTAACAGTTGGCAAATAAGAAGTTTTTAGAAAAGTGATGAAAATTAAAATTTTCTCAGAATGTATATAAAAAATAATTTTCAATAGTAATTTCTTTTTATTACTATTAGTAGCAAGCATGAGCATTTTAACACGGGCACGTATACGATGTTTTGGCTATTGGCATACAGATGGCACTGATGAACTAGTTCTCTGGAGCGGTACTGTGGCCAAATACAATGAAATTTATGTATACAAATAAATCAAATATGTTTCAACTTCCTAGCTTGTGTTGGGCCGGTGTGGATCCAGTCACATTATTTTGGACGAGGCCGAGGACGTGACAGAACTATTAAACTTTGTTAATTACAACTGTAATGTAATTGTATATTATATTTACTTATAACATATAAGTACAGAATACCGAAATACAGAAATACAAAGTACAAACGTTCTCAAAGATATTTTAATTTTCATATTCTTAATTATTTACAAGAGTATATCTAATCACAGTAATTACTTAAAATAACTTTAATAAATACGAACAAATTTTTCCCATCTCCATTCCGCGGACTTAGATAGATGCTATAATGAACTATTTACAGTGTTTATTTTATACAGTATTAAGAATAATACCTAGGTACATACATAGATTTCCATGTTTTAAATTAAACACACTTGTATGAAAAAAAACTTCTTCAAGTTAAAATTTTTATATAGTATGTGGAATTAATGGGCGTGTTAATCAAAACTATTACTGGTCACGGAGTACAAAATTGTATTTGAATAATAAAAAAATCCTAATAATCATAGGACAGTTATGTGTAAATAATGACAGATATGTTACTCGTAGCATCACGCGCAATAATTATGTTGATTAACTCGAGAAATTTTTTTGTTCTTTTATTTACGCTGTGGTACTGATTATCATAAACGGTATACATATTGTATTTTTATTTATATGGGATATTGACGCATCTCAGCGACATGTGCATCAATTTTTGATAATCTAGATGAAATGAAAGAAATTAAAAGGCTACTCATATCGATTTTAATTTTGATTAAAATGCATGCAATTTTAAAGAAAAATCAAATCCCATCAAGTGAAAAATCTTATTTTAAAGATCCTAAACCTAAATTAGACCGCGATATCTCCCGACATGTGTAAGAAATTTCGACAATTCTGATACTTTAAGAACAAACGAAACGATTCTGAAATAGGTGCGGATAAAGTCGACACCAAACTTTGCAGCATCACATTTGTTACTATTTGTCCATAAAGTATTAATATACCGTCATCAAAATTAATGACGGCTTCTATACATCGCTGTAAATAGCGACAGTAACGATAGCGTATATGAAGGTGCCCATAAGGCATGTTTTGGGTACGATGGTCTCGCTCGCCGGGATTGGTCATGATACTATAAAGTATTTGAACCGAAATTAAATACAAAATCGAGTGAATACTCAGCGTCACGCAACATTAAATTCAGATTAAGAATTCAGGCGTTTAAATATTTAGAAAGTTTGATGCATTGTGGCGAAATAATTTAATGCAGCAAGATAATTTTTGTTAATTTGTAATAATTATGTCCCAATAAAGTTATTCCTTTTTCTATTTCTATAGAATTCTTAGAAATTTACAGGAATATTTGGTAATCAATGATGTCGAGTGACATTGAGAAATTAAACAGGCCATTTAGTCCTCTAAAAAGATTTTGTTCATCGGCACGTTGTCGAAAATCCTGTTAGAGACGTCCTTGAAGACGGAGCTGAGGCTGTCCTCGTAAGACTGCTTCAGTTCGTTGAAGACCAGCTCCCAGTTCTCGTTCAAGAATCTAGAATTAGAACGACAAATGAGAATTAAAAACGAAATATACATTATTAATTCTTTTCATTTCCCTATTACGCCAATGTTACTTTTAATTGATAGGTTATACCTTGCTGTAAAAATAAATGTTATTCGTACGTATATTAGTAAAAACTATTATATTCAATCATTTGAAAATTGCGTCTTTCGTAAAGTGTGTCTGCTTCGAATATTAAGAATATATGAGGATAACTAATTGTTCTTTCAAATAAATTATTTCTTCAATGTGGGTATTTCTCATTTAGCTCCGATTTCATGAAAGATGAGAAACTTAATAACAGCTGTATGCTGTATTGTTGGAAACAACTTTGTATTTTTGAAGAAAGGAATCTCGTCTACCTTTGCAATGAATATGAGATAATACCTACACTATCCAAGTAAATTTCAGTGCAAACGTTTCAGTAAATTAATGAACGCATAATTCAGTACTTTCATTTGGAATTTTTTAAGATTAAATTTAAAAACAAATAATTTTTGTTTTATTTAAGAAACTGGTATCGTTAATGAATAAAAGCTACTCAATTGTGGAACGTGTGGCTTGACGATTAAAGGAAATCCTTGTCAATACCGCTAGATGGCGTCGCGTCAGTCTGTTCCGATGACAAATCTGGGCCGGAGGCACATTCGTATTCATAATTCCATTTAAATTGTTTTTGCCATTCCCTGTTATACATTTACTATTAATCTATTCATGGATATAGCAATTTCACCTGTAAATACTAACCATTGGACCGGTGATGACAACTATTACAAAAAGTGTTGTCGCGTTTAAAAGTATATTATATGCGTGCACAATCGGGCCAAAGTAAAGTTTGGTTGAACCGAGCGAGACAACGCCGTTGAAGTGCCTTGCGTGTTTGAAAACCATTATTCTCAAAATCATTTTTATAGTTGGCATTACTAACCGGCTGTCGCGCTTGGTTTCCATTATTATCTTATCGCATTTATGTTGTGATAGAGACGATGATGAAATTGAGTTAATAATTAAAATTAATAAGGCAACGCACGCCTATATGATTATTATTTAAAGTATTTTATTATTAACAATTTTAAACCTTAACAAGTGAGCATAACGTTATTTTGTTCGCATGCTTCAAGAATACTCACGAGTTCATTTGCTTGCCAAGTCTCTCGTCGCCATTAAACAAGTTGGTGAAATGCATCACAACCCGCTGGGGTATGAACTTCACCTTGTAGTCTTTCAGGTGCATGAACACTTGCCCGTCTTTCTCCACTTTTTCACCAATCAGATCGTGTTTTACTACTAAGTTTACTGTAACAATATAAAAAAATATTAAGTCATGATCGTGTGTTCACTTTTTGTACGTTCTTGAAAACTTTTTATATACCTATTGAATTAAAGACAATGAGTATTCTTTCAGACATAAAATGAAGTTTTAACAAAAACATTACAAAAAATAATATGATATTACAAAAAATTACATTAGGATAAAGTGGATTGCAAGGATTTACCATTTTTAGAGTTGCTATTGGTTTATTTACACAGGACTACTGAATGTATCTTGACGTAACTTTCTTCAGGTTAAAATAAAAATAAACTTAATTTTATCTGTGAGAAAAATACCCTTCCTAACTTATTATATATAATTTATAAGATGAGCAACTGATTTATATGTAACACATCTCTAGCTCATGGGCGAAAGCGGAAGTAGCATCTAAAATAAATACGTCACTTAAAAAAATGTAGTAGTTATGCTTTAACTATTATAAGCAATACATAATAAGTAGGCTCAATAAGTAAAATATTACTGAAAGGAAATGCTTAGAATAGCAGAAGGCACATATTCAGAAATACAGAACCACAATAAATCGCTACGGAACCAGTTGATTGCTTATCGTTGACCGTATTTGACTTTTGAATGCTCTGATTTCAGAAAAAACTCAACTCCTGTGTGCCCACATATCACTATTTATAGGTGCCAACTTGCTTTCCGAAATTTTTTTGAATCATCCGGAACAAACAAGTCGTAATCATGTTACGTCTAACATAAACAAACGAAATTTATTGCCTATCGACAACTCCATCCCAAAAATAAATCTGTTTAAAAATAAAGTGTAGACAAACATTAAAAGGGTCGACACCACATGGAAGGATTTTATGGTTAGAGAATTCTCTTCTCGAATACTTTTTTATAGGGAAATGAATTATTTTATAGTTCTATTTTTAGCTTGCGACCGTAGTGAGCTACAATATTTTTGAACACTTTTTTTTATAATAGCAAAACTTGCAGTAACAATATTTTTTACTAATGAAATGTGAAGAGTACATAATAAATTAACTTACTGAGCTAAACTAACTAAAAGACTAACCTCAGTTCATTTTATATATTCCTGAATTGTATTCTTAGTCTTGGGTTTTTTAATGAACGAATATCGTCATTGATTATCACCACTATTTTATTAAGGTCAACGGGTATTACGTAAAAACTATAAACATTATTTTTACCGACACCACATACCCATTGTGATGTTTGCCACTCCTTTGCCCTGGATGGGCAGCACCAGGATGCGCCCGCTCATCACGTAGTCCCCGACGAACTCCATCTTGGGCGTAAGCGAGTCAGTGCGTAGTCTAAATCGTTTTAGATCGGCCCTGAAAATCAGCAGACAAACACTAATATTACATACCGGTTCTAGGTTAATCTGATGCACTACATTATGAGTAAAGACATACACTTTACAATCATTTGGCTTACAGTAACAATCCACTGCTTATAGTAACAATTTTATTCCCCCTGTAAAGCCATTGTCCACTTACTTTCTATTTCAAAAGTTTGGCTTTAGATGATTCTAGGTCAAAACTGCACGTATGCTCTCCATCCAATAAGTTTCCCTAAAATGCACTGCCTCACCTCTCCTCTTGAGAGTTGTAAAAGTAATTGCGGGATATAAAAAAACTCTCACCATTCGCTGACGCGTGGACCACTTTACTATCAAACTGCGTAGACTCAGATCTAGACAAGCGTCAGTCCAGTGATCGTTATAAAAATCTCTATGATCGTACATAAAAATTTGCACACAGATCCGATAAACTTTTCGTGCTAAAAGTGTGATTTGAAAGAAACTTCTGTGCTACTGTTGACTGTCAAAGGCTGATTTAATTTTTAATTTAAATTATTATGAGATGTAATGGAATAACAGTGCTGAGATATTTTCGAATTTATAATCCAAATCTAAGTAGGAAGTGATTTTTTTTCTTAATATAAATACAACGCGGGCGTTTAGTTAGCTCATAGTACAATTTTTAATTTTGGTTATTTTTCAATGACGGGACACAACTTATACAGTTCCTGTACGGGGTCGCAAACGGGTGCCAGATGTTCAGTGTCAGTTTTTTGGTTGTCGGAGAGCAAACCTTGTCGAATTATGAAAGTCGCAAAGATAATTATCACGTATTAATTTTAAAGTTTATCGACTAGTGCAGAACATCGGCCGAGTGGTTACTTGTAGGTGGTGAGCGTGGAGTCGGTGAGCCCGTGCAGCTTGATGTCGCGGTAGCTCTGCGTCACGAGCACGGGGCCCCCGCCGGACTTGATCTCCACGCTGGACACCAGCAGGGGCTCCATGGGGGGCACCGACAGAGAAGGTATGCCTGCGGTTTGCAATCGAACATTGACCAATGTCGGATAAATATTGAAGTGATACCTCTTTAGTCGCGACTCGATTGTCATTAAAAATTATTAACAGGAGTAGCTTTCAGTAATATCTATAGTCCATTTCGGTTTAGCGTTTTCCGTTCCCGTATTAATAATTTGAATTCTAAATTCGCCGCCAAATGACATAGACAAATAGTGGCCAGTACTTGAAAACTATTATTTCATATGTTAATCCGTACATCAATGGTTAATCTCTAATGTACATAATACTAGTTACTTTATTAATAACTAGCAGTACCGGCGGCTCCGCTCGAATAAATATACAAGGAATGCCTTGATTTATTATATAAAAAAATATCTTTTTTTTAAATCATGATCATTAATAATAAATCTTTAGCCACGACCTAAGAGTAACAAAAATTTTTCTTCGTACGGAATTAATATTCAATGAAACCCTTTAGATAATCCGTTTCCTTAGTTTCGGTATTTGTGATTTGAATTTCCGATCGTTTCCAAGCCCTAAATATTAAAATTAAAGTCAAAATTATTCTAAATTGGCCACTTTATAAAAGGTAAATCACTAATGAGTTTATTAGTAATTATTTAATTGATAAAACCAGCTGCGCCCGCAGCTCCCCCGGCAGATAGAATGAATTCCTTCGTTTTTTATACTTAGATAAATCTCTCCTTCCTTTATAATCTCGATAATATTAAATTTCAAAAATACTTATTGATATTAATTTTAGTCTTTCCTACTGCGCCAAACAAAAATTAGTTCAATAGCACGTAAACATTGCTAGAACTTGTATTTTTTTTCTGACATCGTAATGAACGGTTAAGTCAAGGGTTGGATGGGTTGAAAAACGTAGGTTGAAGAAAAAAACGGGATAATTCAGTGGTTATCACGCCGTATGTTAAGCAGGGGATTTGAGCGTGCGTAGCGTGCATAGTGATATATTCTTCTAATACAAGTGGGGCCTGATAATGCTGGTCGTCATTAGTTTTAACTGTGAGGAAAACTTGGTTATAGAAGATTTACTAAAATCTTCAACATGACATTTACGACAAGAACATGTCAATGCGAAGACTATGTTTTAAGAGCACTGAAGTTTTGTGGGCTATGAAAGTAGTTGATTTTTAATGAATACCCTAGGGATGTTTACATACATTATGAGAGACACGATTCAATGTTGATAGAGGGGCTGCAAGCGTAAATATACTCCTAGAAGTGTTAGTGACTAAAAGTGGCGCGTCATATACTAAATCAGTTCAAACACTCTGAAGTACATCCAGAGTCAAAAAATAATATTAAACCACAGTGACCTTCTTACAACATTTGCACTTTCACACAAGCGCATCCATCAACGTCTACGGGTACAAAACACTCTACGTGATTGTACTTCCATTGTTTTGACGAATATTGCTTGTAATGATAACGGCAATGATAATGATCTGCCTTTACCTTTTACCGCGCTATTTATAAAAACAGGGTTTTACATAAAAATGTACATTTCACTACAAAATATTTTCTTCACGCGCTCAAATAATAGAGATTACATACATGCTTACGAAAATAATATTGTCACAATATGTTCAAGACCTCTATGCGTTATGAATTGAAAAAAAAAAATTAATTTCCATAAGGTATAATAAAATCCAATTTAATTTAAGTAAATAAGGGTCATGTGTTCCCTACGGACACGCACAATGTATGTCTGTCTGTTCATTCGTACGCTCATAGCCCGAGAACTGCTGGTGCGATTTACAATTTTGATTTTAGTGATACGTTATCTAGCCAGATTTTACGGTATTTACGGTTACGATAGGTAATCCAGGTATTAGCAGTAATAATTTTAGTGCATCATGTCGGAACAAAAGTTGAACCATGGTACGTTGGCTATGCAAGGCAAATTTCATGTTTGGGTGCGTGTGTGTCCTATATAAATGTACATAAAACGATGGCATCGTAGATGCTAAGTACTAGTACTAATTAATTAGTACTAACAATTCGCTTTACGGGTCTGCTCGCGTGCATTTTAATAAAATTTTCTATATTTACAGAATACATCCTCGTCTAAAATATAAAATACTGCTTGCTTATCTGTTTATCTACTCGCCTATAACGAGTCATTTCTTATTTTGTTTTGTAGGCCATTTTACTTTTACTTCGCTTGAAGAGGGTGAGAAATGGAAGAGGGAAGTAAGGATTGACATAGAGGGAGAAGAGAGACGGAGTATGGAGTGGGAGAGTGAAAGACAGGGAAAGCGAGAGTGAAAGCGATAGCGAGAAAGAGGTCGAGAGATAAAGAGGGACGTAAAAGCGCAGGGATGTGCACGGGGATGGGCACGGGGGTGGGGCGGGGGTAGAGTTGGTAATGAGAGCGGAATCAAGCTTAATTGAGGTTTTTAAAAAAAATTCGATGAAATATCTTTTTCGACGCAGGCAAAGCTGCGGCAATGTTATAAATTTTATAATAACTTTAAAATACAATGATGGAGAATTTTTTTGGATAAACGTATAATACAAAAGTATTATGTTATATGCCTCTTTCGTCATTTTATAGTGTAGAACTCTTATGCGTACTAATTTGCAGTAATATCAAGAAAGAGGTTTAAACTTAATATGAAAAAAGTACGTAGTAGTACTGTTACCTTAGCTGATTTTTTGACATAAACATAAGAAAAGGCATTGAATCTATTTTAAAGCATAAAAAACTTCAAAGACACAGTTCACATTCCAAAAAAAGCATCTGTTTCGAGAGAAGAGCTTAAGAGTAAAAATCAATAGTGTAATGTTTAGAAATTCCACAAAGCAGCTCTACCAGCACGGGCCTATGGGTGTACGCGTTTTCTCATTTGCTTGAACTAAACAATTATAATTATCGAAACGACGAGACGAGACGAGACGAGCTGGGTGAAATGCGCCCTTTTGGGGTTCAGAGGGTTTCGGGGAAGTGATGTCACTTCACGGTAGTGCACGTACGTACCGTCTTTCATCTTCTTGAGCGCCTCGGGGACCGCTTTTCGTAGGCAGTCGTTCAACTTGGGATCCTTTTGGTAGCACCGGGTGAAGTCTGACGCTGGAACACAAATACATGGTATTTAGACAGGTATAAATGAGCGTGAATCATTTCGTTTTGGAATCTTCCATATATCTGGCTGTCGGATTAATAAAATTTATTGCAATCTACCACCTGATGATTCAGTGTCGCTATTCTCTCCGTCCGTTCTAATAATTGTCTATTGATCAAATGCCCATCTATTAGCTATTTATTTGGTAAAAATAAACGTAAATACATTGGATGAATAATTGTATATTTCTTCGATAGGCGGATTACCCGGGCTGGCAAATAGTATTTATTTGTTCGTGTATAGAAGAAGCAATAGCCGTATTTATTCATTATTAAGATAAATAATACGATATGTAGTTAATTCATCAAATACTCTGAAAGGTCGTAGAAATATGTCCTATTACGAAATAAATGAAACTTTTTCCTGCAAACTTGACTAAGATACATGATTTTAAATATAAATAAATTAAATTTTATTTGAATATTTATTTATTCAAATAAAATTGGGTTTCATTCATTTGATTCCAATATTTATTATATCGAAGAAATTATTCCACTACTAACAGTATAATCATGGGATTAAATAATTCCATTATTCCTGATTGTAAATATGGGATTTCAAGCAAACCATTTTCAGTTTTTTATTATTGATAAGCTTCAGTAGTTGACATTAGATTTGTTTTCGTTTAATCAAAAATATACCAACATATCTCTAAGACTATTCAAAGACCGCTTAACAGAGTACACATTCATCGTATAGTTTGAGGAGAAGACTAGAAGTAACAGAATAAATGGGTGACCTAAGGATACTATGTCCTACGCACTTCTGATCGGTAAAGTACTGAGAACTTTGGAAGAGTTAATGTGTAAGAGTTCACTGTAGCAATGTGTCGAGACGATAGCGCCTCGATGGTTGGTGAGTGAGCTCATTGCAACGGATGAAAGATGTAGCAGATGAGATGAAGGTTTGTTAGTAATCAGTATAATTAGGTACACTCCAAACTACATTTACTCTCTTCGACCTCGATGTTAAACGACCGTGATGAAGAAAATGCTGTGAAATAAAGATGTACAGATATGAAAGTGATTTGATAACGTTGTCGGTTTTTTTAAATTTTACGAGTTATTTTCAGGATTTCAACATTTCATCTCATAAGCATTTTTTTTGTTTGAAAGTATTTATAGTGATTTTTAGAATATGTAACAATCGGTAATTCAAAATTAAGTTTACGGGGATGTGGTCAACAGCTGTTGTGGGGTGCAACGTTTCGTCTTTTTATTAAGACTTCGTCAAGAAACTGAAAATCACTTGTAACTAATATGAACAAATTTAAAATGTTTAAACCATTCTATGAATTGACATTAACAATTGTGATTTGTCATGTTGAGGAATTGTATTTCTATTGTCTATGGAAGGTTTTATTAAGGTCACTGACCTCGGCAGAAAAATGTAATGAGTTAGTCATGGTCAGGCGCTTGTAGGTCGAGCAAGGATGACGCTTTGTAATGTTACTGTAATGGCAATCAACTTTTTGGACTTAAATTGCCTCATTATACTCATATTGCACATATAGGATGACATGCATAGATAGTATAAGTAAATCTAATGAAAAGCCTAGTGCCTCACAAATTAATGCCACCTACGGTTTTATAGTTCAATAATCATTATCTGTCATTGATACACCTAGCTTGGTAACATATTTTTTAGTTGTCTGTTCCGTAATCAGGTTTAATAAGAAATTGAGGCATTTTTTTCTGATTTTATCATATACAACTAGGTATTTTTGAATTTAAGATTATTACAGAATGAAGCAATGCGGTAAGAAATCGAGATAGGTATGTTCATGGATATTTGTCTCCTAAATATTCGAAAAATGTACAATTCTATTTTGTACTAATTATCTGTATAATAATGAACTTAAATTTATATAAGAGCTCCTCTCATCGCCTCCTTTTTTAAACTGACATTTAACTAAAAGTCATTTTTAAAATAAAATTTGGGTTCCACGTCCTCTTTTTAACAGTTATTCGGGCTACAACCCGTTAAGAGGAAGACACGGAACGCAAATTTCATTTTAAAAGTGACTTTTTGCTAAATGTCAATTTAAAGGGAGATGTTGGAAGATGCTTTAAATCTCGTATATCTACATGCGTACACGGAGTCCCAAATTAATTGGTAACTTTGCATAGTGGAATTATTAAAATTCTAAAAAGACAATAATGCAAGGAGACCGAGAGATCGAGAAGTATACACTAAGCCCAGCGTACACTAGGTATATAGCGGTCAGCTCTCTGCGTTGCGGTTACACTTTTTTTCGTGTAGCTCCCATCCGCCGAGTGCCTGAGTGTAACGTGCGATAAGGAACATCGTTTCAAAAAGAAAATGTTTATTTACAACTTACAAATATTTCTCACCATTCATTCACTTATATTATTATACAATTATTTATTTAATTACTTTCAAACGTTTCAGTTAATGTTATTGTTATTATTCAATTCATAAAATATATTTACATAAAAGGAACTTCGTAATACCCGGGTACCTCAAAGACATCTTGTGAGTTATTTATTTCTAATACTGAGTTGTTATTGATCACTATTTTTTAAACATTTATAAATTGTGTTTTTTTTTTCATATAAAAAACTTTACATATAAATTGAGATGCACGTGATAAAATTTAAATTTACTTGAACATCCTTCTAAGTGATACACGAGGTACCAGCTTGTAAAGCGATGGATGAATGAAAGTAGATTTATGAAAGAGATCTATGGAACAAATGTGTTAGATTGAAAGATAAATGAGGAGTGGTCCACGCAGACCAAATAGTGGCGTATTTACGAGTAAAATGAGGACCCTTAACCGATGAGCTCGCATGAAACGACTTATGCTTATGTAAAAATTATACCAAATGGAGATCTTGAAATTCAATAATATATGTTAATTCACACTACCAGTATTTAAACCGAAGTTAATTATCTAAATCCGGTATATTTGATGGTTTTATTCTACCATGTTTTACATTATTGTTAACTTTATAGGTACACAAATACGAAAACCTATATACATTTAAATCTGTTATTACTTATAAAAGAAATTCAAATGTTTACCTGTAGATTTTAATCATAGTATATAAGTAATCCAACCTTAATGAAATTTTTGTAAACAAAGACCATCCTGTTGTTTTTGTAAAGTTTTCAATTAGTAAATAAACTATGCGATTATATTCGACAAACTTTAGCGGGCTTTTAGATCATTTAAAAACTAGAAAATTTAGCAAATCCTTAACAAAAACGAGATCTGTAAAAAGTAAACAATCAATACATATTAGTCCTTTAAGTTTAATATAAGTAGTAGGTAATATTTTGATCCTTGCGTCGCCGTGCCGGGGGACCGCTAACACTTAATGGAGACTTACACCTAACAATCGTAAATATCAATACATTAGTATGTTTTGATGTTTACTTACAAGCCTAGGTAGCTTACTTGTATTTAAAATTCATACTTTATCATTTTTAGTCATATTCAACTTAGTGATCTTACAACACGACGGCACTTTGATTGGCGTTTTGGCTCAACGTTTGGGATGTACAAACAAATACCCACGTCACACTTATAACATCCCTCTTTTTACATAGAGGGATAAAAATATGAGTCTCAATGCCAACAACTTTGTATTTTCCTAGCGTAAAGAAAATGGTGGCCTCTATGGTATAGAGATATCAAAATAATAACGGCCATATCGATGTTAATACTAAATTAGGCATCTCATATTTCAAGATGGCGTCACGTAATTGGTTCGTGCATCGGTAACGAAGGTAACATGCGAAAAATAATCTAAAAGTCTTAGAAGAAAAAAAACAATTTATTTATCGTCAAGTCTATATCGCTTGTTCATTATTTTAGACATGTTAAAAAAAAAGTGTGCGTGTATCAGCGTACACGCGAAGGACTGGGACTTCTTAAAGGGTTTGTTGTTCAAAATTTTTTGTTAAAACTTTCATTGATGTTCAAAAATAAAAAAAAAATAATTCGGATAAATGAGGCTTCAGCAACATAATTTTTATCCTTCTAAACAACAACTTTTTGGAGTTTACTTCTTTAGAATCGATGTTCATATAAGGCCCCCGACATAGAAATTTTTATTGGGAAAATAATTACGAAGAGGATTATCAAATTTTATTATTATTATTAGAATAATTGTTTTTGAACTTCCTTTATAATGATATGATTATTAGATTACAGTTTTTCAATCAAAGATTTATGGTAGCTAAAATAAGAAATACATATATGTTTTACGTTCAACATAATCTACGATTTTTGTGATGTACGAAAGGGACTATTTTTTATAACGTACAAAATTTTCCACATACGCACCAAAGAAGTTCAACTTAAAGGAACAACTTAAATTAAAATTATCTGATAATTGAAATAATTAATATTATATGATAATTGAAATAATTAAAATTGTATTTTTCCGGAAAAATCTTCTTTTGTTAGCCACCGTAATACCTAGTTGAGATTTGCCTTATGAGTTAATTAAATCAAACCATATAAAACATTTAAATAACATGCAGTGTGTAGCTAGCTTTAGGAGGCTGCGCGCGTCGTCGCTGCGACCTTGCCACGCGGAGAGAGGAGAAGTCGCTGACATAAGCGGCGGGGCCGGGGCGGAGGGCGGTGGCGCTAGCGCTCGCGTAATGTTGAAAGTGCATTACGCAACTGACGCAATCTGCGCTACCGGCGCTGGCGCCTGCGATCCGCGCGATACGGGGTCGAGGCGAACTCTCAGGCATTTCTAGAAATGTCTAGATGTTTCCTATAAATTCTTTCTGGTATCATTGTAAAATATAAACGTCCATCTGGAAAAATTTTAAGCGCTTGGTGTGCGAGTGCGTTGATTTCAATGGACGATGTTTTCGCTTGACGGAATTAGTTTATAAAAAAACAGTTTTGGCTAAGGCCAATAGCAAGTCTTCAATAAACCTCGGTACGAGGGATAATCTCACTCAAAAGTAATTCAGATTGATAATAATATATAAAAATTAAGTTAAAATTTGATATATATTAATAATAACAATAAGTTTTTAAAATTTGTTTATACATACAATAAAGAATAACTGATCGAAGTCTGTACTTAGGGAATGTTTATGAAAAAACTTATATGGTAGGTCTATATGAATGCGATAGAAGTTTAAAGAATAATTTCGTTTTTAAATAATGTCGTCTGTCTGTCTGCCATTATTTTTTTCTTTTCTATTGCGTGTCCTCATGGTGTAAAATCACGTCATACGTTCTTGTAATAATAACATCCTTAAGGATTGAGATGAGAGGAGGATTGGGATAGAAATCATAAACAGTCAGTCGAAAGCTAGTGTACAGGAACAACAAACTGAGAAATTAGTTACATTTATGTGAATGTTTATATATATGTATATGACATATCTCTAGGAACGAATAAATGAAGTGCAGTAAGTCCTTCGGGTGGTGTGTTTTACACGTCGTCAACGCGATTGAACATTTGCTACAGGATTTTAAAAATATATATTAAAACAGCATGTTTAGCATTTCTTGCGCATTTTACGCAGGATTTCAAACGTCCCTGAAAAATTAAATGTATTGTGAATACTGGGGCGTCTGACAATTTAATTTTGAGACTTTTTGAGCTGTTTTTTTATCAAAGACAAAATCAAAGTTCAGTGTAGTCACAGCAGCCATAATACCCTAACCCACAGTGCACGTGTTGACTTGCCTAGCGTATCTAGTCGCGTGAGTGCTCACAGCCTTCGATATGTAGAGCGTAAGATTAGACTAGATCATGAACTCAACAAGGCCACAAGAAGATAAGATATTTAAATATGTAATTAGTGATGTCCGCTCTTCTCAATTTTGACTATCTATTTAGTTAGAAATACGTGTTTGTTTCAATATTTGTATAAACAAATTTTGTAAATAGCTATAGTGATAATTTTTTGTATGCCAATTATTGAAAAAATGGCATTAACGTAAATTATTGAGTGTAAAAAATGTAAAATCTTTTAAAATATTTTTTTAGTATTTTTGTCTACTAACAAATTTAAGCAATCGCTTGCGACATGTGACATCACTACCGGGACAAGGTCGCTACTATAGATGAATGTGAATATGTCGCTACGTCTGTAAAAATGCAGTCGACCGTGCTGCCGCGCCGAGAGAGGGCGGTGCCATCGAGTAACTGCATTAAGACATCTTAAAAATCAAGTTTCCGCGTTAGCACCTTATGAATATTTGTAACTTAAAGGCGAATCCAACCAAAAAATTTATGGATAGAAGTAATTTGTTGCTGACAAATGACTAATTTCATACCTAAAATTTGAAATTGGCAACTTTAGCAGAGGTATCGTCGATTCGTATTACTCCACAATCCAATTAGTTTGAATAGAAAGATGCTGATTAATAGAACTTTAAGTTTGGGTATTTTTGTTTGTCGCGCACTCGCATTCACCCTTCCTTCTGCGCGACGTTCGCGGCTGCCCGAGAGGCCGACAGTTGACCGTACCTACGATGGAAGGTAACGAATCGACGCATCGTTAGTCGTCCTCGAGTTACCGCAATAGAAAAAGAACGTCTGTGCACTTTTTTGCTTGTCGTGACGAGTAATGGCGTCTGAGGCACGCACGACTCCAGTTTTTTTGTTTCTTGAGGCCCACAAAACCCCAATCCACGTGTTGTGTGTTTCGGAGTGTTCTTAAGTATATTACTTTAAGAACAAACTATATCACGGCTACTCGCGGCTCCGTTCGCTTGAACGCCGAACCGATCTTTGCTTTTGATCCCGATATCGTTCACAGAGAACCTAGTAATGACAAATAGAAGCCGGTAGGAGCTTCATCCATAAAAGTAGGAGGCGGCTTGAGCTTTATGAGTATTTAGCAGTATGAACCGATGTATAATTTTAAAACGATTTTATATATTTTTGTTCTACATAAACGTACATCTCCCCTTCGTATACATGATAAAGCAGACAATAGTTCATTAGAGAAATTAAAGTTAAAAAATGTAAACATCTATCTTGATGTAAATTGCTGTGTGCCGAATCTCGGCCAACGTCATTTATCGATCACGAGGCGTTCTAACGTCAGCTGGATGATGCTCAGGTCATACGACTTTATATTTCCGATTATTATATCACTTCACTGCTTGAGTTGAGGTATTGGGTCACGTTTTGTAGGTGTTCGTTGCGAATCATGAAATATTCGGGTCTCTGCCCTTTCCATTACCGATGACCCATATTTAAATATTTCTGAGTCTAGAATTTTAACCCGCTAGTAGATACAAATGAGCGATTAACAATTATGACGCAGTAGTTAGCGGTGTACTCTTTAAATCGAAAGTCGTCGGGCTCTATTCCGACAACCGATGAGTTGTCAACTTACGTCAAATAATTAACTCACTCCGTGCCTCGAGAAGCACACTAAGATGTCGGGCTCGAGTACTGTCATCGAATCGGTAACAACGATCGTTAGGGGCCCTCGATCCGCACTGGGCCAGCCTGTAAGTTTGCAGATTCATGGGCCTCGATCTGAAAAGACATGTGTGCGCGTGTGCCTCGGCAATGGGTTGATTTGATTTCGACAAATAGATGCAAATCGGGTTGTATTATTTGTACATATAGAAGCTCCAAAGAATGGATGAATTCGAAGAGCTTCTACGGCGACATTTAGTTTATTAAAATGACCTTAATAATGCTATGGAAATGCATGGAGCGGGTTTATTTAAAAGATATAATTGGACAAAATGTTTCAATTGAATCGAACATATATTTACACTAGCTTTTACCCGCGACTTCGTCCGCATAAGTTTTTTTGTTTTCTCCCGGCTGTAAGTCCCCCTGCAACAATGTCCCACTATCGTGGTCCGGTCCTCAATTTCACATCAAAATTTGTTCAAAAGCAACCTAAGCACATAATGGATAGCTCCGAATGTTTCCTTAGTAAATATAAAAGTAAATAATGTAAATCGGTTTAAAATACTACTAACTACCTACCTGCCAACCCCGATGTTAGACAGTGTGACATCCGCAACATCGTCTGCGTAGGAAGTACTAACTTAATGTAAGTAGTATAATAATGTAGGAAGCTAAAATAAGAGGCCTTATTACTGTAGTACATTTTGTAAACTATGTTCTTTGTTTTTCCTCTCTGGCCAACACATGGAGATTCTGTGGACTTGAAACACGTGAGCAAGCCACGTATAATTGTCCGTGAGAAAAACAACTCTTTTCTAAATTAATGCCGGCTACTTTTAATGTTTGCCCTGAGCTTTATTTATCGTCATAGCGAATGCGATTTTCGAAATGATCGAATGCGAAAATGAATGCGAAAGTGGTCTGAATTTTGGTACCTTCCAACCCTATAAGTTAAGTAGTGTGATGGAATGTCGCTAAGTTTCGATCCAAGTAAAACTGTTAAATAAAGACAGTTGCATCAAAATTTTATCATAAATTCCTAAATTATGGCGCCTACCTACCCTCTAAGTTAGAAAAGTGATCAAATACTAACTTGAAGTCTTAGTAACACTCAGTTTAAAAAACATCAAAATCATTTCAGTAGCTATGGCGTCATGCGCTTCTTGACACGATCACGCTAGATTTCCGCGGAATGAGGTATTTTCCCGCCGTAAAAGTAGCCTGTGTCCGTGCCTAGGATCCTATCTTTAAATTAACCAAGTCTTATAAAAATCCGTTCAGACGTTAAGGCGTGAATGAGGTAAACTTTTAAAACAAACGATTAAAATCACTATCTTAATTAGTTTTCTGCCTACTGCCTACGCCTTAAGTACGATAGCATGAATATTAATAGCCCATATCCTTTTCTAGGTTACTATCTATCACCTAACTAAATTTCATCAAAATCCGTTCAGCCGTTTAGGCATGATAGAAACAAAACTCCCAGCAAAACCATAAAAAATCACTAACTCAATTCAGTTTTCTGCCTACTTCCTACCCCTATACGATGACGTGATCATTTTGATCTTATATCCGTTTTAGGTAACCATCTATTACCTTACTAAATTTCATCAAAATCCGTTCAGCCGTTTAGACGTGAAAGAGCAAAAGTCCCAATAAAACGACTAAAATCACTAACTCAATTTAGTTATCTGCCTACTGCCTACCCCTAAGAACGATGGCGTGATTATTTATAGCCTATGACCATTTCTAGGTTATCATCTATCACCATACCAAATGTCATCAAAATCCGTTCAGCCGTTTAGGCGTGAAAGAGTAACAGACAGACAGACAGACAGACAGACAGAGTTACTTTCGCATTTATAATATTAGTATGGATGTAAGCGTACATTTTGTAAAAAGTGCCTACAAGTATTTCGATGGGATGAACGCATACCAAAAACTCTGTAGTTTTGAGGTATATATTTTTTTATATTATATATTTATGTATATAATTATTATTTACGTGTGTTTGTCACTGAACTCCTAACCGGCTGGATCCATCATGATGAAACTATTTCTTTTATTTCCATGAGGAGACTCCATACATATGACCTCATTTTTACGGAGATTGGCACAATCTGCTTGCACACGTGCTCATTATGCACCCTGGTGCAATTCGTTTTTGGTTCCACATTAATTACTCACAGCCGACCTGTACATTAGTGTACAGCGAGTATGCGACTAGGCAGCTCTCCAAGAGCTCTATTAACATTTTAGCCGTCGGGCTGTTCGGAGTGCTTTTCATCATCGACTCTTTGGTCCTCTCCCTCTCGCTGTTACGACGCACAGATAGACAAATATGACGAAACCGTAAGGATTCCTAACTCGTTGCAGAACCTTAGACGTCTACGCAACGCGGGCACTTAGCCGACCCAGGTGGCTGCGCAGTGCTCGAGTTGCGTCACAGTTAGGTACCGGCTTCCGAGAGCGAGCGAAAGTGTCGATATGCATTGTCACAATAAACGCTGTTGTGGAATTGAGCAAGATCCAGCCACAAGCTTATAAGTTATCCGGGGCCAAAGCGAACTCATTGTTTTGGTAGGTACCGGTTTGTGTGTGCGTTACGTTTATTAATCGCGTGTGTATCGTTTTATTTAGATAGCTGTTGATGTCTGTGATGCACCTATTTATGTATTAGAGTGAAAACTGAACGCAAAACTAAAATTGTATACTATCCCACGATGGCTTTGTTATTTACCCTAATGTATAAACTTCAAAGTTGTAATCGTTACTATTAAGTTGAAATTAATATGACGAAAGTGTAAATGTATCAATCGCTCTTAACAATAATTAACATTAACTCTGGATGTGACGCTAGAATCAATTTCTATAAAGAAAAAAAAAACTTAAATCGAGAAGAATAAATGATAATATTATTATTATTCTGCAATTAAACCTATTTTCCAGAAGGCTAAGCTTCATCGAAGTCCATCGATCATCCAGCCCTTCTTTACTACGCCACCGTCGTGTTCTGCATATGATTTTCTAGCCAAATTTTGGCCAACTCTGGCCAAAATCGGCGGCCCGTCAAACGCGCTCGTGCTATGTAGTCTAGGTAAAAGGTTGAATGTGTTGAAAAATAGAGATACGAGTCCTCAAAATATGTGCGATAGCTCATTCGATCCGGGATCATGTCTAAACAATGCATCGAAAATGTTCATTAGCACATAAAAAAATGCAGAAGTTATAAACAATTAAAGATGAAAAAAAAGACATTTTGTTTTTGCCGATATCTCGTAAATTATTAATATTTAAGAAATTTAAAAAATATGGATCCCTAACTCCTGGAACTCTATCTCATTTATTTATAATTTTAACTGAACGCTGAAAATGGGCCTTCGCGCGGTATTTTAAAGTAGGACGCGCGGCATCAAAATCGAGTACGTCGCACTAAATATTTTTTTTAAGGTAATAAATATTAATTTATTTTTAGTTAATTAAATTTTTAACTTAAAAATTTATTGTAAACAAAGCATTGAAATTTCTTATATTTTCATGGCGTAATCTTGTTAAGCATGTGTATAAAAAGAGTTCCATGATTGTGAAAAAACTTTATTTAAACATTTTTTTTATGTGCAATGAATACAAAAGTTAGAAAAAATGTTGTTGATTAACAATTGTCTAACTTGTTGTAAAATTGACTTTATGTTAAGTTTTCAATGGGAATCCTTGAAATTCCTTGAAATGTCCTAGTTACACCACTAATTATTGAAATTTGTTAATTAATATGAAATACTTAAAAAAATATATTTAGTGTGACGTACTCGATTTTGACGTCGCGCGCGCTACCTTAAAATGCCGCGCGGAGGCCCATTTTCGCGTTATATTAAAATTATAAATAATGGAGGTAGAGATCAAGAAGTTAGAGGTTTTTTATAGATTTTTGTTTCTTTAACAATCTCTCTTTTTTCAAATTTCTTAAATATTAATAATAGTTTACGAGACATCGGCGAAAAATAAAATGTCTTTTTTTTCATCTTGAATTGTTTGTAACTTTTACAATTTTTTATGTGCTAATAAACGCTTTCGACACATTTTTCTAGATGTTATTCCGCAAATGACCTATGGCACGTATTTTTAGGACCACTATTTCTATTTTGCACCATTTTCAAATTGTTATCTAGACAAATAAATTTGCTTTGTTACTCCATTTTCATTCGTTCAATAAATAATTTCTCATTTAGACTAGTGTTTCAGATCGCTGTTTTAGTATTTTTTAATAATTTAATAGGATTGTAATATAACTATTTTGCTATTTTGCAATTTTTGTGCTGTAATTCAAATATGCAGTAATACATCTATTTAATGTTTAAATAAATAAATATGTCTTCTTATGTTGGAAGTCGGCACATAGCTACAAAACATAACACTATACAATTTGTTTTATTGTAATTAAGCTACTACACTTTTATTCTTCTATTTTTTTTTTAGATTAAACTTTCGTTCGTTGGATAATTATAGAGAATCCTGATCAACTATTTATTAATAATCATAAGTGTCTTAACTCAAAGCTAGTTTTTTATTTTTATTTTACTATCTTTGTTTTTAATTTAACTATGCAAGTAATACATAAAATTACTGCACCGATTTGACTGGTCTTGATAGTTCAAAAATAGTAAGGAAAATATTGTGAAAAATTTAATTAAAATCATGTGGTTAGAACAGAAACTTGAGCTAGTTGTGGTAGGCTTAGTCTAAGATCCGGCTGCTAAATTAGTACATTAATAATTTAGGTTATCAAGAGTTAATTTTTAAGTATTTTTACAACTAGGAAAAGTCATTTTTCATCAGGTGCCAACTAAAAATTGCCCGCCAGTATTATTAATTAAAATATTATTAATTGACTTTTAGATAAATATTCGTTTACATCTTATGGGAATAAACTTACACCACTACACAACAGTGTATTTAAAAGATCTGAAAACTTACAGTTGCCGTCGATCGCTTAGCCGCAACCTATAAGCCAGGTGTAAACAGGTATAATTTTGTTTAAAATTTTCGTTTATAATACTCATTTCATTTTATACCACATTAAAGCTTATTTTTTCTGTATTTAATGACATAAAGCTGCCTATATAAAAAGCCCGCAAGTCAAAGTTTCCTACCCTTAAACATGCTAAGTATTAAAAATAGAGTGACAGAGAGTGAGTACGAGTGCATTTTTTTTCCGAATGTTTTGAAGACCCTACAAGATTTTTAGACCAATAAACGTATAAAATATTTAATTTTGCATCTGACTGTAAAAGAAATATATAAAAAAATAAAATGGAAATAAAATTTTAATAAAATGAAACGAGATATTTTTGGACGTCTGCTAGCAATTGCTAAAAAACAAAAGGTTAATATGGGGTACTGTTTGTCTTTTCCTCTTGCACCGATTCTCCGGCACTGTTCTCATGTTCAGGAGATATGTTGAAAACTGATAAGTCAACTTTAAGCAAACAATTGACGTCTCAAATTGACTCAGAAAATCCTGACAAAGTTGACATAGAAATATTGATGGATTTTATTATATGTATCAAATAGGTGCAACTCTGCCACAAACATTTTGGCAAACTTGCTGAATCAATTTTGATAAAACTGTGTGCCAAAAAGGCTAAAGAAGTTCATATCGTCTTTGATAGATATTTAAAACCGTCTATAAAGGACTGCGAAAGACAAAACAGGGAAGGTATTGACATACCTTATACGATTAATGGTCCTTTACAAACAAGGCCAAATGATTTCTTAAAATCTTTAAAAATTTTTGTTTCAAAGAAGCTTTGGTTAAATTTTTAGCTCAGCACTGGGAGGATGATTCACTTGTCTCAATATTAAAAGATAAAAATTTTTATTACTGTTGGAGAGAAATGTTTTTCATATAGTTGCAATGGAAACAAAGTAGCAAAAAATAATGAGGATGATTTGACGTGTGATCATGAGGAAGCGGACACAAGGATTGTATATCATATAAGTAAAGACCCGGAGCATTCCAACATTCTCATTAAAGCATCTGATATTGATATTCTGATAATTTTGAAGGTAATATACAACTGATTTCTACTATGAAAATTTGGTTAGCAAACGGCGCATCCAAAAGACGTAACAAAGATGAAATATGTATCAACTGTTCGAAATTATCGAAAAAATTAGGCCCAACTTTGTGTCATGCGCTTCCAGCATTTCATGCTTTCACCGGAAGTGATTACACTGCTGCTTTCTTTAACAAAGGAAAAGTTCGTCCCTTGAAAATTTTTCATTTTATGATTATTATTATTTTAATATTTAATGCAATTGTTATTTTCTGAATAATATTTAATATTACTTATAAATTAAATATTATTTTGTTAAATATTGATGCTTTATTCGTTTCATTTTTAGAGCATTTGAATCATTTTTATTACTAGTTAGGTCATTGGTTGAGAACTTTATTTATCGGAGCATGCGCAATAGCGCAAAAACACGTTCAGCTGGCATTTAGTATCCTTGTCAACAAGTAACCTCGCGCACTCACTCTCTGTCACTTACTTAGCTTTTACTGACTTGCCCAGCATGCTTTTGTCATACAGGAAAAATGTGGTATAAATGAAATTTTTATCGGCATCAATTATACCACACTGTATGCGATCGACGCAACTGTAATTCAGATCTTTTAAATACACTGTTGTGAGTTTTACCATAAGATGTAAACAGAAATATTTATCTAAAAGTCAATTAATAATATTTTAATTAATAATACTGGCGGGCAATTTTTAGTTGGCACCTGATGAAAAATGACTTTTCCTAGTTGTAAAAATACTTAAAAATTAACTCTTGATAATCTAAATTATTAATGTACTAATTTAGCAGCCGGATCCCGTACTAGCTGTAAAAGGTCTATTTTTTTTATTTCAAGAGTGATAATTGAATAACTATGTTTGTGTAATTCTGCGTATGTACTAAAATTAAGGAATTACATTGAAGTAAACTACTACATTTATTGATTAAACCTACGTATGATGTACGCAAACGAAAATGGTATGGAAGTAATTAACAATAGTTTTTAAAGGACGTTCGTTTTTTTTCTAATAAACGTAGTTGAAGTCTCATTCGGAACACGAAATATTATAGTCGATTTTTTAAGCATGCGACTGATAAATTAAAATGTATTAAACAAGATAGACCCCGAATATTTATCAACCAGATAAGAAAGAAAAGAAATACTTGAGTGTCTTTTGACGCTTGCACTGCTTTCATTATTTTTATCAGATACTACTGCGATGTACCTCATAAGTTGTATCGTAAGTAAGTGATATCGACAGACTACGTCACCCGGTCGATGTTGTTCTTCGTACAAAAATTTCACACGCGAAAACAACAAAAAAAAGTTTATTCGCCGAGTAAGTCTCGTGACGCGAGACCAATTCAGCAACAAGTCTCTTCTCCGGCTGCTATGCAAAGGCTTTGATTTTATTATAAATTATTATTTTGTTAACATCTATTGCACTGAATTATATTAAGCTGTCGTTGCTTTAAAATAGCGAATGCCATTATTATTCCAATTTACAGAGCCTGACATTTTCGTCTGACACGTCTGCCATTTATAGAAATGATGGAATGGACAGAAATGGATATACATAAATGTGTAACGTAGACAGCAATAATTAGGTCAAGCCAAAAAGGGGCGGAGGTGGCTGAGTGATCAAAAGCGTTGTGACCTCGAAGGAGAAACACTCGGATAAGATTCTAGCTGCCGAGGAACTAATCAATCAGTTTTTAAGTCATATAAACCACGTGATACACGCCTCGAAGGGCATATTAAGCAATTGATCTCGGATCTTGTCACCGCATTGGTGACGACGGTCGTCAGTAACCTTAATGCACACTGGGCCAGCGTGGGAGGCTTAAGCTCTAAACCCCTCAATTCGCAATAAAAAGATAGTAATAGGCTATGTTTTAATAGTGGGGTGGTTATAACATGATATAGTACAACGTTAATAAAATAGGAATTAGTGTTAAATAGAAAGTTTACAGACATGGTAAAGTAAAGGATTCGATGAAATAACGATTAAAAGGGCCTCGACAACGACGCAACAGCGACTTCAATATAATAAATGAAAGGTACTCACGATATTTTTGTGCTACAGGCCCTTATTTTGTTATTGTACGAATTTTGCAACCGCACCTAACACGTGGGCATAAATCTATCGAGTTTTATTTCAGCAACTTCGTTAGAATTGCCGCATGATCGTATGCAAAGCGACCGCAGTAAACGAAATACGTCGTTGTGAGGACAATACATTTTTGGGCGTGAGCTCACGAATTGCATCCGAATTCGGCCCGTCCCTGCCGCGGCGGCGGTCGGCGCGTATCGGCGTCGATACGTCGCCGTCGTCCCGCTCGGGGCCGGCGCGACGCAATGCAGAACGGCTGCCGGCGCCGCGCCGCTCGTGACAGTAAGAAGCACAAGGCCGAGAAATATGTAACACGTGTATTTGTAACTGCCGTTGTTTGTTATGTTAAGGCGTTGCCAAAGTATGTGCGGTGTTGTCACGCCATAATGGGCACCGACGAGCCGGGGTTTGGCAACGCGCGGCCGGCGCCGGCCGACCCGCCTATTGCGAAGCGGGAAGGAGGCTGCTGTTTACAAAACACTTAGCTCGAGATGAACTTTTGCGCTTTGGCATCCCGATCTCAATCCTATCGCGATGCGATCGTAACTTATTTTGTCCGGTAAAAGTAAAAAAGGCGATGGGTGAATTACATTGTCGACGCGTAGTGCTTGCAAAGAAAATTCAGTTTGTGCCAACCGAATAAGTATGGTTGTAATATGTTCCTTAAGAAAGGGCCGTCGCGCTGTGCCAGCCACGTCACCCTGCTGCTCAGGCAGATTCTCCCACGCCTTTTTTTTAGGAGAAGCGTGGAATTTGCGTTCTCGTCGCTGCCCCGTCGGTGGATGGGAGTCGTAATCCCGTGAACGACCATCACCGATGCGGTGACGATCCTGGATCGATGACTCAACGTGTCCAACGATGCACAGAGTTCCGGTTCGATTGAAACTTGTCGTTCAATTCGGCCATGGTCAGAATCGGAACCCGTTACTTTCTGATTTAAAGACGATACGTTAGCCGATTCGATTCTAAATCAAATTCAATAACCATATTCTCAGAGATGCAATAGAAATCCACATCGACCACAGTTGAGTGTCAGTACATAACAAGTGGCGGGCGCCTGCGGTTCCGCTGCCATAATTAACTATGCGACCACAAATATTTGAAATTTTTAAAGGCACAAACCCTACGATTTGAGCTGTGCGCGGGCGCGCAAACAACAGCTTTCGAATGTTCCATTACATGTAATAGAATCTGTAACTGCCATATGATACTCGTATAAGGGTATTTCTTATGGGTCCTTGCGAATGAGAAACTACGCATACTTAAACTCGAATATAGATATTATTATTGTTTTATGTAATAATATAATATTTGCATACGTCACCACTAAGCCACATGTTAGGGTCGTTGGCTAGATACTGAGCTTTCAGTACGCCGTGTCCCGTCATAGTTTCGTCCCTCAGTGGGAGTCAATACACTATTACACCTCTACAATGAGGACCGTTTGCCTCTATCAGTCTTCACTGCGTCAAGGTTTTTTTGATTATTGACATTGAATGACAAAACTGCAACAGCATACGTAATGGAGGTACGTGTGCACCGCCGACTTATACAAACGATGTGATTATACGATACGACTCTATTGTTTATGTGAATAATGCGGTATGTGTGCATTGACGAACCTTCAATAAGAAAATTGGAACGTAAGTTAAAAAAGTTATTTGGTTAATGTTGTTAATTTTGAATTTTTTTAAGTTTAAAAATCAGATTAAAAAAATACACACATGTACCAAAATATTAGCTGAGCTCATACTCAATACCTTTATATTAATTATTTATTATCTAAAAAGATTATTTTATTGCTGTTAAGACTTTTCAAAGTATTTTTTTTGCATATTTTATATGTATAAATTTTCTTTACGCAATAATATAATTTATAGATAGTATAGAAAAAAGTTTTATAGAATATCTTAAATATATATGTATTAAAATAAATTTTAAGTATTCTCATTAAAATCAAACTATGTTCAAACTTTACTAAATTGAAATATCCATGATAATAATGTCAAAATATTTGGAACGAATAGAACTCGGTAGAATTTGACAATAGAAAGTAAATTGACTTTCATTACGCACCCAATGTACCTATTATGTAATATAAAATTACCGTCGCGTCGTCTAAAAACAAATTAATCAATGCGCATAAAATGCAATACTTACGCAACTCCTTCTCCGCCATCACGGCCACAACAAAAACCATTGTGATAATACTTATATCGGCTTTCATTTTCACTGCTAATGCCAACTGTTAACTGACACTGTTTTGAGAATATTCTTATGGATTTGGCGCCAAAATTTGACAGTTCTGTGAACGTACAAACGCACGCATGCGCAGTAAGCGACTGTACGCGCGCGGTCGCCGCCGCCATATTTATAGCGTGTTTAAAACTTGTTGGTGGCTTTCAGTCACTCCAGTAATCAAAAATATTGATAAGCATTGGGCACTTCACGTTGAAGGTTCTGTATATCATAATTCAATAAGAAAAAGTAAGCAGTGAATTTGTGTCACTATTATTAGTAACCATTCGGTAGTATTATACTATAGAATTATTTATCTATACTCCTATATAAACCTATAGTGTTGTTTGCATATTTATTTTTAACTTCCGCTAAGAAAATTGAAAATTTTTGGGAAGTAATTGGTTTCACCCCATTTTGCAAAAATCGAGTTCTCATCAGATCTTGACGTTCTGAGGGTCTAGGAAGCTTCCCTGATCAACCCTGAGATGATATCCGTATGTCTGTGTGGATGTGTGTGTATGCGTGGATGTATGTAAACCTCTTATAACTTTTAAACGGCTTGACCGAATCGAGCCCACTAAACGGCGTTCCAAAGAGTTTTACCAAACTTAGATTTCCTGAAAGTTTGGGTCGATTTGGACACTTCAGATTTTGAGAAATTTTCAAAAAACTAAGATTTTTTTTTAAAGTGGTTTTTTCAAAATAACTTTAAAATGGCTTGACCGATCAATTCCAAAATCTAATCAGCTCTTAACCTATTAAAAACACATCGATTGCCGCAAATCGGGTCAAAATCGGTTGATTCGTTTGCGAGAAATCGTTGTCGAAAGAAATCGAAACAAACCGTTTTTTTACTCAAAAAATCGCGTCAAATTCCGTATATTTTCGAGTGTTTTGAACTCGAAAATAGCGGCAAGTTTCAGGGTTGGCCTACAGGGCTTACATATTTTTTTATAAAATTTCGTGATAACCAATTCTACCATTTTTAAAGATTTTGTCAGTGTGTCCTTTTATAACTCAAGAATAGTTTGATGGGCTACTGCTTGTCTGTTTGTATGTCCTTTTATAACTTGAGAACGTTTTAATCGATCACGATGAAAATTAGTAGATAGTAAGTAAGGAAATGTTATGGTGCTATTTCTCTGTCTATATGTTATTTAATAACTTGAGAACGGTTTGACTGATCTTAATGAATATTAGTGTACAGTCAGAATCTGTCATTGCAAAAAATATGGTTTCTATGTTATTTCCATACACCATTTAATAACTAAAAAAAGCCAATCAATTTTTTTTAGTAGCCATATTCATTTGTTTTTATGTACTTGGGTGTATGTGTGTATGTACGTGTGCGTAATTGGTTTTTATTGGCGTTTAGCGAGATTGAATTTTGTGTGAAACTTTTTATGGAACGAGATACGACTTTGGAACGTAGTGAGATCATAACTGGAAAAGGAAACTAGCATTCGTATTTGACGTTGCCTGCGAATTTTTGCTATCGAGCGGAATCACTAAACCGATACTGCGAATAATACACTGTTAACATTTCGCTTTGGCTTCATGTGCATATCTGTTATTACAGATACTAAATTTTTTTTCATTCATAGAAAACTACATAACCTCTAAGTAGTACTGCATAAATTTTGTTTTGTTACTAGAATTTGCTCAGGCTTCGTCAAAATGAGGAGCCATCCATAAATTATGTCACATGTCAAGAGGGTGAGGGCCTCAACGAAATGTGACAATGTATGACAAGTTTCGTGACGTCACATGTCAAAATCCAAAGTACTAAAACGCGAAATTTATATGTAAACGAAAAACTTAAAAATACTGTTAACTCGATCTATATTTATAAGGTTTATGTCTTCTTTCATACAATATCTAAGATAATGTAAAATACTACATGTTAATTTTACTAAAGGTTATTAATATAAATAAAATAATTTTGAAGAAACTGCTGTTTTAATTTAATTACTTCTAAACATAAAATTGAAAAATATGTGACGTCACATCAGGGAGGAGGGATTATCGCAAGTGTGACCATCTGTGACAATAACGGTGAGAGCGGTCAAAAGGCCTTAAACTTTGGGTGACGTAATTTATGGATGGCCCCTTAGAACTGTGACCGATAACAGAATGAAAATTGCAAACGGGATGATGAGCAGAATCGAGAGCCGAGATAAGGAGGGTTTGACATCGAAAACGCGACCAAGATCGTTATCGACCGTGGGACCAAAATTAAAATCAAGATCGTAAGTGGAATCAGAATTGGAATCTACTTAAATCGAGACCGGATTTGGAATCGCGAGTGATGCAAACTGACATCGATAACAGGATTGAGATCTGAATTGAGGACGGGACTAATATCGCAATCGGTCAATATATAAGATGGAGGAATTTATTTCGTCTAAGCGGGCGGATCCATAGGCGGATATGTTATGTGTATATATATATATATATATGGTGTCAGTCTACATGTCACTTTATAGACTCGACATTGATATATTTTTTTCTATTCACTGAATTTTACGGCCCTTGTCGGACGCATTATTCAAAAGCTTAAAATAATGGTTTAACCAATTTACGATTAGTAGCGCTTTGCACTATTACCATAAAAATCTTCCAAGTGTGAATCGTACTTGCATATCGAGGGTCCGTATTTTCATGCATATACCTGTATTGTTTTCTTTAAAAATATTGATAAACACAAATAAATTGTTTTGTTAGGGTTCCGTAGTCGATATGGAATCCTTATATGTTCGCCATGTCTCCCCGTCCGTCTGTGTGTTCGTGGCTTAGCTCAGTCTCTTTGTACTATTAAGCAGTAATTTGGTGTGGGTATACATATTAATCACATCGACAAAGTGGTATTATAAAATTAAAAAAGTAAATGTTTTAGAATACCTCTTTTATACGTAAAGTGAAGATGAATTGTCTTTTACTTGTCCCATGGTATGGGGCATCGTTGGATAGCTCATTCAAAAACATTGCAGGTCCTTGCAAAACTCGCAAAACATTTTTCGATTTAGGATCCGTTTGCGAAATATTAAGATGCTACTTTTGTTAGAGTCAAGTGTACAGTTCCTCGGACTTATCCCAGGTAATTCTTGGATGAGTGAAAAAATTGACAACTATATAACGAAGTTAAGAGGAAAACTGAGACAGCTAAGTAGCCTTAACAAGTTAATGAGTGTTAGTCGACAAGTCATAAAATATACTTGGAAAATTAAAAACATCTTTTAAGCAAATTCCATTGAAAATTACTTAGATAACATTGTGATTGTATAAAACAGTAAACATAGGTTTATGATCCATGTAAAATTACGGCAATATTAAATTATAACATCCTAACACCTGTCCTATGTGAGCCCGTTTTAGACGTCATCCCTTAAAACGTGAACTCAATTAATAGGTTCATACTATCAAAAAAAAACCTCTTCAAGTCCGTATACTGTGACGGGCGACTATGAAACCCTATACTGCGCGTGGCCCGACTCGCACTTGACTGGTATTTAATATTCTTTGTTTAATTTTAACGTTTGCCTACAATGTTATTAAATTTGACGCTTCTATGCTTAACCGTTGCAATAAAACGAAAAAAAAGAAAAATGCGTTTCTTGTACGGAAGTTTCCCTAAATTTTTTACTTATTTTGTTTTGTTATTCATAGTTAATCCTAAAATGTCATAGAATATGTGGTATCCGCCGTAATAAGACATATCTGTAAAAATTTAAACTAGCTATCGATTATGATTTAAACGATATAATAAACAGTTCAAGGGATAGTTCGCAATAGTTTGTTACGTAGGTGTGAGACTGAGAACTTTTAGAATTGGCCAGTTAGAAACTGTAAAATAATGAAATAGACATTTAAATTTAAAAAATGAAACTCTTTGCCAACCTTATTATGCGTTTTGCATACATCCGTCATTTATTTTAACAAATTGACAGAGAAAAGAAAATCGTTTGTGTAATGCCAATATCAATTTAACGCGTGAAAATTTTCGTGCAATGATTTTCTATGACTTCGTTGTCATTTAAGTCAACAAGAAAGTTATAACAGACTTCGGTTCGCTTTTCATTATGAAACTCCATCCCTTGCCATTGTACCTGGTTTAACAAGTTCAAACGTGGTCAGACTAATTTGACTGACGATTTGCGTGAGAGATGTGCGTCCACGGCGACGACCGAAGACAAAGTCGGTGCTGTGCGACTCATGATAGATACTGATAAGCTTAAATATCGATACGAGTCAAGTGCACAAAATTCCTAATAAATGTTTAGCGGTCAGGAAGCTTTGTATTCGGTGAATAGCCCATAGTTTGACTGAAACCCAAAAACTTTGTCGTATTAATTGGTGCCACGAAATTATGGAAATATTTGCCGGTGGTGACTCAAATGTTGTGTACGACATGGTCACAGGTGACGAAAGCTGGATTTACTGTTACGATCACGAATCCAAAAGGCAGTCTGCTCTATAAAGTATAGACAAGTAAAACTAGTGAACTGTCATTAGTAAACTGATCGTATCATTCTTCTCTAAGGATATATATAAAATAAACACCGCTTGCTTATTTCCTAAATGAACGTTTCATTAAAGAACTCCAACGTCACATGCTGAGTGGGTGTTTCCTTTCGAGGAGTTGCCTTCTAAAGTAAAACGAGGTCGTAGCCTCGGAAAAAAAGATGGCGGCTTCTTTCTTTGAAATGACAGGTCATTATGCAACAATTGATTTAGAAGATAAAAAACACTCACTGCGAACTCTTACACTAACAATTGTTTGCTTCTTATTTTGGAAAAAGTTCAGGACAAACGATCGCGCAGTAGGATTCTCCTGCATCATGACAACGCCTCACTACATACCGTCAGACAAACAACTATTTGGAGACGTTAAATATACAAATACTGGCTCATTGGCTTAACAATGCTTTACTTTATAAATTACATGGTACGAGATCGGGCCTCGTACTATGTAATTTTTATTTATTCCTAATATAAAAGAAAAAAATGTAAGAAAGTGGTTTTAAAATACCAAGGAAGTAGTGCCTGAAAATAAAAAGGCCGTCGAAGCAACCCCTAAATGCGAGTGGGCAGTGTTTCTCTCGGTGATTTCATCAAATGTATTGATAGTAACGGACACTATTCTCAAAAACAATGTTTGATTATATAAGGGCTTTCAGGTTGACCCGTGAGCATTGTGCCAGATTGACATCTGATGCTACTACTAAAATACCTAATCTATACTTATAATAAAACTAAACTATTCCTTGTGTGTTCATTAAATATTTATTAACAATTTCGGTGGTGGTGATGTAAATAGCCATAGATTTAGAAGACCCCAGTTTTTGTGTGCCTGTAGGTACCTGCACGCATTATCCATAACTACTAGATGGGGTTCGATAATTTTGTTTGAGGAGGTACTTTAATACCTGTGTTAATTAATGTACAGGATACTAAGACTTTTTGTAGTAAAAAAATATTTTACTTTTAAGTGAAAATAGAAGAAAAACGAAAATACGTAATTTAACCAGTTCAACCTTTTGACGGCCAACCTTTTGGTAGTATGTACCTTTTAATTTTTTAAAACGGGAACATTTTTAGACAATGATTAAAGAACTATATAATAATAGAATATTATATGAAACAGTTAGATGGATAAAAATTATTTTACTAGTAATTTGTTAGTAGTTCGGAGCCGTCGGCACAGCTAATACTTCTTGACACTTATTTTGTATTTCAAAAACCGTTCATTATATGTTACAGGGCGTTTATATATTTGCAGTCATTTTTCACAATTGCTGTGTAATATAAAACTGAAGATGCATAGGGATATGGTTGATGTTGGGTAGAAACAAATGAAAAACAAAATATTACAATTTTCTAAATAAATACAAATTAAATTTTTGAATGCAAATTTTAAGCTTGATTTTTTTTTAAATTACAACTATCTTTACTTACCTTTTAGCCACACTAACTCTATTTCGGTGATAGCATAGTCAATAGATTATTTTCATGTAAAATTTTACTTGATTGATATATTGTTTTTCTAGCTCTTATCACTTTTATATGATCTAAATACCACACTTCTTCACCCTTTTCCAGGGGTTGGAAAAAACTGACTTTCTTAATTATTTTTAGGTACTTCATAGTAATTCATAACAAAAAATCCTGAACTAGTCTCAAAATTTGAATTCAAAGAGAAATTTTACTAGACTATTTGCCAACATTAAGAAATGATACCAGAACATCTCCAGATCATGAAATTTGAGAAGTTTTTTAATACTTTATCTTTGAGATAATTAAAATTGACATTGTAAAATTAAAACAGGTGCGTTAGACAATTTCAGTAATTATAACAAAAGCAAATGATTCTGGCATCATTAAAGCTCTAAAGTATCAAATTTAATAGTAGATGTCACAAAATATTACAAATTATATTTATTTATATATTATACTACACACATTAGAAATAAAGATTTGCGTTTGCACAGATGAATGGGACAATTTTACAGTGAAATTTTACTTATACTTATTTTCTATATAGGGAGAAATTGAAAAAAAAAAATAATTGATAGATATAGTAATACATGTAATAAGTAAGAATCATATCATTACACAAACTCGGTTAATTTATAGTATATACTTTGTTAATGTTTGACTGCTTCAAAAGTAAAAATAAATTTAATTAATTTTCTCAATTTAATGTAATAAATTTTCAATGCCCTTAATTATTTTAAATCATAAATTTCAAGGTAATAAACAAGAAATTAATGTTTGTCTCTAATATAAACATATTTTCAATAAAGTTTAATAGATATTATTTAATATATATTTTGTATTGTCTCATCTAAAGAGATCAATTAATTAATTAAATACTAATAAATTCAAATTCCTCATTTTTTTTATATCTGTAACGTTCATACTCTGACGATTCCCTGTATCCTTTTTGATATCTCAAAGCTAATGAATCAGTTGGCCAATTCTTGTTTCTGAAGCAATTTTCACGGTTAAGCTGTATAACACCAAAATAAAATTTTTCATGGTTCAAATTACAAATATTGTTTTTTCTTCTTTCCGGTATAATCAATGTTTCCTTTACGGGTAAAATTATTGTTAAATCTTGATTTCTCTCATCGCCCAATGCAACTTTTGCCTGAATAGTCCCATTTAAATTTTCATCATTTTCTAAAGTGATTTTACCACTTTTGTTGTTGAACTTCATAGGTAAATGACATTCTGTGCACCTAATTGTGTTATTATAATCAGTACATATAGGTACAGGGAAGAGTCTATCATTTAAGTAAAACCTATATGAACACTTATGGCTTGACGCAGTGGACATTGCTTTGTCTTTGATCTTTGAAACGGAATGGCATTCAAAATAGTTCTTTTTTCTGAATTCTTTTAATTTCTCCAGACTTTCCTCTTTTAATATATCTTCGGAACTGGTGCTCTCCACTTCAGATAAATCTGAATACACAGTATCCACACTTCCTCTAAATTGGATTTTATCAGTTCTTACGTTACTGTCTGCATCTAGCAAACTCGATTCTTTCTTAAACTTGCTGTCCACTTTTTCAGAGTTTGTGATGAAATTAAAATTGTAATTTTTGTAAGAACGTAGCAATGTTTTCTTTTCATTATTTCTTTGTTGGTTTGGGTCATATTTTTGCTTCTCACCATTACCTATTATTTTTCTGATATTACCACATTTGTTACACGGAAGAGGCGTTTTTGTAAATTGCTTACAAATATTTGACAAAGAGTTAACAGTCTTTTTTGGTTTGACGACATTTGACCGTTGTTCATTGGCATTTAGTTTACTTTTGGGTAATTTTTTTGAGTCTATTTTATTTGAAATCATCATGTCATCAGTTATAATTCGTTTTGATGCTGCTACTTTATTTGTGGACATAGATATGTAATCATCGTTCGGCTGCAATGTTTCTCTGCGTTTAATATTCATATATACTTCTTTCCAATTTTTGTTAGCATTGCGAGACATGTTTACAACTTCGTATTTCGTCTCTTATTTCTTTTGATAGGTATATCACAAACAATAAATAAAAGTATAATAATTCAAGTAAACTACACATAAACTAATACATTATATTAACTATTATTAAATAGCTGTCTCATTTGTCAAAAATTGTGATAAAACCATAGTAATGGTAACCATAGCGACAGTATGACAGACAAATGATTGGTTCCGAAATGAGTTACTCATATAATATATTAAAATGTTAAATCAACGAGAAGACATTTTTAATACATCGCTTATGGATAAATATAATATTAAAATATATTGGAAAATTACGTGCTATAAATAAAATTTGTTACTTATGTTTAATTACAGAAAAACTATTTAAGCGACATCTATTACTCGATAGAAAAGAATGGACGTATGATATTTTACGTTTGCCCACTGTATATAGATGACGCTTCCTTAAGCATTTAACACTGAAATGTGACAAGAAAATATTTAACTAAATTCAAAAGAAAGTAATAGGTTGGTTTTAGAGCACAGTTTTACTTTCGTTTTATATACAATTACGTAACATGTAGATAGCCAAAATTGAGAGATTTATGAGAATTTTATTAATATTTATGAAATATTAGTAAAATTTTTGTAAATATCGATTTGATGCTGTACAAATATTGTGCTCTGTTTTATTGTAGAGTGTAAAATATGAATATAATAAAAAAATCGAATAAAATACTATAATACTTATAGATAAGTATTTTAAGATCTCCATATATGTATACATTTAAATGTTTATTTTGGTTTTGTTGATTGTCATGAATTCATATTTTTTACGGTTTCTACCTCCAAATGAAATAATCGGTACCCTTATGGGATCACCCTAATTCTTCTGAACAGACTGGACGAATGACTTGACATGTATTATCTGTGTTTGACATTTGGTACACATATGTATCTTTGTGAATCAAAAACGGACGTGTAACGTAAATAAATTGATTTTAAATATTTGGATCAGTTTTGGGGGGTAAATTAGAAGATTAAAAAAATGTTTATAAAATTATTTAAGGAAATAGGTGAAAATGACCATTGCCCTCTTATCTCCGAAACTACTGCGCTTAATATTATGAGAAAAAAAAAACCGAATCAGGAAAACCTATAAGAAGTCTGTAATTCACTTGGTTTTGATTCGTTTTAATGTTGAGTATATTTTAATATTCACTAAGTACGTTAATGTATACCTAATAATTTTTGTGTATCACTTTGTTTTTTTTTTGTGTTATTGTAAAACCAGTAACATACAGAAGCGTCAAACTTGACGTGATCTTAGTGCACACGTAGATAAGACAATAAATGAAAATCAGCCAAAATGGAATAGGGCTCGTGTTAAGAATCGGCATAGGAATGAAAGAAATTAAATATGTGGTGAATCCGATTTGCGCTTGGCCGGGATTTTCTTTTAATTCGGTACGGGGAAAGGCGTAATATAAATACGTAACTGCATAATACATAATGCGTAAACTTTAATAATATGAATAAATACTTTGTGCGAATGTTGTGTGCCGTTGGGTTCGTGCTACTGTAAGCTCTTTATCGAAATAGGTAACTTTGAAATGAGATTGGTGACGTTATTATTCAGATATATTCATGTTACTTATTAGCACCGACTCGGCCCACAGCACGTCGTCGCAATGACGTCCAGGCCCGCCAGCTTACCGCGTCGATGGTTGTACTCACCCCGGCCACGGTTAATTGATTAACCTGATCACGGGCGCGCGAGGACGCGCTGCGCGCGCGCCGTTCCGCTGCGAGCACTATAATTTTTGAGATTTGTGGACTTTATCTGACAATTACGGAGTTGACGCTATTTCGCAGGGGGAGTTTACAATTATGGTATAATTGTAATTTAAACATTTATTTGGCACACATTTATCATTTTAATTCGAAGTCGTAATTGAAGGCGTCGGATAGTAATCTTTTGTATAAAATGAGAATCCATCAGGTAAATGATAAATGGTAAACCATAGGCTCATGTTCTACTAATGTTCCCTTTATACGATTTCGTAGTAAAATCTTCAACGATTAATGGTTTGAGTTTAGCATTGTTTGTTTTGTTTGTCTGCGTCACGGTTGTTTCATCAAAAGTTTTGTATGACATTGGATTGTAAATCGGTGTTGTACATAAAGCTCGATTAAATTAAAAAAAAAGTTATATGTATTATAATGGTGGTTGTTATATTACAACAATTTAAGTAAGCTATTATCTATATTGCAATGATATGAAATGTTGCATTACTTGCTGTTCTTATTTCCAATTGATTACAATATACTATTATATATATAGTTCCACAAGTCTCGCTTCAGTATATTAATTAAAACTTCATTTAAGGCATTTATTTATTTTTGGATTGATTTAAGGAGACGTACAATTGATTGATTTTATTTGTAATGTCGTTGTTTGTATTTTTGCCTCGAGAATATGCTGCTGGAATCTTTTCATAGCACTGAGGGGTTTGATCCTATTCCTTATCACATGTAATCGATACAAAGTTGTCACCCTACAATAAAACAAGGCTTCGGCTTCGATCGTGGTTCGCTCGGTTACACTCGGCTTCGGATGTGCGCGCGGGCAACCCGTTGGTTTCGTCTCTGGAAAATCTCTCGGAAAAATAGATTCACTAAAACTGTGACAAAAAGATGCGGCTTCAAGTGGCTACGATTGTTATTTTGTTGGTAAGACTTCAAGAAGTATTTTTTATTTAGTTGTATATATGGTAATCTGTTTGCAATAATTTGACATAACAATAGTAATAAAATCAGGATCATCATTAAATTCATATTAAAATTAAATAAATTAAATAACATATTTAAGTTATATCTATAACATCATCATTTAGGTGAGTAATGATTGGCGAGGAGACATGTTTTTTGTTTGATATCGAGTAATATGATAAGTCAAACGTAGAAATGCATTTAAAATTGCGTCGAAGTTGGATTATAATACTAGTAGATAGTAATCAATAATTTTGGAGAAGTTACAACGTCGTTCTAATCGTGTCAATATTTATCGAGATTGACATTGTAACAGAAACGGCGAACGGATCGCCACTGCGACCGGGATTGACTTGAGAGCGAGATGGAGAGCAAGTAATTTGTATTTGCACAAGCGAAGTCGCGGGGGTGCGATAGTTAAATTAATATGCCGTGTTGCTGTTTATTTTTAAAGACATGATATGGGATTATGGACGCAATATAACCGATTTTTAATAACCAATCGTTCATTTTAAATATTTCATATCAAAATAGGTTTTTTTTTCCTATAGGCTTTAATCCGGGTTTGTCTGTGTCCCACTGGTTTCGTCCGTTTCAGAAACTCTTTCAGAAATATTTCTATAATATTTTTATATATGAAATATATAATGGTTTTTTAATATGAAAAACGATGATAAGATTAAAATAAAAGATAAAATCACATGAAAACTGTAGTTGGTCATAAATCAAAACTGTCATTAGTAAATTTCTACTAAATTGGGGATTTTGATGAGGGTCGTAGAACGAGGTCAGTGCAGTAAGAGACAGAAAATAACGAGAATTCTGAAAATTGTATAACGTAAATGTAACAAAATTTTGGAAAATTGAATTAAATTTGTATAACTACATACAAAAAAAAAAACAAATTCTTTTGGAAGCGTCTGAGTCGCTTAAGTTCGAATCTTTCCCTCCATAAAGATCTATGCTTTGAAGGATGATCTAACGGAACGAAGAGTTAACTTTGTAACGGCGCACCGGGCAGTTTCGGAAACTATCTATCAAGTGCAGTTCCCACGAGCTAAAGTTAAGCAAACGAATGACTTTTGTCTTTCTAATTGTTATCAACCACACTCTCCGTGCGCACGGCTCTTTGGCTGTCCACACTGATATTTGGTAAACGACATGTGTCTTCTTGCCTGCCCACTTGCAATGACTGTTTTTTTTTTAATAATAAATTTTTCAATTGGCCATGTCGATGTGGAATACTTTTTACTAGAATAGCTACTGCTATTATATGTATTTTCGTGGTCGGATCTATGTGCGTGCGTGTTGTGTGCGACGGTTTGTGTCTGTGTCACTTCTGGGGGGCGCAATATGCACGTGCGGGAGTATTTGTGTGTGTGTGTGTGTGTGTGTGTGTGTATGTGCAATTTAGAATTATTGAATATTCAACTTTGGACGGTAAAGTAGATCACTAAAACTATAGAGCCCTATTTACCAAAGAACGACGTTCGAATGTCGTAAGGCACATTCAAAGAAATTTTATGATGATTTAGGAGAATCAGTCGGTTAATATCCTCAACTGCATGACGGATAATACAAAAGTTTAAGTGTTTTATTTCCAGAAGTTTTCGTGTTGTCAAGTTTCATACATCGTACCTGTGGATAGTTGGGAAAATTTTTGAAACTATTTTGATATTTTTTTTCGTTTTTAATACATTAAAATGTGGATTACTATATTACATCCAGTGCACAACTTTTGCTTTTAATACTGTCAATCATTCTTTGAATGTGATAGAATTAATCTTCATTAAATTATCTGTAAAATGGTGGGCAATTTTTCCCATTGTTGTGGACTAACGAAAGTATAACGGTGGAAATAGTTGATGACACGAGGCGAAAAAATGTTTTGATATTTAGCACTAGAAGTGCTAAAAAAAAAATAACATGTATTTTAGAAATAAAAGTAAAATATAACAAATATTTTTAAAACTTAAAAAAAATTCTAAACTTTAACAATATTACATTAATACATTTTCATTTACATGTAACATGGCGACCTCCATTTTACCCTCAAAACTGATTCCGCGCGTCAACTGTGGATTCACTATAAAAAAATGTCTATAACTGGGCCAATACTCTCCGTGGCCGTGCCCAATGTCGACTTTCTATTTCAAAAGTAGGATCGTAATGAATTAGTGAACGAAAATAAAAGGTTGTGACGAAGAAAGCGTCTATTTGTCCGTGTGTCGCAGCTGTATTTCTGAAAAGGGTCGTTACGTATCATTACATTAAGAATGGAGATCCAATCATCAAAACGAGAATTAACGTATCGCGTTTTCAATGTTATTATGTTCTTTTATTATATGTTGAATTACATACTGAACGCAATAAAAAAATTAAAATTTTTACGTCGCGGATGAAATAAGATAATAGCATAATAATTATAAATTTAGTACTTAAATTTGAAAAGATCGATTAAAAAATCGATTCTGTTTGACCTCTCGACTTGCGGATACGGAATTCTACGAGACTTTGAGTCAATTTATGAGATGTCATAACAAACATACGCACAAGTCTATAGCTTATCGGCTTTCACTACGTGGTTGAAATTTAAGTTGCTTACAAGGAAACACCATAGATGACGATGGCGACATCTACATATCAGCAGAACTTCGACACGCACCATGATAACCGGAGCTACAAAAGCGCCACCGTTCGACATAGTTTTAACTCGCACCGATGTTATGTGTATACAACGGTGGCCCAAAATCAGTAGATGTAAAATTTCTTAATACACATAAGAGATTGGTGTAGCGCAGTGGCAAATACGGCCGCTGGCGCCGCGGGAGACGCGGGTTCGAGTTCATGAGCTTGTATAGTCGAATGCTTTACTTCGATGACGGAGAAAAGCAACGTAATGAAGAAAAAATAATAAAAATTTCATCACTTCGGAAAAAGAAAAAGGTGTGAAAGATCTTGTTTCCTTGAACTCCTTTTTTGGGGCATTATTAGAATAAGCTGGTTTATTGAAAAAGGTATTTAAAAAAAAATTAACGTCTCGTTTCGTTATGTCTGATGTTCTAAAATCAAAATAATTAGTAAACACAAAAAGCAAATCAAAATACTAGCAAATAAACGTAGAATTATATAAAGAAGCATGTATAAGACGTGGGCGTCCGAGCAGCGAAATGTAATCTGTTGTATAAAGACCACTTTATTTCATTTACAATGAAAAATATTATGAAGAGGTCAAGTTTGCAGTCACCTTGAACGAGAGAAACACGATTACAAATAGTCTAGGTTCGTGTCGAGATGGTCACACGCGCCGATTGACTATACCTATTTTTTAGAAGGGAAGATGCTTATATTTCTTAGTGAAGTTTGTATTATGTTAAAGGATTGAGTCTGTGTTGGAGAAATTTCTGGTAAACTGACTGTGGGACCGACTATTTAAATTGGATACTAGCACGAATTGTTACGGCATCACATAGAAGCCATTGAACTGATTTTGTAGTTTGGGGTTCAATTTTACAGACTTTTATGCGGTTTTAACAATTTTATTCGTTCATATCGATGTCACATTTCATTTAATTCCGCTACAGTTTTCACAGCCAAAGTTGCGAGCCGTAAGCAAAAGTTCCTACATTATAATATTATGTTATAATATTGTAAATTATGCTACAGTCACAATTCATTTATATGCATTTCAGGCATGCTCGTTAGTTCAATCGATTGATAGATTACATAGCTACAATTTATGAATAATATTTAGAATTGTAACTAAAAGCATTTATTGCAAACAATGAGCTCGCATTTGGTTGTGTATATTTTTAGATAACTTTTAAACTAATCATTTTATTAATTTGGATGTTAAATGGCTCCATTTCTATTAAAATATGTTAAGTTGGTTGGAAGTTATCTTTGGAGGAAAATGTCAGTGAAGTATTTTTATTTTCGAATTACCTGTGAGTGAATCAACTAATAAGGTCAAGATCACGCCATTAAAAAGTGTCCTCGCTTCTTTGACGAATTGAGCGTCACGCGTTAATTAAATTTTAATAATTTTATTATAAATACCTTATTTTAATTTTTATTTTTGAATGACTTTAAAAAAATATTAAATTGATCATTAGCGAGATATGACCGGCCTTCAATTCTAAATAGATTTTAGGAAATAATTATAATAAAAAAATATTTTTATATTTTGAATAACTTCTAAACCAATCAATTAAATAAAATCAGTTTTATGACATTTAGAAAGTTTAATTCGCTCTTGATTCATTGACAACTTGAGCTTGATTAGTACATTTTGAGTAATCAGAAAACATTTTTTTAATCGTTTTTTCGATTAGCTTTTTGACTATATACCCGTCCTTTTCCAAAATTTGATAGATCTTCTTCTTCAATCCTGAAAAAACCCTTTTTTGAATGTCGCAAATTTCATTAAAGCAGGTCAGTTGAAATGAATGTTGTAGGAGAAAAATTATAAGAAGCCTATTTTTTCGAATGATTTCTAAGCGATTCGATTAATTAAGATTAGGTTCACGACCTTTGAGAAGATTCTGCTAACTTCTGCCTTCTTCGAGCTCGGAAACGTATGTGTTTACATGTTTGAAAGGTTTTCAAAATAGGGGAAAGTTTCATAACCAGCGGAACCCATCGTTCTTCAGATTGTAAATAATTGGTTTGTCCAATAGTGTTGTTTAGTAACTCATCATGTACCACGTTTATATTATACAAGCACATTAAAAGCGGATTATTTCCGCTCAGGAGGTATATTAATACGGAACCCTAAGGTTTTTTCCTCGTGTGCTATTGCCATAAAATTGACATAAGCCAATAAATAACACGTATGAAATTTCGCTACGGTATGCAAATATGTAAATCGAGTCTGCGTCAAGTTCGGCGACCCGCCAACTTGTTTTTGACTTCGTCCAAAATCGACGGCTTGTTGGCGAACTTAAACATTCTCGGGGACGCGCCAATGTTGTAATAAAATTGATACTAAAACACACGCTATTTGTTAGATTTAACGAAAGAAAATTCCATATTAGATTTTGAAATAGACCTTTTACATCTTAGGACATGGATGAGGTGAATAATATTTTTAAGCTTCATTCGAAAACGTACATGCCAAACAACAATCACAAGCGTTTGAAAAATATATAATAGACAACAGATAGATGTAAATACGATCGTATCCTCTTGAATATATACAAGCCTTTACAACTAATGAGAATGCAAGTAATGCACCTTTTATGTATATAGACATTGGAACCAGAATTCACATCGGAAACAGAACCGTGATCGCGATTAACATTGACACAAAAATCGGGATAGATACGAAATGAAGGTATTCATTTTATTTGCATGAGAGCGAAAGCGGGGGGCACGTTCGAATAATAATAAAAAAAATGTTAAATTTAAATTTATTTGAAAAGTTTACATACTTTTGATTAATATCCAAATCGAAGATTACTTTTGTGGTTCACATTTTATCCCAACACAAAATCCTTGAATGAGAACTACGTTTCCAAATCAAGTAGGTGGAATTAAGACATAAGCCCTTGCTTTTGTGTCATTTTTTTTTTGGATCATGTAATAAGTTACAGATAATCGACTAATCGATAAATATATTTGTCTCCGCAAAAAGTAGAGCGCGAAAGACATCGAAAAATTTTTTACTTAATTAAGTTTTAATAAAATTGAAAAGATATGTCATGAAAATAGTTGCTATCAATTAAAATACGCCACATGGTGAAGTGCAAATATATTTAATGGTTCCTTAGAACACGTTTTATTAAATAGAAAGAAAACAACGTTAAAACATTTATGGATACGACAATTGAAACACGGAATAGTGATTTTGCGAATTCGATTAAATTACTATCCCATTTTTGATTGCGAGATTCTTTTAAATTTAAAAGCCTCTGTGTAGAATATAATATATATATTTTAATTTTGCTTATAATGAAAATGCATGCTGTTTGGTAGCGTTCGCAAGTTCAGAAGGAAGCCTGACCACAGACGTTTTACGTCGTAGTTTTGATAACGGTCTTCAAAGGCTCTCAAACGCACACTGGACCAGTATCGGAGAAGATTTAAGGTTTAAATCCTTCAATATGAACGATAAACTGTGCAAGTGGTTACGCCTCAGTATTGAGCTGATTAAATTCTGACACAACTACACCTGAGTGCTCGAAGAGTTATCTCTCTGAAGTTAATCCTAACGGATGTATTATATGTTACATGATGCGTACCGTTTAGTCATCTTTTCTAGTATATAACCATCAAGAAGGATTAAATATAACTTATAACTATAACGGAACGACGGTGTGGTGGGGGATGCTGATGCGTTCTCTCATCCCGTGATGTGTCTGTCCGAGTGTCCTCGTGTAGTAATCAGATTAGATACGGTATAGCGTTTTTGCTCTCGCTCTACAAATAATTCAAATTTCAAACAGACAAAGTGCCCGAGGCTTTAATATAAAGAGCTGTTAATCGCTCTGCATGTTAGGCTTTGCTATTAATAGATTTGCTACGGGTAATTGAAATTCCATAACAATGCTGTTGATTTTAAGGTGCTTTTTGAATACTAGCCTAAAGTGAATAAAGTGCATAGATTTGTTGTAATGGCCCTGCGCACTGGCATCGAAATGGCATTGGGCCGACGTTGAATTGACATCGCCTGAACTGTGCGGATGGGGCTTGTGCTAATTGTCCACACTGCCGTGCTGTCTCGTCGAAAACATGGCTATACTAAAATAAACTCCGACGTGTGGCTATGAGCTTGAACACGACGTAATTTAGTATTGACGTGTTGCGGCTAATTTATGTAAAACCAATGCAGCCGTAAACACACAGAGATTTTCATCACATATTTTCACATTGTTGTGTCACTTCAACACCCCTCAGTCGCCGTTAGGACTCGATGTCGATTGAAGTTTGTTTAGAATTTTGTTCTATCTTTTATATTTTACTTGTCGAGGTCAAAACATTTTGCGTTTGAACTAAGTATCTAATCGGCTAGACTATGACGGTCGATAGTGCAGCTTTATAATGTTGTTGTATATATGCCGTTGTATGTATATACTAAACTTTGTAAGATTTTCCTTTTGGTTTATTAAATAATATTTTTTATTAATTATAATTGAACGACACTGAATTAGACAGCCATTTTCAATAAGAAAATACTCGTAATTCTAAAATTAATTTAAAAAAAGTTAAATTAATGGATTTTTTCACAAGTCATCGTATTTTTTTTAAGTTTTGCAGAGCTGACGGGAATGGTTTTCCAAAATATTTTGATGTTTTTTTTTGACGTGACAACGTCTTAAATTAGGTTGCGGCTGGGAGTCACTTTGAAAAAGTGTAACGCTCGGTAACGTAACGATGAGTCACCGAAGAGAGAGAGGCCCGCCGAATTTTCTCCACACTTCCAACTATGATCGGTCTGCCGCGCGCGCAGCACTAGAAATTAGTGCATAGCTTGCAAATGTATTGCAAGTTTATGTACTATTTGTATATAAATACGTATGTGTGTAGGTAAAATAAAATTTTGTTAATATGAAATTCAGTGCGAGATTCTTTGTATAAATTAATGTTTTAAATTCTTTGTATAAATAAATGTTTTAAATTGTTACTATTAATCCTTCTTCCTACTATACGAATGAATATTCACATTAAAATATTTTACCATCAAAGTCTTGTCACGTAAAACTTTCGCCATGCCTTTTCGACTTTACAGGCAACCAAATTTTTAATTTATACTACATTAAATCATTTTCGACGCTGCCAAAAATGTTAAAAGCTGAAAAAAAACGCATTAAATTATTTGCATAAATACATGAAAATTTTCCCATTTTCGTGTATTAACGAGATGGAAGATATTCTTCGATCGTAAAGTATTCTCAAATCCTTTCGCATTATGAGTTGTGCAAATCTTCCTTTACGGTAATTGAATTCAGAACTACTTGCCCTAAAATCATTTTGGACGCTAGATCATGGTAGTCGGTAAACTAACACTTATTTAAAGTTTATTCTACCTGACAGCAATTATTGAATTTAGATTTTCGGGTCGGGCACTTCATAAGCCGTATCTTTTGTCATATACCTCACATGTCATACACTTCATGTATCATATGGATTTCATATGGCTTAATATGTCGTACAAAGTTCACTAAAAAGCAAGTCGCATTACGACGTTGTTCTCCGTCATAGAATAACTGATATACACAAATATAGGGGACTTGTAGTAGTGCAGGTCAACGGGGCTCGAACTTGCGTCTCCTGCGTCGCAGGCGGCGGGCTGACCAAGCAGCTGTCACGGCTTCTGACGCGAACAGGAAAACACGTTACAATTGCACGCGTTCTCCCCCTAACCGCCACGGCTCAAACGGCGCGCCGCTCGCCGGCAATGCCGCGGCTCACGCAGTCCGAGCACGTAGCACCGACGGCGTCGAGGGCACGGCTTTTGACAATGACACATAAACAGATTCTTATTGTTCTTCGATGCCGCATACCGAAATTGACGTATGGGAATACTCGTGATGTTGTTCCGGTGTATATCTGATTGCTTGTCACGGCTCCCTTTCCCAGCAAGGACTTAAATCAGAGAACCATTATACTTTTTAGCCATATATATAATCGGTTCTAGGGGGTTGTTACAAACCGCCTCGCTCACAGGTTTGACAACTTCCAGCCACTCGAAAAAGTCGGTTTCTGAAAGGGCTTCAGAGTTGTAGAAACTTTAATAAATTATACAAAATTCCAAAGAATATGGTCGGCGATTTTGCTTGGCGTATGTGGATTACGAGAAAGCCTTTGTATCAATTAAACCTTGGGTAGTGGTGCATTCTCTTCGGTGATGCCACATTGGTTATCGCTACATCGAAGTGTTAAGATGTTTGTAAACAAATCGAATTATGTCAGTCCGAGTGTAGAATGAAAAACAATCGACAACAAAAACAAAACAACAAAACAACAAAACAACAAATACAACCGATCCAATGGCAGAGCGGTGTGAAATAGAGAGATGTGATATCTCCAAAATACTTGACCAGTAGCACTGGATCATATCCACGGGCAATACGAGGACTGCTATTTGTGTACCCGGAACTGGCCATATACAGAACAATTTTTAAAAAATAATTATGATATTTAAAAATGGAACTCTATGGCTGTAGAATACAGTTTATGTCATGTAACTCACAATCGTTTTAGTATTTTGGCGTCATTTTTAAAATTGTGTGTCTTTATCACCATGGATTTAACTCGTGAACATTTCATGCGATGATTTATTGCGATTTTCGGCTTAGGTTAACTCAAAAACAGTACATCGATCAATTATTTTGACTTTTGAGGATGAAGTACCATCAAAGGTCACTCTGTATCACTGGTTTAGTGAGTTTAATTGTAGGCGGTCTATGCTCACGGACGAATTTAAAGAAGGTCGCCTTAAATCGGTTGTTGTACCACAAAATATCGATGCTGTGCGGCAACTAATAATGTGAGATCATCATTTTGCATATCGCGAGATAAAGGCGTCCCTGGATATAAATATGACAACCATAAATAACATATTACATAGAAATTTTGCTGTAAAAAAATTTATTCGCTTTAAATTCCGCACAACTTGCGCTTTGATCAAAAACAGGCTCGTGTCGATTGGTGCAACAAAATGATAAAAAAATACAATCATGATGCTTCAAAAGCTGTTTATATTATCTACACAGGTAAGAGTCTTGAATCTATGCATATGACTTCAAAATTAAACAACAGTCAATGGTGTCGGTATTCCAAAATAAGCTGAAGCCAACAAAAGTGATTCGTGCCAAAAGCACTTGAAGCAAGTGGTTGCATGTTTTTTTGCTATAAATGGACATGTGGTTAAAGTGCCACTAGAGAATGACAAAATAGTTAATTCGGAGTGGTACACGGTCATTTGTTTGCCAGAAGTCTTTGAAGAAATAAGAAAGAACAACCGACAATGCAAAATCATTCTTCATTATGACAATGCTAGTTGTCAGGCGTCGGACGAAACGATTCGGTTTTAGGTCAAAAGATCGAATTGACGGGTGATCCGCCTTACAGCCCCGATTTGGAACCCAGCGATTTCTATTTATTCCCAAGCATGAAGAATAAATTACGTAATCCGTGTTTTTCGAACCGTGAGGAGGTCATTGATGCGTTCAAAATACACGATTGGGAGGTACCTCAGAATGGAGAAAGTGCTATAAAAATTGATTTCAGCGTATGAAAAAGTGCAACGATCATCATAGCGAATGTTTTGATAAACAATAAAACCATATTAAATGAAAAATGTTTCTTTCTTTTTGATATTCCGCACACATCAATAGCAGCCTTCGTACATCACTTATTTTCAATTTTCGGACTATGTAGTTATAATGACAGTTGATGTGGGATCTTGGCACTATAATCAAAGACCTGGGTAGAGTTTTTCTAGAAGTGTGTCGGAAAATAAATATGGATATAATGAAAATTTTGTCGAATGCCCATGTTGTACCTACCTCAGTATTAGTTGACAACTTTCCAATCCGATTTTCCGAATCAGTGTATACAACTTCGATGAAAAAGCTATACGAGGTTACTCGACCGGGTAGCGTTCAAGAAACCACGACGTATTTTCAAATCCAATGTACCAAATATACCTTAGTGCCCGAGAACGAAAATCTTTGAACAGTACACGTTGCCAGTAATGACATAGGGATGCCAACTTGGTTCTTTACTGTCGATCTCATAAGCAACTTAAGAGTCGGCCGATGTGCGATGGAAAAAAAAATATGCTCCGGATTTCTTAGTAAGATAGAATCTGAAAAGAGAAAATCTGCAGAAGAACGCGACTAACTCATATCGCTGACATAATCAGTAATTTGAATTGGCAATAACCAAAACTACTTGGAGAGAAAGGTTGTCGAATGGCGACCATGGACTGGACGACGCAGCGAGGAATGGCCCCCATCAGGGGGACCGACGATCTGGTCAAGGTCGCAAACCACTGTTGGTCACTTGACTCACGATCGTACGACGTGGCATCCTAGAAGGTCTATGTTTAGAAATTGACGTGACTGAAACGGGAATATAATATAGTACATTTAAAAACGGAAATTTTATAGATTCTTCTCATGTGTGTTTGTCTGTTCGCCTGTTATAGTATATTTTCTGCGGGAGGCTGGACAAAACATTTTTAAAGGAGACATTTCATTCTGTTTTAGGTCTTGTATATCTTAACATGACAGCAAAAAATAAAAGTATTCCAGGGAAAATGTAATTTTTTTCAGTTATTTGGTATCTTCATTGTGTTAGTTTTTTGTGATTACTATTTAAAGATATTTTCTAATCTACAAAGACCACACCACTGACGCATGTTGACAGTAAGAAAATGACGATTACGGCATTGCGTGGTGGTGCTCCGCCATCAATCTGGCCGTACACAATAAGTGATAGGTTCGATCTGTTAATTCAAAATAATTTTTGAATGAACAGATCGAAAATTTACTCTCGGATATTTGTTATTCTACGTATCCGGAAATTTTACAATACTTTTTTTAACGGTAATTTGATTAATAATCAACTTAAGTTTATGTAATAGTAAATCAAAGAATAATTATGAAAACTGAAATATTTACTTTATAATACAGTTTATTTGAAAGCGGAAAACACGAGAAGTCATTTAAAGCTATATCCAATTTGTAAACAAATCAAATAAAAACAACCAAATATAATCAAACATTAAGATTATGTATATGAAATACGGGGGTTAACAGGTATTTAGTTTTTTGGGCTGCATAGTTTATAATTGAATATACAAATATTTATTATATTAAATTATACGTAAGAAAAAAAAATAGAAACACTTAAGAGAAATATTGATTGACACAAACACAGTAATAGATAAAAACAAAATGAACTAAGTTTATATGTTAAGTGACTATACGAGGTCACGAATTCATTTAGGGCACTGGGCGCAGGTGCAAAAAAGACCCTATAGGGATATACATAATTTCCCTTATACAAATCTAAAATCATTATTAAGCAAACACTAAAAAAGGGTATCATGCATGGTTTTTGAACATTTAAAAGGTAAAATGGGTATAATTAGTCCGACCTCTAACATGGTCGTTTTGTTCTGTCATAATTTTGTTTTGTAGTGGTTTTATATGAAAAAATTCGTAAAGACCTACCTTTAAATTTCTTTCTAGTTTTAGTGGCAATGTAGTAGTCTTAAAATATTGTGATTATGTGAAATTAATTAAGATATTTTGGATCTGAATTACTAGGTATTTGATAATCATTAAGAATTTCGTAATCATTCAGAATATTGGGAATTTTGATCTATCGTACACCTGTGCTTGCTCTCTCGTTGTTATATCATCATATAAAAATCATCGCAGACTAAAAATTTCACAGTTAATAAAATTGTTCAAATAGCTACCACTTGGCTTTGCCTTTTCTTTTCTTAGATGAAAAATAATTGAATGATTTTATTTTTTCTATTTTCAGACCACAATATGTCACGGGAAATCGTTATTCGAAGCGGAGGAAGATGATTCCGTAGTAAGCATCTACACCACGGAGCCCACCACGGCGAAGACGGCGCGGACCTTCGACGTCTATCATCAGATAGCCAACAACATCGCCGAAAGGTTGACATCTCCCATCTACAAATTCTTAGGGATAGGAAAGGAGAGAGCGGAGACGACGACTAAGAGAACGTGGGAGAAACTCGAGTTCTTAGACGAAGAAGATTTAGTTACTAAAGCCGGTAGCGATCCCGTCAACAACGATCTATCGGAAGGAAGAGATATAGAAGAATTGTCGGTGGAAGCTCTCAAGCAAGACAAAAAACCCGAAAAAATTACTTTGTATTCCAGCTATTTACCGTCTAATTCTGAACTGAATACAAGAAATGATACCGTAAATGAAATACCTGACGAATTCGACGATGATCCATTTGAGTTCGATGATGATGAAGAGAAACCGAGGGAAGGTGGCGTCATTTACTTTTTAGAATTGATCGGCAGCGTGATTCAATTAGCTTGGGGTGCCTTTGTTGCATTGTTCAAACCGTCAAACAAAAGTAGCTGATTTGTAATGGAAATTACAATGTTTGTTAGTGTACAACAGAGATTGAGTTAATCTTTTAACTGTTAATATTGAAGTCTTGTAATATAAAATTTGAGTCTTTAAAATTTACGTGCCATTTTGTAGTCACTTGTATACACACCTGTGTGTAAATTATATATTTGTACATTGTCATAGTATTTTGTAGTATTTTCTGCTATAAGTAATTTCAACCTTTGAAATAAATAAAACTTTTATTTAGTATCCCTTTTGTTTTATTATATTACCAGATCTGGAATGACTTTTTGATACTTATACCTTTTTGAGGTTTCATACCAGAATGACCAAAAAAAATATTACGAGATATTTTAATCTACGTTTGACCGTTATATAAGTGATTTTATAAGAGACTATAATCTGCATTAACTCGGAGTAAACCACAGTCGCTTAAAAACTTTTCTTTGATGTTATAAAGCAAAAAAGTTAGATACTTCAAAAGTGACTCTCAATGTAACTTTTTGCATAAATTCTTAACAAACTATTAATTCCATCTCCGAATCCAAAAATATCTTCATTAAATACACTGATTTCAACCTTGTTCGCGGCATTTGAAGTTTTTTTTTTTGAGATTAGATACGAGGAATTTATCATTTGATTAATTTAATTTATTCGAAAAGTATTGTTTTCTAAAATTTTATATTTGATATTGATTGAAATCGGTTTCTACTTAAAATTTATTTTTAGAAATTATAAATTGAGTGAAAGCCTTTCGAACGTCATTACTCCAATTGATTAATTTGTCCAAAACACATACATATCTATTGATGTCATCGTAAGAACTGGCAAACTAGCTTATTAAGATTTCAACACAAAAAGATTTCAAACCTTCGATGAAAACTCGATTTTAGAAAAATAAGAATCTTTCAAAGTTTCCATCTTTCTTTGCGGGAAGTTAAAATGGAGTTGTCTTGTTATGTAGTACGTAGTTGGAAAATCCTAATAATATTATAAATGTTGAAGTTTGGATGTAAGTTACCAATCACGCTTTAATGGCTGAACAAAATCAGCTGAAACTATAATTTATAAAGATACCAACTTTTTCTTGCAGCTCCGGTTGTGTGATCGTAGAACGATTTCTTTACTTAAGCCGATTGGTTATAGGTGCCAAGGATGTTCAAGCGAGGTTCAATTTCAACAACGGTTTGGGATTGGAATCGCGAGCAGGATCGAGATCAGGAACAAGAGTGTAACTGAGATCGTTTCATAATAATACAATTAGCGGCATCACGTGTGTTTTCGATGTAATAATACAGATTCTGCTCGTACCTCAGTTCTTCTGCTTCAAGATTGGAATTGTGGTTGATAATGTTGACGATCGATATAAAAGATATTTTATCGTGATTTGAAAAGAATCGGGCAAATTATTGAAATATAACAATACGTTGTTAACATAAGAAAAGTGGCAGTCAAAGTACCGATTGGATTCCTTCAAGAATGTCGACATAGGCCTTGAGCAGCATTAAAACGACAAAATGATCGCGTATCCCCCGAGTGGCAGCGACGAGAAAGCTCCAACACAAACTCGATGCAAAATATCTCGAAGGATCACCTTTCCTTACCTTCTGAAATGTCGTAGACGGTGTTGTATGAAATTCGTCAAGTTTGACGCGAAGGACTCCCGCAGGAAATACGTCCGGAATCACGGCGTTATTGTTTCTGCGATGGCCCCACCGGAAGGGGTGGGATCTACCCTTATTTCTTCTCGCTGAGAGTCATGTATAAATTTTCGCGAACAAGCTTCTCTTTAGGCTTTTTTATTTTAGAGAATATAAGATGAGATAGGCGAGGTCACTGTCTAACCGTATATTGACATCGGTAGAACACTACTATAAATTAAATCAATCAAAATCCCACGACAATATTTATTAATGTAATGGTCAAAAATTTGGTTGCCTGTAGTCATACGGGCGAAAGTTTTACGTGACAACGACTTTGAATGGTAAAATCATTTTAATGTGAATATTCATTCGTAAGGGATGAAATAATAGTAACAATTTAAAACATTTATCAAAAGAATTATATTTAAAACATTAATTTATACAAAGAATCTCGCACTGAATTTCATATTAACAAATTTTATTTTACCTTTACACATACTATTTATATACAAATATACATACAATAACTTGCAATACATTTGCAAACTATGCACTAATTCTAGTATGCGCGCGGCAGACGATCATAGTTGAGTGGGAGACGCAAGGCATTCAGCCTCTCGTTCGGTGACTCATCGTTACGTTACCAGGCGTTACACTTTTCATAAGTGACTCCAGCCGCAACCTAATTTAAGACGTTGTCACGTCAAAATAATGATTCACGAACTTAAATAATGTAGTCAGGCTTCAATCACTCCTCTGTTGAAGTATATTCCGTACAACTTTTATTTCTGATTGACGTTCTTGGATCTTAGAGCTCTTCACGCCAAGCTAATTGGAGTGTTCTAATGACGTCGTCATCAATGTGGTGACAACCTCGGAGCCCGACGTCTTAAAGTGTTTCCCAAGCCACAGACCGAAAGGTTTAAATTGATTTAATTGAAAAGGTCTTTCGTTAATTTATGGTGATTAGGAACCGATCCGATATTTTTTGGTTTGGAAGTAAGCGCCACTTTCCTTGTAAATAGTTAAAGTACTCTGTGCTTTATACAGTTCTCTATACAATGATATGGAGTCGACGCTTGCCTGTAACATGCATTAACATGCATTCTACGTACGTTTCATTTATTATTTTTATTTAATTATTATTTATTTTTAGAATTAACAATTTAACAGTTAGCGGAATAAGATAATTATAAAAATAAATAACACTTGCTTAGGTGTTCGATATCTGTCAATCCTCTGGAATCAATATTCAATCATTTGGATAGAGATTCGTAGTGGAGAGGCAGATTCGAGGGTCAGCGGTGGGTTGCATGCTGCATGTTAATGCATGTTGCAGGCAAGCGTCTACTATGGATTTCCGCGAATTAACACCTCACACAATACAAAATGATATGGAGTCTATACCACTCAGCTACCACTACCCTTGTAAATGGCTAAATTACTACTAAACTGTAGTCTTATTCGGTTATCTAAACAGCATCAATGCCAAAAGTTCCTAATTATTTAATTATTTTAAGGTTTTTGAGTAAATAAGAGCAATGAATTAATGATAAAAGACTCACTTATGTTATTTTATTACGATATCGCCTCAGATTAGAGTTGGTTTCGAATACATTTTTCGTATTGTCTGCTCAATCAAAGCGAAGTAGAAACTACATCATTGCATTTCTCGTATGAATGTGTCAAGAACGACTAGATATTTTTTAAATATGCGAAATTAATTCCGTCTCAGCACAATGCGACGAAAAGTATTTAGTACTCCATTAATACTTCATCAAACTTCAGACGAACATCAACATGCTTCACAAAAGACTAAGAAAACGTTGTCGTTACGGTAACGTTGTCAAATCGTCGCACTCCACTGTGTTAACGTCATACAAATTCTGGTGCATATCGTCTGAACATCGAGTTCACAATGATTTTAATTCTATACCTTCAATGTGTTAGTGCCGTGGGGCAGCTAGACGTTCACCTGCAGCGAAGGAGATGCGGATTTCACCTCGACCTACACATAACATTTGCCTTAAGCGGTAAAAAAACACGATAAGGATGCCAGCATGTCTATGAAATTTTATCGGAGTGTTGGTATCTTTGTCCACGCATATGAAGTTTCTAACAAGAATCGTAACTATGTATAGGGACTATATAAAAACTTCAGGGCGAGCCCACGTCGGTCGTAGTAGATTGTTTCTATAGCTCCATAAGTGACAACAAGAAGGTTTGGTATGCGTTCGTTGCAAGAGACTCGTTCTAAAGGCTCGTTCGTCTTCCGTGATTTTCCTCTTTCTGATGCATATGTGTATGCAAGTGTGTGCATGACATTCCGTCAACAAGTACACCTGTTTGTTTTGGAAGAATGCCTCTGCAAGCAAAGTGTTTTAGATATTACCAGCATACATGAAAAGTGCAGATGATATTATTCACCCGCAACGAGCCGAGGAGAATTCGATAAACGTTGTCGAATCGTTTCAGATTTTCGAGTTACTTAACAGTAGCATCGTTTACATGAAATTCGACACTACTTAATCTTTGCCACCGACTGTTACTTTATAACCGTGAAGTTCAATGCCTACACGAACCAGTTTTTTAAACGGTGTACGGATACTTGTAACGACTTAGAGTCCGCACAGCTCAGTGTCTCCACTAGGATGTCGATCGAAGCCGCGTGTTCGCGCCGCCGACTAAGCGATTTGTCGACGCCGTTCGTTTCTCATAAAGGGGAGGAGACAAGAAAGAAATACTCCGCTCGCCGCCACGAGGAATAACATTTCCCCTTTTTTTCTTTCGCGCAAGCACTTTCGCGAAAAATGATTTATGTAACGTATTCCGGGGAGGGCAGGCCGCAGCGGCATCGCCTAAGAGATTTGTCAATTTAGTCGGTACATTTTTGTCGCGCGACAGATTTGATTTATCCGGAAGGTGGCTCCACTGTTCCCGCCGCGCCCGCCGGGGGCGCCCGCGCGATTATTTTGTGTCACGCTTCATCATGGAGATTTAGAATGCGAAATGAACCTTCGAGGTGGTATAGCGCATATACGAGAGGATCTTGCGGCGACGAGGACGGGTTTGGACGGCCTTCAAATTTTGACTTGGCATGTTCTCTGCTTTAACTGTGTATTTGTTCCGTGACAATTTTAGATTTATAAATTATATATATAATTCTAAATATATAATATTTACAGTTATAAATTAATTTAACATATTTTTAAAGCATAGTCAAGGGGCAAACGAGCTTGCGAGCCAGCAGAGAGTAGGTGGTTATCGACGCCCATGGATACTCGCAGTCCCGAAGGAGTTACCGGATATCTGACCATTGGATATCTGATATAGGTGGAGTGGGCCACCGGAACTCTCATTTAATGCATGAAGAGTAATAGCAGAAGCCGTTATTTCACGTCTGTATTCCGTGAGAGTGTAGTACCTCACCGGTTTCACGCATTTTCGTGTCGCAGCCAAGTTGTCAATCGCACGGATCTATCACTTGGAATTCTAACGTGTTAAATGTACTAAAAGTGATACGATATCTTTGGAGTGAGTAACATTTTAATATGTTTTTGAATATTTATTTCTTATCATGTTATTAAAATGATTGAGCGATCGCAAGTGGACAATCGCTAGAATTATCCGATGAATTTAAAAGGATTCCTAGTCTTAAATCTCTCCAAAGAAACTTAAAACAAAATGGATTTGACAATACTTTTTATGTATGTTTGTAAGTTATAAGTTTTAGTTGATAGGAGACATATAGTAAATTAAATAAAAATACCTCAGCAACGCAGTTTTGCTTTGAGACGGCCGCTATAAATAAAGTCACCATACGTCCCGCTTAGAACAGGACTGTTCCTTTCTTCGGTACTCCGTCCGATGACTCCAAGGAAGGTTTCGGGATGCTGAATTGTCCCGTTTTCAAGTAAAGGTCAAAGAAAAGTGATTTTTAATTGAATTATACAGCGATAAAAACAGAAATCTGCTTGTTTCGTACGGTACTTCATGTAACAAAATATATCCTATAAACTAGACAGATAACATAACTAGGAATTAAAAAAAACATCCAAATCGGATAGTGGTTCTTTCGTGAAAAATAACCTAAACGGATAGACAACTTGAATTTTATAATATGTATAGATGTTAACAGCATAAAAATTATTTTATTTTTTGTGATACAAATGCGGATTTTTTCAAATGTCCCGTTTTGACAAAAAATGAAATAGGTCACATTAGCTATAAAGCAATACATAGAAAAATATTAATTTATTCGCGTGTTTTTCACGGAAGATACCTATATATATACACATAGACTTCAAAAGAGAAATACTATCACATTATAAATTTTCATGGAAATCGTTAAAATCCTTTCAAAATACCAATGCATAAATATATATGCAAGAGATATTCACTTTAAATAATAAGATAAATAATATGATTATTATATAACTGCCACGTACTTTTGTACTCTAACTAATAATTTTTGTCTATGTTTGCGTAGAGTTGAAAAGAAAAGAGATGTGGAAGATGAAAGGAGATGTAAGAGAAAACATTAATTTAGAGAAAGAGAGGTACCGCACTGCGGTGAGTGAACCAGCGACCGATATATCGTTTGAAGAGCGGAAGTTTGTTAATCTGAATTCTGGATTAAGGGTGATAAATTTTAATTTATGCATTGAAACTCGGGGACACGGCGGGACTGCTCGCTGTTTGAAGGAATTTATTTTAATTGGCAGTGTGTGCGAATTAATTTATTACGTACGCAGCTAAAAATTTTAATGGCAACTTTCCTCGACTCGTATGGGAAGCCAATAGGCGAAACGTCTAAACTAAAATCGGGTGTAGAAATCGTATAAAACTTTTTTGGTATATTACAAAATTATTATACTGAGAATTTTTTAACATTTGTTTTATCAATTGTATATTTCGAATATTGAGATTTAAAACACATATATTTAATGACGATAATTATAATAATAACAAAATAAATTCTGTAATACAAGAATGAATCGTTGCAATACGTTACATCGTTGTATACGACGTAGTGGTACAATTAAAGCACCACATTCACTCATAAGTTTACCAATAATTTGACGCGATAAAGTCATATAAATCGATGGACGCCGACTGCACGCACGAAAAAGCATGACTCATTGTCGCGTTCCGCCTGAGCCGAGCGCGCGAACGAGAGCGCGGAACAATGGAGAGGCACGATCGGCTTAAGCGTTCGGCTTGTGACGTATTCATCACTTTACTGTAATAAGGAAACTTAAGTAGGAAAATATTTGAACTAACGAGTGCAAATAAATGTTAATTTATCGATAACATTGTCATTTTCAATGAATACCTTCTCTGTATTATGCAAAATAACGATAATTCAGTGATAATAATTCAATTCAATTCATAAAAGAATGTAATTTTTCATCAATGTTTTCTTATGACATTATCACGTAAAATTATCGTCCGTAAACCGACTTTAGAGACAATCATTTTTTTATTACCTGTGAGTACATTTTTTTAGAGTATATATATATCTTTTTGCATAACTGCAATTTAATCAATAAAATAATAAAATATGGTTGGAAACCAACAAATATTGAGTTATTTTTACGGAGAATTGAAGCAAAGAACAGGGATTTATATGGTTTCCATAATTTATGACTGAAATATAAGCTAATTGTTCTAATAGAAATATTTGGAAGAAATAAATACTTTTTGAATTTAAAATGAACAGATGGTTTAGCAAGATAAAAAAACTTCGATAAAATTATAAAGCACTGTTATTTTAAAATTGATGTAGTAAAAATAATATGAACTTTCATTGAATTCATTGTAATGTAAACTGATAACATAGATAAGATATTAGTAAAGCATATCATAAGTAATGTAGGTAAATCTGAAACGCTTATAATTTTAAGCTGAAATGATTTTTTTTACTGTATAATTATAAATAATTTTAGTAAATTTTTAATATTTTTATTTTAAAATATCAACACTTAAACCAACTAATTAAAAAAATATGTATTTTTTTGATACATGTGTATCTCCTATATTATATACAACGCATTTATAAATATGTGTGTACGCGCATGCACTGCACACACACACACACACACACACACACACACACACACACACACACATGTAAAGAAAACAGGCCAAGTGCGTGTCGGTCCATGCGCAGTGTAGGATTCCGTAGACTTTTTGTTTGATGCTATGAATCTACTAATTAAGTTATTAAGTTGACGGTTTATCAGGTAATAATGTCTAAAAACGGGCTCACTTAAGACTGGTGTTAGTGATTGATGACATGATTTTATATTTTTTATAATTTTACGGTTCACAAACTCATATTTACTACCTGTTTTGCGCAACCAACAACATTGTCTAAGTCATTTTTAATGGAATTTGTACAAAATCTTGCTTTCTACTTATCCAAGTACATTTTGCAAGTTGGTGGACTGTTACTCTTTAACTTGTAAAACCTACTTAGCTGTGATAGTATACCTTTGAACTCGGTACATTTACTGCTGCCATGAATTTTGTCGGACATCCAAGAATAAACATTTAGCTGGCGGGAGGTGTGAACAAGACTCTATTAAAAATTAGCACATTAAAGCTTAACATTTCGCAAATAGATCCCTAAGTCGAAAAACAGCTTTTACAGAGCCGCATTATGTTTGAATGAGCTATCTAACGGTACCCCAAAGTATGGGATAAACGAGAAAAGCAATTCATCCCAACTTTGCGTGTAGCGGAGCACCATAAAATATCTTTCACAGCGTGATTAATGTATCCAATACCCATGCCAAATTATAGTTTTCTAGTACAAAGAGCCTCTGAGCTTAGCCGCGGAGAGACAGACAGGCGGACGGACGGCCATGGCAACATTATAATGGTTTCTTATTGATTATGGAACTCTAAAAATTGTTCTTCTAGATTGCATTGTAAAACACGAAATACACATACAATGACTTCGCTATTAGCGCTCTCTACGAGTACGGAGTGCCAGGTAGGTTTAATTTTACTAAAGTTAAAAACTCGATGCTCGTTCGCCCATGGTCAGGATTTGAACGTGATGTCCTTGATTCGAGGATGATGCTCCTAAAGTGCCATTCGAGAAATGTTTCGATTTATTTTTAAGTATATGGACCGGCGGTGGGAGATCGGTATTGCGAAGGGATCACGTTCGAAACTGTTGAAATGATCTTTAACCCGTGCGCAGTCGTGGAGTTTGCTAGTCTACAAAGTGAAGGTCCACTAACATTTCTTACAATAATCGCATTCGTGTCAGTACACAGTGATTTATGAAATAATAATAAAAGCATTTATACCGCGAGACGCGCGCCGACGCCGAGCTAGCGCATAATATGCGTACGTCCATCGGCAAAGACGTCCGCTTTGTTGATCCACGTCGGACGTTTACGACGCACGCCGGGGCCTGCTGATACCTCATTAAACGGTCTACCCACGAGCGGACGAATGGTGGATAAGATCCTTAATAAAGAAAGCTACGTGAAGAGTTTTATGTGCTAAGGTAAAGAACGATCATAATGATTTTGTTACCTGTTTAAGAAATCGACATTAAATTGTATATACGATAAATAAAACATCATTTTAATTTCAGCTACTTGCTATAGTTTATTTTGTGGTTTGACTATCTTCATATCGTGTCGATCAATGCACATAAGAATAGCTAAATATCGTGTAATTGTAAGCAGACCGCTTTTTGGAAACCGTTATGTGCTGGGTTTACATTTACAGATATAAACATTGAAGTGTATATACAAATTGCTATAAAAAGAAGTTCTCAAAATAAGTTATAAAAATTGTAATAAATAGAGGTGTACGTCACAATACAGATACAAACAGGGTGCGCCTCCCCAAACTGCTGATTCAATCACCTTAACTACGCGTATTCGAGTTTTGTTTTGTTGTTTGCGCTCGTCCAGCGACGTCGGGCAACTAATGTAATTAGCGTGGCCGCGCGGACGACAAAAGCACATTTATCAAAATCCACTAACTAAACGTAACTAGCGCCCAAAACACGGTCTAGTTGATCAACAAATCCGTGTTCTTGTATTGAGTGAGTGGACACTAGTCATAGCCACGTTCTACAGTGATGGTCAATAGTGGTCAGAGCGGTATGTTGTAATAATTTTAAAAGAAAATTAAGTACATGGAGTTACGTCAATTATTAATCTTTTTAAATGTTAACCCAACCGCCATAGCGGCTGCTTTACAACTCGTAAACGAGGGGTTGTAAGTATCTGATCTCAGATGATAATTTGGTCTCGTCCTTGGCCAACTCGGCGATCATCTCCTTGGCGCGGTTGTTGGCATAGTCGTGGTCACAGTCGTGCCTGTCCAGCATTTTGGTCAGCACGAAGCTGAGCTGTCTTCGGGCGCCTCCGCTCGACGACTCCGTCAGTTCTTTCATGACCGATTCGGAGAAACCCTAGAACAGATTGAAAATTCAATAAACTAAAAAAAAATACAACGATCCTTACGAGTGTTAAAAAATGTCCAAAAAATCTAAAGAGAGATTTTAAGAATTATATAAAAATTTAGTTTCATTTTGATGAAGTTGATATTAATACCTATGGAACGATACCATCGACTAAGCTAAGGTTATTAGTGTTTGTATTTAAACCGCAGTTTCACATTATCTCCACTTCCTAATACGGTCCAGTTAAGCCCTCCAGACTGAGTAAGAATGTTATTATTTTAAAACCTTAGCTTTTGGATGATGATAGGATAATACAATGGAAAGCATTGTAAAATTATGTTTTCTTATTTCACGCTATTTTGAATGGTGGACAAAGATTTCAACGATCTCAATAATATCGTTGCCCTAAATTATATTTCTAAAGTATGCTGTAAACATAAAAGTACTAAATACTGACATTAAAAGTGGGGAGTGACACAGTTTTTGTGACGAATTTTATATAGTTGTCAGACATTCATAGTTCATTTCATACGAGCTAAGCGGCGTAGGCGTGATTAAATGTAATTCTTCTTATTGCATATTAATATACAACGATAATAAATAATCGTAAAATAATCGACAGTAAAATAACGTACGTGATGATCGTTCAACTTCTGCCTTTTCGCTTCCCTACTCAGCAGGTCGTAGAGTAGTAGCAGTCTCAAATTAGACTGACTCAACTTCTGCTTGGTGCCGGACTGAGTAACACCGGCTCTGCTTTCTTCGTCAGCCCATATATCTATGACCCTTTCATCGTTAGGGTCGTGGGCCAACTTCAACATTTCTCTGATATCCGGAGACAAATATTGTAGATTTTCGTCGCTGTATTCGTCTTCCGTTTGCTTGTTATTAGATTTTAAGACGGGTGTTCCTTCTGATAGAAGCTGACCCAATTTTTCGGATGACAATAGTGGATCGTCTTCCAACGACTGTCGAGCTGCCAAAATTGAATACTCGGCTTCATTGTTGGCGGGCAGAAGAACGAACTGATCTCGGATGTATAGTCCAGGACCCAGTGGTTTCGCAGGAGCATATAAACCTGGTTTATGAAATGGAGTGGTCAGTTGATCTCTGAAAAAAATAAATGATTTCTTTAAGCCACTGGATTATTTAAAGAACGAAATTGTCATCCAATTTTATTTTTGGTTTCGTCTCTTACGCGCTTATTATCAAAACTTTTTTTCCTTTAAAATTAATATTTGATTATATATTTAATATGATATAATTATATAAGAAGTGAAATACTATATTAAAAGATATAAACGAATAATTTTCTCACATTTTTCTATTTTATTTCGTGGTCGATTTGTAGAAATATTACTTTTAATATCGATCAAACTCGCAAATATGTAGAATTTTATTTAAAATACTGAATTGAAACTTCAAAAGGCTAGAAATGATACAATTTTAATGATACAATGATATACTGTGTCTCGTATTGCAAATAGGAAAATGAATTATCTGTGAGATTATTTGGATATCTGTTGTATATATTTGGTTTGTTATACTTTTTTTCTCAGAGATCGATCAAGTTAGAAGCTGTTACAATAGTTTTAGCCTAGGGTTTTGCATGGATATAAGAATCAGCGTAATAAACATCTAGAAAATTGGGGTAAAAGACATTTAGCTTCACCTAGTTTTTGACTTGTACTTCCCTAAATTATAAGAATTTATCGTACATATGTTATTACGAGATAAAAGCCTCTGAAAAACTTTTAAATTACTTTTGTGAATATTGTCATATACAAACCATGTTGATAAATGGAAAAATAATATCAAAATATTCAGCGATAGCGGAGTCAATCTCTTCCTCGATGTGAAATGTTTACTATGCAATTTTCTTTTAAAAGAACATGCAAATGTAGCTTATTGTGAGATTTGCTGAGTAAAATGGATGCTCTAAGATTACAACGTAATATTCTTTGAAAAATTGACAGCGCAGCGGTAAGAGAGTATGCGTTGTCGTGATGCAGCATTTAAGTCTCTAATTCTAAGAGTCTGGAGAACTTCTGGCGAGCAGTGCTGCGTGCACCAAGCCGCCGTCACAGTTTTCTGTCCTTTTAATTTAATAATTTCCCCCGAGCCTTTACTTCTGAAAAGCAATAGCTTTTTTCATTGTACGTACTTTTTTACCATGGTTGACGTTGGGTCATCTTTATGAACCCATATCGTACTTTCCCGATATGTAGGCAAGGCATAAAAGAGAACATACTTTTTGTCACCTGTTACAATTTAAGATATTATGCGGTGACCGCCTTTATTCGATAACTTTAATGTCTGTCGGCCGATCCTTACACGCTCGTATTTGATGTCGTGTGACATCTTACAAGACATCAAATACAACGTGGAACCCGACGAGAAACAATCTTTGTCATTTTTAATTGATTACGCAAGATCTCATACACTGCGGCTTATCCAATCTCAGGAGTATTCTCAATCACGTGGTAGGTACATCGAGTGTCCTCTTTTACATTTTACGAACACGGGCGACATTATCTGGAGTGACTGTTGGAATAGGCCTTCCCGTATTTTGAAGTGAGTTGCGACCATAACGAAATTCTCAAACCATCGAAACACAGTGGCTCGAGATAGCACTTCATTATTAAACGCAGACTGTAAACACTGCACACATTGCTCTTCGGATGGACTAGTTTTAAAATAGTAGTGTATCGTAGCTCGCCCGTGCTCGTGTGTCAAACATATTACTTGTTTCACAGAAATACGCCTACGTTTAAGAACGCACGTTGTGTCTACTGTGCGTGCTTTTATAGTGCGTGCACTTGCACGCATTCGCTATCATTACCGCTGGAAAACCGGCGTTTGACAGTATTTCAATAATTCTGAGTGGCCCCCGTGATACATACATGAATACATAGATATAATACATTAATATATATAGTAATATATACATTACTCACTTCTTTGTTGTATATGTCACCCACCAACCGCTTGTAGTTGGTTTATAAATGCCGGTCGTAGTATACGTGGGTCGGGTGGATGTCGGCTTGTTGGTCGACCACCAATTTGTGGTTGATGTCGGACGGCTAGTGGATGTTGACCACCAGTTGCTGGTCGATGTCGGACGCTTAGTGGAAGTCGACCACCAGTTGATTGTCGATGTCGGACGCTTAGTGGAAGTCGACCACCAGGTCGATGTCGGACGACTAGTGGACGTTGACCACCAACTGGTGGTAGAAGTCGGACGACTGGTGGACGAAGTAGGTCGTTTCGTTGTAGTAGTTGGATGACTAGTTGTCGGATTGTAATCGCTCATAGGACTCGTCGGTTTGCTAGTCTGCTCCGGTTTAGTCGGCTCATCTTTAGTCTCGAACGACATCTGGTCAGTGAGATGCGCCATCACTTGCATCACCACCGGTAGATATGAATCTGACAGAGACAGTTTCTGTTTCGCGGTTCGCACCTGAAATGGGGAATGTGAGGACGACTATATAAATAACCATATTTTTGTATTCATTAATAGTGTATCCACAGATAACAAAGAGTAGGCTTAGCTTAGACACCTCAGAGAAGAGTCTTTCTATAGGACTATCCTTTTCATTCATTACTACAGTGCCCAAAAAATAGTCTCAAAAAGATACACTTTTCTACGATGTCATGCTAAAACCGCAGATTAAATTGTGTTCTAGCATACTTTTTCTACCTTATTGCTTGTCGTGGTACTTTTTAAAAACGCTCTTGCATTCATATCAGCTAGATCCAGATAGGTACATAACGTGAAGAGTACTTCAAAATAGTATTTGCCTGGTCGGAAATTAAATCTTTGATCTTTCGCGTCCGAAGTGCATCCAAAGATTTGACTTTAGATCAATGAGTTCCAAGTTTCAAATATAAGGATGGAATTATTATTACGAGTTCCATTAATGGGCGTTGTATGCACTTTCAATGTCTTTTTATATTTAATTTATTATTTTTATTTTTTGAGATTTAGTACAAGAGCACTTGCTACTAATTTAGCGTTTTCTCTACTTTAGATAATAATATTAAGGGCTTCTCTCACCGCTAATTAAATTTACTTTTAATCAAAGTAACTCATATAAGTCAAAGTTCATCTTAAAAGTGACTTTTTATTAAAGAATGTTCAAACTCATTTTTAACTCGAAAAGAGTTTTATTAATACTAAACAGGAAACGAAAATATTATTAACGATAATATCAGAATATTTGTGTAATGTAAAACATTCCACGGATAACTGAGACCATAGGTACACACTCCGATGAGGGCTGTTACAGTAAGCCATTTGTTTATGGTTACCCATGAAAAGAAAATCGTTAACGTCATCGATCATGTATTTCTTTTTTCCATTTGTACACGAATTACGTGGCGAGGAGCGGCGCGGGGGCGTGCAGCTTGGGGGCGGGCGGCGCGGGGGCGGGCGGCGCCCCCGAAACCTCATTCGCACGACCCAATTTCTATAATCATTAACCCTGATCCCTGACGAAATTTGAGATGGGCGACGCTGGAAATTATAGGGCCTGGGCTAAGCGATTGCCTTTTGAGTAGAGTACCGCTTGCACATCACCTGAACGTGGCAGACTTGTATTACACGGAAAATTGGATATAGACTTTTTCGCTGTGTCTGTTAGCGTCCTATATTTTTACAAGTTATTATATTTGTACCTTTTTACTATAGGTTAGTGACGGGTCGCAGCTATTCTCGCGTAGATTAAGAATATACCTATTCTTGTTCCCGTTTCTGCTTTTCTTATTTTAAACTCGGCGCGTGCGCCGGTTACAATTTGTGCAAACAGTTATTATCCACACTAATATTATGATAAGTAACTAACTCTGTGTCTCTATTATGGTTTCATGCCTAATCCTATGAACCGATATTATAATGCATGTTGTATTATATAATGCATAGTGTCAGCATATTTTTCAGTTCGTTTGTCTACTAATGTCTTCTTATAACTCGACAAAGGCTTAAAGATTTTGATGAAATTTAGTATATTGGTAGAAGTCATTGTCACATAAAATGTAGGTTGCTATTGGTTTATATTTATAACTCTTCATATTAACTAAACAATTCAAAAGTCAGCGATTTTATTTTATTTGCCAGCTGTATTTATCAACAGCTTATTTATCGACTACGACTATCGAAGGAGTAGAAATTCTGTGAAAGGGTGAGGGGGAAGCGAGAATTAAAGACAGAGAGGTTTATTGTAACGCTATGATTATTAGTAATGGTCAAATGACCCTAAACTTGTAGTAAATTAAATGAACGGTAGGATTTGGCAGTACGTCTTTTATCAGTACTGTATCCTATTAAAATATTACTTACTATAAGTTTGATAGTTTGTGAGAATGTTTGGATGTTTGGATTTACAACTAAATTACGCATAATCGGCTGGACAAATTTGTGTGAAATTTAACACAGATAGAATATCTTCTGGATCAATGGCGGTTGCTTTTTTATCTCGTTAATGCGTTTTTGTGAAGTAGATCACAAGGAACTTGAGTCGGTATCGAGAGCCAGATCTGATCGGAATAGATGGTGAAACCGAAACTGAAATTGAAAACGAGATCGGTATTGATATCTATGATAGCAGGTCACGCATATAAAAGATAAGGGATAACGTCAGACGGGCGAATTTGATATCTGTGATAGCAAGTCACGCATATAAAAGATAAGGGATAACGTCAGACGGGCGAATTTGATATCTGTGATAGCAGGTCACGCATATAAAGATAAGGAATAACGTAAGATGGGCGAATTTGATATCTGTGATGATAGAAGGTCATGCATATAAAAGATAAGGAATAACGTCAGACGGGCGAATTTGATATCTGTGATGATAGCAGGTCACGCATATAAAAGATAAGGGATAACGTCAGACGGGCGAATTTGATATCTGTGATGATAGCAGGTCACGCATATAAAAGATAAGGGATAACGTCAGACGGGCGAATTTGATATCTGTGATAGCAAGTCACGCATATAAAAGATAAGAAATAACGTCAGACGGGCGAATTCGATATCTATGATAGCAGGTCACGCATGTAAAAGATAAGGAATAACGTCAGACGGGCGAATTTGTTATCTATGATAGCAGGTCACGCATGTAAAAGATAAGGAATAACGCCAGACGGGCGAATTTGATATCTATGATAGCAGGTCACGCATATAAAAGATAAGGAATAACGTCAGATGGGCGAATTTGATATCTGTGATGATAGCAGGTCACGCATATAAAAGATAAGGAATAACGTCAGACGGGCGAATTTGATATCTATGATAGCAGGTCACGCATGTAAAAGATAAGGAATAACGTCAGACGGGCGAATTTGATATCTATGATAGCAGGTCACGCATGTAAAAGATAAGGAATAACGTCAGACGGGCGAATTTGATATCTATGATAGCAGGTCACGCATATAAAAGATAAGGAATAACGTCAGACGGGCGAATTCGATATCTATGATAGCAGGTCACGCATGTAAAAGATAAGGAATAACGTCAGACGGGCGAATTTGTTATCTATGATAGCAGGTCACGCATGTAAAAGATAAGGAATAACGTCAGACGGGCGAATTCGATATCTATGATAGCAGGTCACGCATGTAAAGATAAGGAATAACGTCAGACGGGCGAATTTGTTATCTATGATAGCAGGTCACGCGCAAAAAGATAGAATAACGTCAGACGGGCGAATTTGATATCTATGATAGCAGGTCACGCATATAAAAGATAAGAAATAACGTCAGACGGGCGAATTTGATATCTGTGATGATAGCAGGTCACGCATATAAAAGATAAGGGATAACGTCAGACGGGCGAATTTGATATCTATGATAGCAGGTCACGCATGTAAAAGATAAGGAATAACGTCAGACGGGCGAATTTGTTATCTATGATAGCAGGTCACGCATGTAAAAGATAAGGAATAACGTCAGACGGGCGAATTTGATATCTATGATAGCAGGTCCACATATAAAGATAAGAAATAACGTCAGACGGGCGAATTTGATATCTGTGATGATAGCAGGTCACGCATATAAGATAAGGGATAACGTCAGACGGGCGAATTTGATATCTATGATAGCAGGTCACGCATGTAAAGATAAGGAATAACGTCAGACGGGTTGTATCTATGATAGCAGGTCACGCATGTAAAAGATAAGGAATAACGTCAGACGGGCGAATTTGATATCTATGATAGCAGGTCACGCATGTAAAAGATAAGGAATAACGTCGGACGGGCGAATTTGATATCTATGATAGCAGGTCACGCATGTAAAAGATAAGGAATAACGTCGGACGGGCGAATTTGATATCTATGATAGCAGGTCACGCATGTAAAAGATAAGGAATAACGTCGGACGGGCGAATTTGATATCTATGATAGCAGGTCACGCATGTAAAAGATAAGGAATAACGTCAGACGGGCGAATTTGATATCTATGATAGCAGGTCACGCATGTAAAAGATAAGGAATAACGTCGGACGGGCGAATTTGATATCTATGATAGCAGGTCACGCATGTAAAAGATAAGGAATAACGTCAGACGGGCGAATTTACTAAGTGCTGGCATGAGATCAGTAGAACATAATAGAGCGACTTCGAAGTTTTAAAAAGTAAGAATATAAAGAATTAAGTGCAAGTAATAAATATAAGTATATTATTACTTACGCTTACATAATATGTACTGCTTGCATATATAAGTATGTAAAATATATGTGTGGTCTACATAAGGACATTAAAAAAGCTAAACATACGTATACACATAATTGATTATATTTTGTGCATTGATTTTAAACATTAAACATGCATTGCTTTTAATGTTTACAATCAATGGGATAAGAAAAACTTTAGCACAAGAATTTAATTATTTGCTTCAAATAAAAAGTATTACATAATACGGATTGTCCGCTTTACACAAAGCATTAGTATTTTTACATACACACGTATAATATTTTTTTACGAGAGCTGGATCTGTAGATTTTTGTACTCGTTTGGCCACTAGACCGCAAAGAACACGAGACCGATTGCCAGTATAAGCGTTTCTTGTTGCCTTACCGTGGGTATGTTTGTTGTGTGTAGCAGCAGCAACGTCAAAACAGCCGGGCGAATCATCGTCTGAAAGCATTTAAATACATATCTTAGTGCTGTTTGTTATCACGATGTCATCCCACTGGGCACACCCGCTGGATCTTTACTGCATTCAGTTGTCCAAAAATTACAAATCGTTATTGGCGGACGAATTTGGCATATGTATATCGTTAAAAATATTTTACACGTACAAAAATGGTGATACTATATTTGAGCGGTTTCACTAAAAATAACAAAACGTGTGTACACACGTAAGTGAAAGTTTTGTTTACTGCGTATTACTAGGCGCATTTCGTTCCGGTATTTCTAAGAAAATGTAAATAGTTTTCATAGTATTTAAAGTGTCTGGAAACGAAATATAAAACCGAGTTTCAGTTCTTTAGTTTTCACTGATTTAAACGATACTTATTTAAGATTTTTTGTAATTAACTCTGACAGTCAACATTCCAAGCCACAGAACGCCTTAGGCAGAAGAGTTTTTACCAGTTCTTTATCACATATTGTACAAAACTCAAAACATTTTTTTAGAATTTTCCAAATGTATATAATAGTTAGTCGACTGCGTAGGTGCAGTTGGTATTGACCGTTCCTGCTGCGCCGGGAAGGCGGAGTGCTATTCTCGTTAAAGACAATTATTTTATTACAAATTAATATTTGCCTTGATTCGGGGTGTTTCTATACATTATGTGTATGTATTTACAAAAAAAAGTGTTTATATATTCTGACAACTATCTGATAGCAATAGGCCTCGTTGCTTAGTTTGAAAACGGATTGTGCTGTGTATGTGTTGGGAGATATTATTATCATAGCTAAATGGATCAAATAGAACCGAATATTGACATTTCACAAATAAAATTTATTGTAATCATATAACGATACGTTGTTATTATTCGTATTTGTGCAGTTTTATTTTAAGACAGAAGAAATATTGTATTACGTTTCCAACGCTTTAGATCTAGACATTAAGATCCACACGGAAAGTTTGGAAAATTAAGTGAAAAAAATGTTTTAACAAACAGCGAGCTTTTCGTTCGAAAAACGAAGTGAGGTTCGACGTAAAGCTTGAAATTCATATTAAAACTTCCTGTACACGGCCTTGTCTGTTAAATTCATTATGAAATTATGGAATCAAATTCAAAAAAAAGAAACAAATCAAAAATCATTATGGAATTAATTATGAAAATTAATTCTAGGTTGAGATGCGAATATCTACAAAAATCACATTGGGGATAACTTAAAATCAAATTAAACAATGGAGGACTTAGTCCGCTAGCGGTCGGGAAAAAAATCCATTAAGAATTGGAAATAGCATGGATTGATTTCACGTCCAGTGCCAAGAACAGAGAGAGGCAGTCAGAGATAGCTCGTAAAAATTGGTATTGACACAGAATTAAATATATGCCAGATAAAATAGTATTTTTTAACGAATAGTTTGGAACCAATTAAAATATCTACATCACATTTGAATTAGAAAACACAAGCCTATTTTTTGTGTAAAAACGAATATGCAATGTAATGAAACCGAGCGAATGTTAGCGAAATTTGGTTCGTTAATTTCTTCTACAGAAATAAAATATATATTATAGTCTAAGTGTCGTCCAAAATAAATCACATTTTTTTTATAATTAATATTAATTAAGTGCATTCTATAATGCACGCTTTTTATATTACACTATTGTAATATAAAAAGCGTTATACGAAAAGAACGAAAATAAAAAAAAAATAAATGCCACCAATCGAGTTGCAACCTCGACTGGTAAATTATAATGAAACACTGCTTTTATACCAACTGAATGTGCATAATATATCTTTTATTCAAATAAAAAACTGGAAGGAAATTTAAGGTAAGCGAAATCTCATTTCTATTCGAATCAAAGACATAACTTAGTTAGCTTTGAAGGAATTCCGCCTTGATTGCTAACCGCTGTGCGGAGGTAATCGTTTAGCGGATTCAAAATATTTATATTGGGAGGACAAGCTTTACTGTAGACTCGCTACTGACCTGTCGAATTCGAAATCGAGTCGAGTCGGGATCGAATACGAACATACCCACGTGCAGACATACGAAACCGCGGGCCCTCATTAGTGTAGTACACAGATTAATAAAGAACTGACGAGTTGTGCGCTAGTATGTGTTGTGTTGTACGTTTGTGATCGAGACAATAAGTGACTGACATTCAAAAAACCGTATCTCTCGATTAAACGTATTACGTCAACAAAAGGTTTACGTATATTCCATGATATTATTCAGGCTACTACAATTGAAGCTACTCGTTCTCTTTCCATATGACTGCTATGATAAAATACTACTTCCTTAGTTTTATCAACTGTTAGTTTATACATCATGTATATATTTTAGTTTTACCAAAAAACTGCAGGAATAAGAAATTTCAAGTTAAGATAGAATCGATGGAATATTAATATAAATGATACATTTAATTAATTATAAAATTGGAACCAGAATTAAAAACTTAAACATAATTAACAATTTAAAGTATGTAATATTTACACTACATTTCTATATGAAAACCACTCTAATAAAATGAAACGTGAACAAAACGACATTAGGTTGTTAAACTAGGAATATATTTATCAAATCACATAATAAAACTATTTCTGTTTTAAACACATCATGGAATAAGTATTATTATAATACGAAAAATCCGATGTGAGGTGTCGGATTGGATTTTAAAGCGAATCAACTTCCAAAGTGCCGCCGAGAAGTATTTTTTTTACCTGTCGGATACCAGTTTATTTTACTTAAGGTAAACGTTCTCGGAGTCGCCCCGTCCGTAAATCTCCGCGTGTTTAAGTTTATTTTGTATTTTGGCATTAAGTTTACTTCTTTGGAGCTCAGATTTGAAAGTAATAAATATTTTCACTTGAAGTACTTAAACGGTCGGCAGTCACTCTCACGTTTTATATACAAATGTAGCTGAGTTATCTTCAGTAAGTTAATGAAGTAGTTTTCAATTGAAAACTTAGTTTTAATGAAGTTCGTTCCTTATTAGCACGTTAATTTAAAATTGGTGGCGCGTAGTGCGTTAAACTGCCGACGTACTTGATTTTCTTATAAATATTTTGTATTTAATAATCTCGTATACGGAACTTCCTTGTATCCAATTGAATGTTTATAAGACATCTTTTGTTATAATTTTAGAAAACGTCAATTTTATTCATGACTTTTCTGTCTGTCGTTGAAATTCGAGACATTTTTCAAAATCTAACATCCGGCAACACCCAATTAGGGTCTCATTTTATAGCATTCAAATGCGATGGACATGAATACTATTTTCAAATATCAGCCTTTCTTTCTGTATATCCTTCTACATTGTTTTTTAATTATCTATATACCCATATGTATAGTAGGCGGTCAACTCTGTCGTGAAGCTTATAAACAGGATTTAGCGCTTCTATTTCGCTAAGGATTGCTTAATAGTCGCCGTAGTACTTTACACGGTAACGCTTATTGACTTTCGAGCTAAACATGCGAGGCGGCTATATACCGATATAACCAAATGAATGCCCTATATATTAAATGTAATGCGGCTTCGATGTAGAATCAAAGGCGGAGAAATCTTACAGGTACGCCGTATTTTAGCAAAAATAAATGCCATTATCCCGTCGAACGGCAAAGTAATTACAGGCGGTGTTATCGAGCTGTGCTTAATTTAAGGGGACGTTTTTGCCAATTACAATCGGAAAGCTTCCTAAATTAATTTCGCGCAAAGGTTTTCCCTCGGTGAGTTTTCTTTTTGAGTGAATAAATCCGTCATTAAATAAATAAATACGCCAAAATACAAACATTAGCAGAGTACGACTAAGCGGCCCCCGTCCCAACGTAAGTTGTGCTCGGGCTAATTATTTATCGAGGCGCTCTTCTTTGAGGTGCTTCTGAGAAAAATCTTTAAAATTTCGTGTTCGATTTCGTTTCTCTCTTCAAATGATTCCATAAATAACAGACGCTAATAGGTAATTAAAAGTGTTCATTTTGCTTAATTGCGATGTATTTCATAATTTAAAAATTAAAAAAATACGTTAAGTTTTTATCTTCTACTATTTTAGACGCAAGGTATGTCAAAATATTTTAGTGCTGTATCTTTATATTATTGGTAAATAATTTTTGAAAGTTTTATTTTATTCAATCAATATTTTATTTTGTAAAATTGTATTAAATATTTTTTTATTTAGTATGTACATTATTAAATGAAAAATATTTGCTAAAAATACATCTAAATAATTGGCAATCGTGTTATCGAATGGTATGCTATGTCTATTTATTATAAATGCTTCAGAATATTAAACGAGACATGCTTGGATGTATATTAATTTCTACTAATGAACAATAAATCAAAATCACGGAATAATAACGAAAACAATTTATAACATACTTTAAAATGTTAATATTATGACTTTAAGTTAGAAAATAAAACAAAGAAGTAATTTTTGGAGGAGTTTCCTCGAGTGTGGCTTCTAACTGTTTCCCACATTCATTTAACAAATTGAAAGTTTGTAAGATTACAAATTAAAAAGTATTTTCCATATAAAAATATAAAGAAAAGAGAATTATCATTTATTACTATTATTTCAATAAAAAAATTAAAATAAACTTACTTAAATTTGTTTCCTTCTAAGATATAAGCACTTGCGCCCGCGTCGCCTCGTGCAGCGGTACTGCGCGGCGGGGGATGCTGCGCGGACGCTGACCTCACAACCTTCCTATGACACGAAACTATATAGAGCTTTTGATACCCTCCATTACTTTTAATGCCTTTATGCGTTTTACTTAGATTTAGATGACGTTAAACAAAGCGGTCTTTGAAACATTTTTGGTAATATGATTTTTTATGAACACGACAAACGAATGTTTATATCATATGTACACGAGGAAAATTTAGCTCTATTTAAAAAAAAAAATGGGTAGCAATTTGTTTGTAGTGAACCTATCGTCAAAATATTTATGAAAAACCAATAAAATGTCTTATCCTTTTAGGCTATTTATTAATATTTTGAAACAAATATGATTTATTAAATCACGCCAAAAAGTATATGTGCGTTTTATACACACTTAAGAAGTTGTATTCCTTGTGCATTAGTGAACGATAATTACAGTCTAAAATTAATCTTATAAATTCGTATATAACAATAAAAATAAAAATAATATATATCTTAGGGCTCAATATTAATTACGCTTACAGAACTTACAGGGCTCAATATTAATTACGCTTTACAGTCGCAATAAATAAGTAATTGATTTGCATTGAATTACATAGACTGTTACTTTATTAATACATTACGAATAATGCACATTATTAGTATGTCACTTGGATAACTGCAAACCGTCCTAACTTAATGGTGTGCTACATTGACGCGGCATATGTTGAAGATACACTCTCATCTATTTTTACAAACACATGAAGAAAAAAGATAATTTGAATAAATTTTTTTATGTCATAGTAATTCTCGAGATATTTTGTTTAAAGTCTATTTATTTATGGTAAGTGATTTGAAAAGTATACTTACATAGTTTTTTCACAGATTATGTTGAATGGTAAAAATGCGAAAATAGAAAAGAAACATATAACATATTTTTAAGCATGTCATTATTTTCTTTACATTTTCATTAAAGAATTACACGTATCTAAATATCTATATTCATTATCAATTTCCAAATTTTGTTTGTAATTTTAGCTAGTATTATAAATGATTGTTTGTTTAATATAATAAATGTTAAGAGACTAATTATGATTAGTTTGTTTTATTCTTGAATAGAATTTATTTCAAATAATGCGTCAGCAAGAGGCGTTCTAGAAAATTTAAGCAGACTCTATTTATATATAAAGAAGTATACTTTTTACTTTAATAAATAATTAAGACTCGAAACTGATGAGGTTGCAAGAGAGAAGATGTTTGTAAAGTGAGAAACGCTTGAAGTGCCATCGGTTTAACCCTTAGGGTGGTGTGTAATAACAAAGAGAAATAAATTCGTCTTTACATACGACATCATCACTTTGGACAATTTTTATCGACTAAAATATAATATGGTCAATTTATAAATCGATTTTTATTACTAATAATTGATTATCAAGGGACCAAAATATTGTATCAGCTCTATAAATTTCCCAATTAAATCACCATTTTCACGGGTCACAATTTGCTAAAAAAAATCTAGCGTCATCCTGATCAGACCGAAACCTGTCCATATTAATACTTAGAACTATTATTCAAATAATATATTAATATTTTTTCTTCCGATACATTTTCCCATAAATAATATAAAAAGAAAACAATTAATGGTAATATCTAAAAACATTAGCATATCTATACCATCATTGAATTATTTATTTTTAAATAAACTCTACTGTAGGTGCTACTAATGACTACATAATTAAAAGTAACTTTCTGTATTACTAAGATGGTACTTGCAAATACAGTCTGAGCAAACTATATGACGTGTGTGAACATACACTCAAAGCGTATTGCAGTGACTTACTGACGGGCCACCGATGACGAGCGGGTCGTCACCGGGGAGGGAATGTTGTTTACTTATTTTGTGCCGTGTGACTGCCGCCCGCCGGCGGCTACACTCGGCGATGATCCGCCGCGCGCCATCTCATATTTTGCAACAGACTGTACACGCACGCGATCTGACACGCAGCTAACTTCATACACGACAAGAGTTTGCAACACACTATACCGACTGTTCGTAGATATAGAGCTGTGTGCTTCAATCTCTCATATGTAATAGTTTACTGCTAACTATTAAAGTTAAAAACTGAACATCTCAAAATATAGGTAATCTTAGAAGTATTATTTGTGACATCAATTTAACGTCACAAATGTCCATATCTTTAAGTCTAACTTAGTCGACTGCAAATTGTGAAGTTAAAGCTATTTTGACGTGTTTAATTTTTAACTTTGACTGCTAACAATTAATTATTTCAAATCGGAGTTTGAAGCACACTGCTGTTAATGTTTGTTCTGTTTGCTGAAATATTTACCAAAAAATGAAATTACATTCCATTTACTAGGATTTTTGCAAATATCATTCTTTGATACATAATCTCCTGCTGTAAAAACTTTAAATTATGCGTTAAAATGTTTATCTGGTTAATACATTAAATTCATGTACATTTGATGTATGTTATAATGCAGGTTGTATGAGCTCTATAGAGTGCTCAGAAAAATACCTTATTCATCGGTCACAATTCGCATAAACAAATCCTGTTGAAATTCTTATCGACCCAGGACCTGTTCGTATCGAAATATCGGAACCATAATTCAGAGGCTTTTAGTCTTGTTCAAACGAGCTAAATAAAAAAAAAATGCATATTAAACAGCTATTTTTTTCGGACGTCATAAACAAGAATTCATAAGTCCAATATTAGAAACCTGTAGTGGTTCCGTTGGATGTTGATTTTTTTTTATCTGAACTCTAAGCTCTTTCTTAGAAATAAGAAAATTAATTAAATTTATATGTTAAAGAAACGTGAATAATGACAAAACATGACAAAAAATTAAAATCTCCAGGTGTTTAATTTAACGAATTCAAGCAAGGCATTACGTAGGATCACTAACTGCGTGTACAAGAAATGCCACTAGTTTGTTGGCGAAAATTAGCAGCAATAAAAGAGTAACATTGTCATATCGGATAGACCTGTCTTTATGTTATGCACATCTTTGAAACCAGGACAAACCAGGAAATTCAATTTATTTATATGTGCTCAGGAACGCTACAGTGACACCTTGTTGTTAAACAAAAACTTGTCTTTGTCACATTACGCATAGAACAGGGTTCCGTATTAGTGTAGAAAAAACTGGATAACAGTTGCGCCCGCATAACAGCTTCAAAACTTCTCGGAGTACTGCTTTGAGAGCAATAATTATTTCCAGCGAGAAAGGACGACTTTCACATTTATTTCCTTACTTACAATTACGAACTTCCAAAAGTGGCCTCCTCTTTCAAAATTTTTAGATGTGTAAAAAGTATCTATATATTATCTTCTCTAATTTTAAGAAAATTTTCGACTTTCTTACCGAGAATTTAAAGAACAGTTATACGCCTAGGATTTATCAAAAGTTTTCCATTCCTCGCTGGTTATACATGTTACAATTTCGATGAATATATTTTAGAAATAATAAGTCTCATGACTCAAATATTGTTTGGCGGGAAAATGCTGTAAAATGTTTTTTTTATTGCAAATTGAGTGTGTTCCCTTACCAAAACAAAATTGATTGTAAAAGAATCCTTTTACTCTTAACATTGCACTGCTTTCAAAATGCTTTTCGAAGGGAAGCATCCCATGCGCAGAAGCGCAGTGAGGGGTCGGTGTGCTGAATTTAATCCAAGTAGGGTTTACTCCATGATGCAATTCATGAAGATCATCCCCTTTTCCGTAATCACCAAAAAAATACGATTATTGTCGGGCAGCTGATTGAAGAAAACTGGCGTATCATCAACGAGAAAAGTCGAGAATTGATTTCAGTCAAACTCAAAAGATAATATCGACATTCAAAAGTAAAGGAAATTTGATACATCTGCATTCGTGATATGGACTTGCTTCAGAAAAGAAACAAGTTCGGGTGATCAACGCAAAAAAACGTTGAATTACATTCATGGATGATGAACGTAATTTAACATTTAACTTTATGACAGGTGACAAAACATGGATTTATTGTTATAGTCCAGGAAAAAATAGCTTCCAGTGTTTCGAATGGATATTCTAAGGCGACAACGACCAAATAAAATTGGAGTGGGTGAAGAGCATGGTTTAAAAAATATTGCATTTTTCTCCCGGACAGTTTGATTGAAAACCATAGGACATTTAATGCTGAATGACACACTACAATTTGTTTGTCTAGATTTCCTAAAAAAGCGCCGAAGACCTCAAATTTAATACGGTGAACACTATGAAGAGGTACCCAAATAACAGACAGGCGTGATGAGCTTATAAGACTTTCTAGTTAGACAGAGGAATCCTATAAATTAAGTTCGACATTCCATTATTTGAGAAAGGCAAACATGGAGAAGAATATATCATAATTGCTATACTCACCTTCATGCGTACATCTCTTACTCCTATATTCATCTGATTAATATAAGTTTTATACTCTAGGGAGACATTTCCTATGAAAACGATCTTGTTTTATTACGAGTCTATGTACAAAACCATTAAATTGTATTTAAACGTGACCCCTTTTGCGGCGTAAGGAGGGTAACGACAATTTAATTATTCAATTTAGATGCTGGCGGATCCCTAACGACATGTGCATATCGAATATCTATAGAGTTCTTTATTATACATCAGTTTATAAATTTAGATCTTAAGTGTTTCCTTATTTTAAGGTTCGGTTCAACACTTTTTGCTGCGCAAAAACTTGTTTACGTTCTTGCACATGAAATCCGTTTTTATATCACATTATAATTAAATCTTTTGTTTCATTTAATTGTAAGACTGCATTTGTTAAGTCGATTGTAATATAACTTAATTCATGAAAATTACAGAAAGATGGAATTTTTTAGAAAAAAAAATCCAATTTTATAGGAAAAAATTCTATATTTATATTAGAAGCCATCCACAAATGATGATCGAAAGTCTATCATTATTAAATAGAATTAAAAACAAATTATCATGGTTTTGTTATATACTAATGTCGATTAAAACTATGGTAGCTATGACTATGTGGTATGTGGTTATTGCATCTATTTATTTTGATTTCAGTGGTTACTGGTAAGGAGACGTTTAACACGAGTCTAGTCGGAGAGTCTGCGATACTTGACTATTGTCCAGTTACTGCTGATTTCAGCTCAACAATACCTAGGATCCTGGTTGTCATGAAGAAGAAAAATCACTATTCGTAAAAAATGACGCATTAATTAGAAATAAACCAGATTATGCAACTTCATTCTATATAAAAACCGAAAGAGGTGCATGCGTGTGCTTACCAGTATATGAAATTAAAAAATCCTGCTAATGTAAAAGTTTGTATGTTTGGATATTTACTCAATCACGATTTAACGGCTAATCAGAATTAACTAAGACTTCACAGTAATAGCCTATACATCGTATTAACATATAAGTTACAATTTAAAGAGATACTAGCTTTTGTTTGCGGTTTCGCTTGCGTGATCGTAGAACGAATTATTTGCTTATGCTAATTGGTTATTAGTAAAAACAACGTACAAGAAAGGTTAGAATTCAACATAGATTGGGGAATCGCGAAAGGGAATGGAATCAGGATCGAGAACGTATGTGACATCGACACATTCGATGTTTACGCGGGCGGAGCCGCGGGCGAAAACTATTATTTTAATTAACGTAAAACACTGAAAGGTGCGATATATTACTTGTCTAATTTTTCTCTCGTTAGCTATTACTAAAGGTCATGATAATATAAGCTGAAATCCGCCTACTACAACTGATATTAAGCGCACTACGCTTTTTACGTTAATTAAAGTAATTTTATATAGAATTAAATTTTACTTTTTAGTTCGGTAAAGATTTTTTTAATTGTACGTTTAACTTTCCATTAAAAGTATGGTATTTTTCGTAAAATTAAAGTTATAGCTTTGAGTCCGATTCGCGATAGCCGAAATTTCATCAGATGTTGATGTTTGAGATTAAAGAATGTACGAGTGTGCGTGTGTGTGTGTGTGTGTGTGTGCGTGTTGTATGTGTGGCTGGGTTTGTATGTAAACCTTGACCTAATAAGTGATTGACATTGGGCATAAAAAGTAAATCAATGAGCCCAAATTCGAGGGTATTAATAGCTATCGAAAAGTTTCTGTATCTGTTTCTAGGCTCCTTGGTCAAATCAGTCGGTAGACACGAGTACTTTATCGTCGTCGTGTAATGCACGTAATGAGATGTAATGTTCTTACGTCTTCATTATAAAACTCACTTAGCATCGATAGCTTCATATTTTAGGATCTTGAAATACAAAAAGTCAAGAGTAGGCCAAGGTCTTTCTCGTTAATGTTAGTCTATCTAGGAAATATATTTGATTTCTAATACAAGTACTACTAAAGTGCTAGACAATTTCAAGATAAAGGCACGCTTATATTACCACCTCCATTTTGCATCGGCGATTGGTTTCATTATCAAATTGCATTCCATGCTGCTGCATCTTCAGATCAGCTCGACTACTATATCGTTGTTACGAGCACTTCGCAATACAGTCAAGGTTCACATTTTTGTTCTAAAACTTTAGTTCGCATTTTTTTTTTGTACTTCAGAAGTGAATGGAAACTGTGTCAGTAGATTACATTACATTCCCACATACGCATAAAGGTAATTTGCGTATAAAAGGGTGTTAAAAACTTGGTACATTTTGAAATATTAAAACGAAATGGTATGAGTTAAAGTAACCAAAATAACTCTCTCAGCAATCTCAGCCATAGCGTCTACTTTAATACGTGTATAGCCATTGAGGCTTGATATTTGCAATCTACTATTTGGATCATAAAAATCTTCCACTTCCACGTCGTCGTACATAACCAAATCATGAAAACAATCCGCATGACATATTGGTAAATGCATAGTAATATTATTATATAAAAAGACATCATAAACATGTTATTCGTATTTACAATCTAACGTTATGAATTTTACTAACTGCATTAGGCGCTCATTATTCCTGTCGAGCTCATGTCAATATCTGCAACGCAATCAATTTTGGGGTATGTAAAAGCTTATTTTGAAAAGAATCTTTATGCTAGGTTACGTTGGTGGTTTCGTTTGCCGAATCCTTGTGAAGATGTGTAAAGTGATATTGAAAATCATATTTAAAGGTTTCTTCAAAAGCGATTCCCAACTCGACTCGGATACATCGCTCTTTATCAGTGGAAAAGTTAAGGATTCTTTCTTCTTTAACTGCATCTTTAGTTTTATAATTTTTTTTCAAAATTCGTCTTCGTAACGAAATTGATAAAGTTCAGTACTGTGGAGTTGTTAAAAGTTTTTGTAAAGTATAAAACTGTTATAAGCGAGCTTCAATAGGTCAACACTGTTGTCTACGTTGTCGGTGACGTTTTCAGCTACTTTGGCGACCCACCGGCGGTGTGGTGTGCCTTAGCCCACGAACTGTCGACAATTTTTGATGCGACTGCGCAATACATTTTATCTGAAAAGAAATAGATTTTGAATAAATCCCCATAAATCTACGTAAATATAGCACTTATAAATAAAGTATTTATTGATTTACGAATTTCGATACCGTATGCTGTTTATTTTAATAAATTATCAATGAAGGATCCTTTATTCACGTAAGTTTGAATTATGGCAGGATTTGAATAAAATTAATATAGATTTCACAAGCAGTTAAAAAAAACTGATTTATTTATGATTAATAAATTAAAATATGTAATAATAGCATAACTGTGATCATGCTAATATTTGACGTAACATCAGAATGATGTCGGTTTTATGTAAATCTTAGATATCGAGTTGATTTATGATGTAGTTGTATTACTAAATAATGATTTAGAGCATCCGATGTCTGACTGGGCATATCGTGTAAGGGGATGTGCATAAGGGTTGGTAAAAGGTGATCATCCATCGATGGTACAAGATAATCGTCACAGGCTTAGACTTGCCACCAGTTAGACCAGTGTTGGCATGCTAGGCAATTGAAAATCCAGTTGCCTAGCGTGGTGATTAGAATGTACAATCTTAATGGAGAATGCCATAAATTGGCATTCTCCAAGAGAGGCCAGTTTAGTTTGAACAGTGGATTATTAGGTTGTAATTTTATTTCAATTAGTATTCTACTCCTGATGAGTTCTTTCATCATAAATTCAGTTTAGGTATAATGTAAAAGTGAATTAATAAAACATCATCTACGCATTTGCGGGTACCATTAGCATAACTGCGTAAAAAATCATAAATCCGTGGATTGTATACACATTATGTATATTCGTGTAACGGTTTTTAATATTTTCACAACCCGTGAATTTCCACTGTGACAAATTGGCACTTAGTTGTTATTTTGAACCTAATCTTGCAAAATCCGAGCTTAACTTAACGAGAGGTGTCGTGGGACACCCGTTTGCAACGAAGTAGGTTTCGCTTTATATTATGTTATATCAAATAATAGGAACCGTGATCTAAATTAACAACTTTTGAGAGTAATTAAAGGAGAAATGCAAACTAATATTTGAAGAAAAATATTAATTTGCTTAGAACTGGGTTAATACATATAAAATAGTGAAATAAGTTGTATAGAAAAAACATTAAATAAAGCACTAAACATCGCCATCGTTTTATTTTTATTACAAACCTTGTTAAGTTCGTCAAGCAGCACAATTACGTGATTTTAGAAATCGATAATAGATGTCACTTTTATACATACAAATTGTGTTTATTACCTAATATTGTAAACTCCATCTTCAGAAATTGATAAAAATCAGAAAGTAATCATAAAGGAATTACCTCAATGACACCACTATTCATTGCAAATGCATGTAACATGATAATAGATATTTTTACCAAAATGTTGAAAAGCCAAATCATCGCCTCTCGGCGTACGGCTGCTGTCGCACTCGCTTAATTATCTAGCGTCTGTTAGAAAGAGAGAGAGAGAGAGTCGCTAAGAGTCGAATTGAGGGGCTTTATGCTTTTTCATTACGTGACGGTTTCTGGCAATTAACACCTCCCGCAAGCCGTGTTAATGAACTTCACTTCAAAACTCAATTCAAAATATCTAACTTTTTCTCGACAATGACTAATTATGATATAAAATTTTTAAAGTAAGATATATTTCTTTAAAAAGACAGCTATCTGTTACACATACCGCCCAGAATTTTCGAACTATAATGACATAGATACAATATGAAAGAAATGATTTTATAAATTTATGCTAATATTATTAATCGACGTGGCTTTGGGATAGAACAATATTTCGGAAAGGGCATCCAGCGGGAGTTCGTATTTGCGAGATTTTAGATCTTTATGTGACATGGCACAATATATTGGCATACGTGAAAGTATCTACGTCTGTTTGTCCATTCGGAACATTGTCAATTAACACTGAATCGATTAAAGCGAAAATGTGTAGAAATGTAATATAAAATCATTTTAAAATAAATGTGGAATACATTTCAACTGTCAATAAATAAATTAGAAGATGATGTATTGATGGATGATCTACAGTGTAAGGTAAATAATTTAGATACGCGAGATATACATATTAGTAGATACTACGAACGGGAATAAATGAAGTATATGTATATATAGATTAATAAAAGGAAAATATTTTCAATGTGCACAGCAATTTATTAGGAAAAAACACATATCGGCTTGAATGTGTCCCTCGGATGCTAACTGCTAAAATAAGTATTGTATAAAGCAGAGATACAAAATTCATTAGATATTTTTATGTAAAACTTCTTATACTCAGAATGAGGTACGTAAGAACATGAAATAATAATAAGAGTATAATTTCCTTGCAATAAATATGTATTTTATCGACTTGAGAGCGTTAACTTCGATAATTTATTCAATACCAAATAGCCAGTTATTAAGTTTTTTCGATGCGTCACATTATGGTACCACTAGTGTTTTGCACAAAATAAAGCAGACAAGTATAAATAGGATTTTAACCTGAGAATTCAATACACACTTAATTATATATGTAGGTGTTTCACCCACCAAGTTCCAATGATTTTTTCCTGTTTTTCATACTAATACTGGTGAGACATTGGTATCAGAAATTCCGAAACTTTTAATTACAAAAAACAAAAATATATATTACACAACTGCAAATTAATGATTTTCAGATTTTTTCATTTATTTGTGTTGTAAGACGAAAGATTCATGGTTCTTTGTCAAAGATACCTTACAAATTTTCATTTACTTGCAAGTTTCAAAATATAAGACATAAATGGCTGCATTTTTGATTTATATTTTTATTATGTTGAAATAAAACTTTGCTTTTTTACAGCTCCAAGGGATACGCCGATCTAAGTATATGGCATTGACTTAATTTTTTTACGGGATTTATGCGTGCCAAAGTTACACACGCAGATGAAAACACTAGCCAAGTGAAAATCGGACCTACACCCTGAGTGTTCCGTACAAAATGATTGTTTTCCTTAATATATAAAAAAAATTGAAAATAAAAATATAAATACACGAATTTCTTGAGACCTCATAGTTTCATAATGATGAGTTAATAAATATTCTCTCTATACATCGGTCTACATCACGATTTATTTTCAAACTGCAGGCGTTAGCGAGCACTTGTTTTAATTAGTCTCACAGCGGCAGAGCCACGCTGTTGCCGACTTGGCTGCGGTACGAAAATCAGTCCACTCTCCCTTCGTTTGATCTTTTACTAAAAAAAAGCAATCGTAGAACAATGTTTTATTTTCCGTGGAATATACGATTTAACGCTGAAAATTTACGACTTCCGATTTTTTTCTTTACTTGTGCCGTAAAACCTTGCTTCTTGGACTCCTGTGCCCCTTAGTACCCTGTAGATTCAGATTTAATTGCTAGTGCACAGATGTAAGATACAAATGTTGGCATTTTTTGTTTACAATGATTTGGAAATTGAATTTTTTTACGACTTCCACAGTTTGCAGACCTAAGCATTTGATATCAATTTCAATTTGACGTTTCCACCTGTTCCTGAGAAAAAGGGTCTTGCCAGACAGACATATAGATGGATAGCTGAACAATGAAGTGATCCTAGAAAGTTTTTTTTTCCTTTTAAGATACAGAAAGAAACCTAAAGATCGTTCCGCGTCTGATGTCAATTTTTTCACGATCTCTAATTACTTGTACTTAGGTTTTTTTAATACATTAATTATTTTATTGTTAATTAATTATTGACTATCATAAAAAGAAGTAAGTAAACATACGGGACAAACACTTGAACGGTTGCTGTTGTTTTTAGAACATGAAATTATTATTTACTAGCTTTTAACCGCGGCTCCGTCCACGTGGACACATTAGATATACAAATATACGACACGTAATTCATTTTCTCATCTAAACCTCATTTTCTATATTAAGTAATCTTGCTATCATCGATACCAATCCCATCCCGTTTTCGATTAAATTTTCGATTTCACACTTAGTTTTGTTTCGGTCACATTCTCTACTCCAATCCTGCGACGCTCTTTTTTTTTCAATTGGTCTCAATTACGAGATCGCTCCCGATTTCGATATCCATTCCGATTTTTGTTAATTATTGCATAGAAATTAATTAGTGGGAGGTATAAAATACCATGCGTATTATCCAGAAAATATTGTATTTTTGTGCAAAATTTCATCTAAATCCGTCCGGTCATTTATGCATAATTGTATTACATTTTTAATATTGTAATAGTAGGATATAATATTGAAAAAGACGCAATGTAAAACCTATAGTTCGTTTTAATTTATTATGACTTTTTTATTATTGAACCATTACTATTAATCATATAATTACAATCGGATTGTCGACACTCTCTTATTTCGCTTTCGCTCTACTCTCCACCCTCTCACCGTATCTAAATCTCCCGCCTCCCTCTCAATCCCTGTCGCCTTCTCTAATCGTTCCTTCTCTAAACAAAGCAAATAATAAGCGTGACTGACAATATAAAATAATATTAATGACTTTAAAATTTTCTAGTTAATAGGAGTCATACAAATAAATATACAATGAAAAATTTGTGTGCTCTAGTAATACACTAAAGTTCATTAAAATAAATTTAACTATTGTTGAGCTGTGAAAAAAATATATAAACGAACTTCTATAAATTCCCAGGTATCAAAGTATCTGTATGCAAAATTTCATCGAAATCAATAAAGCGGTTTACGGGTGACAACATAGCAGACAGACAAACAGAGACGCTTTTGCACATAGCTTATACATTATAAAATGGTATAGTCTATTGGTGCATTTAAGTTCATTAAAATTAGTTTAACTATTGTTGAGCAACGAAAAAAGATACAAATGAACAGACAGACACACACACAAAAAGTAAGCTATGTCCTTTCGCGGGACTCAAACTATTTCCGTATCGAATTTTACCTAAATCGGTTCAGCGGTTTAAGCGTGAAGAGGTAACAGACATACATTTGTAATATTAGTATGGATTGCCCCCTTAATGTTCATCATGGTACGGATTTACATTCAATTTAATATTTAACTTTATTTGCTATTGCAAATTTTATTTAACTTTATAGAAGTAGACTTAAGTAATACATCTAGACAGATGATTATTAAAAATGTAGGACAAGTCGAGATCGAGAGGAGTTTTTTGGTAATAGACTTAATTGAATTTTCATTTCTAATTTGAATTAAGAAAATAAATGTTAATCGAAATAAGGTTATATTTGAACGAAATATATTACATTCGCTAACAAAATGCAAAAGCAATATAACAAAAAATGGGAAGAAAATCAAAATCGGTTAAAAACGACGAGATTGTAATAACTAAACAAAAATCATTTGCTGAGATCCTCGCGTAAAATGTATATGAAAAAATCATTATTGAAGTTTGACGTTAGGGTTCTTTTGTATCGTCACATTTTAATTGTGAATATGTGTCATTTCAGTTGATAAGTGCGTTATCTATCGGATTTTAGTACAGCTATAAATCATCGTCCCGACAAAAGTACATTATGTGAAAATTATTCCAATCGATTAATTGTTTTAGAATTTACATAACAGATTTACCGACATCTGTCGGTGGTTGTGGATTTCAAAAGGTCGGAAAATTGATTTCACCTCATTCTCTCTCATGAAACAGAGTTTTCATTGAAGAAATAAAAACTATTAATAATCTTACTCCTAGACGATGTCCCTCTATTTTGTGACAAAAATAGTAAAGGAATTCTATAATGGTCGCAAGGTAAGCAATGAGCATTCACACCAAAATATTGACATAAATGATACCAAATTTATGTTTGCATCTTAATAAAATGCATAAATCGAATACGAGGTATCTTGTACCGATATGAAGTAAACAATACACTGAAAATAGTAATAAATTTTACAGTAACACTAACAAACAGTACTGTACCGGAACGAAGCTACACACGTGTTTTAAATTACACGCGAAAGCGTGAAGCGTTATACGGTGCTATGAAATTTCAGGTACATTCGCGTCCGAAATAGACATCGATTGCTAGAATTAGATCTACGATATTAAACAATCATTACTATTTATATACTCTGCTGTCATATCTTTTCTCAAATTATGTATTATGGCATGATTATACTATTAATTGTTCACCTAAAATAATTGAATTTTATACATATTTAGAAACTTTTGGGGTCGCTAACTAAAGAATTTCCGTACAGTTATGGTATTGTTTTATTTATTTTAATATCAAGCTCTGCAAATCTCTATACACACTTTCAATATAATATTCTTTATTAAACGTATCATATTCGTTTTTTATTCAAACCATATACTAATATATGCCCCTGGGTGTAATTAGGGCGTTAAAAATATTGAATCACACTGAACTCATTACAATATCGAGTTGTGGCGTGAAGTGCTGTACTTGACAGGGATTCTCTGTTTGTGGACAAAGAATGTCGCTGCTGCCCTAGAACAGCGTTTTTAAGCTCATTTTCATTTGAGACTCGGTCACGGTTTTGGTTCCATGTTTTGCCAAGACACCCAATATTGTATATTAATTATCGAGAGCATTCTGTACGCCAAATTCTGATCGTTTGAAATCATTTAATTAACCAGAACAATGTATTTTTACAGGCTTTATATTTTAATTTGTTTATTTCAAACGCGAACGAGAGAGGTTAGGTGATGATGATGGCGATAACAAAGGCCGGAAAATAACTTTTAAGGAATATTTTTAATCACTTTACCATATGAGAATCATTTTTATTTTATGAAATAGATAATTTATTAAAGTACTACGAGTAAGTGTTTTGAAAAGGCAGATTTTTGGGTGATTAAAAGTTATAAAAAATCGGAAAACAAACTGCAAATCGTATTGGTTTTTATATGTCATATGATATCGTTAACTACGTTAATCATATAAGAGGTAGAGAAGTTATTTTTGACTAAGGTTATTCAACATCCATACTAACAGATATCTAAAGAAATATATATGAAAAAATATTTGATAATAAACAATCAAGACTTTCCTTTTTTTTACTCAAAAGAAATAATTTCAAGAAACTAAATTGTCATTAAAACTTAGTTTATTTTTGTGTAATAAAATAGTGTTTTGAATGCAATTGTCTCTTTCTCTGTACGTAATTCACGCGATGCGGGCCCTATCGGGACCAATAACTCACTCCGACTTCTCTCTTGCGTATTTCCTACCGAAAACACACGAAATTGCGTATCGTAAGTCGTATTGTTCACAATATAAACGATGTAATATTCACTAAAATAATACCCAGCAAGTTATAAAGCCGAAGGTGGCGCTAATAAGTGGCCGCAACTTCGAGGTCGTTTTGTAACCAGCTCGGGGTGTGTTTTTCACCTTTATACTCCATCATATGCACTTCTAAGTTTACGTAGAACTCGTACTGAAATCCGGGGTCCCACGTGTGTACTGTGAATCAATATAGGCATAACATGTTTAATTATTTAGAAGTAATGGCAACAATTCGTGTTAAAAATTTTTGCCTGAAAAAGTTTTCTTAGGGTGCCGAATGTTGAGAACGAATGTCGAATGTCGCGTGTTGATAACTTTAAAAAAACTAATAACTGATATTTGATGCTTTAAAAAGGACTTGGATAAACGACGTGAACCATTAAACAGCCAAATCACGTTTCCTATTAACTATCATGGGCCTAAGATAAGTATATTATACTTATATTATTTCGTGGAAAAAAATGTAAATGTAAGAAAAATATTAATATGTTCCGGCATATATAATGCTGTTGTTTTTGTTGTTTTTTTTGTGTATGTAGTATTAAGTTGCTCTTTTAGAAAATTCCTAGTTGAATTTTTAATCTGAAATTAAAAGATTATGGGGTGTATGTCTGAGTTTAAAATAAATCTGAGATAAAATGGAGTATGAGATTCGACATATGATTAAGTACAATAATCACATTCATGAGCAATTGAGCAATGTTCAGTAATTTAAACAGAACAATTCAATATTATTGTAATTAAATACTGTTCCAATACTAAAAGGAACATTAATATTAAAGGCGTTTCTGTACGTTTTATTGTATACAGTCCGAATGGCAATATCGGCTATATTTTAAGATAATGCTGTACCTGATTGTAAACGTTTCATTAAAACTTTTATTGATTTTTACATTCAATAACCATGATCGTAATTCGATATATATTTTGTTAAGATAAGTAACGATTTATTTTTCCATTACGACGAACCATTAATCGCAAGAATCGCGGTCACACTTGACCGCTTCCGTTTCCGACCGAGCACAGTGGCCCTAACGAAATGGGCCACATTTCTCTTTTATTACAAAAGGAAAACACATTTGCCCAGTTCCCAGATCCGTCATTATCCTCGGCGCCGCGCGCGAGCACAAACATCGCGTCGGCGAAGGCGGCCGATCATTACCATAACACTATTTTACGTATTTTCCTTAGAACTTTCGCTTTGATCCAATCTCGAGCCGCCGTCGTTTGACGAGCTCGAAAACAGCGTAGTTTTTTACGAGATCTTCGTTAGACTTGATAGTTTGAGATAATACAACAAGCGATGTTTCATAGATTGCTTCAACATAAAATTCTTTTTTGTATCCACAAGTCTACTGTTTTTCTACTATTCTATTAAATAAAAACTACTATATATATATACAAATACACCTTACTTGTAGAAAGGCTTTAACTTTAGAGGTTTCACATACGGAAACGGTATGGACGTGGTATGAAGTATGTTTATTCATTTACTTCTCAGATGCTGGGTATATCAGTGGGTATGTCTTCAATACGATATTAATTATATCCAACTCATTTCGTTTGTATTACTCTCAGAGTCCATGTCTTTTCCTAGACGTACCTCGTTTAACTCTCCACTTTTTATTAATATTTCCGTATTTCAAAGTTAAGGTGTTTTATCAGAAGGTGAGAGAAATAGGCACACTGAGATGTTATCCTATTCGTACAATGTTATTTACCACTGTTTTACAATATAAAATTTAAAATGTGACTAGTTTACATACTTAACTTTACATACTCAAAATAAGTGAGAAATATCGTTCCTGTCTGTCGGGTAGTCGACGGGCGACCGCTAATTATCCGGCAGGGAGCGGCTCGTGCGCGCGCCTCACAGTGATATACGATCACGCGGCGAGTGCATGATCGTTAGACAATGCATGCGGCGCGCGTGGGACGAAACATTGCTGCTGACTCTTCATTTAGGAAATTTCCTCCTGTGTAGAGATTGTGTCGTGGACGCCACGGGACGCCCTCGCGGATGAAGGAGTCATTTCGAAAAGTGAATTGCACGTCCAGAACGCGTAATATAAATTGCTTTTGCGTCTTCGTTTGTATTCGTGACCTATGTAGGTCGGTTTCATGCGGTCAATCGAAAACTTCACACTCTTATTGCCATGGCGATATCTATTGTTTTTTGGCTTCTGCTCAAAACCTTATAGGGCCTAGAGTAAGGTTGCTCCAAAGCACCGCAGAGAAGATTATGTTCAATAAATACGTAGGCGCTTCGACTTAAACCTTTGTAGACAAATATTTCGATTGGGCATGTCTTGATGCTGGATTTGGTCGAAGGTCACCAGTTTTCTGACGTAGGCGGCTAACAAACTTTGAATACTGTATTCAATTAGGATTGCAAACAAAAAATCTTCCTGAAACTTGGAGTGGTTCACTAGATTCTAAGTCTGAAGGAGAACAACCGAGATCCTCTTTCCACGCCGTCTGTAGATCAAAAAGCACTGCAGGTAAGGTTATTACCATATGCCATGATCGATGATTTTAAAAGCCGATGAAAACGCTCGATCATCTCATTGCACGCTGGGTGGTAGGAGGTTGTTCTGGCTAGTTTTACACCATATAATTTAGACTTATTTCGGAAAACATGGGACCCGTACTATCTCCCTTGGTTTGTCATCACTTTCTTGAGGTATTCGCAGCGTAAGATGCAACTGAAAACGAAAGCGTACACTGCAGTCTCCGCTTTTATATGAGTCTCTATTGATGAGTGGACGAATATTGTGACAACGCTGAAAGAACGAGACCAGGGTTGTTTAAGTACATTTCTGGAAAGTACGTTTATATATCTGATGGTGCTTTAAATGAAAAAAATGAAATACCATATTATCAAATCCTCGTTGTAATAAACGATTAAGCACATCCTAAGTAAACTGAATATTGCTTATCGAAAATAAGAAACACCATTTTTTTTCAAAGCTTTTAACGTGTTAATTAGGTATTTTTTTGTTAGAATATTTAGAGTTGTTAAATGTGTTGAGTGCTAAACGATCCGTCTTAGCACTCATTTACCGCGGTCGTTTTTGAGCGCGGAACTGTGCACCTTCTTTTTTTATATGTAAAACAACCATTAACTAATAACACGTTAAATTTAATGAATCGAATCAATATGGGATCGAATTAATTTAGACAAGTGAATAGCGCGCGTGGTTATTCCCCTACTTCGATTCTTTCTAACTTAACCATAAACCACCGCGTGGGGGCGATTAAGCAATTAGGAGCACCTCTTTCTCGAAAAATCTGGTATTTAAAGTAAGTCAATATTGCATACCTAATCCAGACCCCCCCTTAGTGCTTACGTAATACTCGAGTGACCCCTCATCACTCCAACAGACATATTAGTGACTCCATCTAGGAGTTTACTATTATGAAAATCTACTAACAAACCGTAGAAAAACAGAAAATTCCCTCCTGTTATTAGTTTACAAAAGTCATCTATAATTAATTTCCAGCCAAATTCCCTCATAAGGCCAAGATTCAGCTTTAGGTGTACATCCTCTTAAATGCGTATAATGGTATCATTTGTACCGGTGAGCTCGTAACCTACTCTGGGACGACAATCTCGGATGAAGGTGTACGCATAGATCAGAGCCTGTGTCTGTTATAAACAAATTCTGACTTCCATATTATTTTTTTCCGTTACCTTAAAAAATTATAAATACAGCTATGTGCATCAAAGTAATGAAAAAAATTTTTTTCTATTTTTTATTCCATTTTCTAATATTTTACCACTTCAAAGTTCATGCGGTTTTAACAAACAAATAAACAAACTTTAATCAATTTTTACTGCAGAATCTTGTTGATTGTGTAAATAAGAGTAGGTACCTGATAAAAGAAAATTTTAGGTACATTACTTAAACTTTAACAACAGATTTTATGTTAGCTAAAGTACATAAAAAATTAGTTAGTTAATAATTAAATAACTTTAACAAAAATAAATTTAAAATTTCTTTTACATCGGAATTATATTTCTTCAAGTATCTAGATGAGACTGTAATTTTTTGAAATTTTTAATATTATATTAAATATTATAAAAATATTTTTTCTTCCGTCCACTTTGCTCGATGGCGACGCGACGGCGCCACAAAGACTTCGAAGAACCCTATTTTCAACGTAAAATTAAAATTATAAATAATAAAGCTAAAACTTTAAAATTGAGTTTTATTTTTGTAAAATTTTGTCCTCTTTTAGCATCTTTTTAAATATTGACGCTATCTTTAATAGTTTCATAGTTATTGCTAAAAAACGGAGACCATCTTTTTTTCTCTTCGTATTTTGTTAATAACAATTGAAATTTTTAATGGCAGAAAAATTCAAAAAAACTCTTTTTTCAGAGTTCAATTCTGAATCCAATAAACTAAATCCCATATTTTTTAAGATCATGGTAACTATTTTTCTCAAGAAACTCACTTCTCGACTAGACTAATTAAATAGATAGCCTTAACCTGCCATCCCATTTTCTTTCTCTATTTCTAGATTGCCATTTTGTGGTGGTTTTTGTTCATATCAACTTACTATCTCTCTTTATGTGCCTGGGTCACCGCCATTTCAATTTCTTTATTTTCTAAATAATGTCATTCCCTCTGGTTACTGATCTTATTTCATCTGCTGTTTTGCGGTCATTAATTGTCATTCTTTGACCCGAGATTCATCTTTAAGACTTATAAAAGATGTTTCTCCAAAAATACCCAAGTTGGGCATCCGTATGTGATAAATGGCTAGATATACGTACAAATATCTTGTGTACGTACAATCAAATATACATGTATACTGATATCCGTAAATAAGTGGACATTTCGCACCTTAAACTCTTTTTCACCTCAATTGCCCTCAAACGACTGTCAGACAATGAGCCATTAGATGAATCACGGTCGGATTTCTGAGGGTGAGAAATAAACCACTTTTATTTCACTCATTAGATTATACAAATAAACGAAACGAACGAAATAAACTCGGGACGAACTTCTACACTCAGTCTAAGTGGACTACGAAAAAGTATTCGATATTATCTACTATGCCTAAACTTACTATTGCGCACCGAGTATAGAAAGAAAGTTCAAACATTTTAGTTAAGTTAAAATTATATTTCTTAACTATTTAATAGGTATATAATATTCAGTAGCCAAATGGCACAGCGATCATGGCTAAGAGGCTTACCTAAATGGACTTTATAAATATGGATGACATAAATATTATTATTATATGAATGTTCATTCATGTAATATCTGCTTCAGAGATGGCTAGGAACTGTACTATAAAAATAGTCAATGAATAGGCTTATGCTACCTGATGACACAGATCTGACTAGAAGAGAAAGCTTGAATGCAAAGGTTTGTTTAGGAACTTAAGGAGCTTGAGGGAAAAATAATAAGAAAATTATTTTTGTACGAAGTCCTTTGTTGTTATATTTCTGTACTGAAGTCACTACGCCGTCATTGCACGATACTTCTATTTTAGATTGAACCTAAACCTAACTTAATCCAACTTTAACGCTTTCGCACTGACTTAGTGCGAGTTGTTATGTTAACGCAATTGTGATGTATAACTCTTTAAGTAAATAGAACACGAAATATAAAAAGTCCAACATGAGACCTTAAATGAATGTTAATTCTGTTAACTGTAAAAATTTGTAATTCCATTTTTATGGAATTCGATCACTCTGTATTTATAATAAATTTATCAATATACTCAGTTTGGTAACTGAACCATAGGTGATAATTTATTGCAAAATCATATAACGTTTAATGTTTGCTACTTCTATTGGAGTACAACGGATAACCCTGAATTTCTTTGCAAATAAACACGACAAATATCGCTCGGACTACTGGTACAATATCGGGCCAATCGTCGAACCACAACAGCGGTCGGTTGGCCAATTACATCGGAGTTATATTTCAAGCGACGCAATAACATGGAGTTTGCGTTAAGCGACAAACTTTGCCTGCGAGCGACCCTCCAACTATGATAAAACTAATTTGTCAATGTTTGGCAACTTCCATATTGCGTAATTACATAAATATGGCAATATATTGCTTTTTTATAACTTTTAACTGCACGCACACACACATACACACGCACACACGCATATATATATACACCCACAAAAATATGATGAAATTAGTTTACAACCAGGAATTTCTAAAACCCATAGCGCGTTCAAGTGCGTCGACCCAGGTGCCCCGTTAGGAAAATTGGTTTATAGACAATATATTTGCGTTGTTTTAAAGGTAAAACTCATCAAGTGATATTTTGATCATAATTTTTTTCTGTGTAAAGTGTTTTTAGAGGATATTCTATTATAAAATATCCTCTAATAGATGATTATTTAATAAGATGAAAAGATCTGTAAGTTGATAAGTAACTTAGTAAATAATTTATTAATTAAATATAAAAAAAAATAAATGAAAACTGAAATGTTATTGAAATTTGTCTTTGAAAATTATTAAAATCGCTATTACTCCAAACAACTTAATCAACAGTTATGAGTTTTTATCGACTTGAAAAAAAAGGAGAAGGTTCTCAATTAGGTTGTTTTTTTTATATTTTTTACTTCAGAGCTCTGTCATTTATTATCCGATTTGAAAAATTCTTTTTTAATTGATAGAATATACTTCCAAATTGGTGTTATTTTTTCCAAAATCTATTTGTAATGATGAGGAATTGAAGTGCATTCACAAATATTAGAGACATATACACAGCGATTTTCTTCTAGGCTGTAAGTCAAGCATTTCCATTTAGAAATTATCATTTAGTGACGTGAAACTGATGAAGAAGACGACTGATGACCATTAGAACTCCTCAATTATAATTTCGTTAATTGTAGACCAATTTCGAAAATCATTTTTTTTTTGGAAGAGAATACTCCCAAGATTTTTCCATAGTCACCAAGTCAAGATCTTATGATGGTATTTCAGTGAAATCGTGGGATACATTCAATTATTATAGACATAGGAGTTATTATTGACAAATGAAAGACGTTCGTTTTTCATACAAGTTTATTGTGTACTCAGGTACTGTGTTGCGCAAATGCATAATACCTACGCCCTTAATTCATATTTAATTTTTACGATTGTAATTAACAAAACACAATACATCAATAAATGGTGAAATATTAAATACTTAAAATAGAAAAGTACAAAATACATATTTAACGGGTAGGTGGAATTTACACTTATCGCTGATTTATACTACAGATATTTAGGTGCTAGGCTACATAACTAAATAAAATGAATGAAAGCAAAAAAAGAAATGAACATATAACGTTCTTCGAACTCATACTGTATAGGTGGTTTACGTATTCTAACCGGGTGCTCGTAGGTGCGAGGTTCTGTATGAGCTGACACATTGGCCATTAGCGAAGGTCCGATCCTCGTCTCCGGTCGCGTGGATCGCTAACGATTTATGTGATTGCTGACTGACGACCACTTAAACTTAAAATACTGACAAATTTTGATAACTTAAGATACGATTTAAAATTAGATCAGAACGAGTTCCTTTTTAGGGTTACGAGCCAAAACGACAAAAACGTAACCCTTATAGTTTCGTCATGTCCGTCCGTTCATCCGTCCGTCCGTCCATATGTCACAGGCATTTTACTTAAAAACTACAAGGCATATATTGATGAAATTTGGAATACAGGTGTTTTGTATAAACCGCTACTTAGTTTCGTAGTTAAATAACAGAAATAAATATTTCTAGGGGGCCACTCCATACATGTAACAGAAACTGAAAAACGTTTTTTTCAGCAAGCATCGCACCTAATTTGATAGTTGTCTTAAAAACATACTCAAGTTTCTAAGCAATTTATTGATTCACTGAATATTTTCGGAAATAATCGTTCCGAAAGTAGCAGAAATGTGTCTCCTCCATTTGCTCTCCTTAGCCACAAGTGTATTTACCCAATGTGTCGTCGAACAATAATTTATGCTTAGAAACAATTAACTATTTCAATTCGTCTGTTTGAAAGATCTATTACTGGTTTGAATTGCTTTGAGCAGTAGCGTTAGGTAATTTAATAGGTATTCTTAAATCAGTTTACCATTATCGGCCTAATAAATTAGTGATTCCCTTATCAATTATATACAGATCCAGTGTTCTAACCATACCTTTGTAATTAACAACGGTTTCGATGTAACCTAAAGGCTTAATATTCGATCGATCATAAAATTTTAAATCTAAATAATATTCGTTAAAGGATAAATTACTAAACAGTTCATTATAATCAGTTTTGCTAATACATTAAGGCAGACGCGGTATCGATTTCCATTAAGAGTGAGTAATTTTGAACTTTAATAGTAATACGATTACCGATATTTGATACAAACGCTCTTGTCTGTCCTTTTCACCATCATCCGTGTCATCTGTGGTGTTGGACACGTTACCCTTAAAAGCCGATTTCTCGACACCCGCTGCACAGGTAATCCTTATAAATGCAATTATAAGCCTGGCATCTCCTGTCCCCACATTTAGAACACTCGCCCGTGTTTACTTTAAGTCCATCTGTCAACTCTTCGCTGCTGCTCTCGACAACGTTCACGTCTCGCTCTGCAGCTTCTAATGGTTAGGCTAAAGTAACGGCCGGATTGTGCAATCATTTTTCTTTGTTCAATAATCTCGCTTCTTAATTGATTGCGAAGATTCTCATCGAGCGCTAACCTAAATTCACAATATTTCGCTAATTTCTTTAACTCGGTCACATGGCGAGTCGTGGACTCGCCGCCGAGTTAACTACGCCGCCGACATTTGTACCTCTCCTCTAATGCAGACGGTTCTGGTTTAGATGTGCGGTAAGCAATCCTGCTGTCCTGTTTAGATTTAAAAGGACTAGCAAAGGTAGATAAACTGTTCATAAGCTTTATCTCTCATGACAGAGATTATTGTAAGTGTAGTCTTAATTCTTCCGTTATTTTGTTTACTAAAAAGTAAATTTCAAGCGTTCCTACTTAACCCGTCCAGTTTACCGATCTTACATAGAATTATTGCACTTTCCCAGTCGACATATTGATGATTATTTTTCAACATTCATTCAACACTGTTTGTATTTTTAACCGACTTCAAAAAAGGAGGTTCTCAATTCGACTGTTTTTTTTTCATGTTTGTTACCTCAAAAATTTCGTCTGCGTGAACCGATTTTGATGATTCTTTTTGAAGTGAAATTTTTAATGCGACTTCCAACAAGGTTGCGTTAAACGTTTAACGATACCATGGAGGGGGTATGAAAGTACTGTTGCGTTAAACGTTTAACGCTCCTGGGGAGGAAGAATAGAAGAGACAGAGCGAGAGTGAATGCGTGGCACTCGAACGTTAGCAACGAATAGCGTCCAATATTCCAACGCAAGAGGGATAGAGAAAGAAAGATACACAAAGATAGAAAGTAGGAGAGAGAAAGAGAGTGAGTCGGTAGAGCCCAAGCACATGCACGTGGTTATTCAAACATTAAGTATCTTAGTTTAGTTAATCCCATTGTAGATGATATAGATTTGGATATTTCTCCACTCGAAAATGATAGTTAAAAGATGCAATTAATTGTGAATTGTAAGCAATGTTAGTAAAGTTTGTCTTAAAGAAACAATATGAGTTCACTAAAAATCAATTTCTACTCCTTCCTATTTTCATTTCCAGATTACGAAGTTTCACTTCTTCCGTGCGAAGGGACTCCACGCACTTTTTTTTATTTGAAAGCTGGTGCTTCCCGTGTGGTCCTATTTCAATTTTGTCCAGTTCTGACAATGGGATCCATGAGAAAACCAAGTCTTAAATTTGCATTAAGTATGTGCGCGACAAATAGACGAATAACGCAATATTACGCCAATTGATTTCGATGATTTTGTTTTTATTGGAAAGGATGTCCTTCATGGGTAGTCTGATGAGAGTTTGCTTAGGTTGTGATTATGGGATCCATGACAAACGGAACTCTTCAATTCTTTAGAGCAAATTAACGATACTCAGCCGACTCTTTTGTAGGCTATCCGGATATTTGAGTCACCTACCGTAACGTTCCTATGATCAAGTAATTGTCGTAGTCGAATATGATGATCAATGTAACTCCTTAACGGCTTACACTAAGGGTGCGATCTATGAGCAGCACGTTTAGACAGTATCTATTGCTAGGTATATTGTAGTGTGTCTTTGGCTGACACCGACAGAAAAAATAACAATAATTGTAACTACATTATATTTCGTAATAATTTGATCGACTTTTAAATAGTCTAATATTTTTCATTTCATTTTACTTAGGAGAACTTTAAGAAATATTTTGTTCATTGTTTGTTATTTATAGGTATGTGTTAAGTTAGATTTGAAGTGGGTAGGTACCAATCTACCTTATTGCGTGGTGAACACATACATCGTACCTACATATTGATGAATAGAAAAAGGAAGTTGATTATTAAGTTGTAGAAGAATACACAATAATATTTTTACTTTTTAGAAGATATTAATTTGTTTTGGAACAGTTTTTTTTCGTTAAAATTTTTGTTTTAACTTATTATCTCCTACCTCGTCGCTATTGACAAATAAAAGACGAGAATTTTTCATACATGTTTATTGCGTATTGACTCAGGAAGGGTGTTGCACAACTTAACCTACAGACACATAATAATTACCGATGGATAATAAACTCGGGATCGGAACTGCTTTTTCGCTTGCTCAGAACAAAAGTAAAGGTGATGCCTGGCTTATTGTATCAACCATGGCTTAACCCACATACAAAGTAGCTAAATTAACTATAAAGTTATAATTATTCGATAACTGTAAATCATGATATAAAATAAATAAATGAAAAATAAAAACCGTTTTCAAAAATATACTAAGTAATTTTTAACAGACTTCAAAAACAAGTAATTAATCGTGTTTTGACATCGCTTCCAGCTAAAAATAAATCAGATACAGTTATGTCTCGTTATAAGATCTCTTTTTTGACTCAATATTTAACGTTTCAAATTCATGTTTAGTGTTCATATATTCTTTTGCTATGCTATAGCTGGAACAGACTCAAAACACATACTTAGTCGTTTTTGACGTCTGTGTAAAAATATATTTAAGTATATTTTTGAAAACGGTTTAACTTTTTTTAACTATTTGATATGTATTATAGTAAACATTTTTTTTGCTTATAATGAATGAAAGTATTACCTGATTTAAAACTTCACGTGATGAGACAGAATATGTTATATTGATATTTTTCATTTAAGGAATATTTGATATTTCAATATTATTCGGGTGATACATAAAAGAATGGAATTCTTATACTAAAAGGAGTTAAGTTATAAGGAAGGAGCTTATAACGACAGTGAAGGTTTTTCTATGTGAAAAATTACTCAAAAATTATGTACATGTTTGTGTCATGAGCAATTAATAACAAAAAAAAAATTACAAAGAGTAGTGTAAACGACTCGGTATTTCAATAAAGAGGAAACTGGTGAAGTTGAAAGTCACATTTTAGACTTCAAACACACCATACACAACAAAACCTCGAACAACTGACATGGAGTGTTGGGGCGTTATTACTTACATAATAAGTACTTTCACGTAATAAGTATTTCTACTTTTACAAGTAGAAATCGATTGCGATTCCGGAATCAATTTGCGAGTCGAAATTGTTAGATATAAAAAATGCTATTCTTATACACAATTTTGAGTGACTTTAAAGAGTTAGATTAAATTAAAACTTTGCACACTTATCGAGGACCGATGACTGTACAATAATATGGTATAATTGAACTGATCTGATTCGATGATGGAGCCAGAAGGTAGGCACAGGAACTCTATAACACAATAACATATCCTGGTTGTGTTTGAACTTGTTAGAGTTGTCATGAGATGTACTTTCACCATGAGTGATTTTCATGGTTTGATGATGGAGCCGGAGGGTAAGCACTAATACTCCATAATAGAACAACGTAATCTAGTCGTATGTGTTCTTAATAAAAAAAATTAAGTGCACTTTGGCCTTAATTGGCGTTCAGGGTCTGATGACGGAGTCCGACGGTTGGCACCGGAATCAACATATCATAACAGAACAATATATCCTAACCGTATTTGGGCTTGTTGGAATTGCCCTGAAATGTATTTTTACCATAATTGACTTTCAGGGTCTGGTGATGGAGCTTCCAAACTTCCAGCTCCGTTATCGGACTCTGAAATCCAATCATGGTCAAAGTGTATTCGACAATATTAACAAGTCCAAACACCGTTGGCTGCGTTGTTTGATTGTGGAATACTAGCGTCTACTTTCCGACTCCATCATCAGACCCTGGAAATCGATCATTAAAGTGCATTCCAAGACATTCCAACAATCGCGAACACTGCTCGGATACGTTGTTCTATATAGAGTACTAGTGCCTACCTTCCGGCTGTATCATCAGACACTGAAAATTGTTCGTGGTCAAAGTACATCTCAAGACGATTTCTACAAGACTAAACACGGCTTGGACACGTTGTTTCATTATGGAGTTCCCGTGTTTGCCTTCTGGCTACATCATCAGACCCTGAAAGCCAATTATGGTCAAAGTGCACTTAAAATATTCCATTACGCCCAAATAAGGCTAGACTACGTTGTTCTATTATGAAGTGCTAGTGCTTACCTTCCGGCTCCATCATCAGACCCTGAAAATCACTCATGGTGAGAGTACACCTCAAGACAACTCTGACAAGCTCAAACACGACTAGGATATGTTATTCCGTTATGGAGTTCCTGTGCCTACCTCTAGCTCCATCATCAGATCAGTCTAATTATACCATATTATTGTAATGTCATAGGTCCTGGTAAATGTACAAAGATTTTATTTAATAACGATTTACATAAAAAAATAATTATTCACTTTATACGAAATACGAATGACGGAAAATCGATTGTAAATCGCTTGAGAATCGCTATAGACCAGTCCTCGGCTTGACAACATAATTTTCGAATAATTGCAAAATCGCGATCCCTAACGGTTTTTGAATTCAAATATGCAATTAAATTTCATTATGATAATTTAGAGATTTCATTGTAGAGGCAACACTTTTAATAGAAAGGCAATTAGCATTTCGAATTATCAACTTGGGAATTACTAAAATAATTTTAAAATCATGAGAAATCTTCGATTTGATTGGTGGATTAGACACAGAAAAGAACGGGTGTTTTCCGGGAAGAGAACTGTTAGACAGTAAATAATTTTGGGGAGCGGAAGCTCGTGGTAACGGAACAGAGTAGCGTTTCTAATAGTGTACAAATTCAATTCAATTTATCACCAATTCAATATTCATTTGAATGACCCATTGTCATCGAGGGGATTTCGGTGCAAAAATGTTATAATCGATAGACTGTCATTTATTTATTATTTTATAGCATTTCCAAGGAACAAAAGAGCTGGAAAACCACCCAGAAATGACTCCTCTGGAGTTATGAGTGTCCAGTGCTTTGCCAGACTCTCGGGTAAGGATAAAATATCTATAAGAGATGAATTTATGGATAGAGAATGGGGTAATGATGAGTGGAGTAGGACAATGTTTTCAGTAAGAAAGACTCAACTGAAAACCGCTTAGCGTTGATGGTTACAGTGTATTTGAAAGCAGGCTTTGTACTCTTTGCGCGTTTGAATAGTAATTACGATACACAAAATTTTACTACGGTGAAGACGCCCACTGGCGATAATCACCTCTTCCAGGAAGTTGACAGCGCTAGCGGCCGGCGGCAATAGGCAGTAAAATATTAACTAAACATTAACGTTTCCAATCGTTCTGTGTACGAAGCTATCTGATTTAAGAAAATGAGGAGACCCAACTTCAAGAGAAACCTGAACGAGAAACAGATGAAAAGGACAGTACAACTACATGTTGCCTTTAAAACTTAGTGTCATCTTTAGAAGTGCTTAAGGCTCTAATTAACTTTTTTGTACAGAAATATACATGAATTTGCAGGTATTCAATGATTAAACTGTGAAATAATGTTAAAGAAAGGTCTAAAAATGACACGTAAAAAACTTGAGAACTAGAGTATACATCATTTTATATGCTAAAGTCGTTACGAATTTTTATGTATGATTTATAAAACATTTCCGCGCACTTTTTAATCTTCCATTTTCTTCAAAATATTATTAATTTCTGTTTATAATAGAGTTAAAAGAAGATTTTTCATTCGGCTGTATCTCTTATAGATATTACGCAATTCAATCAATTCATTAGGACCGATATTACTGTTATTTATAAATTTTGTTCGAAGGACTTTCATAAATCGAAACAGCCTCACATACATTTTAGCTAGATCGAACAGAAATGGAAATATCTCTCTCCCCGTGGCCAATCGATTGACGCACGCCACTGGCGTCACTTCTGCCCAGAGGTGACGTTCACCACGTCATCGCGTCGCCTATCCGTACGTCGCTGTGGAGTTCAGGTCGCGGTCGCCATCGGGTAATCGTGAATTCCTTACAGTTGTCAGTGACGTAGCTTGCATATTTCTACTCCAACATTTTTACTTTGTGAGACATTGTTTCGTGCTAGGTTACCAAATGAAACAATTCAATAACAGAATAACTCTCCTGAAAATATTTGAGAAAAGTAGTTTATATTATTTTTTTTGGAAATACGTGGACGTTTGTTTACATATGTACGCCTTACATTACAATAAACCTTGTTTATTTATGTCGGACGTGACATGTTTACATGTTTGTTTATAAACTATTTATTGCTTTGTTTTTACTAGGAGAATGTTTCATACTAATCATCAAGTGGTGTATATTTTGCAATTCGGAAGCTGACGAAATAATTTTCTTTTTTTGTGTTCATTTTTATAGTATTTACTGCGTTCAATTTAAAAATGTTAAAGTGGTCTCCTAGTGGTTTTCCGTATTTCATTGTTGCTGAAGCGCTGAAAACCTTCCGTTTCACCTATTTATCTTATCACAATACTCAAACCCCGATAAGGTTCTTTTGTAACAATACGTTGGTCACTCCTCTTTATCTAATGTATCTGAGGTTTTCCCAATTGTAAATAAATATCTGATATTGCGAGTCAAAGTTGTACAGGCCTGTTTCTGTCGCACATCGAGTGAGCGCTGGGCTCGTCAACGAGCCGAATCCAGCCGAATTGAATCCTTCGTTTAACTTTATATACAATTACGAAGGTATGCCCTTTTTAAACTTCTAAATTTAATTATTAAATTATTTGCCTTGATAATGCCTTGATGATGCCTTTAAGTACAATTATAAATACTATTAGAGGTAAAAGGTTAGCACGTTTTACTCTTTGGAAAATATCAGCTAAAGGCTTCATCGCGTTTTACTCGACTCATATTGGTGGATGTATTTTAAAAGCTTGGTTATCTATTGTCACGTATCAGTTTGAATGCTTTGGCGTAGATAATAGTTACGGAGGAAAGTAGACGTCTTTGTTAAATTGATTGTCTTCGCTGACACCTACATCTTGGAACATATACAATTTTTTGTAAGTAGCGAAAATGAGTTGCAAAATGGACATAGATTGACGTTACCTCTTCTAAGTACAGTTCGGCCGCTTAAGCACTTCATACTGAAAGCAAACAGTGCTCTTCGAAAATTATACTAATTAAGAAGCTGTTATACAAAAAACCTGGCTTTAACAAATAATATGATAACGTAGATAAACTTATCCGAGCTTAAAAATTGCTATATATGAAAAAAAACCCCGTTGTCACGGCATTTCGAGCTTATTTATTTTATCTTTAAATGTGATAATACTAAAATAGGATCGTAGTGAAATAATTAATTCAAATATGCAGTAATACTATTGAGACGCACTTCTGTTTACAAGAAAGAAAATGTGTTTCATAGAAAGGGGAAATTGTATTATTGTTTCAAAATACATATGAATATACAATTCATGCAAGATATTGTATATTAATGGAAGGTATCACGAGTTTTAGTGACGTGAGCTGAATTGTGGATGCTAATAATTGATAGGCACTCAACAACGAATGTCCCGTCAAGGGTACGAGTTTTAATGTAAAGATTAGAGTTATTAAAAAATAATGTGCTTTTTTATCTGTATGTGTAACTTGAGTGAAAATAAATCGTAAATCAATTGCTTTCAAGCATTCGATGGACATTGTGTTTCAAAACCGTGTATATTATATAAACTTTATGCAAAAAAAACTATACAGTTCGAAACGTAGGTCGGTCCGTTGATCTCAAAAGCTCGCTTCGACTTACACGCTTTATTTCTGACCCTTTAACACGTCATACTTGGGACGCATCAACGTGTTTTATTGCTGATCAATCAGCCGAGACTACGACAGCAAAAAAAAGAAAGCTTTGACAGATGGCGCCGCGGCAACCGATACTGGAGCTATTTGTATTACACGTAACCGAAAATATGACACACGACACGGCGCGGTATTCCTCGATGTGATCCGCGAAACCGAACGACGGACGTGTTGTCGAGCTATCACAGCGAGCGAACTTTTTGAGTATATGAGAAGTGTACAAGGAAATATTTACACTGCCGGAAGCGCTTTCGTGAAAGTGACGCTGCGCGACCATTTGATCGGCGCATGTAATTTAAAAGGATCACGCAAAAGAAACTAGCACGCGTGTTAGTTTGTTTTATGCAAGGGTGTAATTACCATGATTTTTATAAAAATATTGACCAGACAGTTTTCTTCCGAATAAATGTATAGAAATTTCTTGTATTTTTCTACGCAATTTAATTCTACGTGTACCGTGTCCCGTTTTACAAAGGTTGTCGTTAGCTATGGGTAAGCTACGCAAGCACGTTAAATACGGGACTCGAATAGATAACCACATTGAACCACACGTCAAATGTCTCTGGCCAAGGAAACTTTACAAACAATGGGTCCCGGTCGGCATCGCGTCGATGGTTGATCCAAGTCTTAGCGCGGTGAAGAATACCAGATCGTAAAGTTGGTCAGCATGGTGGAGTACCTTGTCACTACCTCACGGCTGATACGAGACTCGGGGCTCTAACCCACTGCTCTGTAATGTCTAACCACTGCTCTGTGTCTCAACTACATCCGGCCGTCGGGCGCGTATAATCTCACCGTATTAGTGACGATCGCTAAGTCTCTGACCAGAATCGTGCTAGCGTGGAGGGTTCGAAACGCGAGCTCTTTAACCTCGATTTCGAAGATTATAGGAAATCATATCGCAACAAATGGACGATAAAGACTCGGGTCAAAAGTGTGCTATCTGGAAAAGTTCATCATGACTGTAACCGAACTTTCGAGTTGCAGATCGAGGGCGCTGTTGTGTGAGCGGATCGAGGCATCGAGTGTAAAGTTGCCTCGGACGAGTAACTTTCTGGTCCGGTTGCCGGGTGACGGCGGCGCGCGCAGTCTTCCGCGGGCCGCGCCACGCGACGCGCGCTTTGCTGAAAGCTCCGCGAAAGCCTCCATCGTGAAACATGTAAACAACGGAAACGTAACCTGACGATTTTGATAACGAGTCGTCGTTTCCTTCTCTCTTTTCAGCTACTTCTAGAGCGATGCTCTGCATCTAAAGTTTTCGCGTGTTTCCGGCCAGTGCTTTGGTAAATTAATGTGATCTACGGCGTTATCGGCGTCGATCACGCCTCTATCAAAGTTACGTTTATTGATGCCATTCGGTATGTAAGTGGCTTGCGTTTCGATGTAATTTGACATGGAATGCGGGTGTGCAAAATAATTTTGACTGAAAAGTGTAGTATCATCAGTAATGCGTATATTAAAGTAATTGATAATTCGTTGTGTTCCTGTATTAATTTCAAAATAAAGTTACTGATAGAGACGAAAAATTAGATAAGCACAAAGGGCGACATATTGTATAAATTTATTTAACTAAAATATTATTACTACCGTTAAAGTATAAAAAAGTACAATGTATCATACGAATAAAAATATTTATTTAAATTGCGGAAGTTCAATTTAGATTAATTAGATCAGTGAGAGAAAAGACCCGAAGAAATGAATTTGTCTTTGTGGAAGTAGAATTTATATCAATATAAATGTGCTCAAGGGTTTATCTGCCCACAAAGAATTGATATTTTTCATCCGACTGCAACGTTTCGTGCAGACAGGCAACACCTCATGAATAGACCCGCATTACATATTTTCATATCACGACTGTGACTCCGCGACATTTATCGGTGCGCTGTTGTTCGTTAAGTCGCATTTATAATATATCGGAACTGGCAAATAAAAGTAAATATCAGTTCCATTGTTGTATTCAGTATATTTGTCTATATAAATGTACGTCATGACATTGATATCGTTGATTATGTAACATTTTTATTTTATTTGCGCCTCTGTGACATAACATACATACCTTCACATGGAACGAATGCAACCTTCATTCAACGGAAAATCGCATCACTTTTATATTTAGAAATTTAAAAGTAGTTATTTGTAGAGTTGGATACAAAAAATAGAGATTTTAGAGGTACAAAATTGAATAGTTATGTATATTGTTAACTGCGAATACGGAACCAACAATCTTTTTAGATACACTTACCCGGAAAACAGTAGATTACTTATAAGGCAACCTAAAGCATTTCTGCTTCAAAAGAAATTATATTTTAGGTAAATACAATAACGATAAGGTTGACTTTTAAAAATAAGTTTATTTGAGACACGGCTTAGTATTAAAAAAAACGGCCAAGTACGAATTGGATTCGCACACAAAGGGTTTCGTACCCTCGTAAAATATTGAACACTACTTACTATTTAAGAATGGTTGATAAAAAAAACAAGAACAATTATTAAGATTGATATGAAGAAATACAAAAATAGCCGATAGAAAACACGTTTCGGATATAGGAATCCCTAATAATTCTTATTTTTTTTCATTTTTTTTTAATAACGACTTCAATAGTACACACTGTGAAAATTTGAGTGTCTTTCAATTGCAATTATTAAAATCGAGCAAAAAACGCTAAAAAGGTAAACACGTTTCTTGTATTGGCAACCCCTTTGTTTCTTAATTTAATTTTTATTATTTTTTATAATAGCGCCAATCTATTACGGTTCTTGAGATACAACCCGCGGACAGACAGACAGACAGACGGACAAGCAGATAGACAGCGGAGGCTTAGTAATAGGGTCAAGTCGACACCTTTTGAGTTTAGAATCCGAGAAAGGATAATACATTACAAAATAGCATTTCCTGTATAGGAAAACTTTTAAAATAATATTTCAAGCAACATAAATAAACATTTCGCACATTTTAAACTACTGATTGTTGATATGGACATAGACGCACGGGTTTGCGTTTAAAGTTCCTATTGCGAAGAGCATATTCCATTTGATACCTGATTATTCGATAGAAAAACACATTCTTAGTTGCTGTCACACGGGTTCATCAATCATCTCATCACGCCACATGCAAAATCGTTGACACTGTCTCGCTTTTGTTGATCGTAGGTGACACCCTTCGTTGTATAAAACGTTTATTAGGGTCCGCCTTAAATAGGTGTTAATGAAAAATCTGTTCTTTAAGGTCTCTCTAGATATTTGAGTGAACAGCGACAATTACTCAGATATCGAAAAAAAAAAACGAATAATAAAGTTTATTCATTCATATTTTACATCACTGTGTACTTCATACTTTTGGTTTATTGAACGAGTATCTTAAGTGCTATTTTGGACTACTGTTCGACTCATTCGTTTAATGTACTATTTATGATAATGAAAATACATGTTTTTTCTTTCATAGAACCCATTTTTTTTTAATTACCTAATATGTCAATTAAAGTAGTATTCTGATTCGGTAAAATAGGCTTGAAGATAGTTAAGGGAGAGAAACCATTTCGATAATATGATAACGGTGAAGTGATAAAACGCACCTCCCTCCTTTTACGTCGCCCGGTCACGCCGTTAACCATCATTCCTTTCTTGTTCCTGCTTTCGATGCCGATCCTGATCATGATTTTGATTCTGGTTTTGGTCTCTATCCGGTTCTGTCAGATTCAGTTCTGATCAAAAATACATATCATAAATAAAATAGCAGAGAAACTGGATGAAAACTATTCTATACGTTACTCTAGGGAATAAATTATTACCGAACTAAATTTTATCATATTCTTTTCTGTCGTTTTTGTGGAGTTGCGAATAAATGCACAACCAGACAGAAAGACAAAAAATCCAAAAGCCATTAAGCGACAGTGGGCTATTCTACTTCACATCTAGCAGTACCCTTTAACACCATGTGCGACTGTCAACGCATCGTAGAAGAGAAATTTAACTTGTAAATCCCAAAGTCGAACTGTCTAGGGTTGATGACTCTTCTGTATTCGTTTTTGTCTTCTCTTCTAAGAAATTTAAGAGTTGAATAGACGATCGATTCAGGGAATATGTGGAAGTCCAGAAATCGCTGATTATTTATGGTACTGATGAGGCTTAGGTCTCATGATAAATTCAGGTTTCATATATGAAAAAGACGGCGACGGTGTTTCTCGCCGGTATTTCTCCTTCTTAGTATTTCCGGCGGATATAATCAAGCACGTTTCAACTGTCAATCAGTATGTGAACACTTTATGTTGGATAAAAGTATTTTGTGCTTTCCTTCTTCTTCCCATATAGAGATAATCTGGCTCGGCAGGGTTACAAGGATTGTACCAACTTATGTAAAATAAAAAATATTTGAACGTGAAATAACGGTACAACGGTGGAGTTTCATATAATTTTTGTTTGTAAGGTAATGTTAAAATAGAGACTTATAAGAAACAGGTAGATGTATTTCTTCCCTTTTATATTTATCATAGGGGATTATTAGGATTGTATTTAGATATTTCGTTTAAATCTTTTGTTGGAAATGTTTCAGGTCAACTTTCTGTTTATCTACTGCTTATGCTTAAAAAATACAATGAATTGCACACCATTATTTTGAATTCAACAATTTATTATTACTATTAACATAACCAAAAATGATACAAAAACCGGAATATTGCTATATTGCGTAATCTGTTTGCTAACAAATTACGCAATTCAATGTAATTGCAATTACCGTTTAATCAACGTTAACAATAAATTTTTTCTAACTTTACATTAAGCTACGGATCTACGTAAGTTCAACAGAGGTGTCAAGTCAGTGTTAATATCGTTTTCACTAAACATCTTCAAGCCTTTTTATACTATCTTATTCGACATACTCGCCACTTATGCACCGAACGCATAACGATGTAATATATATTTTTTTAAATTTCGTTAGCGCGATCAAAATTTAATAATTTTGCGAATTACCACCCTCAAAAGAGACTTACGTGGTATACCTCAAGAGACGTATTAGTAAGTGCGTGGGGCTCTTTATGGGATAGGGCTGTGGTGGTATTATGGCGGATGGCCCCTTCGGCGGCGCCCGGCAGCGGCAGTGGGGGCGCAGGCGGCGCTGGCGCAGGAGGCGTGGTGAGAACTTATTTTTAACTTAATTTTCAATAAATTGTGGAAGTATTAGAATTAGAACTTTGTCCTCTATTTTTTTATAGTAGTGCAATCAACTAATTTTTATTTTAGGAGCAGTTCATTTATTATGTAAAACAATTGTAACACTTTTTACCTCCTCGCCCCTATGTAACAAACGAGATTAATTAAATATAAATAAAAACTTAAAACACGCTTCAATAATAAATCGAACTAAAAAGTAAAAAGTAATGGTTAATATAGGAATAAAATGATGAACGAAAAATATTAGTATTATTGTGAAAAAACGCGGGTTGCTCGATAAATTAGTTCTCGAAAATATTCGATCGGTGTGATTAGTCCAAAAACGATATGAAAGACATGGCACAAAGCGCTCCACGCTTTTTTTTCAATTACATTAATATTTTTCGTTGATATTTTTATTACTACATTAAGAATTATTTTTCACTTTTTAGTTCAATTTATCGTTAAAGCGTATTTTTTCGTAGTTTTTAATTTTTTACTATATTTTATGTTCTGAAATTTTAGTCTCAAAACATATCAATAGTATTTATAACCAAGAGCCTTGATTTTAGAATATCTTACGTGTGGCGATGAATTTAAGTTTATATCATTCATGTCTCTACGTAATTCCCTATTAGCTTTGAGCAATTAAGTTCTTCTATTTGAAGTCCATTTAGTGAACTTCCGCGACTTCAGCTACATAAGCTTATTCGGCAGCAAAAAGAACCAGATAAATAACTGTATGATTTACCGTATAACCTTGCATTGACCACCTGAGGTTGACCTAGCGACATGACATTTTGAAACACCCTCTTTCCATTCATCCTTCGACGCGTTTATATTGTATTATATTGGATTATATTATATTGTATTGAATAATATTTTATGTATTTTCATAAGTTCGACATGTTTAAATTCATTAAATTTCATTAATTTATTTTCCGAATTATTAATTTTTGTAATGTTTTAAGTATCTAAATTTTTTTTTTCAAATTTTCAGTTTTAAATTTCACAAAATTTCAGATACTAAAATTTTTTCAAAATTTTATTTTTAAAATGAAATTATTGTATTGCCATAGGTTCTTGATAAATCTAACAAGGTGCGATGAAATTAAGATATATCAATAAAGTTTAAACAAAGTCTGACCAAACGGTCCTATAAACATAGGAGATCAAAATCGAGTTCAAAGGAGTCGGTTACACAAACAAATGAAGATACAGATGAAACTAATAAAAGCGTGTTTAAAAATAGTGAAACTGGCTTCAGAAACCTTTTAAATAATTGTCTAAACAGGCTTCGAAAATAACTAATAATTGCTTTTGGTGACACAGTTGTGTCTCTTTAGAAGAAGATCTTCATTTTGACTCCGTATTTTACGTTTGATATATTTATATACAGAATATCACCGGTGTGCTTGAAACTCTCATTTGCAATAGTTAACTGCTAACTATTAAAGTTTAAAATTAAACATGTCGAAATTCCTGTAATCTTAGAGATATTAGTAGCATTTGTGACATAAGTTTAATGTCACAAATTTCAATATTTTTAAGACTAACTTAGTTTACTACCAATTGTGGAGTTAATCTGTTTAAACAATTATTTAAATATTTTATGAATGCGGTTTTTATTTTTTTTATTTTTTTATTTCATATTTCTTACTTCAAGAGTAAATATATATTTATAATTTATTTAGTTACTTTGCATATGGATTAAGCCATAGTTAATAAAATCTGTCAGGCATCTTCTTTATTTTTGTGTAGAGCCAGTAAAAAAGCAGATCCGATCCCAAATTTATTGTCCACTGGTAGTCATTCCAGGGTGTTTACGTCTTTAGTTGGCGAGCAACTATCAAATTATTCTCACACAAACTATATAAATTAAATCTATCCTTTATAATATTAAAGTTCTGTAGATCATATAGATCAAAATTCATATAGATCACAGTTTCATTAATTTCTACGATTAAAATTCATTCAACCTATTTACGAGTATATTGTTATTTCTGCTGCACATCTATTGCATAGTTGTGTATCTACTGCACACGCATGCACACGCACGCACACGCACATTTACAGGCACACACGCAGACTGAAAACAATACAGAGACATACGCTCAGAGCGATCGCGGGTTATTTGTTGCTGTTTGTTATTGAAGAGTTCCACTGTCTACCTCCGAAAGTCTTCATCAGATCCTGATATGCCGTACAATCAAACATTCCCTGAAAAAAAAATGCATTTAATAAAGAAAATCTCATTCAAATCAGATCAGTGGTTTTGTACAATATACGCGGACATACAAACGAACATATATACGGGTCGAATACAGGACCTCTTTTATTGAAATCGGTTAAAAATAACAATTGGTCGGTTTAAAATAACAATCCCTTACTTCTAATTAATCTTAGTTAAAGTAGAGTATCTATGAAGATTATAAAGAAATAGTAGGAAAATAAAATAAAAAATACTTTTTTTGCGATTACAAATTTTAATATATCCAAAGTCTCAACAGCCACTCACAAAGTGGATCAGTCACAGAAATATCTCTCTTATGAGTCGGTTCCAGTGCCTCACCTACGACAATAACGTCGTCGACGTCCATCCACTCAGCAGTGTCAACATTATTCTAGACGTGGCATGTAACTTCTTGATTTCTTCCTGAATATGCTCTTAAAGTCTACGATTTTCTCAATTTAATATTGAAGGTCATGAAGTTTTTATAAAGTTTCACAGCTTTTACAATGCGAAGTATTTGCAGCGCACTGAGCAAATTCTCCCGGGCGGGAATGCTGCCGTGCTGCGGAGACATTTTTCGAAACTATATTCGTCAATTTACCCATTTTTGGGTACATTTACGTTTTTTGTACATTTTATTTACGTTTGTACATTTGTACATACATTTTTCATATTTATTTACATACATTTTTCATATTTATTTATATACATTACCCGTGAACTTAGGAACCATGAAAATTCCTCCCATCCTCTTGTAAGAAGATTTAAGACATGTCTAACGTAATAAATGAACAACTTCACAGTTGTCTATAATTATAATAGGTATATTATATTTGTCCGGAACGGCCATAACAGATATCCGATTATAATGGCCCATAATTATTTTATTATATAATTGTATATATATATAGAGTAGCTAAGATAGTCGTATTTATTCAATAAAAGGTTCTATTTCGTTTTTATTATTACATATAGGGGTGTATGATCAGCGACGCGTGCATTAAAAATGAAGGCCCCTTTCCCGCGCAAATTTAATATATAGTAATGAAGCGGGGAGGGGGGTCATATATATACCCAACAAAGAAAAAATCAGCTTTACTCCGATTGTACGCGTCGCTGACTATAGCATATCGGATTTTTATTAAGTAAATAGGATCATATAATTAAATATATAAGGATTTGTATGCAAATACATCAAATATAACGTCATTTTAAATAAAGAACAAACGGGGAGCGGGGTATCGTTTGACCGTTAAAAAACCGTTAAAAACCGTTAAAAGGCAGGGATATCGGGAACACGTAATCCTCACCTCCACTTGCATCCTTACATTAGTAAATACAAGTCAAACGAAACTCTGCTCCTCGGTCAATAAGTAAAGTACAAGGTCTTTATTGAACCTGCTGGCTGAAGATCAACATCGACGGTTGCGGCCAGCGCACAAAGTGTACCAGGTCCCGTACAATATTCGTAAGAATGAAAAACGTTATCTACAATGCTTTTGGTGAACCAAACCACAAAATAATAACGACCCTTTGTATTTTATAGTTAACATCCCATAAAAAAAAAGCCTGTTGGAAAAAGTAAAGTAAATATTTAGATCTAACCACCTTGTAAGTTTAAATAGTTTTATTTTTTTAAATACTTCAATAATTTCCAAAATAACAAAAAATCTATATAACATTTTTAAATCTGTTATCCGTAACTAAAACGAGTAGTTAGATATCTGGATTTCATTTAACCTCCAAAACTCAAAAACAAAAAAAAAAGAAAAAGTGTGGAATCTGATTCAGAGACAATATCAGCTGAAAGAAAGGGACATTCACATCCACGTATGTTTGGTATAAATTTTAAGTCAAGTGGCGTCCATTAGCGTCTAATTTATATATATAGAAAATGAGTAAAGGGTGACCCTTTTACCCTTTCGTTCCGATAATGGGCTTCTAAGTGGGGCGCTGGGCCTTATTTCAATCATTGATCTTGATAATATAAAATTTTGAATGCGTACACGTTAAACCCAGCATTTAAAGTTTTCCGGCAATTTTAAAAAGGATATTAACTATTAGCGATTTTTCTATCGATAGCGTTTATATATGTTCATCTGACTTTTACAAATTTTCAGTTGTGTAGTACCCATTTTTTTCTACATCACATTTTTTACAAGTGCTTTAGAAATATCTGCATGGTCTTATACGGTGCTTCTAAATGACTGTATTTTCTTGACAGGCACAGTCTTTTTATTAGATATCAATATTTATTTTATTATTAGAAATATGTACATATTGTTAATAATAAAAATTATCGTAGTTATTATCACAACGGGCATGACTGCTCCCAGGAATGGTAATCAACTCTTACTAGAAGAATTGAAATGGAAATATGCAAGGATTGGATCGAAAATGGAAAACGATTCAAAATTTTATCTTCGAGTTCGGGTGCGGATTCCAGTAAGCTTCCTCCCTGTGAATTGGACCGGTCAAGGGAATTAATTGAATTCGATTTACTTTACAATCGCGATCTCTACTTCATCGAGCCCCGACTTGCAAAGATAAACTTTGTTAACTAAAACAGTTGTTGACTCTCAACGTAGATCTCTCTCTCTCAACTCCTATGAAGTGTAGCGTTGAAGTACGAACAGCCAATATACGTGACTAGCGAAATGCCGTTTTATTCGGAGTTAGATATCCTTCTGAATTAGAAAATGCGAAAGTGCACGCTTCAAAGTTTCATTTTTACATGACAATAGCAAAAATAATAAATGTAAACAGAAATATTATGGCTTTTTTTGAAAATATAGACAATGATTGTACAGTTAAAAAAATTTAAGAAACCCCCGATATAAAAAAAAATGTAAAAAGTGAAAAAATTAAATTTCTCTCTGTTTTATTAAAAGAACCTATTAATATTTTTACAACGAGCGGCCACAACGTCAGGGGATCGACACGTGAAAAATTATGATCAATCTTCTTTTTATTTATTCATTTTATTTACTTAACGGTGCTCGACGTGGAGATGCTCACTACCAAACATTAATAGATATTTTTAATTAAGTTAAAAGACCAAGATAGACATTTTATTTTTTAATTACTTCATTTTTATTTTATGTCGGGGGTCACTTTAAATTTTTAAATTCATGTTTTGATTCGTTCTTTTCACATTACTCGCGGACCCTAATTCTAATAGATAGTTACTATTACCACTAACAAAATACATTTTCTTAACCATTATTAAAGATTTTGGTAGGGCCACAACGCACATTTTGAGTTTCAATTTAAATTCATTTATTATTCAGATTTCTTTTCTTTTCTTTGATGTTTTGTTTCGGAAATACGTGATTAATGTAACTTTTTTTTGGAATTTCTCTTGTAATAACAGGTTATATTGGTGGTGACCGATTACAAAGAGGATTAATTTTATTCCAGGAAAAATATACTACTATATACTACAATTTGGTCACTTGAAGTTAGTATATGTAATTAGAAGTAATATAACACCCCTCTTTTTGCATCAAGGGTTATAAAAATGAATATTAACACACATTACCACACCATATCGTACAGTCGATTATGTACTTTTATTAAGTATCCACCCGTAGAAATTTACTTACACGATCTAAGGTTTAATGTGGGAAATATATTGTACTATATCTATTAAATCATTTAGGCGGTTAAAAAACAGATTTTGCACTAAGTCAATATGCATGTCTTAGCAAAATTATCAAAGTTACCTTGTGGCCTAGATCTTCATCTACATCATACTCAATACCTTGTCACTAAGACTTATCTTATGAGCCAAAACACGCTGTATCTGCAGTAAATTTCTGAGGAATTGAGCAACCACGGACTACTAGATACTACAGAATCAGCTCAAAGTCAGTATATCTTGGCAATATCACTGAAGTAACAGCACAACGAATTTCCAATCAATCGTTTTTGTGGAAGTTAGTAACACTCTTTTGTCACGTAGGAAAGGAGTTGATTGTCATCAAACGCCTAAACAGATCTTCACAAATTATAACTAGGAACCACTACCTTCCCGTCAGCTTTCAAACAAAAAATCGCATCAAAATCGATTTATTTGTTTATAAGCTATGATGCGATAGATAGATACACAGATAGACAGATACATAAACGGACATATTTGCGTCGGAGGTTAAAAAGTAAATAAATGGAAATGTTAATTTTAAAAATAAGTTTGACTAAAGTCGATATTTTCCTATCACACACGTTTTATACAAAGAAAATTCAAAGTTAAGGTATCTACAATTATTGTTATTATTATTATTCTGGGTATTGTTTTTGACATAAAATATTGCGGTCAATAAACGATAAAAACTATACAGATTCAATTGCCTTCTGTTCTCAGAAGTTTTAAGCCAATGAAAAAAATTAACTGAATCAATTAGGATTCTCTAGAGTTGTCGTGATTTCGTACCACAATCAAATTAATTAACGTTCACGTTTTTTTTTCTTATTTGAAAGACCTAAAATCTTATTAAGTTCGATAATTAAAACGTAAGTCTCCACCTCTTCAACTGATCCGTTTTTTAAAGAAGTACTAATGTCGTAAATGATAACGATTTATGACGAACAAGGTCAACGTTTCTAGTGGGTATTATAAAACATGGGTATTATTGAAACATTTGAGTTTTGCAAATTGTATTTTTGGCAACACAACACGGATGGGAAAGTGATATAATATTTGGCACATGACTTTATGCTACAATACTGAAATTAAGAATTGAGAATGTTGTTTTCTCATACTCTAAATAATTTAATAATGTTAGTTAATAAGGAAAAAATGTACACGTTACTTAATTTTTTTCAAGAAACTTGTCAGTACTTTCTGTGTTTTAAAAGAGATATGTAGTATTAATGGACAATATTCTCTATGTAAAACTGCAACAAACAAATAGTTCAGTATATACATTCAGATTCAGATAAGGTAATTTGAATGTGATTGATGTATGCAGCTGGAGAGCCCTTAAGGTTGTGGTTAACATAATAATAATGAAAACTCACGCCTATTTTCCAGAAGAGTAGGCAGATACTATAGATTTCTACGTGGTACGATCTTTGCATGTCTGTCTCTCTTGCTTCACCGACATCCATAAATCTTTTCATGCAAGTTCACACGTCCTATTGCAGTAACCATGTCATCTATAACTGGGTTCTCACACGCAAAAACATTTTTGAACTTATTCTTTCAGTACTCTTTCACACGATTTTCTTAATTCAGTAAATATTCATCAACATCTCTAATCACATTTATATATGGTGCCTAGGAATTATTCCGGGTCTTTTTCACCACATTCCAAAACAGTTTTTGGTTTGTCCGGAAATCATCCGAGAATCTCCTCTCATATCATTGTCACTCTTTCTTCTTTTCACGCTTTTCTCAGCTCTCATTTTTGGATCTTTCAGTATCTTTAAGTTCCTCTTTCAAATTGTGTTTTCTTTGCACTCTGTGTTTGGCCTTTGCAGGCAGTATATCCAACCACGCTTTTGTCGGTTAAAAGAAGGATCTTTTCACTGACATTTTTTTTTCCACCATTCATTATCTTTCTTACTAACATGTATTCTTTTATTCATACCTTTTTTGCTTCGTCTACTAATACAGATTTTTTACATTCCACAATTCATAATGGTCGTAATGGTTGACACATTGTGATGTTATAATTAATAAAAATGTAGATAATCGAGATAAAAACAGTAATCGAATCGCAAAAGAACTTGGCATTCACCACTCAACAGATTAGAATCGACCACATCAAAGAGAATTTGTAAATTTGCGGTTTTTCCTGTCATATTACATGGATGAGAAATACTCGGGAAACAGATTTTCCATGAGCTAGATGTTTCCCGAACTAAACGAAATCGATCTAATTTTGAAGACATTAGTAAAGGATTCTAAAAAATAGATACCTACAACAATAATGATCTAAAATAATTTTGGTCTAAGCCAAGTTAATGCTTTTGTCACGTTGCAAAATGAGTCATTTTGATGTTCGCTGCCAGCAACCAGTATATCTAAAACAAACACATAAAGAAGAACAACCGAAATTTGCTAATAGAATAGGGTTTTGTTTTCTATCACGCCAGTGTCCGGCCGCGTACGTTTTGTTGATTAAATAAAAGCTAATGGAGCTCGGCTTCAAAGTTTTAATGCGTCCTCCGCAAAGACACACGGCACCTTCCGATTGTCATTGAACTGGAATAGCGTCACTAAAATCTTTATGTGGAGTACAATTACATAAAATGAGTCTGCAGGAATCGTTTTAATCGATTTTTCGTATATAAATTTCTAGAGGTTTATATTAATAGGTAATTTTTATGACCTGGAAATAACGAAAAATAATTATGTAATAAATTACGTGACATTATATTTTGAACGGGTTAAATTTTGTTATTTTTAATCGCCACGATTGGAGCGTGTTCGGCTAATATGAGAATCTTTTCCACGGGTTTCGGGGTAGTCTTGAATTTATTCGCGAGTAACACGATTTCGCCGACGTCAATGATAGAGATCATCGACATCAAGGCTTTGATGTCCTCGGAGGACGAGGTGATCGGAGCGCTGTTAATTGGCGGGTCCTCACGGGATCCTGCCGTTGCTTTCGCGTGGGATATATTATCCATGAACGTACGCGCGGGTGCTCGGCGTGGCGCGGTCTGAACGGGTGGAGGTGTTTTCTTTTTATTATTTAGGGTGGGTTTACGTTTAGGTGCTCGCGGATAACCTAAATAATTGGCCGTATGGCCACCTGACTTACAAAGAACGCAGGCGGGTGGCCCGTCTGTGTCTTTGTTGCGAGTGCTCGCTGTAGTACCATGGTTGCCCAAGCACTTGACACAGCGAACTCGCTGATAACAATTTTTGGACGAGTGTCCATAGAGCTTGCCATTAAAACATTGCCCTGGAATGCTCTTTTTGTGAGGCTACTCCACTTTAATCCCGAGAAGGGAGCATACTATTTTGACATTGTAGAACATACGCTTAGTAGCGTTGTCGATGGATGTTGTATTAGATGTTATTAATACAAGATCTAGTGGCTCACGGGCGCGATTTGTAATTCGACGCACCGATTGTACCGGGATGTTTTGGATGATGAGGTCTTGTTTGACCTCTTTTATCGGGAGTTCCTTTCGTACTCCTCGAAGGATGACACGAAATTCAAGGAGTATGTATGATATGCGACTTTGACCGTCGCGAGTAGGGCGGATAAATTCCGGAAGTCCGGGATAGCCGCCGGTTAGACTTTTAGGTCCCTTGATGTATTACGGGCATTTGAGATGATAATGCTTTTAGAAGAGCATTTTTTTGCGGACTTATGACCATCGGCTTTTATCGTGAATAAATAAGGATGGCGGTTTTTGAGTTTTCTTAAGGGTGGGGATCGCGATGACGTCAGTCTCACCAGTCGCAACTTTGGCGGCCGTTGTCGCCTTCGCCTTAATGACCTTACTAGTCTGCGACGAGTTCTCAGGCTTGAATGTCTTAGCGTTTTGAGATGCAGGAACGTCCTGGGAGTTTGACTTCCCGACGGTGCGCCAGAGAGTTGAATAATAGGTATCTTAAACAGCGGGCGTCGCGGGAGCGGCGGTGCTGTGAATGGGGAAGCCGAGGTCGACGCCTTCAGTTTTTTTCCGGACAGTTGGATGAAGTCCGATTCGTACGTGGCGAACAGCCATGGCTGGCGGGGCTTTCGCTTTGTGACTTGAGTGAATCCCTCTTCGTCTGAGTCGTTTATGTCATTGAAATCATCGCTCCATGAATCGGAGCTTAATTCCTCAAACAGATGTGACTCGTAGGGGCGTTTGGTGGGTTCCCTATTGGGATTTGTATCGACCTCCACTTCGGGGTCGGAAGTAGGTTGGGCTGATCGGGTGAGGCCGGAGATGAACAGTACAATTCAAAATCCCGAAGGAGATCGAGGTAACCGCGCTCCGTGAGAAAATCCTTGAGTCCTTTCCTGTCCATTATGGCAGCCGCGAGAGTGCCCGCCCGTAGCTAGACGCTTCCGCAGCGCACCACGTAGGATACCACGACGCGACGACCGCACAGAGCGCAGGCCGAATCGTGTGATAAATAAGCGAAACGAAATCTGGGTAGGGAAGAGCGCAGGGGACACGTATCGCGACGCGGCAGGGCCGCAAACTACCCGACGCGCACGCAACGCTCGGCGCGATCCCGCAGGTGAGGGTCGCGGCGCCGCGTGAGTTATCGAATGATCGAGCACAAGCCGGTTGTTGACACCATTAGGTTGCCCCGACTAAAGATGATGCAGTCTCGTCGCTGTTCACTTCACTGTACTCGTTGTGGCTCATCGGACACCTGTACACACACAACACACACTTCGGAGCGAAGGCCGGACGACGACCGACAGCGATGCCGGAAGTGTTCCGACTTACATAGGCGGAGGTGTGTTACCCCCTCCACTGTGCGGCCGATGGGCGTCCTTCCCCCTGCATGAGATCCGCGCTTCATCATTATTTATTTATTAAAATAAATAACACTACTATTACAAAACAATATTTACAATATAAAGCAATAAATAAAACAAAACATTTACTACAACTCTAGACTGTGTCCGTGATATAGAGCGCCTATAACATGTACATCGTATGCTATGCTTATCCCGTCCTTCCTTTATTATTGTTTCAACCTTTGTCCTTATATCCTCCATTTATGTGGTAGCGAGCTGGCCGTATGCTCTTATTGCCTATTTAACCTAATTTTCCGGTAATACAGCCATACGATTCCGGCTGCTACAACCGGCATGGATATATCTGTCCAATATGTCACAGGTCATATTGACCACCTATAGGACCTGTAATGAACCGAATATGTTCATTCTATCTTTCAGGGATAATAAAAATGCATCACAACAACAAATATTTATTGTCTTTCCAAATCATTCCCAGGTGTCCGCGCCGCCTATCCCCACTCTACCTATCATATTCTATCTCGCTCACACGAGGATGATTGCAATACCTTGCATTATTGCATCATGCGATTTACATATGTGAATTGTGTTATATACAATTCGATAAATTAAAATGATTACAAAATTACTTTAATGCACTATACAGACATGGTCCCTTATAACTCACATATACCTATCTATACAATCTGTGTGAGCTAAGCCTATATTTACATTTGACAAAATATATATTTATACAATTAAAACACAAATTTACACTATTTATGATGTCGTCGTCCGTAACATCATTACACACTATATATATATATATATATATATGGAATATATGTGTGTATATTCCATTATTAAAAATAGGTAATGTACCTATACATGGACATATGCTTGTAAATACACTTGTAAATACGCAAACACACATACTATAGCAAAAGTGTCGTGACGCTCAAAATGTTACAGTTTTTTCGGTTTAGCTTTCTTTGGCACTATTGTTAAGTTGGCCGTTCCAAATTACGTAATTGATTTTTTTACAATTAAAAATATACGTTTGACGGTAATTGATTTGGCGTAAAAAGAATTAAAAACGTAATTTGGAGGAGCCAACTTAACAATGATCTCTTTGGGAAAGAGAGCAGAGTAAAACGTGCACCAAGGAACTCGTTTCAAAATGTTATAATTGCCTTTATTTCATTAAATTATTTCCTTATTAAATTTGTGGGAACTACTTATAATAATGCAATTTTGTGCTCAAATTGCAAATCAAAAAGTCGCACACGTCCTTGGTTAATTCAATATCGATAATAGATTGAGACGCTAAGAAGAAAATGACGTGTACAAATAGCATTCGCACACCGAAACTACCACACAAACCTCATCACGTACATATTTCAACTATCAAGTTTCTCAATATTTTTTCTGTTTGTGACACGGATATAGCTCTCGTGTGACAATACGTATTGTATTGTCGCACGAAAGTCTTCTCAATTTTGTGTACCTATCGACTTATCGATTGCATACTCTAACATCTCTATAACGTAACTTCATTAGAAACTAGGTTTAATGCGTGTGCATGTAGCATAGTGTCGATGAAATTTTTGTCGTTGAAGTTATTTAAAAGACGCATATTTCTGTCTTTGTTGGTTCATTTTTTCTTTATTAAATCTTATTTTCATCGTTACGAACCGATAACGCATACGAAACGCGTTAAATTTCAAGCCGCAATTCACAAAAAGGTCGTGGGTACTCAAAACTACAGTAAAACGCGTTGTCAATTTTGACAACATTTACATAATACGGAAATTTTCGTTCTATCGATATTTGTCGATGACATGTCAATAACCATAATAAAACTAAGATACGTAATAGAGTTGTCGATGAAACTCGTAATATTCATATAGGTTCTAAAATCAATATTACTTTATGATCTTCAGGAGTATAAAAATTGAAACTAGTCTATCGAACAAGCTGCTTCTATAGTCGTGAGGACTAAATTAAACAACATCTTCTATTTATACGCATACTCTAACTATATGGTCACTGGTCTTAAGTACATAATATATTAAATTAAGTACATTTTTATTTAGATATTTTTCTTTTCCATTTTAACATGTGGGTTTAAACGGGCGGGGTATAATTGAGCTGGTTGGCTTTTAATTACCTTCGTAAATATTTCTGCGCCATCGTTAGCGGTGTTTATGTTTCCTTTGAGCTTGTCTCGTTTCTCCACCTCTCGAGGGCATAATAATGCCCTTGAGAGAGTTTCGACAAGGAACCTTGCATTTTTTCGTGAACTTGGGATTAATTACAATTAAAAGATCTGGGGTTAGTTCTGGAGTGATAACGAAACTTTATCTCTTATATCGAGGTAAACATAAATATTACACCTGCCTCGAGATTTGTTCACTTTTATAGGATACATTTAATTATAATATAGAAACATAACGAAGTGTTTTGTAAGGATTCCATTGTTCCGTTACGAGAACGAAACTTTGAAAATTGAAATGACTTAAAATATATTCACGCTATAAGGATTTATATGGCTTACGTAGCAAAGGGTACAGAGTACTTACACTAGTTATGTTTTTCAAAACGATGGTGCAATCACAGTTTAATTGAGTTTTCCTAAAGAAAAGAATACCTTATTTCTTTTTACATATCGACGTATCAAGACTGTGTAGGTACTTTTTTTTAAATTTAATCATTTATGAGCGTCAAAGTTAAAATTTAAGGATACGTAATTTAGCACAGCAAGTGTTTATATTTAAAAAAACAGAAAACTTACCCTTATATTTAGTGCTTAATACATTTAATTAAGAATACATTTTATATAGCCTGAGTTGACCTTGTAGAAGTTTACAATCTATTGGTAATGAAGTCGAATTCGCAATTAAGGTACATGCTCTGGTATTTACGGTGTATTTAAACATAAGATTTTCACTGAATGACTAACTGATCGAATGATTCCAAATCCAGCGGTTTGAGCTATGCACTAATATGTCATAACAGTGTATTTTATATTATACTCTTCGATATAATTTATTAAATTTTTCACATGGATTTTGTTGTAATCTAGGAAAACGTTAAAAATGGGATTTTGGAAATAAAACCCTCTAAGAAGTGAAAATGTAAAATTCTAGGGAATAAAAACACTAAAGGCATGTTTCGGTGGTTTGGCCATCTATCTGGAAAGGATGAATGAGAGTGGACTGACAAGACAAATGTATAGAGCGAATGTGTGTGACGGAAAGGGCGGCAAGGGTCGCCCTAGAAAATCTTATGCTGACCATATTAGTGGCATATTACAAAAGGGCCAATTTAAGCACCTGAAACCGACGAGGTAGCATGAAAAAATTGATGGATGTCAGCGAAGCAAGAGAGATATGCAAAGATTGTACCATGTGGAAATCTATAGTCTCTGCGTACCCTTTTGGGAAATAGGTGTGAGTTTATATTATTATTGTTATCATAAAAACATTAAACCGCTAACGTTACATATGTGTACAAATTCCCAAATACTTGGGTCTATAAATTTGAATTTATTAATAAGACTTGCTGTTATTATATAATCTAGCGCTAAGAAAGTGTTTTTTATAAAAGCGATGGGTCTGAAAACGATTAAATATTGTTGCTTAGAAAATTTATGCTTTATAAAAGTTATTCCTAGTGTTTTCATTAAAATCTTTTAACTTAATCATGCCAAGACACATATGCACTCTTGTTATTAATTTTGAAACGAAAAAAAAGTAACCAAGTGAAAATTGCGCTGACGCAGAGAGACTTCTGTGTTTATAAATCATCACAATACTCTACGTTATCATTCATCGCAATACAGTTTCTATTCTCGGTTATTTTTCATTTACCGTAGGAATTAAAAAACTTAGAATTTTCGTTTAAAGTTCCGTATAAACAAATGACAAAGTCCTTTATTTAATATTACAAAGTTTTAAGCTCATGAGTTTTTGGAGTTAATAAGTTTCGATTTTTATAAAATCATTTAAACGATGACTTTTAAAATTATAAATTTGTGTATATATATTCGTAATTTCCATATATATATACCCGCTTAATATGTCACATGAAAAGGAATTTTTCTTTAAATAATTGTGCGATAAAATGTACTAGCGGATACCGCACTAGACTAAAAAGTTACCTTTTTTTTGCCTCTTACAACGAGCAGGAGGTAAAAGAAAATCTCTGCACAATGGAGAGACGTGTGCAAAGATATTGGTGTAATTTTATACAATTTCCTACGAAACGGCAGCGTCACTCGTTAATTTACGTTTCCATTTTAAAAACTTTCCTTGTATTAAACTGCTAACACTAGATGTAATCCATTCTTTCATTTTTTATACGTTACCTTTGTCATCCCGTTATATATGCTATTTTAATATATTATTTACGGAATGCCAATCGACACTGATTCTTCGAAATGTCAGCACATATATATTGACGCGATGCAATTTTCATTAATGTCCTTGGCTAATTTCCAATATATACAAATTTATTCATAGTTCCAATCGTTCGCTTGCATCTTCATGACATTAAAATACAATCATCGCTTATTAAACATCGGATTTTCTAATAACACCCGAGAATTATGACTTACAACGCGCGTAAATAACAGATATTATTTTACCAACCGAAAAGGAAAACAACACAAAAGTTGGCAATCGCATGCGCGTGCAATTACGCGCCAGCCCGCCTTAGAAGTTCATAAATCTTCCGCTAAATTGAGTTAAACGCCCGGAGCTACGTTTTCCGGAACGGGTGAATTCGTGCAAACGTCACGCGTAACAGAAAAGCCGTCACTTTTTAGCGTTTTATCATCAAGTCACGAGACACACGGCAGCCACGGCTTTAAATTTTGGAAGTATTTGACGTCATTAAACTTCTGCCTAAATCGTGGCTTTCAAAGTTTGAGAAAGCATAGAATCTGATTTGGATTTAGGCGTCCGCCATTTAGTAACTGTTGGTTAAGTTCCAAAGTTACGATAGTTATAACTAAAAAAAATCATAAAAATATCCCTTTGGCATGTACTACTATTAAAAAAAAACAAAAGTTTACACACACAAGTTATTGTCTACTTTTACGCTTGTACCTTTTGATAGTATAACCATTATTTTGAAATAGAAATGACTGAATATTATTTATCAATTATTACGAAATATTAAAATTGCAAATTCGATTATGCTAATAATAATATAAATGATAAAACACTATAATACAATTGTAGTGTTTTCTCATTTATCAAATACTACAATAGCCCCACGGGCACTTTAAAAATTAAGGAGAATTTTTATTTCGCTCCATTCTTACTTCCTTACTAATATTAAAAATGAGGCATTAACTCTGTCTCTCTGTTACCTTTTCACGCTTAAACCACTGAACCGATTTAAGTGTACTAACAGTGTACACCATTTTATAATATGTAAGCAAGATGCGAAAGTGTCTGTCTTTTTATCTGTTATGTCTTCACCACTAAACCACTGTATCGATTTCGATTAAATTTGGCAGGCAGATAGTTTGATACCCCGGAACGGACATAGGGTAATTTTTATTTATTTGTCTGTCTGTTTGTTTTCTCGTAGTACAACAATTAAATTGATTTTAATGAACTTTAGTATACTCATAGAGCACACAATTTTTCAATATACTTTTTCAAATCATACCAAGAGATATCCATAAATAGATTGACTAGCCACCGTGAAGCTGCATATCTCTGTCTGACACACTTGAGAATAGCAAACCGGTCAGTTTATGTCCCGTTTATTCTGATGCAAACACTGGAGCCCCTGTGTCACCTTAGACTTGCTAACATTTACTTACAGACCTCTTTTCTGAATAGAATCATTCATTTTAGTCACTATTTCTTGCTGGTCGCACGCCGCTGGTGCAAGGGCTATTCGGTCTTTGGTGTACAGGAGGCATTTAACAGACAGCTTATCCATTTTTATTTTACACTCATACTATTTCAAATCATACAGACAGCTATATATGAATAGATTGAACAGCCACGTTGAAGCTACACTTCCTTGCCTGTCATCCCTGCGGATGTCGAACCTGTGAATGCATGCCCCAAATATTCTGACGCAAGCGCTGGAGCTTCTTATAGAGATTGCAGTGTCTGTATCAGTTACTTACTTACAAACCACGTACTAACACCATGCATGGATAGGATTCTCCTTAGATGATTTCTTTTCACTTGACCGGAAGCTTTATCCAAATCTACGATATTACTGAAAAGCTTTTACCCTGTGGCCGCAAAGTTTTCCACAATCTTTCGCAAAGACAAAATTTGGTCCCATCTCTTTTCAAAATACGGCTTGCACATTATGATCTGGAAAATCTTGTATTCAGTGTCATACTCAACTCTTTCAATAATTATTTTGGCATGCAGCTTGTCAACTACGCTGAGAAGGCTAAGTACAGTAATTAATAATAATATTATAAAAACATAGCAAATTAAAACGAACTGTAGGGTTATTACGCTGCGTCTTTTTCAGTATTATATCCTCTTAAAATATTACAAATGTCGTGCTTTGTATCGATATTTAGTTTTTTGTAACTCAATCACGCATAAACGGTTTGACAGACTTAGATGAAGTTTGGTATACAAACAGAATATTTTCTAGTTTATACGCGTAATATTTTATATTTTCCCTAATTGTTTTTTGGCACTTGTTTACAAGGAACCGAATTGATATCGAAATTGGGATCGACATCGTAGTCGAGAGCGACAGCGCGATTGAAAAAAAAAAAGAGACGCAGGACTGCAATAGAGAATAAGGCTGAATCGGTACTAACTCGAAACTTACGACATCGAAATTTGAATCGAAGACGGGATCGGATTGGTTTCAATTATAGCAAGATTACTTGATATAGAAAATGAGCAATTGATTATGTATCCACGCAGGTGAAGCTGAGGGGAAAAGCTAGTGGGGGCAATAAACCTTTCATGAGCAAATAAATGAATACAGATAAAGGCGTATGATTTTCTGTATATTTTTAATAATCGTTGCTATTTATTAGTATTTTTGTTATTTTTCATAAGTTTAAATCAATCCTTTGTTGAACCATACCCCACTATAATCTTTTCGAAAATACAAGATAGGACTAAACAAACTTCTTTTTTAGAACCAGTACCATTACTGGTTCTATTCTCTTGTCCATACAAGAAACATACAATCATGGATACCTAATATTAATCAATATAGAGCCTCCAATTTTGGACTATAGTTATTGTACTCAATATCGACAACCTCTAAAACGGATATTAGATGTGAGCGGTTAATTACGCTTTAATTTTTTCATCTTATTTTTATGCCACCGAGAAACGCATGGAGGTCGTATCTCTTTACACATCTCGATTCGCGTAAAACGTCAGTCGCCTGTTTATTCCCTGAAACATTCTTCCCGCGCATACAATTTTTTCTCTGGAACCAATTCACGAGCCTTGGATAGGTATTAGATTTGATGCAACAATAAATTCTGTATTTATCTCTATTTCCAACATTATTTAGTACATTATATGGTACTTAGTTAGGTTGGAAATTAATGTGCTAATACACGACACGGCGAAACCTGGTGCGTAGTGAAATGAGGACAAGGCCGAAATAGATATAGTTGTCGCCGGAACTTGATATAGTTGGCACAGGGTGTTAGAATTAATTGCAGAATACTATTAATCGTCGTGACACTGCGGTAATTTTAACACATCATTTTATTATATTGAAAAAGCGTTATTATATAAAAATCAGTTTCGAAATTAATCCAAGAGTTAAAACCACGCATAACTTGTGACTATTTTCTCACGTTTTCATTTTATAAATCGGATAATGCTTTTCTTGTTTATTAAAATGTTGATGTTTGTAACGCATGTGTGTAATGAATTTGTAAAATTCTGAATTGTTTTGTAATTATTGATTGTAAAAGGCGGTATTAAAAACTATTACTAAAATAAGAAATTACCAATATTTAATCATCATGTATTCAGGACTTAAACATATTTACCAATATTTTTAAGTGCTGAATACATGATTGGAACACATATATTTTTTTTAGCACAACAGGAAATGTTCTACCGAATAAGATTTCTAGGAGATGTGTTAACAAAATTATGAATCATTTCTGAAAATCGCAGTGCCAACCCTGAAGTTGAACACGGAGCTGGCACCCCTAGTACATAAACGCATCGTGAACCGTATTTTCTTCTACCGGAGCCCAATCGCTCGCAAATTGTTCTAGATTACGACAAATTGAATTTCTCACATCGATCGGAAGGAGTCGAGCACGAAAAGAGACGGAGTTAAAAAACAGTAAATGGCGCCAATCGGGGAGGTGGATTTCGCAGGTTCGCGATTGGAAAATATATATCGAATGAATGGGCAATGTCTGATTTCTCATGAAAACATTGAATTTAACGTTAGATCCAAAACAAATCACTAAAAAAATCCCACGTCCACGCAGATAGATACCCCGACCCACATACACAAACATACACAAGTAATTATCCAAGACGACGACATCAATTTTCATAAAAACCTTAACGGTAACAAAAAAAAAATATCTACGAACAGAAAATAATTTCCCGAAATACCTTTATTTTCGATGTCATACTTCAACCTGTCACATCGATGGTAAAGCATTGCCATAATGTAAATATTCCGTAATACAATTACAGGCCCTTTTTAACGAGTCGAGCTTTTACTCGATTCTCTTATTCACTTTATGCCGCCCTTAAAAGGAATATTGACCAATGACAGCTTGAAGCTAGAAACTAAGAGCGTCTGTTTGCTTTAGGTATTCACGTCGTGACGGCCGCCCACCCCGGGGACAGCGCTAGCGTTATTGCCTACATACATTATGTTTTCGCTAACATATTGACAATCCACATCGAGGGTGCCGTTCCGTTTTAAGAGGATACTCCGACGATAGCCGATAGCCTATAGCTTTGCATATACCGAAGCTTTCGTTGACTTTTATTTTTTTCTAGTTCTAATGTGGCCTGTAATTATAGTCATCTTAAATTATTTCAGCCAATAACGTACTCTGCAGCGACATATGATTCAAATGAATATATCCATGCAAGAACCGATGAAATAGAACCACTTGAAACACTCATAAATTAGTATCATTTTTCAGAAAATTTAAATGTATCTAATAAATTAGCGATGCGTTGATAGTTTTTTGAACGATACAATAGTGTCATTTTAATAGCATATACGTTTTCATTAATATTGTCTACGATGACTTTAGTGCATTTGTAACTCGATTCGCAGTATTATATATAGTTTAAGCAACAAATTAGAAATCATCTGGTTTGAGCATTTTCACTGTCGATCCATGCTTTTTTTGTTTGATTTGCCCTCTGCCGATTGTATCAAATGTAAAATCATTAATTTTATTGAAGAGTTTCTGGCTATCCTTTTTTTGATTAGAAAGACGCCGGAGGAACTATTGCCGTAAATTTAATTTTACTCTAGAGGATACTACAATGAATTTTTCAATACTACAGTGAAAATTTAATTTTTTCTCAATGAAGGATCCTGCTTCGGAGCGGATGAGATATAAAACTTTCTACGGAAAAATTTTTCATCAGTCTTGCTAATCTCGTTATAATAAGAAACGCGTGCCGATGGTGTCTCTAAGATTCTTTTTTTGTCTTCTGCAAGGATGGAACACTTATACTTAGATACGCAGACGTCGATAAATTATGGTATGTATTAACATAACATCTTTTTGCACTGTTTACAGCTAAGGTTCCATTATATTATCATATCAAAACCTAGATCTTTCAGAGATACAGTAAAGTGTACTCAAATAAGGAAATATTTATGATTACCCGTAAATTTAGTACTTCCATTGACTTGGCTAGCGGAGGGCTAGCACCGTGCTATGCACCGGGGCCACAAGCTCAGGAAGCCCTTCAACTAGTGAAAAATTCTCCCACCTTTTGTAGGTTGCAACACGTCTTTAATCATGGCAATTCATTTAAAAAAATACAGGGAAATTCCCAAAAAGTTTCGATTTTTGGGGCATCCCCATTTATTTTGTTTTTGTTGTTTGTGCAATGTTGCCATCTTGAAAGATTTGCAGTCATATTTAGCGAAAACAATCTGTTAAACAAATTAAATCTTTATTGGAACGAAAACCTTTTATAGAAAACTTTATTTTATTTTCAAATTAAAATTCAAAAGAAAAAAAAAAAGGCAACTCTTAAAGGATTCCTTTATTGTCCGTCCGTTTGTCCGTTCGTTTATCCATCTGTTAAGATCCATTTTCTCAGGAACACATTGAAGTGTCAAGTTTAAATTATTATCAAATACTGAGGTCTGCATTCCCTTGAAACAGTAAAAAATGAAATTTCTAAATCAACGCAATCAAAAGATACAGACGTCTATATTTCTTTTATGCCGCATATTATGACACTCGTAAGTAAATCAAAATTTATCGGGTACTTCCCGTTGACCTAGAATCATGAAATTTGGCAATAAGCAATGCCATGTTGCCAAAGTTAAGAAAAAAATCAGAAAATAGTAAAATTGTAGTTATTTACAAAAATATTAGTTTTTTTTTTTTTTTAACATCGATGTACAATGTGGTACTATTAATTTCTTTTCCAGTCACCATTTACAAATGTAGTTTACAATTTTATACATAAGTAAAAAAATAAGTTTTTTAATTTAATTAATAATTTTCAATTTCATCTTTAAAAACACTTATATTGTAATTATACTTTTCAGGCACTGATTTTGATGGGACATTTACAACGTAATCGAAAAAAAGGTAAAAGCCCTCGGGACTCGATTCCCGTGCTAAACGAACTATTTATGTACCTAAAAGTTTATACAAAACCCTTGGTGCACGAGACCGACTCGCACTTCACCGGCTTTTTTTTTCTGTAGACTGTAACTTGAAATAATAATTATATGTATTCGAGTTCCAGTGTATTATATAATAATATTATAATATCAATCGATGGATCGTTTCAAACGGCAATCGATAGAAAATGTGTGCAAAGGATCCCCCAATCATGTTTTGTAGCGTAGCATTATATTACGTATCTTATTCCTCATAATCGCAAAATAATTTTGTATAAATTAGAGGACTAAAATTATGGTTAAAAAAAATTAAATTTACTTGTACGCTCAAGCGCAAACAACGCCAGGAAAGAGAAAATAGTAAACAGATATTACCCAAAATAGACATAATTTTTGACTAGCATTTTTGACCCAATTATTTCCGTTGATAGTGTGCCTCATTTTAAATATTTTTGTAATTGTTTTATTGTAATTTTTGTTTTAAATTAGGCTTTTTGGTTTGAAGGATTTACATAATATGTGAATGTAGCAATTCAAAATGATGTAATTGATGTTTGAAGGGCATGCTTGGAAATCATCTGTTAGAACAAATTAGAGCTTAAACGATTTTCAAAATCATAATGGATACGACATAACATATCGAAGGTAGACCAGCTAAGTATTGTTGTGGGGTATGTAGTAACAACCAGATCGGAAAATAGATAGCCAAATTTATATAGTAGTAAAAGAGGCATTGCAAAACTTTTATGCAGCATTGAAATATGATGCCGCAGATTTATTCAACCAGTTGATTACATTTAATAGAATAAAACATAGATTAAAAAAAATATGTGGTTCAAGGTTCTGATGGAACCAGTGTGATGAGCGGTTTGTTCAAAAACAAATTATGGATATCCAGCCTAACGCACAGTACGTACTCTGCGCCACTCATAATTTAAAATTGGTGGTAAATGAAGCCGCTAGCACGTGTGTAGAATTACACATTATTTACAATATTTGTATATTTTTTTGGAAATAGCATTGAACGTTGCGTCTTCTGTCAAAATTCACTGGCGAATACTACATAACTTTAAAAAAACTGCATGCAACCAGATGCTCCAATATGGTCAATATAATATTTACAATATAACTTCAGTTTTTAGATATAATTAAAGTATTATCAGAAATAGTTCTTAATAATTTCAATAAGCATGAGCGCAGCCAGGCACGAAGAAGTAAACAAAAATGATAAATTTTGATTTCGTGTTTTTTTGCAAATGTATGCATTGTGTTTTGAATGACATGCATTATGTAGGTATATAAAATACGATATCAATTTGGACAAAGCAAGTAGAGCTTTAACAGGACAAATACAAAGATGTAAATTTATAGAAATGACTTCGGATCCTTCAAGTGCAAAGCCTGTGAAACTGCAAAAAAAATATGACATAGATCCCAATTTTAAAGAAAAAGGCAAAGGAAAGTTAAAAAACATTTTAATGAATTAGTTTCTCGTTACCGATTTTGAAACAGAGAAGAAATATTTAAAATGGTTATTGCCATGAGTGTACTAAACACAATAATCGTTCAATTAAATGCATATTTTAATGTTATGAGTGCAGTCATTCAAATATTCAATTTTCTAACACCAACATTTTTATTGGATGTGCATGAAAAAACTTTATTTCAAAAGTGTGACCAATTTCAAAATAAAAATTCTGATGTAATAGCCCCCAACTTTTCTGTTAAATATACTAATATTATCACTTACTTCTACGTAATTACCTAAGATATATTCACCAATTCTGCAAAGAAATAATGAGAAAATATGGAGTGCTAGAATATGACCTAACAGAAGTATACAACAATGTTACTGTTCCAGACATTTTCTGTTAAATCTGCAGAAGTTGAAAAATCATTAATAAAGTAAAAATAAGTAAAAAAAATTCAAGAAATGCTGTAGGCCAAACTCCACTCCGTCATTTATCCTAATAGCAATCGAAAACCAAGCGGCATAAAGCCTAGATTTAGTTGAAGTCATTGATACTTTTGTAAAAACTAAGGCTGGGAAAAGTATAAACTAAATGGTTATTTTGTTGTCAGTATATGTGAACACGTCAGTATAGTAAGTAGTTCCGACTTTCGTATAATGACTAGAAATATCCTTTAAAGGGATAAATTTGCCTTTGTACATAATATATGTTCGAATAAATCGCAATTTAATGTTTTATATACAATAAAGTGTTTTAAATATGCACGTTAAACTTTCGTTTTACTGAATATTTTTAATCCAAGTATACGTTCCCAAGCTCTTCACCTGTAGAACCTAGGTGTTCATTAAAGCTCACACAGGACGCTCGAGCACTTAGGTATAGTAAGTAGCTTTGCTGTGCCCTGCGGCGCACGATAAAGATCTGATGATGATTTCGATTCGATAAAACCTAAACAGCTTACTTAGATCCCTAATTTTATTTGCACCACGGCCTTTGGTCAGCTACGTCAGTGAATAGTTAATTTTTTAGGCCAAGATTACTCATAAGTAAGCTTACCTAAGGATTGTTAGAAATACTCGATACTCAACTCTATATCACGCTTTTCTCATCACATGTTATCGGGTGTCACTCATAACGTTATTTGTAAATTAATCAACCAAATGTATCGAAAAAGGTTGCAAATCATTATAAAATAATACATACATAAACAATAAACATATAGCGCATTTAGTCTCAGAGGTCACAATAAACAAGAATCGTTTGGTCTAAATCCCATGTTTCTCGCTTGCAGTTAAATATTGTTAGCTACTTTTTATTCATTTGGTTCTCGCATTGTTGAAAGTAGAACGTAACAAACGGATTTATTTTCTTGGGTTTAATAAAGAACAAACTCACACACATGGATGGGCACAAACATATGACCCGCACAAATACAGAAAAGATTTATGACGGTCGTTATTTCGTATCTCTCTCTCGCTGTACACATGGAAATGTAATGTGAAATGAGACAGAAGGCAGGCGAGAAATGCGTTTACATTTATTCTTTATTAGCACGAGATGAACAGACAGGCTGATTAAAATTTATTAGCGTCGCATAGTCGAAATAACAAAATGAATTTTGTCAACTTCCAGAAATGCTTTTAGTAACATTTTTTTTTAAACTCACACCTATTTCTGCATGGGTAAGCAGAGACCGCATATCTTCATATGGTATGGATCTTTTCATATCTCTCCTACTTAACTGTCATCTATTAATCATTCTGTGCAAGCTCGTCGGTTTTTGGTGCTTAAAATTTGGCCCTTCTTTGCTAGCTCACCACTTTGGCCTACATAAAATTTACATGCATAAGAAAAAGGCAACCTTTGCCGACTCTTCTATAAACACCTTATACATTTTCTTTGCCATTCTATTTTTCGTCATGTATGTTAACTGACAAAATTACATCAACACACTTATTTCTATTCTATGTTCATATTTTTTCAAAGCACACACTTCTTTAACATCACTATTCCAATAACTATTTTTCGAAGTCACAAAGCTATGTTGTTTTTTTAAATAACATTTTCAAAGATCGCATGAGCATGCGAGCCTTATGCGTTCACCAGTCAGTCAGGAGTCAGCAGTGACCTCTGGACTAGGAATAGGTTATCTGGTGGAGGGGGATTGATAGGGGGGTTGGGCCATCGGAACTCTCACTCACTAAACGAAACAAAACAGCGGAAGCTTCACGTTTGTATTCTGTGGCAGTGTGGTACTCACCGGCCGAGCTGGCCCGTTGTTGTTTTGCGGCCATGTTGATTACGTCATGGCTCTACCATACTTTACATAATCTCTACATTCGAAAATCCTATAGTACTTGTTTATTGTATTTGCCTCGGGTTTGATGCCTATCTAAATGGGGTACATATCTTGAACTAATGCGAAATCTACCTTAGAATCGCAAAACGCCGTGATTCTCGCGTCTCCTATTCTAATTAAAGGTCATAGGTTTTTTTTTCACATTAATCTTGATTTAACGTCCTGTTTACTTGAGGGTAGTTTTGTTGGAGTGAGGTTAATTTATTAATGTTTCCTTGAAGCTAAATTCAATAAAGTGCTTAATTCAGAGTAATTTTTGTATAAAAGGTAATAAATCCAATATTGCTCTTGGTCTTTGCTGTACATTTACATCGTGTAAAAGACATTCAATGCAAGAACACATTTTTCAAGTTCATATAATCATTTATCCTTTTATGCGATGAATGGTAATTAGAATTCTCTGTCTAATTACTTTCAAATTATCTCTATTTTTCTTCGGAGACATGTTATGAAATCATTTCAAACCCTGAATTCAAAGATTTTTAATAATTGTGTAGCAATACGCTTAGTTAAAGATACTCGTAAACAAAATTCTTTTCTAAAATCAAAGGACATTTATTGCGGATTTTATATTTAGTCGTTGATTACAACGCTATTTGTGAATTCGGAGTCATTTGAATGCTGAAGAAAAATCAAGGGCAGACACTTCAATTCTATTCAACCCCGTATATATTGTTAAAAACTACTTTATGGACATATTTAGTGCATGAATTAAAATTCATTTAGGATGATCAAATGGACAAGAGTCACGAAAAACATTACCTGTAAAACAAGAGTTTTACAGGTGCGTAAGGTGTTTGAACTTATATCAGTCTTTCAAAAACTTAACAAAGATTATTGTCCTGATTTCGCGTGTATTCATTCGTCAATATATTTGGAGATAGAGATGTACTTCTAATAAAAAAATACGAAAGTTTAGTGATAAGTCTTCGTCACACCTTCCACCAATTTTAACGTCAAATGTCGAAAGGAAGTATTTCGTTCAAAGACCGTGTTGTGTACATGGACCGCATTATGTTCAGAGAGCAGGTGTCAGCTAAGGAATAGTACAATATACCTAGCAATAGACAATACCAAAGATACAAGATAAAAATTCAAGACAAGTCCAAAAATAACAATAATTGCAAGTACATTATATTTCGTAACAATTTGATTGACTTTTAAGTAGTCTAATATTTTTCATTTCAATTTACTTAGGAGAACTCTAAATAATATTTTGATCATTGTTTGTTATTCATAAGTATGTGTTGAGTTAAATTTGAAGTGGGTAGGTACTTACCTACCTTCTTGCGTGGTGAACAACATACATCGTAACTACATATTGATGAGTAGAAAAAGTAAGATGATTATTAAATTGTAGAAGAATACGTAATTATATTTTTACTTTTTGGAGGATAATAGTTTGTTTGGAAATAGTTTTTTTTGAAATCGGTTTTTTTTTAAGCTATTGCATAGCTTTTGCCGCGGGCTTTGAACGCGGCGACCGAATCAAGAAATTACGTAACGAAAATAAAACCTAACACCCCGCACCGCCTACCATGTAGCTCGGCCGAGCGTTTGCTTAACGTGTATGTATATGGTACGACTGTACGAAGCTCGTACGGATCGAGACGAGCTGCTCCGAAATCGGACGAATACGTAAGCAGCTGTTTGTGAAAAAGTATATAGATGTATAGGTATCTATCATATCTTTATAATGCCACGCATGTGCCCCGTAAGTATACATGTAGGTATATATGTATACATAGGTGTATCTATGTACAACAGTGAATAGCAGTTGCTGGTGAATAGCTATACGCGTAAAATTTGTGTATTAAGTGTTTTAAATATGAATAAACAAAGTGCATTTATTAATGAAGAAAAACTTGAATTAATATCAATGAAAAAAAATACTGCGTAAATAAATAAATAATTATAATTGCATAAGTTGATAAAAAATGCTATGCAATAGCTTTACCGCGGCAGTTCCCGATTGCCAGATTGACCGATTGACGTTTAATTTTGTTAATTTTTTTTTATTTCAAGATTAAGGGCCCTAGACCATAAATCATCCATATTGGCCTAGAATGGATTCGGGACTGCCAGCGACCATCGTCACCGATGCAAAAGCACCAGAAGCCTATTTAACGTGCTAGACGATGCACAAATTGGGTGGTTTATTTAGATTTACGTTAAAAATTAATCTATCACACGGTTACAGTCGGGATTCGAAGTCGGCGTGCTTCGATACAAAGACAACGCATCGACCACTCAGCCACCGCCGCTCCGGCGTCCCAGACGTATTAAACACCGTACAATTCGATTCACAAGCGCCGATCGCGGTCCGGTCTGTGGCGTTGCAGCAAAAACTTTGAATTCCTGCGGTCGGTGCGATTTCTTTAATTAAATACTTCAGCTTTATATTGAAAGTGCGTAAAAGGTAAATTTAACTATTATTTTTGGTTTAATACATTCACTCCGTGATTTTCATTTCGATTCGCAAGTTTAATAACTCCTTCTTCCATCAGATATCCCATTCCTACCCGAGAAGCCGACAACGCACCGGTGACTCCTCCGGAGTAGCGAGTGCCCACAGGCGGCGGTGACCACCTGTACTCTGGTGGTTCTCATGCTCGTTTGTCCCTCATAAATGCTATAAAAAATGCGTAAAGTGGCCGTAGCTCTGACGTCTTTAAGAATTAAAGGTTTGTTATACAAGCCCTACAAATATTGTTGTTTTTAAATTGACAAAGGGATATTTATGACTATCATAATTGTATGAGAGTCATAATCCCTTTATCGCTCTACATAATAATTCCACAAAATTGGTTTTGTAGAATTTTTATTTCTCTTATGTATAACTGTAATTCTTAACTGCCGCTATGAGCTATTATCGAGTTAAAAAATGATCGATACGTATTAAAATTGAACACGATACAAAGGAATTGATTTTATTTAACGCTCAATGTACATTTGAAGATAATCATTGCCTAGCGAATTTAAATGCTCACGTCTACCAATTTTGGTTCACCACCGTGAAATAATCTTGCGAGACACTTACAGCAAGCACCTTAAGAACGTCAACATAAAGGACATTCGGCAATGCCCACGAAACATCAAAAATATTTACTTCACACTTCAACAAAGATTCGGCAAAAATGGGCGACGACTTCAGAAATTATGTAGTTGGAGCTGTAAAACTAGCAAAGAATTTTTCGAAAAAACAAGGGCACCTTCTTTGTCTTTGTTTAAAATTTTGTCATCAATTTTTATTTGAAACTAAATATTGGGAAGTGTGTTCTCCAGTTTCACTATTAATGATATTCCAAATAGCTTTAATCGTATCTGAGCTATTTTATAACAGATAAACTTTGATTCTGCGGTTGGACATACACGCTTAAATATCGAGGAATTATTTATTTATGAGTTAATTCTAGAAATTAATTACGTAATTGACAAATATGTCCTAATGATTATAAGGCCATTCCTCATTAAGCGCGTTTAATCTACGTCTACTAGTATGAATGTCCACTGTTGCCCAATCACTAAGTGATAAAATATTGATAACATTAATATTTTTTGATCTAAAATTATTGATTCATATTTTTGGATCAAAAAAATTATATTAATTTAATCTAAAAAAAAATTGATGAAGTCTGGTTTTAATTTCTAATAAAGTTTTTTCCAATTTCTTGGCCAATTAACGTTTTTAAGGTGTAAAATATATAAATAAATTTATCATTTCATATATTTTATAATACGAAATATTTTTATACGATAATATGTCATGCCGCGGATCTTAATGGCTAAATAGCTATGTATATGTTCAATTGTTCATATAAGTACCTAAGCAGTATCTCGGTATATTTAAGTTTCATTTTATAAATTTGTAAAATTTCGATAAAACTCCGCCGGGATTCAACTTCAAACAGTGAAAGAAAACACCAATCACTTTTTGTTCTTTCGGTTCGCCATTAAAAAAGTCAGAGAAAAGCACGACGCGATACAGGGCCGGAATCGAACTCAGATGTCCTAGTTCGCAGACGGCGCGACTGCCACTACGTTACGGCATCTATTATGAATATTCTCTCAATCATAATATGTTTTACCAGTTAACCATTTTACTTTTGAGTAATTATTTAGATACCAATTGGCATAGAACCGACTGGCAACACGTTAAATTATTCATGGATCTATTAGGGCCTGTATAGTGGTAGACCCGCCTGCGGCTCCGATTTAGGGAAATGTCGAACGTACAACGATACCTAACCTTCGACTTTAATAAAGTTCAAGTTCCGAAATCAATTCATAATCACTTACAGATATAACTTAATACCATCTCTAATTTTAGACATCCTCGCGGTAGCTTAAAGAGCGATTGGTCCGTACGCAAGTGGATTATTAAAACTTAATTTTTCGAATCAGTTCGAAAAGGAAGTTCTTGAATATAGGAAAAATGTACGTTATACATTTGAATGTTTTTATCGCTCTAGGTATCGATCTACGAGGAATACGTGCGCGATTTAAAAAATCACCTAAATCACATAAAAATATTAGATTTTATGATAAAGCTACGAATTATCAACTTTTAGCACAAGCGCTTATGAAGTAAGTATGAACAAAACTACAAAAAACACACGTTTTTCAGTGAAGCTCCGCTCAGCTTCTCGGTATTTATTGACGTTTTGCTTACTCCAATATAAGGTACGCGCGGACTGTCAGATCCTATCTTCATGGAGTCTATATAACTATTTGATAAGAAATGCACTGCAGCTAAAAAAAGTACGTTGTTACACTTTTTCATGTTTCCCGCACGGAATAGCTATAATCACTTTAGTTTCCTATGACTAAAAAAACAAATTGGTATGTCGACTATTACTGCTAATCTAGGGTAAACTAAAGAGCATATCTTTATGGCACTTACGTCCTTTTGTTTAGAAGGACAGTTTTTCAGTAATAACTTGAAAATCATATATCCGACCATGTTCAAAATGATTTCCGTTAAAAGTATTTATTAAATGTTACCTTCGATATTTTTTTATACGATTTAGAAAATAGAGGGGCAAGAGGAATACATAATTTCTGCAATATTCAGAGCGATCATTTCGGAAATTATTCACGTAATCAGAAAAATTGCTTAGAAACCTTAAAATGTTTTTAAAAGAACTGTCGAAATATCTGCCATTCGTTAATGTTTTCTGAAAAAATAATTCAGGTTCATTACTTGTATAGTGTGCCCGCCCTAGATATATTTATTTTTGTAATTTAACCAACAAACTTAGTAGCAGCACATACAAGACATATACACTATAAATTTCATCAACATATGTCCCGTAGTTTTTTAATAAAATGCCTGCGGTATGCGGACATACGGATGGACGGACGCACGGACATGAAACTATGAGGGTTTTGGTTTTGCCATTTTGGCTCGGAACCTTAAAGTATACTTATTGTATTTGCATTTGAAACCATATTTTTGTCTAATTCGCCATTGTAGAAATATGAATTCATTTTCTATTTTTTATATTCCATTGAGTAAGGTGTGATGCTTGCCTGCAACATGTGTTACAATGCAACATGCAACCTACTCTTGAACCTCGAATCTGCTGTTCTGCTATGAATCCTCATTCAATGAATTGACGAGGATATCAAATATGTAAGCAATAGTTTTATAACGATTTCGAGGAGCAAACGAGCTAGCGAGCCACCACAGAGCAATAGCGATCGCTACCCATGGACACTTAAAATCCCAGGAGTCAATTAATTAATTAATAAGTAATAATTTTTTTTAATAAAAAAATGCGTTAGCTGGATCGCCATGCGTTTTTTTCCCGCTTCAAGAGATTGTCTGGATGAATTTTGAATACAGAGATAATTTATGAAAGAACACAGAGAGTACTTCTGGAGGCGTAAACTGTATCTATTGCGTAAACACCACCTCGATTCCGAACCAGATCCTACGGTAACATTAACGATATTCTTTCTTATCCCGATTCTGATCTCGCTTTCGTAGCTAGAACTGGGTTAGGAAAGATTGAAAATGAAATCGGGAATAAGATTAGAAAAGGATGTTTTTTTAAGATATTAAAAAAATTGTTTTATGCCTACGCGGGCTAAGCCGAACGATTAGCTCGTTTACAATCATATATCGAAAAGCATTAAATTTTCAGTGAAAAGTACTTAATAAAATAACTGTTGCCTGTTAGTTCTGTATTACGTCTTTGTTTCATTTTGCGTCGTCCGCGTTTGCTGCAAATGGACGTCGTGCACTCTACAGCAGCTATTTTTGGTACATTACATTTAAAACCGCTAAAACATGGACACCTCTTCCACGGATATAACAGTTCTTTACAATCCATTTAGGATACAAGTTCAATGACGATTTCCTTCAAGTAACTTTATATTATTTAAAAAACCATTGCAAAGCTAGAAAAGGGTTATGCATTAAGCAGCTTAATTTCTCATAAAAAAAAAGGCAACTATTAAGTTTCGAAAAATTGTATTACCCATTCCATACACGACGTATTTAATGCTAGTGTGATGTAACAATGTCTTATAGCTTTTTACAGGAAAGCGCACGAGACACAAAATTATGTGAGGAGAATTATTAAAGCAACGTCGCTGGAACAATGAGAATTCCTCAAATACCAAAAATGGCTGAGTGAGACACAGCTGCCTCCTCCTCCCGCACCTTCCTACGAGATATTGTACTGTAGTAAAGCAGAAATGCGCAAGTGAAAAAACACAGTTGCATGTATTAAGTATTACAAAAAATCTAGGTCTTTTTATCATCGTACAGCTAATAGTTATTTGCAAGATGAACTACTCACTCGTGACATAAATACCCCAGAAAAATTTGTCAATATTTTCACTTGACTCAATGAAGGTCATGGAACTCTTTTAAATAGATAATATTAGACTATTTCTAAAGTTTTTCTTTTTTTTTTATATGAGATCGAGGAGCAATCGAGCATGCGATGATAGCAGAGTTCAGGTGATGACCGCTGCCCATGGACACTTTTTTACCCCAGAAGAAACACCGGCGCCTTGCTGGCCTCTTGGGGAGGAATACGATATCTGATGGAGGAGAGTGTACCACCTGATTTCTCGCTCGCTAGACGATAGGCAACAGCAGATTATTTCATATCTGTATTCTGTGAGAATGTGCCGGTCGAGCCGGCTCATTTTCGTGCTACAGACGACTTGACTACAGCACCACTCTACCACAATATTAATGTAAACAGTAAAGATAAAAAAAGACGTATTTAACATATGAAGTCATTTAAATACGTGTTAAACAAAAATCTTAACAAACTTTTAATATTAGAATAGCAAGTCTTCGAGCTTATATATCGAGCTTACTCGTGTTTCACTTAATTTCACTTAAGTCTTTTTTAGGAAAAGCTTCCGTGTGACGTGCAAGTTAGGTAGTAGAAGGAGGGGGTGAATCACCGGAGCACTTGTCTTGTTTCCTACTTCCTTTTTTTAAGGCATCTGGATTGCATTTTATGTTAATAATTTAGAGAGCTCCATCGATTTGTTTCCGGCATTATCCTTAAGATTTTAATATATTTTCCACATCGTGATTATAAAAGTCTCATCACTCAAGCTAATCTAATCACTTCGCTGTTTCTTCATACCGCAACCACAATTATTTTTGAAAAAGAATAATTTCATTTACTAAATGAAAATAATCAGAATCGATCAAATCTCATCAGATATTTAAGTTTGGATGTTACGTTGTAAGTTAAGTTTGGATGTTACTGAATCGTTAATAACAATTATTCTCTTTAAAATTAATACCCTTAATGTAAAATATTTTTAAGAGATAAAGTTTTTAGTTGACAGTCGTTTACACTCTTGGTCAGGGAGGAATATTCGCTAGTCCACACACCAACAAAGACAGGTAATGTATAATCTATTTACTCTTTTTGCTTGAAACTCGAATCTGGACGACGGAAGCATTAAGGTCCTTTTTTTAGGTATTTTTCAGTATGTGAATTAGATGGTGAATATTTGAAATCTCCTATTGTGCTTAAAATGTACCTTCCCAAATTAGCATCAGTTTTGAAGCGCATGTTTTGTCCCTCATACTCTTTCACCAGAGTTCCGGACCCTTTGAAAGACTGCTTTCAAGGGTCCAGAAATCTCTGTGCACTCTGTTTCTTAGAAAGGTGAATGCTCAAATACATTCAATAACAAATCAATGAAATTACCTCTCTGTTCTCCAAAGTAATAAAATCCATTATTAACTTAAGAGTTAATAGTGATTTTAATTACACAACTTAAGAATTATGGGCTCCTTGGAGGAATATCAGGTGGTAAACGATTAGTTTTCATAATCACGGTTTAATTGATCATCTTATTTAATTAACCCACCGTTAGGTTGAGGCAGTCGAGAATATGGGGGACGTTTAGATGAAATAAAGTCCTTCGACATGATCTGATATAAAGCAGGTTTTTGAAAGCTTCTAACCTATGGGTTTCCTGAGAAATTGTCCGAATGGATTCGAAATTCTTTTCCGGAATGTAGCATTAAGGTCATGTTTGGCAGTTCATAGTCGAATCCCATGCCATGAATGCCATTTCTTCTTAAATCTATGTAATTATTTTGTTGTCTCTGCATATAAATAGTGTAATCGGTAACATTAATTGCTATGCGGATGAAAATACTGTGTAATAATTATATTTGGTTACGCCAATATCTCTAGGTCTCGTGCTGGTAAGTAAAATGAAAGAAATCCACCTTAAGAGCAAGACTGAAGAATGGGGTAGACAATACTGCCCAACTTAAGCCAAAATAAACACAATTTCGCGCTTTTACTGTTTAAAATCCCACTCTGTTCCTTCTCCACTCTTTAAAATTATTATCGTTATCGTTATAAAATTACACCGAGTTTCGGAATCCTTAGGATTGATGTATCGAAAAGCAAACTGTTTCGCCATCACCTATAAAACAAAAAAAAAACTGGCTTCTAAAAAGTGCAACTTTGTATGTAATTTACTGTCATTTTATTTATGTACTATATTTACTTGTATTTATTTACTTCTTACTATTCTTCTATATCATGCTTCTTCGTCAGAAATGCAACTTTTTTTGTAAAGATATGTAAATGTCTCGCTTCGATTTTTTTCCTTTCAAATAACGTTCAAAATATGAAAATTATAAGTGGAAGACAATGCGATAAAAATAGTAACTATGAATTGAGTTAAGAATTAAAAAAAATACAGTGTACTGTAAAGTGAATATACGTTTAGGTCCGGTAGCTTCTTCGTTCGCACTAATCTTCAACGTTATCTTTTCATTCACATATCTTTTACCTCCACAAATCTCATAAACTAATCGAGCAGTCAGAATGTGTTGTTGATGTTTGATGTTGAATGATGAATAGTTGGTGTTGAAGTTATTCCCAGTAATGATAACTGGAAAAAGGACTCATTTATCGAACCAGCAATGCTATTGGGTACTGTCAATAATAACAAAAATATTCTATGTAACACAAGGAGCATGCAATTATTACTCATATAAAGTAACTGAATACATCTGTTTTTTATGCCATATTTTCTATTTTTAAATCGAATCGTAAAGTAAATTTTAATTTTAAGCTGCTTTGTACATAATTTTATTTTTAATTTATTATCATCTATAGTTACTTTTCACATTACTATTTCAATACGCTAGCAATGTTAAACTCACAAACCAATTCTGTTTTTTTTAATTATTTATTCGCAATATGCTACTAATTCTTTTCTTTTCTTTTGTTTTCTTATTAAAAGGCACTTGCGATGAATTCACAAGTGAGTTACTCTTGAACCAGATGGTCTCGAGTTCGTTTCTAACTATAAATTGACTACTGATTTCTTAACTGATATCAAATTAAACTAATCATTCAGTACTTCAGATAGAACGTTAAGAGGCCAGTCACGGTCGTTGTCTTCACAACAATAACATCGGTCGATATCAGCCTCTAACCCGCATTGGGCCAGCGCGGAGGACTTAATTCAGGTCCCAGTCCCGCAATCTAAAATAAAAAGATTGTGAAAACACGCCTGAGAGGTAGGGTGATTGATATACGACAGAAATATGGTATGCCTGTATCGTATGATCGTTACTCCAACCCACTCCCCCCTTCATCAACTCGTTCCCTCTCCATCACATTCCAGCCCAAGAGGCCCGCAATGCACCGGTGACTTCTCCGAAGTTGCGAGTATGCATGAGTGATAGTGATTTTCTACTCTAACTAGCTTTGCCGGGACCAACTCGCAACGTCATGTCAAAAATTTGGGGTGCTCAATAGACTACGACAGTCCTTCAAGTCGGTTCATCGCTTTATATTTTATAAGGCGCAGGTCCGACCACATCTGAAGTGCTATTTCGCCTCTAGGTTGGGTCGCCGTAATAAAAAGTTCTGCTATAGACCGCATCCAACGTCGCATGTCTCGAGTCATCGGTGACCCTGTAATAATATTCAGCCAGGTCGACTCTTTGATTTTTGGAAGAAATGTAGCATCTCTATATATATTTTATCGCATATACTATAAGGAGCGCTCATCTTCGGCAGAACCTTCTGCAGAAAGTAGTTTTATCTTATTTATACTTGATTTCTGTCATCGTTTCACTCGCTAGAGATACCGTCAACGCAATCTAGATCGTTGACACTTTACTAAAGTACTCCTTACGCGCAATTTTCTACACGTACGGTAAAAATATAAAATACTCTTACATGAGCGGTGTTCCTAATTAAATATAATAAGAAATAGATCAGGTACCTATTCCTTTCTAAAAAGCCAGCAACATACTGGTAACTTCTTTGGGGTTGCGAGTGTCCATAGATGATGATGACCTTCTACTCTCCGGTAATTCATATTTTTGCTTCGTTATAAATGCTATAGTTTACAAGAGTTTAAAAAAGTTTACAAGAGATGAGAGAGTTTACATACCAAAAATATTTCTTTGTGTAAAAATGACGATGAACATAAATGGGAATATTCAAAGGAGAATTAATGCGGGAAATAAAGTGACTGGCACTGCTTGCTATTATGAATAGTAAATTTTTTCACCTCAAACCCATTCGTTTATTTATAACGATTGTGGAGTTCTAATTGCAACACTTGAGTACGATAGTAAAAGTTGGACATGGCAGAAGAAACACGAAACTAAAATCAATAAAGTGGAGAACGATCCCTGTATAGTGAGTGCGGAGTGCCCTTGGAAGTTAAATATAAACATAATGCTTGCGAGAATAATGTAGTTGAAAGAAGACATAGTAAAAAGGAGAAGATATAGTGAAGACAAGAGTAAAAAGATATGTTAAAAGATATGGCTTGGCCATCTGTGAAGTATGAGTGCTTAGAAACGATATTTATATAGAGAATGTCTAAAATGAAAAGATCGGCAAAAGGCGTCTTAGAAAAGTTTATGTAGTTTAAATTATTATAATTTTAAATATAACTTAATTTAAAATTTTCTTAGTATATAACTATTTGTGTGTATTGTGTTCATCTTTGATGACTGCGTAAACCATTCATTCGACTGTAATGAAACTTTGATGATATAATATGTTGCACCCGGAAATGTTTTTGGCAACAAGAAAACTAGCTTTTGTCTTCAGTTTCATTCATATGTTTGTACACAAGTTGAGTGTCCTAGTTCTATAAATAGAATGAACGTGTATTGTAGAATGAACCGGTTCACTCAACTTATTATGCAAAATTACTGAATAGATTTTAGAAATTAGCTTATTATTTTGCTACTGAATATTGGTATCAAAATAATAATTGAGTGCGGCTTCGTACACACCGGAAGACCAGGATCAGAATCGAATATGGGGCCGAGACTGAAACTGAGAATGATACTGGGATCAGATTCGGATATGGGACGACGATTAAAAACAAGAAAGTGATTTGGATTAGAATCAAGGGCAGGACCGTGTTTGGAATCGAGAGTGGGACCGGGATGCAAACAAAGGGAGAGCAAACAATAAGAATACTGAGAGCGATCGATGTGAAAGATGGAGGAATTCGTTTTTGGGAGTAGAAAACTCATTTAATATAAAATAACATGTATTTAGAATTGAATCTCACAAATCATATACCGACAAAAAATTCGAATAATCGTTGCGTAAATGTCGGACTCCAATGCGAAAAGTCCTACGTCCCATTATCGCCAAGGCGTCATTTCGTCAAGGCGAGTTCATGAAGTAATATTCAAAGTTTGTGGGTCGTAGTCCTTTTTCAGCCATCGTGCTCGGTCTATGGAGACGCAACTGTCCATAAATAATTTAAAACATTTTCAACTTTTGAAAGACATTACTACGTAATAACACTATTGGGGGTTCGATGATTGAGATTACATGAAAAAAAAAACACGCAGAAAAGCAGAAGACGTATATTTAGAATAAGAGAATTACAATAATTCACTACGAAACTATTTGAACACTTGTATATGATTACACTTAGCTCGTGAAAGTATCGATCGCAGAAATAAAACTGGTTCATCAGCGCTTAAGCTCCAGTATATAAATCGCTTGACTAACTATATAGAATGTCCTTCAAATATAAATTAATAAATTATCTACAGTTTAATAACTCGTAGAGTTGTCACGTCTGACATAAACAAACAAAGGTTTATTGATGCATTTAAAATGTACAAAAGCATTATTAGCGCCGACAGAAGAGGGAAGGCTGGCGGGAGGTTGTTTATGTATAGAGTAATATTCTAGAATATTCTTAGAGGAATTTTTGCTTAAGTTTTAATTTATTTAGCTTGTATGCGCGGTTTGCAACAATGTCGTTAAACTAAGATACCGTTTTTTGAGTGTAAAAAGATAATTTTTGTTTATTTTGAATAAAGTTATAAATCGAAGTAAAGTTTATCTAATCATTTATTTGTAATAGAATTTTCGTGTCATTTTTAAAAAGACACCAATAATCTTAATTTCTCTGGTTTCAACAACGATAATAAACAAACAAACGAAGGCTATAGCGACTCTGCGCTTAATCTGCATTGAGCTACGTCCTCCGTTTCGAACACGAACCTTTTAAAAGCGTCCTTTCAAATTGGATATAGCGGATGGGCGGATTGACGGATAAGTCGTTATTTAAATTAAGTCAAATTGAGCATTTTTATTAAATTAAATCAGATTTAGCCATTCACCCGCATCGCGAGAAGCACGTTAAGCCGTTGTTCGCGGGCGTTGTCACCGCACCCGCGCTGGGCCGACGAGGGGGGATTAAGGTCCAAAGTTTTCAGTCTAAAATAGAAACATTGCAGGAAAGCGCACGTCAGCGGCAGGGTGTTCAAACCTGACACAACATAAGTGAGTGCATACGATGATGGAAATAATACAAAAATATTCATTCCAGCAGCTTTAAACAGAATCGGTTCGATCGTCAATTGAAATTTAATTAAATTTCGGGATTGACGCCGTCAAAGATAAATCAGCCACTGCAGCTCATCCGCTAAATCGGGTGCCAGGCCCGAATCGGTTTCAATTCGGAGAGTTCCATTCGCAGACTCCGTTTTGAAATTCGTTTCGGTCGATGAGATCTAATATCGTATTTTCAGTGGATTGTTTTCGGCAAAAGGGCGATGTTCCGCTAATGCCGGTTTTGAAATAAACTTTGAAATCCCCCTTTCGTTGCTTTTCATAAGCAGCTTCTTTGATTTCAGCGAGCCTGACATGTACGCCTCCAGAGAGAGCGCGTGATCGAATTAAGATGGGGGGCCACGGAAGGGCTTTTAATATTTACCGGGGATTCGAACGCGTTGAGATGTGATATGGAAATTATGTAACACGAAGAAATGCTTTTAGGTTTGTTTATTAAAAATATTTAAATTAATAAATAAGTAATTATAAAACGACCAGAGAATATCAGTTCACCCAAAATTAACATTCACTCTCTGAAATAATTGAAAATGAAATGAAAACTTTTGTATTGTTTTATTTTGTCACGAAATATTTTATTTAGCACATATTAAAAGATTCCATTTATTCGTGCATTCATAAATTTTATTTAAAGCAGATGTTTTTTTAATGTCTCATAGAGATTGAATTCAACAAATTACAAAAGAATATCAAACTAAAAAAAGGTTTGGAAAGTCATGAGGGCTGCAAACAAAAGTGAAAACTTAAAAGTATGATATAACTCAGATTTTTTTTGGTACTTCAATTAATCGTTGTATCATAAATTATAATTTTTTAATTAAAACTGTTTACATTCGTTCAGTTTCAACATTTATCGGCTCTCCGAACAACATTTGTATTTGTTTTCATATGGTTTATTTATACCCAAAATATAAGATAGATTACACAAGTCCAGTATTAAATATAAATACAACAACATTATACTTAATTAAAATAATGTATTTATAATTATGATAATTAAATACAACTTAATCAACATAATAACAACAATATGCATTTTTTATCTATATGTGTTTTATTTATAATATCTGTATTTAATTCAATTGATTCTCTGCATCATTATCACTCACTTCCACAGTATTTAAGGTATTTATACTGTTAATCATTTAATTTTGTTCTAAAGAGATACAGTATGTATGTAGTAACCAAAATAAGAAACAATAATTTTATATGTAGACAATTATATTTCTAATTAAAAACATTAATATAAAGTCGGGGCAAAAGTTTTCTGTTATTTTATATACAAATTCAAGATAATTTTTCATCATATTTTATTTACATTTAATTATAATATATATACACCACTTTATAATACAACTTTTTGTCATGTTGTAGGTTTTAATCTGATTACTGTAGAAATTTTGGGTCGTCTGATGAGAAAACTGCGACAAGTAGTTTTGACAGTCGTCTCTTGATATTAAACTAACACTACCTAAAAAATACCTGAAGAGACTAAAACAGGTGAAAATCTGAGGGTGTAAGGCCAGAGCTATATGGTGGATGCATTAACACTTCACAACAAAATTCTCAATATTTGCTGAGTGGCTAAAAATGTGTGTGGTCTAGTGTTATCATGGTAAAAAACCACATTCTTTCTGTTGACCAATTCCAGCCGTTTTGTCTCTACTTCTTGATTTACTCTCATCAGCTGTTGGAAGTAGCGATCCGAATTGAAGTACAGAATGAGAACGTGATTCATTAAATTTCTTTCAAGGAGTTTCTGCGGGACTTAAGTATCGAGTTTTTTGTATATCCAGATTTTTTTCAAATGGGTCAAAACGAATTTGTAGTCAATCCCCAGCTCTTCAGCTAAATCGTAAGAACAAATATGTCGATCTTGCTCTACTTTCCAAAATGGCATCGACTTTATTCGTAACAGGTTGACCAGAGCGAGGTTCATCTTAGATATCAAGAAGACCGGACTGAAATTGCTTGAACCATCTTTGTACTCCTCTTACCGACACTGTATTAGGTCCATAAACGTCACAATTTTTTTTCGCGGCTTGTGTTGCTTGTTTCCTTTTTTATAATAAAACTCCAAAATGTATCGTATTTCTACGTTGGATTCACTTATTTTAGTGAACAAAAAACAATATAAAAATGGCGGGACATCGCTTTACTTTTTATTTTTCTTTTTTTAAACTTTTCTTTCTTTATTTGTCATATATTTAATGGTATCAAAACTAGGAAAATACCAACAGCACAACCAAAGAGATTTTACTGCAACTTTTCACTTGTAAAATACTAAAAATATTTTACCCTGACCTAATATATTTTATATTCACTTCTTATGCACACTAATCGTACACTTGAGCATTTAAAATAACAATCAAACAAGAATACAATTTAAATGATGCACAGTAAATCGCGTCGCGTGACCGTGTCGGTCACGAATGCTTTTAAATTACGCCACATTCAAACTGCCTAAAGAAATTTTCTCTACAAAAATTAGAAGTTGATTTCCCGAACTAATTAATTTAAAGAATCAAGAAACCAATATATTAATTTGTATGGGAGACGTTTTTATAAACATTTTAAGGAAACTTTTTTATAAAATACTTTCGTTCCATCCAACGCTTATCATAGGTGAACCGAATCGGCCCCCAATCCATTTCAATAGACATATGTCGGGACAGAGAAAACGTTATGTTTTACTCGGCATAAAAATTATTATGGGTCATAATACGACGGAGTTTCGATGTACAAAGACAGACAAATGTAAGACATTTACATATTTTTATGTGCTCACAATCATAAAAGTATTCCTTTAGTGGCAAATCTGCCAATTTTATGGAGTGATACCAACCCATTGTTTAGAAGAAAACTTTCACGAAAATATATAACGCCAATAATTTATAAATGTATTTATTTATTAATAGGTACATATACACATTACAGTCTTATCATTAGTGTGGATTGTATGATATACAAATATTTGTCCTAGGCTGGAATCCAAGAGTGTATGTACTCAATGTGATTAACATCGCACTCTTGTCACACAAAAGGAAAAACATAATAAAAAAAAATAAAGGAAAACAAACAATAATAAGTAAATATTGATGTCGATAACATAAAAGAGTAGAAAAATTTAATCTTATCCGTATTGTTAAGTTTAAATGCCAGGTATTAAATATAGTTATAAGTATAAATGCACTGATAATTAAACTGGAGTTGAAAACATTTGAAAAATTTTACTTACTCTTTTCTCGGACTCCAAAATCATCATCAATATAAATATATATTTTTGATTCCTAGAGCTCAAAAATCGAGGGAAATTTTGAGGTTGACCTGCAAGTATCAACCCTTTTCCAGATTTCTGAAATATTTATGTCGGTGTATAAATAAGTAATAAATCATTGATCTTGTTTTTTCTGAATCCACCAAAAACACTTATGAAATAGGACTATTTTGGCAGACAGCCCAGACAGCCCAGACAGCCCAGACTTTCAATGTCACAAACATGTCATATAAACGTATTATGTTTCTGTGTAGAGGTATACTATTTTATGTCCTTATGATGTGAGTAGGGTGGAAATAAGGCTTAAGGTAAAGGCACAGCAAATCACTGACACGTAATATAGAATAAATGCTGAAACAAACAGCAATTAGGTAAAGGTAAGAATTGTTACTCATTACTAAGCAATTACGTTCAATGTAACAGGTTAACAGCCGCCAATAAGTGACTTGGTGGTGACTGAGTAAATTGTTGGCTCGAGTCCTTGATTGCTGGTCTTTAAGTTGGCAGAATAGCTTTACGGTACTAGCTAGTAGATCAAAAATTTTAATGGTAATAAGCCGACTTCTAAAAAAGAAGGAGGCTCTATGTTCGTCTGCATTAATTTTTTTATGTATGTTCAGCGATAATTTTGTTAATTCTGTCAAGGTCAAACTTTTCAATATTTTTTTGAAAGGATGGACTTTCAGGGTTGTCCCGTAGTCACCAAGTAAGGATCTCATAGGATCCCAGGAAAATCGAGGGAAAAACCTCAAATATTATAGGCATGCGTAGGGTGTTTGAGCTCTTTACTTAAGTTACTCAAGTTTTGCGTGTGGTTATCATTTCATGCTGCAGAGCTGATGGTAGAAGCTATAGCACTCCTTAGCCTTTAGGAATTTGGAGGTAATACTACGATTTGTCCTCGGAAAATACACTTCAATGGGAGCAAAACCTATTAATACACAGAATTAAAATTAATTACTTGTTAATATATCTACATATTTTGATTCATTTATATAATTCCAATATGATAATCTTAGCGTGAACACATCGGAAACCTTTAACTCTAGAACTTCAACAGTAGAAATAGAATGAAATCATTTAATGTGGAAGTGAATGAAAATGTGATCCGTATGAATTGTAAAACTTTTAAATCGTAAAGAATACGTATAACTTATATAGTTTTGTATGTATAAGAATAATTTTGTAGTTGTACCCAACTATGAACGTAAACACCCTGTAATGAATATCAGCGGACAATAAATTCAGGATCGGAACGGCTTTTCCGCTTGCTCCGTACAAAAGTAAAGGCGACGCCTGGCCAATTTCATGTATCATGGCTTAATCTACGTTCAAAGTAGCTAAATGAATAAAATTATAAAATTATGATTATTCGATGATTGGAGAATGTGATGTGAAATAAATTTTTCCAAAATAAAAATAAAGTACGCCTCTAAAAATATGTTTAAATCATGAAATTACACTAAAATGAATTTCAAAAAATTCCCCTTTAAAGACCTATTTAAATAGATTATATATAATTGATAATTGACGATCTTTTTCTAAGGAGACGCAACTGCGTCTGATTTATCTTTAGCTGAAATCGACTCCAAAAACAGTGAATTAGTTGTTTGTGAAGTCTGTTCAAGCAATTATTTAAATAAATTTTTAAAGGCGATTTTTTTTAATTTATCTTCAGGTAATTTTATAAAGGTTTGAAAGAAGATGTAGTGACTACAGCAGAAATAGATATGTTGCGGTGGCTTGGCCATCTGGGGAGGATGAATGAAAACAGACTGGCAAAATAAATACATAGAGCGAAAGTGGGTGCTGGAATGGTCGGCAAGGCTCGCCATGCGAAATCCTATATAGACTAAATTGGTGGCATATTGAAGAAGTGCCAAATTTTAAACACCCGGAACCGACGAGCTTGCAAGAAAAGATTGATAGATATCAGTGGGGCAAGAGAGATATGCAAAGATTGTACCATGTGGAAATTTACAATCTCTGCCTACTTTTCTAGGAAATAGGCGTGAATTTATATTATTATTAATTTCGTGATATATTGCAAAAGTTCACAACACTTTGTAAGTGCATAATTTTGTTGATTATTTTAAAAATATGAACTGTAAAAGTGAAAATCGCTTAATTAGCATGAGGAACTCAATTCTTCCCTAAGCAACCAGTGCGATAAATAGGAAAGTGGGATAAATGGCTAGGTATGCTAGTGTTTCAATAATAGGTTTTTTGCGATATTAAGTTGTATAAGAACTTGACCAGCCGGTTTTTAAGCCTTCACCCTTTCTTCTTTAATTCCTTGCGGTGACAGGTAACAATTCATTTACAGTGAATTTCTCACTACATCGATTTCGTGAATGTATCTTCAGCGGAAACGTGCAGCCTCATCGATGCGATCCTCATCTTTTTTCTGCGAATCTTGGCACTAGTAACCGCAAGTTCTTCGTTACTTGAAGTCACACATTAATAAGTAAATGCTTATGTGATGAATTAACCTTAAACGTGTTGTAATATTTTTTCACCAACGAAGACAGAAAAAGCGTTATGACATATTTTTCAAATTTCTCAATGAAAATCTACCGACGACGGCCGCGCTTTGGGGGTGGGTTGGAGATGCTTTGAAAGAGACACGTTTTTGAATTTGTGACTGAACCCACCGGATGGTACCGCAATGACAACAAAACGCTTTAGGTATGAAAGGGCGTGGAAGGGCGACGTGTCCGCGGTAAAGCGGACGAAACGATAAAAAACTTTATGTATCAAGGCGATAGAATCTCTAAGGCAACGGAAAGCAGGGGATACGGCCGGCGCGGGATGTCTTGTTTACCCGCCGCGGACGTCTCGCCGGTTCGTGAACGTAAATCGCTTCGAAAAATATTTATTGAAATGGAAATATTTACCGTTTATTCGTAACAGTCGACAGAATTTGAATTACCATTTGGCGAGTTTCGTTTAAAGAAGGCAAAATTTGTGTCAACACATAAGAAAGGTTTATTATGTACATTTTTGTTTAGTATAATTTAGCATATATACAAAAAAAAAAAACCACTTGTATCGAAGTTAAATATAGTCTATCATATCTTGAATGGAAGATATACAAGCTAGGTGCTCATCAACTATTTTGGGGTAATCGTTATTGACGAATTGGGAATAACCTATGCTTTAAGCTGCGTGATTGTAGGTATATTAAATATTTAGCAACTTTCATGAGACCGATATAACGGTAGGGATGTCCCGTGTAGGGTCACCACTTCGCTGAGTTTGAGTCAAACTTGTCTATTCCTTTATATGGGTTAATCCTATATTAATCCTATTAATACGTTATATTAATAATATTAACCTAAATCAGCGAAATCGCAATGAGAAATAAAAAAATAATTATTGTGTAGAAATTTGTTAATGTATTTCATTTTAGGTGTTCAAACCAACATTATATTAAAAATATGTGTTTACGAATTCAAAATATTCGCAAATATTTTTCATTCACTAATGAATTTCTGGTGTTATTTTTGTGTTTTCAGTGTTATCTACTTAACTTTTACGTTTTTACATTTTATGATTTGATAAACTATTTTTGATGTAACCTGCCCTTATTGTAAATTGTAACTTAATAAATAATTATAACGCAACTGCTGTTGAATATTAAAATTTTATGTCAACAATGATATGTGATTAATTTTATTACCCGTGCTTGAATAATTTTATCGTCTGTGCCTGAACTGAATTATTTGATTCAATGACAAGGTAAAGCTATACTCGCATTACTTGAGTAGCCTTTTTAATAGCTTAAAAAGCTGTGTCTAAAGCTTGACCATTTATTTGTATAGGAAATATGCTATTGTCATAGTTCGTAGACAATAATTACGTAAATGGAAATAAGGCTCTAAATCAAACTGTCTTCAAAGCGATAAATTTCGAATTGGTTACCCTACTCCCGCATCAATTATTCACCGCTTAGCCCGAGATCGATACTGACCCAAAAATTGAATTAGACAATAACAGAATACTAAAATAATTAAAAAATTGGGTAGACCGGACTGAGTATGCAACCGCAGCGGAGTTTGTGAAATATCTTGTGCGTGCTGGAAACTTATGGTGCTATAAGCCATAGGGTGCCAAAATAGCATAGCCAATCAAACGCATACATACTCAAATTACATTGATTTACGAATTTTCTTTAAATAAATATAAGCAGGCCAACTATCAGCACCTATGGTACTCGCGCGTAATCTGCACGAGCTGTAGCCCCGCACTCTGGCAATTGGGTATACTCTGGCTCCTTTCATTCGATGTTGATTAGCCGATCTTTTTCTCCGTCTCCGTTGAACATATGACTGCCGGGGGCTTTACCCGCCTCGAACACGCCACACACGCTCTTAGATCGGTATGGTTCCTACGCTCGCCTCAATCTAACCCGTTCCCCACGGAGGTGAACACGTCCCGCTGTAGGCAAATACAATCGTGGTCCAACATTTGGTCCTTTGGGTACACGGCCATTGGACACGCCATTTTTGGACGTTACGTATCCCACACGGGAGCGTCATAGTCAAAGAGTCATCAAATTTCGGCGAGAAATCACACGTTTGCAAACTATCTAACTTTAGTATGCCAGTAATGAGCTCTGTCAAACGCGACCATCCCCGTTTGAATCGATGAACATACGACTTTATTAAGATTAAGTAAACCCAAAGCACGATGCTTCATTTAGTTCCGACAACGTCGTGCTGCGCGACTGCAGCGCCATTTACGCCAGCGGCGTACACTGTCGAGTAACGTGTACTCTCCTTCCACGAAATAATGCTATCCACAGGGTTATTAAAATATCGTAGGTATAGTTCTAAAAATATAAGGGTTATTGTTGTTGTTTTTCGTTACGTTGCAAACGACCGCCTACTGACCCGAACCGAAACACATTTAAAGCAAACCAATAACAAACAGAATATTTTTGTAACGACAATGCTAAATATGTAAATGGTAGTTCACCGAGTACATCTATCTAGAGTTAGCATCGTCGCGCACGGCACTGACGCTACACAACAACCAGTGCTTCTATTTCGAATCGGTCGGCTTAATTTACATCGAATTCGAATCCAATCACCATTATGGACCTATAGCAGCTCAATGCGGTATGTACGGAATTACAGATGTCCTAAATAGATTCTAACCGCAGTGCACCCATCCTTCACATAATTTCTGAACTGCTGCTGCCAGATCATCAGAACTTTGTCCTATAATTTTGTACGCTTCTAGCCGATTCGATTATTTGCTGAACATTATAAAACAAACAGCCAACTCAAATATAACGAAGTTTATAATATTTAATGTACATATGTATGATGCACGACAAACGAAGAAGAAGTGCTTTATTGCTCAAATTTAAATTATTACAATTTTACCGTCATACAGAGAAGTAATTTACGCAGTGTTTGCAAAAGATCTGTAATAACATAATTACAGGTCTTTCGCATTTACAAAGGATGGCTCCTCGATAACCTAATTACGAATCATTCATTTATTTCTCAAAGCCTTTTGAACGTTACTGTGCTGTAGCTACGTATTAAAAAAAACAAATATACATATTTTCACAATGAGCACATGCGGAGATTAAACCATAGTTAAACTATAATCCCAATCAAATAAGGATATTAATTCCTGTGAACTATGCAATTCCTAATATTTAAAATGAATAGAATACATTGAAAGGGATTTTAAGCGACTTAAACTAAAAAGCTTATTTAAATTTCAATATCTATTGGATATTTGAAATGCTCAGACATGTTGCATGCAGAGTTCTTTTAAATAGGGTCTAAATAATATTGGTCCAGTCTGCCTTACGTTACTGTATGTCTATATGAGGAGGATCAAGTAAAACTAAATTTCTATGCCTGGAAATAGAGTAAAGATGTCTGCTTAAAGTAACATACTTCCTGCTAAACAGATTCTCTACAGAAGAATTTTGTAAGTACACAGATCTATTAACTGTGAGACAACTTTACGTATTGACTGGTACCAAAAATAGATGAGTCCCTAATTTATAAATTTAATATTCCTGACAAAACAAATAATTATGCTGTTGTACCTATACAAACTACGAAAACCTGCTTTGCGAAAAGACAATGTAGCAGACAAAGCGCTCACCTATGTAACACCATCAGCAATAAGCTTAATATATACTGCATGAATTACTTTAAATGTAAGAAAACCTTTACTAACTGGCTTAGATCCCTAAGCTATAATGACACAGAAAGTCTATTACAATCTATCATCTAATATGGTTACATTATAACAAAACTATACAAAAATTGATAAATTTGTGTGCGGGGTGGTTGGGTGTGTGTATGCCTGTGGCGTGGATTAACATGCACGCAGCCCACACACAAACCCATACCCACATCACACGAGCACCATAAACACACACACACACACGGACACGCACGCACGTACGCACGCACGCACGCACGCACGCACGCACGCACGCCCGCACCCATGCACACTACAAACATTGGTGTTGCGTGTGCACTCGGTACACCTAAATGAACATGCGCGCGCGTACTTTCGATAGTATTGTTTTGCTCTTACTTGGTCTTGCGGCGCCTCCTGACGCAAGTAATTTTTATACTTCAAAATAGTGTGTCAACAATGTAAGCTGCAAACTACGTTAAGTTATTGGAAATAAACATTTTTTATTATTATTATTTATTTTTTATTATTATTCCACAATTACCTACATTGTATGTAGGTTTGGTGGTTAAAAAAATGTTACAAAATTTGAATTAGGTAGCCTAGCGCTGTAGTCGTATTATTAACAAATTATATATATATATATATATATATATATATATATATATATATGTGTGTGTGTGTGTGTGTGTGTGTGTGTGTGTCATAATCATAATCATGTTGATTTAGTCTCAAAGAAAGATAAACACAAAATTTGAGCACGATCAGTGGCGTAGTGATAAAGTTAACAACAAATTCGATACTTATGTACCAAAATAATTCATGTTTAAAATGTGGTTTAACGCCAAAAAAGTAAACCACAAAATCTTGATGACGCTGTGATCGAGCTGTTAATAAATTTTATATTTTTAAAACGAGATTATTCATATTTGCACAATATGTTCGTGTGATCGACAAAAATTTTTAGGTGCTTTGCAGAATTTGCGGGAAATGTGTAAAAAAAGAGAGGAACAACGATTGCCTGGCTGGCTATCGTTGTGATATCCATCAATCTTAATTTTCATACAGGTATCCACAATATGGGATACAACGACATAGGTCCTATACAAATGGAGAACAAAGGAGAGGATCATAACTTTTGTATATTCAAAAGAATTATATTAAAAATCGTATTAAACTTTATATTGACGCTAATCGTTCACGTGAAATGATTATACCGTACATCAGTAACGTGAACTTAGATTATTCGAGCGGTCGATTACCGGACAAATATCAAATTTAGTCATTTTAAGTTTCATATAGTCAATTCGTTTAAATTAACTTGAATTAGTTAAAATATTAACTAATTCAAGTTAATTAATTGCCTCAATAGTTTGTATGACATTTCTTGAAAATCTTTACTTTAAGACGCCGGAATTTTTAAAACAATAAGTCATCCTCAAAGGAACGAGGTAATTTTTACTTCGAAACAACAACCCGACATCGACAACAATTGTCTTATCAAGCCAGGGCACTCAAATCATATAGAGATAGGCGGAGAATGGAACCCAGGACCACTCGCGTTTGAATGATCTCTCAGGAGTGAATATTCGTGACCGTCTGTGTGGTATTTTATAAAATCATGGATAACCCTTTTTCAAAATAATTTTCATAAGGGAGACATACCCGACCGACGTACATTTTGAATATTCATGACTGTCCGCGAAAATGGGTCTTATTTGAATAAATTTGTTTCGACAACCTCAAATACGACTTGGAACATTGAATTGAATCCGACTTTGACTAATTGTTCGAATTTCATCTGAATTCACAAATACTTGTCAATTTTAGGTACTTCAATTGTACATAACCTGATAAATATTTATGACTGTTATCCGAGTATCCCCTTTAGTAATAAACATTTATGTGTTTGCTATTTTATGATATAAAATAAACATTTATTACAGGTATACTTATGGGGTGGAATTGTAAACGTTTATCACTTGTTTACCTTTCACGTTTTGTAATAATACGTATTTATGAAAAACTAAGATAAGTGTCGCTTATGCATTACTTTTAAAATTTATTTACTTTTCAAGTAGCAATATCAAAGGTTAGAAAAAAATAAGGATTTTTTATTCAACCAAATGTAGAATATTATATTCCACGTAAGTATTACAAATATTTTATTGATTCGAAAATATTCTGTATTGCATACTTTCTGAAAATCCTTTTGTAAGGGTTTTTCTTCAATGACTGTCAATTTAATGAACATATCCGCTCTAAAATATTATAAGTATTGTTCTAAACCTTCACGTAACACGCCGACTAACATAAACTTCATCGAAGTACGTAAATATACGGATTCGGCAAGCTTAGTCCAAGTTAATTATTCGAATTACCTAAAAACATCTTAATCGATCCAGTCTGGAATGTTCTCAACCCTACAATTATGCCCAGTTCCGGCTCACGAGGTTCAAAACACTTTGATGTCTATCGTTTTCTGGTCATATCGATACACAATTTTGGGAAGCTAAATAATCTATGAAGATATCTAAAAAAAATTATTATGCAAATTTAAGTTTCTACTCGGAAAATTAATATTTTTAACATAAAAATAACTATAAAATCTATGAAAATTGAAAGACAAACTAACAGAGGTGAATACTCGCTTCCCATAACTAATTGAATAAATAATAGACTGACATTTATACAAAAAAAATAATTTGTTATTATTAATTTACTTTATAGAGAAATATAAATACTCCCGCATAATAAATTAAAATCTGGTTTCCAAACAATTTTAACAAATAACAAAACAGATTATTATGAATTATTAAAATTGACATTTTAATTTAGATTCTAATCTTCATAGGAAATGGTCTCTAATTTTGTTTAAACGGTATGTTAATTTTGAACATTGATTAGTCAATTCGATGTTCCTGTTTAAGAAATATTTTTTATCCGTGTACAACTTTATTGAAATTGAAGATAAATAAGTAAGTAAGTATTAACAACAATCCAATATCATTAAGATATATATTTTTACAAAACAGTTTGTTTGACGACAAACAACTTTAAGCTATAATAAAATATATAATTTTCGGGTTTAATGTCAGCTTTTTGTAGTCCTTTGCAAACTTACGAAGTCATCGAGCGATTTGCTAGTGGACAATCATAGAATCCGTAGCTATTTAAATGCACAAGCAACACGATTACTTAACTTGTCGTCGCTGCAACGCCTTCTTGAGGGTATTCAAAAGTATAATATATAAATATCAATTAATTAATTAATTTATTAATTAATTAACAAATTAATTAATAATTAATTAATTAATTTGTTTGTTCGTATGTCATGTGCTGCCATACCGTTCATCCGTTTGCGTTAAAACTTTGGCAACTTATTGCTTGCACTTGCGTGTAGGTTATGAGCATAGTACAATTGACTTACAGTAAGTAGGTGACGCGCGAATCATACCGGGCATTTCTACAATTCTATAACATTTTCTTTCCTTTCGGTGTAATTTCAAAATTGACAAACGACTCAAAGTCAAACGGCACATTTCATCAGGAAAACGCAATTCCTGATCTGTTGCTTCACCGATCGTCACTCAAAGTGGGCGTCCCAATTAGTCTCTTGCGCAACATTAATCCGCCCCGATTGCGTAATGGAACAAGACTCGCTGTGAAGAAACGGATACCGAAAGTCATCAAGGCGACTATTATTAACGGAAAGTCGAAAGACGTGCTCATTCCACGCATTGCCACTATTCCCACCGACATGCCACTCGATTGCAAACGACCGCAGCTCCCCATTCGACTTGCATTCTCGATGACCATCGACGAGACGTGAGCATCACTTCAAGTGTGCCGGTTGAATCTAGGAAATGCACGTTTTTCACAGCACCAGTTGTATGAAATGTTGCACGCTCACGAGTCGAACAGCTATTTGTTATTGCTGAAGACGGATATTAAAAAAAAAAAACATCTACCCTAACAAAGCACTTCAATAATAAAGTGAGCGAAATAAAATATATATCATTTACACTTTTCCTTTATATATAATTAAATTTAAATAAATTTGTTCGTTGTCGGCAAGAAAACAGGTATTATTCTTTTTAACAATTCAAAATAAACAAGATAACTGTTTTTATTTTTTTTAAACTATATTTCCGTAATTATTTCTTTTGTAGCAGTACTGCACCGGTATTAGTACCCGGGTACCAGTCACTTTTTTGTAAAAAGTCGATTATGTTGGGGAAGAAAATATAATAAAAAAATACGAGAGCCATTCAGAAATTATTGAGATTCTGTCAACCGCCGGTTTTCCCGCGGTTGTGTTTGCGCATGCATACAGGTCACTACAAAATTGCGTGCAGTAGTCACTTTTCGCGTTTTTAGACGTAGGCACGGTAAAGTGTTTTTCTGTGAAACAAATAATGTATTTGAAATGTGAGCAGTAGCGAGCTACGATATACTATGATTTTAAGATTGATCTATCCATAGATCAAAATGTGTAGTGCCTCACAGTCAGCGTTTAACAATGAAGAGCTATCTCGAGCCACTGTCTTTCGATGGTTTGAGAATTTCGTAATTAATGCGACTCATTTCAAGACAAAGAGTATGCGGGTAGGCTTACTCCAACAGTCACTCCAGATAATGTCGCCCGTTTTCGTAAAATGATAAGAGAAGACGACGATGCACCTACCACATGATTCAAAATACTTCTGGGATTGAATACGCAGCAGTGTATAAGATCTTGCGTGATCAATTAAAAATGACAAAGATTGTTTCTCGACGGGTTCCACATTATCTTACATAGCACTAAAAACCCGAGCGTGCAAGGATCGGCACCAGGCATTAAAGTTATTGAATAAAGGCAGTCAGCGCATAACATCCAAAATCATAACAGGTGATGAATGTGACCCCTTTAGTGAGTTGCCTGCACCTCAGGAAAGTAAGATATGGGGGAATGATGACCCAACGCCTACCATATTAAAAAAGTACGTACAAAGAAAAAAGTGATGTGTGCCGTGTTTTTAAGAAGAAGAGGCTCGGTGAAAACTATTAAATTAAGAGGACAGAAAACTGTCACGGGGGCCTGGTGCACTCAGCACTGCTCGCCAGAAGTTCTCCAGACTCTTAGAATTAGAGACTCAATGCCAAAGCCTCCTCTCATACCGGTGCGCGCACTCTCAACTTTTTAAAGGAAAATAACATTGTACTCTTGGAGCATCCGCTTTTCATGATCGTCGTTTTACACCAAGAAAAAAAGTCGACTATTCTATTACTGAATATTTTGACTCTATTTTTGTAAATGCTTTCCGTTTGTGGAAAATTTGTGTACAGATGTACATAGATGTTGAAGAGACTACTCCGGACTATGTACATCTGCTGTGTCTTGCTTACGTAGGTTTCCTGTATCTCAATAATTTTGGAGTGACCCTCGCATTAACTATCACAAAAGTTAATGTTATAAAATTATTCATTTTATTTATTTTACTCTTAAAATTGAGAAAATGTATTAAACAATAACAATGTAATTAGATGCACATTGTAAAATGTTATACACTTAAGTGTCACATGAAAACATGTAAATCGTTGATATATGTACTTATTTTTTAGTGTTCCGTCGTCTACAAGGAATCCTTACAGTTTCGCCATGTCCATACGCGGCTTTCGAGGAAACAAACTCAACTTAGTATTAAAAAGATTTAATTTTGTACAGCTTAAATATTAATCACGCCAACAAAGTGGTAAAATAAAATTAAAAACAAAATTTAGAATACCTCCCCTACACGTATGGGGACGAATGTTTTTTCTCGTCAATTCCATGGTGTAGGATATCGCTCAATAGTACATCCAAAAACAGTACAATTCGTGGGTGGAAAACATTTTTGATTTGGGGATCCATTTGCAAAATATTAAGTTTTAAAGTGCTAATTTTCAGTTAGAGTCAAGTGTCCTTCGCTCATCGGTAAATGGTTGTTCTTGGATACGTAAAAAAAATATGACAGTAGCGTGTAACGTAGTTAAAAGGAAAACTATCGCAAATAAATACGCTTTATAAGTTAACGAATGGCAGTTGACATACTTTTAAAATACTTTCACTTGGAGAAGTGAAAACCAAAATTTCCTACAAATTCCCTTGAAAATTACTTAGATGAGGATGTTGGTTGTGTAAAATAAGTAGTAAATATAAATTTATGAAACATGAAAATTATGGAAAATTTAACCATTACATCACTTAACATCTGTTCTATGTAGACCCGTTTTAGATATTATCAGCGGTTGAACCGTGAACTCAATTAGTAGGTTCATGGTAACAAACAAAAAAAGGCCCAACTAAGTTTGTACAATGTGGCCGGCAACTACGGAAGCCTACTTTAAACGTGACGCGACACGCACTTGGCCAGTGTTTAGAAATTTTCGCGCCTGCATTGTTAGTGATTCCAATAGAAAAGGAGAGATAATAGTTCATATTCATTTTCTTTTTCACTGGACTTATTTTCCTATTGAAGCTCCGGTTTCGTTAGGTACTCAAGATAACAGACACGTATTTACTCTCTTTGGTTATTTAAACTTGGGCGCCAAAATCTGTGGGCGGCGCTCGCTTGGGTGAACTGTTACTAGTAATGTACCCGCTACCTGAGGTAATCCTCAGCGTATCCTTAAAATAAAATTTCTATCCTTTTTCTAAGTACATAAATACATATTTCCGATGAGGTTATGCGACTCAGTTTTAAAATACGATCATTAAATAAAATCATATATGCTTAGAATTTGTCACTTCGAAGTATATAGTGGGACGAGGGCAGTAGATGTACACAACTGTCCAATGTAATTACAATACTTTGAGATCTGTGTACATAAGTAATAGTTCGCACAATGTTTATTTGATTTTTAAAATATTAAAATGGATGTAATTTTACATTATTGTTATACAACATGAAATTCCTAAACCATATAATACTGAATAATAAATCAATAACTTTTTATCTCAGCTTGTATTAATTGTATTTTTTTTTTGTGAACGTTTTAATAGTGAACGACAATGTTAATACATATTATTGATTAATGTTCTTACTTGCCTATTTAACTTATCATACGGTAATAATAGCAAATATATCTTACGATGTAACAAAAACTAAACTAAAAGGATATAAATACAATATTTTTCATATGAAATATAACATCGCCGCGCAACTTAATTTCCTTAAAAGTTTTTATATCGTGTGTAATTTAGTCGTTTTAAGGCTTTTAATCTATTGCTCTTAAATTTGATATACATTAAACCACTCTTTCCAAACCTCGGAAAGAGTATTAAGCCGTAGGTTGGTCGGTTAAGACGGTCACTAACAACCCCTAATCCCCACTTCGCGTGACATCACTATGCTTATAATTGTGACGTCCGGCATTTTTATCATCAGGCACAACACCTACAATTTTATTCCGGGTTGAAGGATTTGGATTATAAGACCTCCTCATTGGTTGAGAATGGTTAGTTGACTATTAATTGTTATTAATGTAGTGACAGAGCCTTGAAGCGACAGCTCAATGCCTCTTGGTCTCTTCAAGGCACAATCAACATTTTAAATTAAGTTAAAAACTCATCGGTAGATTCAACTGTGGCCAAAGATCGAACCTGATTCTTTTTGAGACAAAAGCCATAGCTTTTTGACTTTTTGAAGCAAAAATGAGACCATTTAATTTTTTTCCGCTGGTAATCATCAGCATCGTGAAACTCTAACACAACATATGACATTTGCTATAAACGGTAAAATTAATGAAAATAAAATGGTAATAAGTTTTATTTTTACAATAAAACGGTAAACTAGTGTAGAATGATTTCTATCAAAAAGATGCACTAACAAAAGTAAGATGAAGTGTCACATAATTATCGATATACAAAAAAATGTGCACACCATCATATAGTCAACCAACATATTTCAAGTATTTGAGCTTTAAATACTTTATTGACATCTAAAATTTGTTTATCATTTAGTCGATTACTTATAAACGCACATGTCACGACCCTCCGTTTGTCGCTCGAATGAAATTTTACCATTTTGTACGAAATACTAGAACTGCTTGCCGACTTCGAACGTTTCAGTAATGTTGTTAGAGAACATCATCGATTTAGAATGTGTTAGTTACGAAGGAAAAAATGAAGCCTTCCATATACTCATGATTGGTTGAAACTTTACCATCATTACTAAAAACAACACATTGATGACGTTCCACTTTATATAAAAATATTATCTGCAGAATACCAGTCTTTATCGATAAAATTTACTTATTCGTTATTAAGCACATCACTAAAGTGGTTCAGCATTCGTGGAAATGTTTGACTTAGGAAACGTATACTGTAAAAATATTATTCTGTTTTCAGTAAAACACGTTCAGCGATTTAAAGAGGTTCGTGCCTACCTAGCTAAGTGTTTCTGATGTATCCCTTTTAAAACAATATAGATACTTAAAAACTGAAATTGCTTTAACTCGAGTAATTTCGCGCTAAAATTGTTTCCATGTTATTGGATTACGAGGGGAAATTCATTGGGCTAATATTTACATTCAAACATTGAAAACGTATTTAAATATCTTTCCTTTCATTTATGTGCTTATTTAGGATTTTTTAAATACAAACACACACGCACGCATGCACTCACACATGCATTCATCATCTCTAAAACGTTTCAATATAGCTTCCTAGGCGAAATCGGGATGTAAACAATAATTTGCCGAATGTTTGAGAAATTTTCAACTTCGCAGCGGAACATTGAAAGAGGGAACGCGGGCGCATCGATTCAAGCGACTTAATTTGTAACAGTACGAAAGCACGAAGGTGCTACTGTTGATGCGCTTAATTATATGCAGTAAAAGTGTTTAGCCACTACTGAAAATAATTAGCTTTTACATAGCCTGTGCTTCAGAATAATATAAAAGCTAAAACTTATAACGATATTAACTTTTGCTCGCGGCTTGTCTTGCGCTATCGTGGAACGAATTTTTAACTTATGCCGATCTGTTGTTGGTACCAATAAAATTCAAAACGGCTTAAGTTAAACATCAATTCGGGATCGGAATCACGAGCAGCACCAGCATCAGGGATGACAGTGTAAATGGAATCGTTTTACAATGAAAAAAATTTGCGGCGTTACTTGTTTTCGGTGTAGGGATATGGACTATTTAAATATGTAATCGAGAACGGGACCGAGACCATGATCATGGTCGATGGCTCTATCGATGGATATGAAAGAATTCCTTGTATGAATTGCGTAGTTTTGAAGAGTTCACGCGTGCATGGTTAACAGCGAAAGAATTCATTCGACGTTATGGAGTTGCGGGCGAAGGCTAGAGCTTTTATAAAGTATTATAGATATATTGGATGCGGTACATTTATGCACTTAATGCTTTTAGTTTTAAAAAAATATATAAGTTATTTTTAAGCGCGACTTGGCCCTCGTCGTTCCGGACCTTGTCGCTGTCGGCCGTCTTACGAGCTATTATTAGATTTACGATCACCCGCTTTGTGAGAGTCTGTGATAAACAAACTTTCAATTTCTTAGGGGACTTTCAATTTCCTAGGGGATGTTGAAAAAAAAAACTAATGATGTCCTTTTGTCGCGCGCTCCATCGACAAAACATCGCCATTGGCATTGTTTATTGTTAACGCGAAAACAAAGGAGAGAATCGGATAGGGCCGGAGAGAGCTTCCCCCGCCCCGCCCTGCGCCCATTAATCAGCGGCGTGACATAATCATTAGCGTCATAATCGCGCCGACAGAGGGCGCCGGTGATGGATCGCGACGGTGTCCGACGCCGGCGCCTGCGACCCGAAAGGCTTTCAAGGGAAATAATTAAATAAATAATATGCCCAGATGATGAATTGAATTTCTCCTCTGACGCTTCTTAGGTATTATGAGTGTGCGTCGGTAACGGGACGCGCGGATTTGACTTCGGGACGGGATTCGTAAGAAACTCCCGACTGCGACACCGAAACAAAATTGCCATTCCGAATTCATGGATCGAAGAGGGATCGCTAAAGAGAATTGGAAAGGCGTACGTAAGATTGTGTCTGTCGCATTAATACACCAAGTACTGGGTCGGTTTCACAGAAATAGACGGGCGTGCTGGTCAGCAAGTGTCACCGTATCGCATAGAAAATTGCGTCAGTAGAAATAATTATAAAGATTTGGCAATTCATACCAAATACTGTCTACTTCTATGAATAATAAAATAAAAAAATATGGATCTATTATAGTATTTCATATGTACATATGATATACACATTTAATTAATAATACATATGATTTTATAGTGAAGCTTGATATAATGCTAAGGTCTTGATCAGAACATGTGACTTTTCATAATTTCATGTGATTGTTAGCGATAATTAAGTTGTTACGTTATGTTCTGTTTATTTATCTATTTTGTATTTTGTGTACAAATAATGTGGTTGAGGGTCATATATTAATTATTATTATTAAATTAAATTTAAAAAATATAAAGAAAAATGAGATCATTAAAAAATAATTGAAAAGGTAACAGCAATGAAATTAAATAGTTTCTTTAATTTTCATTTTAACACTCGCCGGTCACATGATAACTGCTGGTTGCTCATGCGTATTATGCTGTTTTGGTGACATGGCCATAAAAAGTTTTAGGTAAATGTATATGTGTAAAATAAACTCGGTAGCTTTTTTTATTGAAGCAATTCAAAAGAGATACACTTTAAATGTAAGTTTAACATATTTAAGAAATATGTCAATCGAAGTAAAATTTTTAATTAGTTGCAATAAGGGTGCGAGGGGTAATTTAAGTACTACATTGCTCTGAAGATAAATAAACTGTTTTAATTATAACATCCCTTGACGGCATACGGTCAGTACACGTACAGATAGTTTACTTTTTTCTCTGACACGATATGGTAAAACGATATCCGGACAAATTTGGCGTGTGATTGGACTTTGGACATTATTTCTACTGTATAATTCATACCAATAATGTTTAATAGGTTCTCATGGGAATACAGATTAGCCTCAGAATTTTAGAAAAATGGCTCCTGTAAATGAAGAAGGGATCTTTCATCATTTAATGAGACTATTTTGAAAGGGCGTTGAACGATTTACGATTATCATGAAACATGTAAAGATATCTGGTAATGGTCAATATATCGTTAGGCCTTTTTAAATTGCCTCTAAATTTCATTATTGTAAGATAAATTTGTCAAAATGTGATCCACAACGTCACGTAGAAACGTTAAGTTAATGATGTTTATTTGTAATACTTGTAATACGTCATGCATATGCCTAGAACGAGATCAATACCAATAAAGACAAGTGAATTTATTCCGTGTCCACGCCGGCGAAGACACGAGAAAGCTCATATACTCCAATCAATTACAGTTCAATTGTCATATGACAATTTGACAAATTAAAAATGTTTATTTACATATTACATGATTTTCGAAACCGACACTAGACTCGAGGAGTGTTTCATCGACTCGAGAGTCCCGCAAAAACGCCGTCCCATCTTTTTTACATCCGAATGGTGATCGTGTTTTTCAAGATATCAGTACCGTTTTTCAGTAATAAGTTTCTTTGCCGATTTCACGGGTACGCTTATATGACCGAACATCCTTAGAAAAAGATAACATTCGATACTTTGCCCACATAAATTGAAGTTTTCGTTGGACTTCAACATACAGAGGCGGAGGTCTCGGTCGACAGACGAAAATAGTTTTCAATACTTAGAAATAAAAAGAGAGAAAATCGTTCTCTCGCAGTTTTGTCGGCGAACAAAGTTGAGTTACTCTTCCGTAACGACTAGTTTTCGAGCGAATGGAGAATTCAGATTAAATGCGTATCGAGTCGCACAAAAATATAACTTCTATATTTGGGCGGCTGATACAAATTTATTTTATACAATTTTTTTCGGAATCGAAATAAATCTCATGTTGGTTGGTTGAAATTATTTTAGATTTTGAGTTCTCACGCTAATTATTTTAAGACTGTCTACAGTAGATATATAATAATATATTATCTATAATATGATATACAAATATATCTATAATATATATAATGTATTGGACGATAAACGAACAGCGATGAAAAATCGCAAACATCTGTACCAAAAGACAGTGTGACGTCTCAAAACCGAACACCGCCCACACAGCTCCATGAGTCAGGATCCATAATTATGTTTGGGTAGGATATTATACGATTTCCTTCATACTAATTTTTTCGTGTTTAGTTTAGGTTTTTTTAATTCCACGTATATTCTAATTTTTAGGTTTTTTGTAGCACTTAATGTCAAATATCAACTGAAGAATTAGTTTGCTCGATAAAAACCCATAAGTAAATAAGTAATCAGAAAAAATCGATGATTCCCGACAGTGATTCTACTTATTTGCTTAAAATTGTAGTACGTACAGTATAAGTTTTGCAACGAAATTTTGGTATATTTAATGATGGATAACGCTCGCAGCATATTCAGTCTCTATTATAGTTGGTACCCTCTTCGAGTGGGTTTTAATTTTAGGGTTGTCATATCGATTTAAAAAAAATATCTTAGAAATTATTTAAAAACGACTGAGTACTTTTGAAATTATAATTAAATATTCAGACATACACGTCTTCGGATAACATACACGGCTGTTAAAATCAACACCCGTACCTCCCCCCGCCTGAGTCGGGTAATTAACTCTACAACCATCGCCATCCGGGCGTAACTATTCATTGCCAGTTATCGATATCCATTTTTAATGGGTACGTCTTCCATTGAAACGCTATAGCACAAGCGCTACCCAGGTAGCCAGACTGGCGCTTCTAACTTCAGGCCTTTCGCACGCCACCGGCCTCAGTATTATCAAGATTCACCCAAGGTAAAGGTATAAATGCTTCAAAAGCGATAGACTTTGTATGCGTACGAAATTCCAGATAGACTATTCTGAGTAACATTCGATGACATTTCACTGGAAGAAGTAGATTATCGAATGAAACGGCTATTCAGTAAAAGTATTTTTAACTTCCCGCTAAGAAAATTGAAAATTTTCTAAAATTTTCGGGAAGTTATTGGTTTCACCCCATTTTACAAAAATCGAGTTCCCATCAGATCTCGACATTCTAAGGGTCTAGGAAGCTTCCCTGATCATCCCTGAGATGATGTCCGTATGTCTGTGTGGATGTGTGTGTGTGTGCATGTATGGATGTATGTAAACCTCTTATAACTTTTAAACGGCTTGACTGAATCGAGCCTACTAAACGGAGTTCCAAAGAGTTTCACCAAACTTAGATTTCCTGAAAGTTTGGGTCGATTTGGACCGGTAAGTTGTGAGAAATTTTCAAAAAACTATGAAAAAAAATTTTTTAAAGTGTTTTTTTCAAAATAACTTTAAAATGGCTTGACTGATCAATTCCAAAATCTAATCAACTCTTAACCTTTTAAAAACACGTCGATTGCCGCAAACCAGGTCAAAATCGGTTGATTCGTTTGTGAGAAATCGTTGTCGAAAGAAATCGAAAAAAACAGATTTTTTGGAATAATTACGAAACGGCTTGACCGATCAGTTTCAAATTCTAACCAACTCTTGACCCTGTAAAAATACGCCGATTGCCGCAAACCGGGTCAAAATCGGTTGATTCGTTTGCGAGAAATCGTTGTCGAAAGAAATCAAAACAAACCGTTTTTTTGAAATAACTACGAAACGGATAAAATTAGCAGGAAGTTGCAGAGTTGGCCTTAAGGGTCAAATTTTTTTTTCAGGTTCATGTTTGAGTCGCGTTCGCCCGCCGAGGGTTCAGTGTCTTTCGACAAACAGTCTAACACTGACCGTACTGAAACTAACGTACGAACATTTCTAAAAAGACTGTAAGGCTCAACGCAATATTCTCTTACTCAAAACCTACCTATGAGCTTCTTCATAAAAATGTTTGTACTATTGCTTTCAATTAACGTTATTAAGCTATTTAAGTACTTTTTTGAAACGTTTGTCATAGTTCTTACGATGAAGAAAATGTACTCGGGTAACGACGATTAAATTTTGAAGCTAAAAACGCAAGGTGAATAATAAATTCGTTATTTAATTTTTTTAAAATTCTATTGTAATTTAAAATTCAACAAAGGTTTAAGTAAGAGAGTTAACAAAAGCTTTGGAAAAGTGTAAGAAATTAAGCTGTTTCTTTTGTATATTTAAGTTATGCTTTTAGTAACGAATATATCTGACCTAATAAGAATGTAATGTATGGACAACTCTATACAACTCATGTGTATGCTGAAATGCATAAGTGTATCGTGTCAGTATCGCACCGAGAGACACGATTGGATGAAGATGGAGCAACTAATTAGTATTGCAAAATGCGTCGATACAATCTGCAAGTACCTGTTGTTCATAAATTGAGTAAAAATTTGAGTTTTCCTCTTTATTCTATATTCTAGAATGTGTTATATAGATATATAGATTTTGGTGTAGGATTATACCTTCTAGAAATCGTTTTTCCCTAAAAAACACTAGTTTGATATGTTTAATTAGTTATATGTATGTATATATATGTGAAGCGCATACTTCAAGGACAGTTTTTTGATAGATCGCATACTTCAGGGACATCTGTATACTTTGGGGACTGTCCCCAAAGTCTGTATATATATATATATATATACATCAATAAAAAAAGTATACATGAAAACAGAATAACTATTCAAATCTATTGAAGTGAATTTTTTATGTTATCGTTCAGATTCAGTAAGTTTGTTCTACTCTCCTTTTATAGCATTAAACTATCACGACGTTAAAACCAGAGGTATCGGTATGTTGTAAATGTAACTCTCTGTGATCAAACGCAGGGCGAATTTTGAAAAGGGGACGGGCCTGTCACCTCAAAACATGTAAATTCGGGTCGGCTCGTGAAAACCGCTCGTTTTCGTTTAGCCTGAAGGTTTGTACAGTCATCGCATATTCATTCGGATTTCGTTTCGAGATATTTAGAGATATATTCGAGATATCGGCGATCTGTCAGTATCTGGTATAAAGGGCGACGTTTATTCGTGAATTCTTACTGAGCACTTTTCTTTTTTCGTCATTATTACCGTTGTAGTTGGTATTATTTTATTTGAATAAATCATTTTGCAGACAAAATAGCCTATTTGATTTGTCGAGTATTAAAGTATTAATCTTTGTCTTGATTTTATTACTCTAAGTGAGTGATATTGGACGTTAATTGGAACTAATATAGTTTGGCTTTTTGTAAATTTTGTCTATATAGATATCGTTCCTGAAAAAATGAGATAAAAAAATCTATAAGTTGCTTTATGGCGCCATCTTGTAGAATTTTGAGGTGACTGCATGGTTCCTTTGGTTTGCAACAACTGATGGCATGAAATGATACAAATTAAACAGATATGTATCTCTACGTGACGTTATTAAGAGTATGTAGGAGGTAAATTTTATATATTATATAGTGAATGTGTATTATTTATCTAAATATTTATTGTTGGAAACGAATATAAGCACATTTTAGCGTGGAAAGAATACATATGTACAGGAAAAACTTGAAAGACACCGAACAAAACTCGTTTGTCCGGATACTTAAATCGATAAAAGAAGTACCTCATTTCGGTTTGCATAAAGTACATTAAAAAATTTTTTCGTGAATCACATTTATTTTAATTTATTCGACGCAATTATACACTACTCCATTTTTAGTGATTAAACGATGTTGCTATATAACAAAATAGTTAATTTCATTAATAGAGACGAAAAACTAAATTAGGGAGGTAGTTTCGGGATGATGCAATGAACGCTTTCTCGCATTCGCTTCGTCTTCGTTAAACTTGGGTGATTTATTAAAATAATATATACTACTTAGAAAATTATCTCGTCTTGAGCTAATATAATAAAGCATAACTGAAGAGAAATTGCATCGCATGATTTAGAATAATTGATTGTACTTTGACAAACGTCATTAGTCATGAGTATGGTTAAAATAAACTTTTGAAGTGGAAGACAGCAATATTGTATGTTCGGGTGAAGTGGTTACCGCGGTGGCTGCGCGTGCGCCGCGTACTACGGCGACACCATGGCGAAGGTTTTATAAGTTTAGCACTTGTTTGCAAGTAACCTCTTCATTAAACCCTGTTCTAACAAAATTAGAATAGATAATTATTCTAATTTTATTTTATGTAATAATGCTTTTACCGTGAAATACAATTATCATTATCCTTTGTAACATCTATATCATATTAGCAATTTTTTTTTCTAAGTTATCAAATTTTTGTTTAAAGTTATTATTTGTTTAGTTTGTAACAGCACTATTCAATGACGAAATGCAAATTAAAAAGTTGAAAGATGGTAAATTAAAATTTTTATGACACTAGTCTCGTTTGGATTGTTTTGATAAATCCAATATATTTTTACACTTGGCAACGAAGACTTGATGATGGGGCCGGAAGATGTATAATGTGCATTTTTAGTGGTTACTAGTAAATCTAATTTGGGTGCAAGAATTAAATTAAACTTAAAAAAGCGTTTCGCGTTGTTTTTGTAAACTAAGACGACATAATATTTTTAAAAATATTGGGAATTGTCGTCACAAATACGTGTGTTATTTAACTACATTAAAGATTAGAGCGGCGAGGGTACAAGTACATTGAAGGTTTATAGCAATGCAAAGAATTTGTAGAAAAAAAAAAACAACTTATTGTAATTGCAATGAAGTAAACATACCTAGGTATCAACTATTCTATTCTTGAACGAATCATTTTAGGTACGTAGGTATGTTCAGTAATAATATTGTAATTATAAATAAAATAAGTAGTAGATATCTGAAAGCTTTATTTTAGGAACAAAATAATGATAAAAGGAATTTACAAGAAAAATAGAGCGTGGAGTCCTTTCGCGTGGAAAAAGTGAAACTTAAGATTGCTTACAATTCACAATTGATCGCATTTTTTAATTATCATTTCTGAATGGAGAAATATCCAAATCTACATCATTTACAATGGGATTATGATAACTAAACTAAGATAGGTACTTAATGTTTGAATAACCACGTGCATGTGCTTGGGCTCTACCGACTCACTCTCTTTCTCTCTCCTACTTTCTACCTTTGCGTAACTTTCTTTCTCTCTCTCTCTCTCTTACGTTGGAATATTGCACGCTACTCGTTGCTAACGCTCGCGCTGGCCTATAACAGGTATACTACGCGCATGCGTTCGAGTGCCACGCATTCACTCTCGCTCTGTCTCTTTCTATTCCCCCTTCCCAGGAGCGTTGAACGTTTAACGCAACAGTGTTTTCATACCCCCTCCATCGTAGCGTTAAACGTTTAACGCAACCTTGTTGGAAGTCGCACTTCAATAAATATTTAACTTAAAACTCGATACTGCATTCTTTTGTTTGGATAAGTGGCTTCTGAAATTGAAATGCAATTTTAAATTGTGTTATAAAAAACGCATATCAATAAATATAACCCGTTATATATTTTTTTTTCAATCAATTTTGAAATAATATAATAATTAATCATATTTTTTAAAACAAAATTAGACAAAATTGAAATTGATGGAACTTATTGCATCTGTAATGACTTGACTGCTTTATCAAAATCATGAGCATTTTAAAAAAATGTAAGCACTATTTTCCGATTTTTTTCAATATTTTCATTTTGCGAAATTTCTATTTCTTTAAAAGAACGATATTTTTCAATCGAAAAGGTCAAAATCAATGACTCTTTTTCTGTTTAAATTTTTATTCAACATTTGCCCTTATTTCGTCCATTACATGTTGGGGTTATATAATCTTCATGTTTCTTTTTAGGCATGCATACAATACCACAGAAGGCAGACAGCTTATGTAAAATGTTATTAGCTTTTATTCCATGTTTTTCTTGCAGAAAGCTACTAAAATTTGTAAAAATAAATAAACATTTCTTTCCATTTTGGCACAATAACTCAGATGTCAAACAACTCTGAGGAGTAGTAATATATTAAAATTATTAACACACCAATAAATATCGAAAAGTTAAGACATTTTCTTTTATTCCATATTTTTACATGAAAATATAGAGAACAAGTCTGAACAATGAAAGCGTTGGACTATAAATGAGAGTTCACGTGTGAATCTATCGGCCGCTTTCGCCGAATACCATCTTTCTACTGCGTCATTTTATTTTGTTTATTTAATTATGTAAAATGAATAAACATTTGAAACACTTTTTGCCTAAGAATTTTTACACCAGTGTTTTTATATGAAAGCACAGATCACTTTGATATTTAGGTTTTTAAGATTTGCCACTGATTGAAGTACGTCGTCACCTTAACATGTGGCAAGTTTATAAATGGCACAGTGCGGTTTACATCTTAAGTGAAATGTTTGTTAGTCCATTTAATACGTGTCAAACATAAAATATTGACAAGGGTATAATGTGTATATTTAAAAAATATTTTAAATAAACTACATTCTTTCGTATTATTGTGAACTAAGCCCAAAAAACTGAATAATTAAATCATAGATTAATTTCCTTAAAAAATATTAATCACCGGTATCCCATATTTCTTATCCATAAAATGTAAACCGCTCCCATCCTTATGTATTGTTTACGTTTCTATGGCATTTTGATTGGTTATGATGTTCCAAATTTTAATAAATTTTGTTTTTTTTACATCGAACCTAACACATTTATATAATAATAATAATATCTTCCGACATATATACACAGCACCGTCTGGTCCCAAACTAAGCAACGAGGCTTGTACTATGGGTACCAGGCAGTTGATATACTACATACATACTTTTTTTTGTAAATATATACGTAGACACACCCAGACTCAAGACAAACATTAATTTTTAATCAAATAAATAAATGTTTGTATTGTGCGGGAATCGCACCCACGACCCCAGCGCAACAGGTAGGGTCACTACCACTGCGCCAAGCAGGCAGTCATTCTCATTATTCATTTTCTGTTTATATAAATGATTGATATTATTATTTATATTCGGAGAATATTTTAGTAGTAACGGGATATATTTGTAACAAATTAGTGTTCGAGCACTGACGATTATGTTTTATTTTTGCGATCACTACGTTTATAAGTCACGTTCAATCAGAAAAGTTGAAATGGTTGAGTAGTGAATTATTGTACCTCAGGGTTGCCGAATATACACCTTCTGCTTTTCTTGCCGTCTCAATCCTCGAACTTCTGATAAGGTTATTTCATAATAGTATTTTTAATACGTTACCGACAAAACGTGTTTTTTGTTTTATTTTGTTTAATTTATAAATGCTTGTGAATAAGATTGTAAACGTATAGAGACACGCCGCTCTTGACCGTACTCTTGCGCCTTATCTGTTCCGATTACGTATTGTAGCTCTGGAACTTTTAGTTTTAGTAGGGTTTTTTAATTATTTTCCACTATTAAATGTTTAAATTTTATTTAATTTTTAAGTAGTCTTTTACTAAATCCGCGAACTACATAAGGCGTTCTGTCAAAAAATATTCTTTGACTTGTATAAACACTGTTGAATGTATTCGTCGATATTTTTAATATTACATATATTCTTTAACGTGAAGGAATGGAATTTGATTTGCCACGATGATTTGTAATCATGCTTATAAAGAAACGTTGTGATTCTATAAACATTAGCCATTACCATTTATATATAAATGTAATTAGAGTTATAAAACAAAATTTTCTTCGTGACATTCTATTTTACATTCGGCTAGCTTACGTTATTCATTAAATTTAGTTTACATTGTAATAAAGTGCACATATTCTATTACAGAACATAGAGCAAAACAGACTGTCCTTTCGTATCAGACGTCATTTCTTTGTCGGTGAATGACTGTAATACATTAGAATGTTTCCTGTAGCTTATTTCACAGTATCCTTTTTTTATTGTCATATATTAAAAATACGCATTTCGGTGGGAATAAATAGATAAAAGACAAGTTCAACGGAGGCACCGCTAGCATTAATCTGTGAGCTAGCATCAATTTCAATCAGATTTTAAATCGATATCGTTCTTGGAATACATCCGATTTCCGGCCGCTTTTTATTATATTCGCAGAGCACGTCGTGGAAAGTCGCGTTTCGGATGCGAGTTACCACTATCCGCTATCCACTATCCACTATCTGCTATCCGCTATCCGCTATCCGTAGCTGTTCACGGTCCAACGAGCGCCGTGGGACCGCGCCCGGAGCGCGCGGCCGGTGTTCAGTCGCACGCGCCGGCATTTAAACAAGTTTGAATACACAGCAATTCGTGCGCATAAGTTATCTAAGTTACCGCAGCCAATTGTGCGCGAGCACTATTAAGTGACGTATTATATAATTCGGTTAGCGGTAATCAAGTAAGACTATTTATTAAATGGCGCGCTTTAATTATTTTCCGTTGCAATAAATTTAGTCAGTAATACAAAATTTCGGGAATTACGTATTTATGATGTTTCGCCATTGCGTCACTGCTGTCCGAGCAGCGAAACGGGTCGGGCGTGGAGCGACTTGCCGGGTTGAAAGCATCAATCACATTTTTGATTTGAAATCTCATTAAATCTTAGAAATCTTTCATTATTTCATCTTAGTTCTTGCCGGATTGATAAAATACATTTACACCAAAGAAGAATTAATTGTTATTTTACATATCATGCCATGAGTGTTTGGCCAGGTAATGAAACCAAGAAAGTTATGGTTTTTCTTTGTTACAAATATGTTCGTATGTACTTGTTTGTTTATTCTAATAATGTTCTTTTTGCAGAGACAACTATACGTTACAGGGTGACTTCACGATTTGATTTTTTTTGGTACTTTTCATTAGAATAGTAAAAATTCAGACTAATTAAAATCCATTCGTCGGCCGAACAGTTAATCCCGAAATTTATGTCACTTATAAAAGTTAAATGTAGTGGATTTTTGATGTAATGATCAAAAATGTCTTGTTGAATATTATAACCCGACAGATGTGTATGCAGACCTTCAATGTAAACTGCCTGAATTCTGTATGTCAATCTTACACAAAAAACGGCTACAGTCAATTTTACAAATTATGTCGCTTAAAAAGCAATAAATGTTTGTAATTGTAATATAAATTACAAAGATGACCATTACAAAAAAAAATATATTTTTTAAAATCGCTTTCAAAAACCTATTTAAATAATTGTTTAAACAGCTTAAAAAAATAACGAATTAGTAGCTTTTGAAGCCAGTTGTAACTAAAGTTAAATCAGACACATTAGTGTCTCCTTAGAAAATTTCTTTTCACGTGATTTGTAAGGAAAGGTATTGTTTTTCGCGAGTATCTTGTATGTTTATAAATTTTTTTATTGCCACGTATCTTCCAAACGGCTGGATCGATTTCGACAGTTAAGATATCGTTAGATTCGTCTCAAAAACCCAAGTATCTCTACATATTAAAAAAAAAAAAAATACGAAATAGCAGATTTTTGGCGCAAAGTTCTAAGTAGTTCATTTTTTTTAACCAAACCTATCGAGTAGATTATCAAAATAAAGAGAATTAAAAGGAGATTACAAATATATATATAACCATTTTAATTCAATCATTCTTATTAATTTGCAATTAATTTATAAGTCTATATTTAAATGTCGTTCCATTTCATAAATGAGTGTTTTAAAATTGCGGTTTAGTGTTCTTTTTTTTACATTTGTGTTTTGTTTGACATGTTGTCAATAGTACTTATCAATCATCTCCACATTTTACCCGATTTACAAAAGTCATAAAAGTACACGCTTTCGTGCATAAAAATGTGCTGGACGGAATATTAAGAAGTCTGAAATAAAAAAAATAATTAAAAAAGAAAAAATATCCGACTGCGAAAAATCAATAGAAGTAACGCACTAAAAAGAACGAAACGAGATTATTAAAACCTAACTAACTCTACTTTGGTTTAACAGACTACATTATGAGCTGAGAGCCTAAGTTAAATAATTTGCATTATGTTTGACAGCAAACGGCACCCATTTGCATATTATAATTCGTAAAGAAATTAACGGGTCTCGCCTGTTACCAAATATAATGTCGTCTCCTAAACCATAGTAGCGTTTATTAAGTTTTAGTAGTTTGTTTTCTCCATCTTGTTTCGTTCTTTTTAGTGCGTTGCTTCTATTGACTTTTTGCAGTCGCGTTATTTATTTTTTTAATTATTTATTTTATTGTCTCATTATTTAACGTTTCATATACATATTACATATTATATGTTTTTTGCCTTGCTTAAGCTAAAACTTTAAAAACAAATAATCAGTCGATTTTGTAGTCTGCTTAATTAATTATTTAAACATGTTTTGGAAGGAGGGTCCTATTTTTTTGAAGAAAAAAAAATTTCATATATTTTGGTTATCGAGTAATTAAAACTTTATGATTCAGTTTTATGTGGATCAAGCAATGGTTAATGAAATTTACCAGGCATCTCCTTTACTTTTGTACAGAGCAAGTGGAAAAGCAATTCCGATCCCGAATTCATTGCCCACTGGCAATCATTTCAGAGTCTTCACATTCTTTGTTGAAGTGCAATCACCATATGAAATAAAGAAAGAAAGAACATATTATTCTGCATAAGAACAAAATAATAAAAAAGCATTCATATGGTCAATAGGTTAATGCCGAATCGGCTCCAGCTCAGTACAACACCACCGCCGGGGCTGTGGCGCTGCTTTACAGCTGGAACCAGATCTGCGCTGTTCCTTACACTGAAAGCAGTGCTTAACATATCTTAAAAATAATTATGGAAGCGGAAGATGGCTGCAATGCCGGATGATGCCAGTGTAAGAGCGATTTGTTGTTGAGTACGTATTTCTACCAGTAGTGAAACCATTAGAAGAGTTTTCCAGCGCCGCCTGGTGCGTCCGTGTAAATAATTCCGCCAGTGTTGTTGTTGACGCCGTCCATGATTTTTTCCTGGCTTGGTGTGGTTTTTTTATTTCTAAACATTTATTTTATAGATAAATGAGTGTTTCATTGAAGACGCAGTCATTGAATTCGATAGCCTAACCTGGATGAGCTTGTCGGATTTGGTACAGTACGTCATCATTCATACTCTCTTCGAAGGAGTTCCATGCCTGTTTGGAATCGATGGGTTACATGCTATTATAGTTATGACGAATAAATCTCTGATGCACTCAGCTGAAGTTCTGAATGAGGCTTCTTGTAGTGTTAATTCCTAGTAACATTTCAAATATTTCAATTTATTATTCAGTATTGCATATATCAAACTTGAGAAATTCACTAACAGGTCTGTTGTCCAAACATATAACGAATTCGAAATCTTTCGAATTAGAAGTAAATAAATCAGCCCTAAATATAAGTCGGCAAGTACAATCTTTACTGTTATCTAAAATGACTCGTTATAGTAAAGATTTTTTAAATTTTTTTTGTTGGTTATGAAAACAGATGTGATGTTTTATTCATTCTGACATAAGTATAAACATAATAAGCATAATATTATGCATAAAACATACGAAAGGTCTTTGGAGCGCTATAACGAAAGATAATGACAAGGCATCGGCGACAAGGAGACCTCTTATTTGGAATTCAAGTAGAGGGTGCCCGATGAAACGACAGGCCACGGTTATAACTCCATTCATACCGAGCGCATTCTACCCCATTTATTACTCTGTGCAAATATAATAAATAATAATTCACATGTAATACAAACCGCGAACAAAGCGAACGTCGGATGCTTAGCGAATTAAACGTTCTATTTTTGGTGCTTGATAAATGAGATCGCTGTATTTCGAAATATAATGCAAATATGATGGTATTTGAATATATTTAATTGTTTACAATGAAAATTTTAATTACACAAAAGATAATAACTGTCTGTAAAGACGTAAATGAAAATACTGATATGGATATATTTAAGCCATAACTTTGTTCGATCGCCTCAGCAGCAAAAAATTGCTGAAAATTGGGCTCTTTTTTGTTAGTGTTTAGGCAGCAAACATTCTTTGTGGCTTTGTGAGTTTTAGGTATAGGGGAATGAATGATGTGTCATAAGGTACGTATAGACAAGAACTAAATGACGGCGAATAAATCGAAAGCGAATAACTCATTTCTACACAAAAAAAAAATTAACTGAATTTTACATTAAAAAAAAATAAATAATCGACTTTAGATACTGGGTCAATCTTTAGAATAAAAACTTGAAAAAATACATATCTAAATAGGTTCAAAAGTGCCCATGAATATATATACTAGCTGGCCTGGTAGACGTTGTTCTGCCCTTTCTCGTGGGTAATTTGGCCATCTAGTTAATGCCCGGAGCTCCGCCAGCATGGACAAAGAATAAATTTCTTCATTTTCTGCACCGAGCGATGTCAGTCTGAAATCGTTCCCGCTTTCGATTCCAATCCCGGTCACACTTTAGTTCCCGACTCCGTCTCCTCACTCGTTTTCGACCCCAGTCCCGTTCTCCACTTCAGTTCCGGTTCCGCTTTCGATTATGATCCTGGTCTCGATCTCGATTCTGTTCCCCATCCCGTTTTCAATTTCGATTACGTCACCAGTCACAGTTCCAATTTGGCAAATAATCCCTTCACATTTTATAAAAAAGAAATAATTTATTCGTCCCACGCTCAATATGTTTCTCCGCTCTCGCCAGCCCCGGTCTTGGCCATCGATTCTGCTCCACGTCCCGTTTTTAGTTCCGATACCGCTACCGGTCCAAGTCTAAATAATATTGTTATTTTAAAATATACTAAAATATTTAATTTTAATATAGTGCGATTTGGCGAACAATTTTTCAATGAGTTTTATGTCGATTGACTGGCGATTGACGATTGGCGGATTCTCGCCATTCAATTGGCATAAATAAAATGAAGGTCAAAATTCGTGTTTGTATGCATTTTCCGATATGAAATCTGAAAAAAAAAATAAAACAAATAATTTCGTTAAAAAATAAAACAAAAAATTTAGATCTCCACAACTGTGCCAAAAACAATCCTATCTCTGAAGTTGGACCAAATTATACATAAATACATACCAACTTTCATTAAAATCGGTTGATTTGGTGAAGAGTTCACTGGGAATATACATCATGACACTGGATTTTTATATATTAAAATGCACACACGTAAATGTGTGTGTGACTTATGATTTATTTAAATCGCCTGTTTCTTGACTTACAATTGTGCTGACGATTTGATATACGACTATAGATATTGGTTTAGTAAAACTAAAAACGTTAATTCTTACACATCGCCAGATTTTTATAAATATTTAAACAAATGTATTTTTATTTATAAAATTGAGAACAATTTATGTACACCTATTTAATAAACATTGTTTTGGCGCGGAGTTTGTTTTTATTTCTTTTGTTATTGAGTTTATTTTTAATGTATCCAAAGGTCGTGTAGAGCACAAGACCTATGAATTTTTTGAAACAGAAACAATGTTATAACTATTCCTTTATAAACCATAAAGCAATAATTGTTTTTAAAAAAGAAGACCGTTATGAATTTTATACGTTTAATTAAATCAAACTTTTATTCGTAGATACTTTAATGGCTTTTGGACAACTCTTTTAATTGTAAATAGAATATTTTAACACATGTTTCATTATTAGATACATAAACATTTTTTTTGTAACCCCATATCGCGCAGGGTTCACGCATGGAGTAGCAGTGGGCCTGCGTTCCATAGTAGTGTTTTACACAAAGGAAACCCTTAGTGTAAAACACTATTCAAACTCGTCATAATGCGACCGACAAACATCCAGACAAAACGACGAGCAACTGTACAAAACTTGTAAGGAAAAACCAAGTTATTTAAGAACAGCAGTAGGTATCAGACCTTTTGTCTAGTCTTAAATCCGGTTTGTAAAACTTTTCCAATTAGGGACCTGCCGGCCGGCGTGGGGCTGGCCCCGCCCTTCCTACGGCTCGCGTCTTCCGATAAAATGAGACGCGGGTCATAGTTCAATTTAAATTTTAATTAATAAACGGAAACAATTGAAATCTCTTAAACATAACAAGTATTTTGTTTCATCGAATCGTCAAATGAAATAAAGCTCGAAAGGCGAACACGAATTGCTTTGTCGATTAGAAAATAAAATAATATAGAAGTTGATATTCACTTTCAATTCGTTTAAGTTTGAAATTAAGAAACACGCGTTTCACTGTTTTTGAAAATTGGTGAAGCTAAGAATACAACCCAAATTTATATTCTTAGCTTCTAAGAACCAATTAAATTGGATTAAATTTTGTTTTAGATATTTACGCGTATTTTTTATATTGAAAAAGAGGAAACAAATAATTTTCATTGGGGCTTTTCTTTACAAATGACGAAAAAAAATTTTAGTATTATATTTTTTAAAAGACAGCCTTACACTACTTGAATCTTAAATATAATTTTGTGTTGTTTCTAACCAAATATTTATCGTATAGTTAATTTACAATAGCTTTTTTGGAAAAATATTGAATATACGGACACGGCTTATTTACGGTTTAATGCATCTATATATGTAAAAAAAACCGTGTACTTATTATTAAGCAAAAACTTAGTTTTGTCGTATTTTATGAAATTTTTGACTGTCTGTTTATATGTGTTTTTATGCACGCTAATCTCAGAGAAAGCTTAATCAATTTGAATTTAGACTTCGCTGATGTATTGTAGCAAGTTGCACGTGACATCAAGTGTTTGTTTCATTACAATCGGTTCACAAACAAAAAAGTTATTGTAATTTTTTATCTAAGTGTATTATGTCGATAAAATTTGCAACATACATATTAGAATTCAATTTTTTGGCTTGTAATTACCATTGATATATTTATTGACGTATCAATGGTGTATATACGTTTATTTATAACAACTTTCTAACGTTCAGCATTAACTGAGCACAATAAAAAGAAATTGTCGTCGCCTTCAAATGAATTTTCTACAACAAACATTATATGGCGAATAAACAAAGTGTGAATAGACAACATTAATTGATATAAATCGAATATAAAGAATCGATTGACAATATCGATACATATTATAAAACGTAACGTCTCTGTGTCCGTCTGTTCGTTTATGTTTTTTTTCATGCGAGAACCTATTAACCAGTTAACATGTTTTTTTTTTAATTTATAACTATGTTATCTAGCTTCAGGACATGTAATATTACATAAACTAACGTACGAAAAATGCTATGAGGATAATGGTGAATCGAGTTGGAAAAAGACGCTGTTAGAGTACTTAAATTGCTTACGTCGAGTAAGAAATGTATCAAATTAATATGCTATATAATTGTAAATTTTAATACCTACAAAAAAGTCCGCTATAACATATATCTCTATTTTAAATATATTCCTCAACAAAAATTTTTGGCTTTGAAATGACACCCGGTTGTTGACGGCGGGGCACTGACTAGCGCCCAATGAAAGACGCGGAACGTTGTATGCGAGAGGCCTTGATATAAATAAAATATGTTTTTCCAAGTTAGGAGATAAAAATATACACAGAATACGTAAAATGTCTAAAAGTAGGTTCAAATCAAAAATACTTGCTTTATTATTATTAGTGTCGTAATTACCATACCAAAGTAAAATTCTACTTTATTTATAAATAAACCCTAACAACAATTCACACGAGTAGAGTTGCGGGTGCAGCTAGTCTACAATATACATGTAAAACTTTAAGTGTTTATTTTTCACTTCAGTTTAAGTGTATCACATAAAAAATAAGTTTTGTATATAGAGGATTACAAAAGCTTAAATTTCCTTTATACTCGTACAAACGCGAGCGTTAAGTAAGCAAGTAACATCGGCACTAGCTTTTTTGCTGAGCACTCGGACGTTAGACACAAAATGTCACATATATTCGTCATATGCAAAAGCTCTGTTTCATCTACTATAAAACCTAACCTAGTCTAATCTAATGCTTAAGTTTAGCTGCACATGGAAGCAGCGCCATAAATAATAAACAGTTAATGTTTCTTTTGACAAGTGCCTACCTAAATTTTTGTTTTACAGACTATGAACACTTCTTCAAGATGGCTGGAATATGTTTATTAACCAGCATGTATTATTATATGGTGGCTGTAAATGAGCACGAGAATTTCTCTTTACATTCACATACAGCGATAAATAAGCTATATGCCTTTTTGTTGAAGCTCGCCAGGTAAACACAAAGCTCTTTCAAAACCTCCGTTTCTACGTGAAAAACGGTGGTAATGCGAGGTATAATAAACAATAGGGTGCCGTGTGACGGACGCGCGACATGTGGGTAGACGAAACAATGGGATTGCGAGCTTAGCCGGGACCCGACCCTCTTTAAGAGGGCTCGCCTCATTGTGTTAACCCTCCGTGGCCTAACTCGTCGTAATGAATCCATTCAGCTGTAAAGATTCACAAGTACGCCTCGTAAAGCTTAGGTGACTCATTTTTATGTTCAACAATCAATGAATATTGAATTGATATTTTTTTTATGGTAAAAAGTACTAAATATAAATTTCGATTTAAAGCTTAAACATAGCTCAAGTCTTCAGCAATCATTAATTTTTAACATTGTACACAAAATGACACATATGTGAATGCTAAAAAATGACATTTCATCATAAAAACATTTTGTCATTTTTTAAGATTTTAATTACATTAAATAATAAAATTTTCATTGTTAAACAGGACAGATCTCGACTGATTATAAAAAAAAACCTAAATAGCGACAATAGTCTTATCAATGTCTCCAATTAAGGGCCACTCTAAGTTAGAGCGGCGGCGGGCAAGTGATCAAAACTACCACGACAGATGAGTCAAAATTAACCACGCGCCGTGCCCCGCAGATCACACTCAACTGGCGGTCTGCCGTTGTCAGTGCATCGATGACATCTCTGTCGCTGCATCCAAGTTGTACCATAAGGAGATAACTAATAACCGTAGCTGTAAATGCAGTTATATCTCGTGTGGGCCACTGCGCGGCGATGACGCGACCACCGAAGTACGTAGAGGGGAACCGATGCACTAATCAATTTTATCTACAGCCGATAGGTTTATCGTGCCGTTACGTCATCTGTCAACTGAAAACATGACATTGTGCTTTAACTTTATGAAATTACTGTCTGAAGACCAAATTTTAAGGTAAGTTAGAGTGGCAGATTAGTTGAGCCGGGCCGTGTTCGGTTTGACTGCAGCACGGAAATGGGCCGAGATAAAATACTCTCGTAGATTGTAGACCCGAAGTAACAGCTTTCGCTATTGTATTTTGTCCAGTGCGTGAGAATTCCGGTGGTCCACTATCCCTCTATCGATCCTCGCTCCGCCAGGTATTCTATTTCTATCCAAGAGACCGGCAACGCGTTAGAGATTACTACGGAGTTGAGAGTGTCTACAGGTGGAGATGACCACTTAGTCTGGTGGTTCGTAAGGTCGTCTCACCCTCGAAATACGATAAAGAAAAGAGACACGTTCAAATGTGTGAGAGCGCGAGCGTTTGTTAAAGCCTCTCTTGTAGGTCCACGCGCCTACACATCTCGCGTGGGTTCTTGGCGTCCCACTGCAAAGATTGTGTGTGGCCGGAGTCGGCGGCGAAACGTCCTCTCGGAAGTCTTTTTGACATGACTTCAATTCAAAAACTCTCATGCAATACACCTATATATTTATATATTAAATTTCATCCTAACACGCTTTGCAATTTTAGAGTAAAATACTTGTGAAATACGGACGAAACGACGGATATAAAGAAACTATAACGGTTAAAGGTTCCGTTTTTGCCCATTTGGCCAGGGAACCCTAAATAGCTGTAAACACTACAATTTTATAACGTCTTTCGAATAAATACAAAATAAAGTCTTATGTGTATTTAATTAAATTCCAACTCGCCAACTCGAGTGTGTGTAGGCAATATTGAATTTTTTTTTAAAAACCCTAATTTTGACTGCAATAAATATCGATCATTGTACGATAAATGTTTTGAATGCTCTCATTTCAAATTTTTTACCCATCGAAATGGATTGATTTTATTTAAAATTTATCTAAAAGCAAATAATTAAAAAAATAAGTTGACCGATGCCGAAGCTTTAGAACATATATAATTAATGAAGATTCACAATTTTAGAAATTAAAGTAGAATGGTGTACAGCAGAATGAAAGGAAATAAACTTATAAGCCCACGTTTAAACAGTATCGAAATATTAATCAAAAACTTCATTAATATATATTACTCAAGTCTGTGCCGTTTGTACGACAAACTCGTCCTTCATTAAGAATGTTAATGAAGGATCACGGACAAAGCGAAAAAGGTTCGCGACTCAAGACAAATATATAAGGGCATCGTACTCACTAGAGAAAGACAGGCGCATGAGGCAAAGCCGCAAACGTTGGTAATGTTAAATTAGGTTGTTTTTAGTGTTCGGTTCCCAAAGGGCGTTAACGACACCCTATCACTAAGGCACTGCTGACTGTCTGTCTATCTATCAGAGCTGTATCTCTTGAACGGCAATATGTAGATATTTAAATTTTTTGTTAAGTGTGTATTACTATTGCCCGTATTACTAATAATAATAAAAATGAAATGAAGTTGAATATTAAAAAGGTATCCCCATGCCAGAGAACATGTTCTTTTACGGCGTTTTCTACTAGATCTTGACAATAGCAGCTCAAATATACAAACGTTTAACTAGTATGATATAATGCATACCTTTAAATGAAACAAGGAATACAAAAAACCGGCCAACTGTGAACGGTTCTTGCGCCGTACAGGGACGTCAATCTTGAGGTCTATAAGGCTAGCAAATCCAATTCAGCAAAATTGAAAAAAAATACCTAAATTTGTAGCTAATTAGTTGCCATAATGACGATTTTTTTGCTTAAGTCATTACGAGAAATCGCAAAAAGTGCTATCTTGATATAAAGGTAGCAAGGTATCTCATTATATAACATATTTTTCCTGTGACTATGACGAATAATTTAGTTGCTAATTTATTACTCTAAGTTCGACAGGCCAAAAAATTGAAAAAAAAATTTTTTTCATATTTTTCAGACCATGCTACCTTGAAGACGGTTTTCCTTTGAACTAAAAGAGCTCTAAATTTGTCGCTCATCGGAATAGTAATCAAACACACTTGGAGAACCAGCAACAAAATAGTTTGAACCGAAAGGCCGATTTTTGATTTTTTTTTCAATTTTTTCTATTTCTGCTAACTTGAATTCGGTTTCTTCTTGAATAAAATAATTCTTCAATTTGTTGCTGACGCGCAGAGACTCAGTTACTCTTAAGATACCAGCAACAAAATAATTTGAACCGAAAGGCCTTTAAATTTTTATTTAATTTCTCCTATTTCTGCTGTCTTGAATAATTTTTTTTTCAATTTGTTGCTGACCGGCAGAGTACTTAGTTACTCTTAAGGAACCAGCAACAAAATAATTTGAACCGAAAGTCCGATTTTTGAGTTTTTTTTAATTTTTCCTATTCTGCTGTCTTGAATAATTTTTTTTTCAATTTGTTGCTGACCGGCAGAGTACTTAGTTACTCTTAAGGAACCAGCAACAAAATAGTTTGAACCGAAAGGTCGATTTTTGAGTTTTTTTTAATTTTTCCTATTTCTGCTGTCTTGAATAAATTTTTTTTCAATTTGTTGCTGACCGGCAGAGTACTAAGTTACTCTTAAGGAACCAGCAACAAAATAGTTTGAACCGAAAGGCCGTTTTTTTATTTATTATTTATTTTTCTCCTGTTTTTATTGTTTTGAATTCGGTTTTTTCTTGAATATAATTTTTTTTTAATTTTTTGCTAACCGGAAGAATACTTTGTTCTCTTCAGGAACCAGCAACAAAATAGTTTGAACCGGTCGATCGCTTTTAGAATTTTTTTTTGTTCTTTCTATTTCAGCTGTGTCAAAAATGGTTCTTCTTTATATACAATTTTTTTTTAAATCATTGCTGTGTCGTAGAGTATTCTGGTAGTCTTTAAGTATAGGCTACAAAAACTTTATCTTCCCACTAAGAAAATTGAAAATTCTAAAAAGTTAGCAAGTAATTGGTTTTATCGCCTTTTTCAAAAATCAGGTTTCCATTAATATTACTACTAAACCAGTAAATCAATTGAAATCCAATGTTGGGGTTTCGGAAAATTTTGAATGATCTCAAAAATAGGATGATTGAAAAATTATTCCTCTCGAACAACTTTCAAACTACTTTGCCGGTCAATTCAAAAACTAATTTGCCCTTATCTTTAAAAAACCTCGTCGATCGCTGCCATGCTGGTCGAAATCGGTTGATTCGTTCGTAAAATATTATTGTCACATTAAAATGCTTTGCATCTACTGCTGTCAATATAGGAGATTGTTTTATCAATTTATAGTATAGTTTTATCAAACTCCAACCATCGAAGAGCTTTATTTTTGAGCTCGAGGAGCTCAGAATAACACAAAAATTGAATTTTTGAGTTAAAGAGCTTAAAGACATTTCACCTAGCAGAAAAATTGCAAACGTTTATTGACTGAAAATAGAAAAAATCTTTAAATTTTTTGTATGTCATCACGTATTATTTTCTGTAGTAAGCAGTACTACTTTGGTCTATTTTTGTATACTTCAACCCTTATGAGAATTGTATGAAAAGTTTATTGGCAAAACATTTTTCGGAAGTCTGACAGCAGTCATATCTTTTAATAGAGCCGAAATTAACGGAAAATCCATATTTTTAGTATAGTGCTAGAAAGTAGAATCGATCCAATTATTGTATAAATGGTTTCTGAGCATACATCGTGTTTTAGAAATGTTGGTCTGATAATATCTCTAAAAAATTGAGTTTATTACTTGAGAAATCAGCTCTGTCTGATCAATTAAATTATTTGCTCAAGATTAATATTCATACTTCTTTTCAAGACTTGAAGAAATTAAGTTAATATCTCTTAATATAACTGCTCAACTTTATGGGCAGTCAATTTTAATTAGTTATTGAACTCCCCTAGTCTATTTATAGCTAGTTTTTATAGTAAATCACTAAGTTTCCGTGTATGCAGAGATGAAATTATAAAAAAATATGTGTGTGTGTGTGAGTAATTTGGAAAAAAATTTTGTATGCTTTCAAATAAATTTATTTTAACTGTAACTAAATTATATAATACTTGTCAAAACAGCAGAAAGAAGAAGCATGGAAAAAAATTTTAAAATCCGCCAAGTGGTACCGACTATTTTGTTGTTGGTTTTCCAGAAATAACTTAGCACTCTTCCGGTAAACTATAAAATTAAGACAATTTTTTATTTAACAAAAAACCAATTTCGAGACAGCAGAATTAGGAAAAATGAAAAAGAATTTCAAAAATCAAACAATGGGTACCGACTATTTTGTTACTAATTTTCCAGATGTATTTTCGCACTCTTCTGGTTAGCAACAAAACAAAAACAATTTATATTCAAGAAAAAACCGAATTCAAAACAACAAAAACAAAAAAAATAAGAAAAAACTCAAAAATCGGCCTTTGGGTTCAAATTATTTTGTTGCTGGTTCCTTAAGAGTAACTAAGTACGCTGCCGGTCAGCAACAAATTGAAAAAAAAATTAATCAAGACAGCAGAAATATGAGAAATTAAAGAAAAATTAAAAAATCGGCCTTTCGGTTCAAACTATTTTGTTGCTGGTGTCTTAAGAGTAACTAAGTCTGCGCGTTAGCAACAAATTGAAGAATTATTTTATTCAAGAAGAAACCGAATTCAAGTTAGCAGAAATAGAAAAAATTAAAAAAAAAATCAAAAATCGGCCTTTCGGTTCAAACTATTTTGTTGCTTGTTCTCCGAGTGTGTTTGATTACTATTCCGATGAGCGACAAATTTAGAGCTCTTTTAGTTCAAAGGAAAACCGTCTTCAAGGTACCATGGTCTGAAAAATATGAAAAAAATTTTTTTTTTTCAATTTATCGGCCTGTCTAACTTATAGCAACAAATTAGCAACTAAATTATTCGTCATAGTCACAGGAAAAATAAGTTATATAATGAGATACCTTGCTACCTTTATATCAACATAGCATTTTTTTGCGATTTCTCGTAATTGACTTAAGCAAAAAAATCGTCGTTTTGGCAACTAATTAGCTACAAATTTAATTTTTTTTTTCCAATTTTGCTTAATTGGCCTTGCTAGCCTGATAGACCTTCAATCTTGGCCTGACCCTAGTACTGAGTATCCATTATGAGTATTAAACGTATTGCTTGTACGATGTACGCGGAGCCCTTCGTGTTCAAGTCTGACTCGCACTTGACGGGATTTCTTAAGTTTTATTGTTATTGTGAATTATTCCTACGAAATTAATCATCGTCGAATGTAACGCCTAAATTTAAGTTCGACTCGGTACGCATTTTATTGCGTACACTTTTCGTGAGGCATTCAAACTCCCGTTTGATCCCATTTCCGTTGGCAAAGGGAAACACGCAAGGGCGATACTTCAAAAGCTTTTAAGAAGCTCGCGCGTAAGGGTCGCTATTGTTCGCGACGTGTATACTTTATGCATTCTAAATGTACTAAGTCTTCAATGTAAATTCTATCCTTGTGTATGTTTATGATTTGACCGAGGAAAAGATATACGTTTCTTTATTCTTTATCCGTTTTTCTTTGATGTGAAGAAATTCTTCTCTCGGTTGATGTTCGAAATGGGAAAATCTACTTACTCTCTGTTACGGAAACTCACTGTTCCGAAAATAGTAATTACTTTTGATGTTTAGGAACATGAAGATCTTATTATCTATTAGACTTGCATGAGATATTTAGATACACACATATAGAATTCATTTTTGGCATGTCGTTAATCATTCTATTAAATAAATAAAGGAATATAGACGTACCCTGTGCGAAGAATTCGCACAAATTATGTATAATAATGATCAGTTTACAAAATTAATGTAAATATTATTTTTATTTCTTTTTTATTAGAAAACTTGTTCATAAACAATATTTTAATATATATATTCATCTGATACAATTTGACTTACTTCGACATCTTTCTGCTTGATTTTCCAGTGTTCGTCGCCTAGGCATTTTATTTTATCGTTTTTGTAATTATTATGTAAATAAATCATTAAATTCAATTTAATGAATCAAAATTTATTGCAGGTATTCAATTAGTTTTTAATTTTTCACATAGTTCATAACGTTATTCTTTTTGGAGTACTCTTTTTGAAATATTACATTATGAAGCTTAGATGACAGTTTGAAGAAATATTTGAACAATTTACCGACCGTCAATCACGTTGACGTTGTTTAAAAATTAAAGTCGTCAGATGGCAGCATATATACTCGTATAATTTTAATAATTGATTAATTTACAAAAACAAAAGCAATAATTTTTTTTTTTTATTATTGATGCCGGTAGAGCAAGCAATTATCTATAAAATTATATAAAATTTGTGTGGAGTGATTGTAAAGTGTTTTGCTAAAAAGGGAGGCAAACATCTTAACCTTAGCGTATTATTATATATGGTAAGAGAGTTCGAACAGATGAAAATCCGAATAGATGGCAGTCCGATTGGTGCGACTGACGTTCCGCAATTAAATAAATAGCAAGGTAAGCTATTCTAGAACTAAGGATTGAAAGAAGAATGCTGACTCTTCTTAATGCAGAACGGTCGGAAGTCACTTGTCCCGTTTATAAGCTGAAGAGGTGGCATATGACTGTACGAGAGAAGCAGACTCTACGAAAATGCCCTCGATTTTCTAGGTAGCTTTACAAGCGTCTCGCCGGCACCCTACCACTTTTTCGCGCGCGTGCATTTTGCATCTCTCCGTATCACCTTATTTTTTATCCATTGATTTACATATTTTACGTAATAAACTTGTCTTTGTTTACGTGTTTGTAATAATTTTCCATATTTCCAAATTCGGCGGCGCTCGTTTCAAGAATTGTCCCTTGTCTACTTATAGAACAAACACACATCGTGGCGCCCATAGTGTGGGGCTGTGAACCATTATGAGTAACGTCGACGCCTAGAAGAAACCGCCGGTAACCAGAAGGCGACCTTGCGGAGATTTTATAGGTGTTTCTTCTCTCAACATCCATACATAAAATATTCATCCTAGTTTACCAATTGAATATCCATCAGCATTGACTATACCTACAAATATTTATTGAATACATGAATCAAAAATATTTAAAGCAATATAAACTTGGCTGCGTGTTAACTGCTTAACGCTAGGCACTTCTAGCAAGCGCTAGCAATGCGGAGGCTGCAGGACGGGACGGTGCGGGTGTGCAGAGCGGGCGGCGCGGCGAGTGACGAGACGATAGATGCTTACTTAAAATTATCATAACACTATTTATTTATTTACGTATTAACGTATGTATTACGACCACTAACTACAAAACACTTTCGACATGGATACGTCGATGATTTCGTTTTTAATAAGAGACCTTTCATTGACAAGGGATTAAATATACTAACGCCATCTGTTGATGCATAAATGAACGAGTCCAGCATAAGTGAACAAAGCTACGGACTTTGTTCAGTTATGTGCCAACAAATGGCGTTGTTTAGGTCTATGATCTTTTTAACTGACAATGTTCGTTTATAATATATTTTTGTAGCCACTATTTTTTTTTCTTTAATAAGATGTTTTGTATATCTTTGAGTTAATACAAGTCAATTTATTACTTCTATGTCTACAAACTTAATTTGTGGATATATTTTGATGTAGTATACATATGGCACAAGTTTTCGAAAGCGAAATAAAAGAAGACATCATTATTTCTGTAATTATATATTCAGCTTAGAGCTAATATCATTACTTATATTGTATTACATTATAAGCTCAGGCGTTTTTGATTACTAGTTTGAATAAAAATTAGCTACGCTGCGCACAGGTACGAATGTTACGTCCAATTGACAAAATGAATTGCAATTGTAGGTATTGTATTGTGTGAGGTGTTAATTCGTGGAAATCCATAGTAGACGCTTGCCTGCAACATGTATTATCATGCAGCATGCAACCCACCGCTGACCCTCGACTCTACCTCTCCACTACGAATCCCTATCCAAATGATTGAATATTGATTCCAGAGGATTGACAGATATCGAACACCTAAGCAAGTGTTATTTATTTTTATAATTATCTAATTCCGCTAACTGTTAAATTGTAAATTCATGAAACGTACGTAGAATTAACCAGATCCATTTTTTTACAATTGGAAGTGACAATTTATCACATTATCACAACGTATCAGAATTGAAAGCGAGCGGAAGAGCAAAATCGAGAGGCCAGAAATGGGACCGCGATTGAAACCGGGTGTCGGATGGGAATTAGAATTAAGATCGTGACTGAGATCGAACAGTACAGTGACCAGAATTGAAAGCGATCTAAATTACAATTGACAGTAAGATTTTTCCAAGTAAAAGTTGAAGGAACACATTTTATGTCCACGTCGGCGAAGACGCGGACGGAAATTGAAAAGCGTGAATAAATGAATCAATAATTAGAATTACTTCAACAACTTAAGTAAATACAAAATTATAATATTTCACAAAATTGTTCGAAATCAAATAGAGGGCAATGATATGAGGTAATTATCTTTCTGATCTACATAATCTACAGATCTACATAAGGAATTCTAAGGCAACTTAGAATTCCTTATGTAGATCTGTGTGAGTTAATATGTATAGTACCAAAGAATGTTTGGCATGGTTTGGCCAGCTGAAAAAGATAAGTAAAGGGAAACTGGCGGAAGACACATTTAGAATGAATGCGTGTAACAAATGTGCCAGCCAGGGAGATTTATAAAACTAAAATGCTAAACGTCCGACCATTATTTTAGGTACGACTTTTTTTCTGTATTTGAATGATACTAATATCATTGTAAATATAAAAGTGTCAGGTCAAATTTCAATTTCAATTTAAAAAACAATAAAGTTTTTAATAAACGGCATCTGGTAGGTATAAAATATATAAATATAGATGACGCAACGTAATCTCTTACTTGACAAATATAAAAAAACAAATAATGTTTTTTTTTATTTGACGAGGAGAGTTTACAGATGTACTTACGGAAACCATCTGTTTGTTCCTATAAATTATGTTAGTTCCACATATTTGCATTAATTTTATATGAAGTAACGCTGTTGGAAAACAATTTTGTTATTAGACTTCATGAGAAAGAAATACAATCTTGTAAAGCAAGTAGGAAAGTCACTTAGTTGGTTCCAAATTATGTACCAGAACCGATCTCAATACGGTAAACGTAGACGACGCAAAACTCTCGCCGTGGAGATTTTCAATTAATAGATTCTTTTCGACAGTAATTTTGATAACGATTGTTCTATATTTACTCTATATTAAAATATCGCAATTGGTTGGATTAGAGGTCCACACCACGGGATGAAGATTCAGATGCAGATTGATGTTTATCATCAACACATACTCAAACGATTAAGAAAAATATTATGATTAAAATTGAATGTTTAAAACGACCTACCAAAATCTTAACTGAAATGTGAAGTCCCCAAGACAATTGGGTGTCTTGGGTCAGCGTGGACACTACGGTGCAGTACCATAACTTCAAAGGAAACTCATAATGTCTTTCCAAATTACACATGAATGCTGTAGGTACAGCGGCAAATTCATAGACCACTCTAGAGACTTATGCTCTATGGCTTTCTATATAACAGCTGCGAGGCACGTCTTGAGCTGTTTAGGATTAAATTAAACAACTAATTTTAAATTAAATTACATAACACTTAATTCTCAAATTAGTAAACGTTATATACGGTGGATACGATTAACACTACAGATATTCGAGTTTGAAGTCTTTCTTCAAATTAATCCTAAAAATGAAGGAATATTTATATTTATTACTCCAGTTGCTTATTACACGTGAAGTAACATATTTTTAAACAGGCAAATTCACAGGCTTTAGTTATTTTTGTTTTAGTTGCAAACTTTTTCCACGATCGAAAATTGTTCAAAAAATGCTTTGAAGCAGGACCCTATGCTCCAAGATAAATTGGTTGAATATTTTGGCAATTTCTTTTAAACTTAAATTCGAATTAGGTTTATTTCTTAGTTTATTTGGTAATGCTTGATATACATCATTATATTTTATGAATTTACCACTCATTTGGAAGGCAGACACGTAATAATTTTTAATATTACGAACCCATTTTCTGTTCAGCTTCCAACACATACATAAAATAAAGCTCATTTAAAATTGACGCACGATTTTGTTACATTTACACTAGAACAAAAACCTTTTGAAAGTGTAAATTAAATATTTAATATTTATAAATGCTAAATCCGTATCCCGATTAAACTGCGTTTCAGAAGCTTTACAATAAAGATCTCTCTACTGAAACTTTATAATGCCTATGATACATTATTAATGCCGCTTTTGATGCTTTGAAATATGTTGTAATATCAGGCTATAATACCAGCAGGTACGGCGGGTGCGGGTGGTCTGAAGGCTAACCAACTCAAAGGTTAAGTTACGATAGAAAGCAGTATGCACAAAGTTTTTTTGAGAGATAAAATTCGGAACGACGGGATCAACAAAAGGAAAATTTCAGCGACGGTCGAGCTTACAGGCCAGCCTCAAAACCTCCTGCTTTGTTTTGAGCAATAATATTTTTTACGTTCGCATATTTATTGAGCATATTTAGTGTTCTCTTTCAAAATTATTATAGGTCTAAAATTACATTACTGTTACTTTTATTTTAATTATTTCAGAGATCTTATTAAATAAAGCAACCGATTTGAATGAGGCTCGTAGGCTCAAGAAGTAGTTAAATCGATCAAGAAAACTAAAAATTATTTTTAGGAAACGTCTATTTTAAACATCGTCAATCGATCTTTTGAGCAGTTGAATCGATTTCAGTAAGATTTACGACATTCAACACAAGTTTTTACAAAACAGATTTTATTTTCAAAATATATGTTCTGGAAAATCTAAAAATTTTAACAAAAATAAATGAACTAATTTTAATTAAGTTTACAACATGCAACACTTTTTTATTACGAAAATAGCTGATTAGATTTTGGAATAGATAAGTTAAATAATATAGAAATTATTTGAATAAAAAAACATTTTTTTTTGTAAAGAAAATTTGGCTCTAGCATGCAACCCACCTTTGACCCTCGAATGTCCTGTTTCACCGCGAATCACTATGCAATCTGTCAATACTCTAGAATATTGATTCTAGAGTATTGACGGATTGAATAGGGATATAGAACATTCGAGCAAGTATTCATATTTTGTTCATCTTAATCCCCAAATAATTAGTTTACCTTAATCCGCAAGCTCTAATTATTTACCAAATCAGTACGTACATCCTCAATCAAAAATATGCCGATTTTTTAAATACCATCCACATCCACTCCCGACCCACGAGGAAGGAGACGTAGTAATAGACTCATCAGTCGGATTATTGTGGTGAAACACTTTCGAGGTGTTGGGTCCGTTGACCGACCCACTGCAGAGAAATATTCAACTGTATTTCAATTTCAGACTGAGGGCTCGGACTTAAGCTCTATGACGTGTGTAGCGGCGTAATTATAATAAATACCACTCTGATTATTTCTCATATCTGTTAGTATACGACGTCAGAGGAATACATACATGTATTTGAACATATTATTTGAGATGAAACGATCATAGATAAGGTCGGTATGTAATACGATTTACGAGAAAAACACGCGCATGTATATACAAGGTTGTTTGTACAAAGTGCGCGGCCCGCGAATATAAATCAGTCGATTAATAAAGTAGATTTCGTATTATTCTAAGCAAACAAACGAGTTGTTTCTCTGGCGGAAGACGTTTGCATACTAATCTCACAATGCGGTTTTGTGCTAAATGAAGAGTAGCGTGATTTATGTTTGAAAAGAAAATCCCCTATGAAATGACCTTTATATGCCGTAGACAGTTCAAAACGTCAAAACATGATATTATAAAGTCATAATCCACACTGTCAGTGTGGAGACTGAGGTGACCGTCGCGTATTTGAATATCACAACGTACGCATTTATAAATTAATAAACGCAACAATCCAAAAAAATTACGTGAATCGTCTATTAATTTAACACCACCAGATCACCCGACCGCGGAGATGAGGCAAAAAGATATTTTGGAATCAACTCGTTTCAGCGATTATTTAAACAAACCGAAAGTTGTCTGCGGAGGCTCTCATTGCGCTCCCAGTCCCGCTTCACATTCCAATATCGCTACCGGTCTGAGTATACGTGTGTACTGATACTTATAATGTTTTACAATATAGTAATGAATTTAAATTTTATGTGGTAGGATTTGGTGTAAAGTATTTTTGTCATCGATCCATCTTATGCTTATTGGAGAGCGAGGGTCTAGAAAAAATATTAAAATTCATATATCTTTTTTTCGAAGATAAATATGAAAAAGAAAAATTGAAAATCGAATGAGAAATGTTGAAATACTGAAAAATTAGAAAAGACAATTTTTAATTTCTACCCTCTCGCCACCTACTGGGATAAAAACTACCCTATGTCTCAAGTTGGACGAATTACATACAGTGCGTAAAATTTCATTATGATCGGTTAAACTGTTTCGAAGTTCATCGCAGACCGACATCGTGACACTTATATATTAAGATGACAAGTACACAAGTGTGACAAAAACGGCATAGCACAGGATAACCGAATTCATGACCAAATTTTAATCTGGGAACGCCTATTTGATGTAAAATTAGCTCGCACAGCGCCGCGTCAATTCGTCCGTCGGCCGCTTTAGGACGCCTCGTGGCGGCGGGCGTGCACGATGCGCGCTTTGTGTTAGGCGATAGCATCGCCGGAATGTAAACGTGCACGCTTAATTATGCGTGTAGACTCGACGGCCAAAACGTACGTGCGAATTCGTGTCTGTGGCACTCGCCGAGTGCCAGAACCGACGCCGGGAGCAAAACAGTCACGTACGTTTACTCTGTGAATGCGTAGACGGTCGAATATTTTTATAGTAATATCACACGTCTTAAGACATGTGATATTTTTCAATGCATTTGTTAGTTAATTCATCCGTGGTCAGAATCAAATCTGCTGCCCTCTGGTTTCGAAAGCGACACTAAACGACGTCTACCTTCAATATTATATTGAATTTTAAGGACGAACAAAGTTACTGCGTTATTGTTAGAGTTAACATATTATTGTATTCAATATGTCATATGATATGTTAGATCGCCTCAAAATTTTCTTTTTCAGAACGTCTCCACGCTGCGCCTGAAACTGACGTCGGAGAGTTCTGTTTATTAAAGAGGATGACAAGCACTTATGACGACCTTTTTAAATTACGCGAGTTGAATCGATCCAATATTAGCGAAGAACACGAATTCTAAAATACTTCTAACACCCAAACGGAGCCTTCTGTCCAATGCGTGGGATAAAGTAAATTAATTGCAGTGGGAATTAAACTGAATCTTTTTTAAAATCATTATGACACTCTAATAACGTGTGTATATTTATAAATCAATAAATAATTGTGTTGCACATGAATTATAGGCTCAAAAATTTTATAAGATCTAACAGTTACAATTTCGTAATTTAAATGACGATCGTCATTACCTCACAAACTGTTTAGGGAGTATTTGGCAAATTATATTGACACAGCACATTGTCAACTTAATGACGTAAAAACAAAACGAATAACAGGAAATAATATATAATCCAAAGTTTTTTATAAATTTTAAATAAATTCTAAATATAATCCCGTACGACATGTATTCTTTTAAAATAGTTTACAATTTTCTTTCACTGTGTATATTTTTTGCCTATTTTTTCAGTTTTGAATTAAACTACCCTTTTCTGTGTATAATTAAATAGTCTATTTTTTCAGTTTTGCATTAAACTAACATTTATCCAAGCATTTTTAAATTAAATAATAACTGTTTTCTTCTATGATTTAAATTCGTATAGTATCTTGCGTGTAGCCCAAAGCTGAAGGCGCCGTCTATACGTATGCCCATCAAACAGTGGCGCAGACCGCCGCATTAGACACGTCCTACATGGAGGTGCGTTGCAGTTTCCTTTTAATGGTCATAGTTCTAGATTTTTGTGATGAGAAGGAAGGACGATTCCTTCTCCACCGCGCAGACGCATTGTCTGTATCATCACAGCTTTGCATTCGCCTACACATTCATAACGGTTTTGAAAGTCATCCTGAAAACCTTCGAGATTGCGGTTATTGGTAGTTGTTAAACGGAATCGTTGACTTTATCATCTAGCTTTACATTTAAATTCAATGTGCGCTTATATTGCAGTGATCACTGCCCATTTACACCTTGTTGATCACTCAAACATCATTGAATATTTGCCGCTTTTGTTGACATAACAAAGTTTATCTCGATTTTCGTCTAACCATCGGGCTTATTCGGGTTCATGATCTGTATGACTGTTTTTGAAGGAGTTCAACATAAGAGGCCAATTTCCAAAAAAATGTACCAGTCGATACTCCCTTGGATTTCACCACCAGGTGCCAAACTGTTTCATTCACAGCTCGTTCCCATTTTGTTTACCTAAATTTGCATTGAAATCCTCAATTACTAAAATTTGATGGGTTGGTAAAGTATTTAAAGCTTTAAAAATATCTTTATGCATAACTTCCCAATTTATCGTCAGGGTAGATCGAAGTTCTTACGTGTCCGTTTAATTTTCAACCAGTACTGTCTGGTGATTCTCGGTATAAGCTACACTACACACCTACGATTTCTTTTGTTGGTAAGGTCGTTGTGGATAATAAACCGGATACTGTATTGAGACAAGCTATTGAATTCTCAGTAATAATGGAACAGATCATAAAACGACAATTTTATTTTATGGTCTCCTTGTCTTCTGAATTAGATAAAGCTATAATGTTAGAATTCAACTAAACCGTGACTGGTACTTCTACTTCAGAAATCTTCTCATTAGACTTCAATGTGCGTTTGTTAGTTGGCAGATCAAGGCGTCTGGGATAATAGCTATGTTTTCATAGCAAGGAATTGTCTATAGATCAAATGTCGAGATATATTTATAACGTTTCCGTGTCATACACCTATGGTTAGACATAAGATGGTCTTAGATCGATATCTAATAAGCGAAATAAGACGATTCTTATGACAAATGCCACAAAGTTTTTTCTAATTCAATAAAAACGTGAATTTAAATTTTACTTATTACGTACGTAATGCATGCAGTCATTTAAAGTATTTTATTAGCCAACATTATTAGTTATTAGCATCTAATCATAAGAAATTGTAAAACGCTTCATATCTTTCATTCTAGCTAGTGGGTTAGTTTCTTTCACCAAATGATTTTCATTTTGAGTACTTTAACAATCTCAAATACTTATTTATATATGGAAAAATAATATGGTAACAATTTTTAATGTGACATCGCTATGGCAGATACTTCTATTCAGTTTACAGCAATTATACAATAATAGACGCATTTTATTCGCAATTAATCGATAACTCGTTCACACTGTGTCGGCATTTGGCACTGGAATACGTTTAATACCGAAATCGAAAAAGCGAAACTTTCGTTATTGTCGTGTTTTGTTTTAATGCAAGAACTGGAAATTGGTAGCGGCATGTAGTTGCCGATGCTTCGAAAAATAGGTCAGAGAAGTAATGTTCAAGTACGAAACATTTAGTGGAGCTGTGAACGAGGCAAATTAGAGACTCGTCATAAAGTAGAAAACATGTGACTCTTGTAGGGTTCTGGTGTCCATAGGCGGCGATGATTATCCACTTTTCTAATCCTATAAAAAAATGTAATCAAAGTAATAATGAACACACATACCTTCAGATGTGAAATCATCCACACTATAATTTCCCAGTCTACGGAACAGGATACTTATAAGCAGAAAGTATTGCGTCAAAGACGCGAAACTGACCCAGTGCTGAATATAACATTGAAATTTGCTCTTTGTTTAATTTGTTTTATTTAAATTTTGACATCTTAATGAAAAAAATTTGAAGATCGGTTGACCGTGCAGACTATCTATAAAACTTTCTGCTATTTTTGTGCCGGGAGCGCATGAAAATATGTCCATATAACTATCAGTGCGTCTTTGAGCACTTAAAGCTCAAAAATATAGTTTCCCATAGGTTTTTGAGTTCGTCGGGCTCAAAATAATACTACGGATTCAAAAATGGTTTTCGCAACCGCTTTTAGGTACTATTTGCGACATTAAGAACAGTTTTTCAAACACAAAAAATGAGATGAAATTCTAGAAAACAATCCAACTAGAAAATAATAAGTTAAGAATTTTTTTTGAAAGTTTTAATCAGCTATATGTCTTGAACCAATCGATGTATTTTTTTAGCACAAAAAATGTTTTGAAAGTTGAGCAAAGCACTAATTTAAATATTATATTAAAAAGAAAACGTCTTTCTAAAAGTTTTCAACAATGATGTCTCTCCAGCGTATAATCGGTCTTAATTTCGTTTGCGCCATTCAAGGTATTCTTTAAGTTCTATAAATAAAACAGATTAGATTTTGGTACAGAACAACATATTTTTATACTATTCAAAATCAATCGCTTCGAATCGGCTTAAATTTTCACAAAGTCAAATTGAGGGAAATCCATTTGAATATTATAATCTGCATTATAATCTATCAATCTGTTTAAAAGTTATGGAGTATTTCATAATGTAAAATGTTTCATTGACACATGCACGCACACACACATGAGCTTATCACGGAAGAATAGTTAGGACGTCCTAGAACCCTACTCTGATGTAAACCTAATTTTCGAAAATTGAACTAAAGTTAGATCCCGGATTCATCAATTTTACTTTAGCCGGAAGTCGTATAACATCATATTCTCCATCACGCCAAAGATTACACGAAGCCGACTAACTTCCTGTGTCTTGACATCAACAACAACAAGCGCCAGAGGCGGACGTGTAATTCGATTTACTTGGAACGTAGGGAGATGAATTTCGTCGCAAAGCATCTCTTTGATTGCCTCGTGAAGTTTTCATCAAAATTTAATAATAAATTATTATCTAATTCCTTAAAGCACTATAGAGTGTTTCATTAGATTGAAAGAAAATTCTTAGTCAGCTATTTTAAAAATAATGAAACGTGCTTATGTCACAATGTGCTATGCTGTGTATTCAAGGCTGCAAATGTCTTTGTGCGATGGTTCATCATATGGATGTATCGAAGAAGATGAGCGATACTCAAATCATGACATTTAACTTTGTCGAGCACTTTTTATGTTGTCAGTATAGGTGGTGTCCTCTTTCCTTAATTTGTGATTGGTAACTATTTTGTTCTGTAATGAGCAAAATAGTTAACAATCGGTTGACTTTTGGCTAGATATAATGTTCCTTATTACTCTATATCAGGGTTTCACAGGACTCTATATTAGCTCCTATCGTGGACTGATAACGCTGATGTCACAATAATAAAAGTTTACATATGTACAGTAATTCCAAGGACTTTTCGGCATTTGCATATTAATAATAATCAATAATATACAAATGCCGAAACTTATATATTTATATATATTATAGTATTAAAATTTAATTTCGTGTGTTTTATAGTCACATCGTTCTATTATCGAAATATGTAACAAAACAGTGTCAAACTATTTTAATTATTTGAGTTTACTACGTTTAAATTACCCCCCTAAATTATCTTTTAATTAAAAAAACATTGCTGAGAACAAGAGGACAAATTCAATTCGAACTTCAATGGGAAATAAATGAAAGCGCGTGAATATCCAAAGAATGCAGCGAAAAGAATCTGTGAGATTGAAATCGAAATTCAATGCACGATGCCTCATTAGGAGCCCTCATTTGGCGCCGGCGCGGGCTTGGAGCACCACCCCCATTCGTGCTGGCCGCGTGTCGGGAAGGAAGTGGTGCATGATTATTTGGATTGTTAGCAAATTTAACGCTTTCGAAAAATGCTATACTCGGTGTGCTATCTGTTTCGACATAATCTTTATAAATAAAAATGAAATTCGTTGGTGCGCGCGTCACACGACAGCGGGCCCCAGAGGCTTCGGCTCACGATAAAACCAACGGACGTATGTATAATTCAAACGTTCATAAAACATATTTTTTGTTAGCACTCTCGTTCATAGTTAACGATAAGAAAAACATAGTTGATTGATTTTTTTATACTTTGTACTTTATTGTCCTGGGATGAAAATAACTTTAGCTAGGTTAAAAAAAATTGATGTTTGACATCTTTGGTATGAACTACTGTAGTAATGTTTTTAGCACCAATCCCTATAACGTGGATAAAAATTTCTATCACGTTCTCATTTGCTTTGAAGATAGGTTCTTTTAATATTTAGAGCTTATAGACATAAGGCCGGAGAAATAGTTTTTTTGTACTTTATATTCAAATTCAAAATAATTTTTTCATCATTTTTGCTTTATATTTAATTATAATACATTTATACCATTTTGTTCAACAACTTGTTGTCATTTAGAAGGTAGTGACATAATACTATTGCTGTAGAAATTTTGAGACTTCTGGTAGAAAAACAGCAACGAGTAGTTTTGACAGTCCTCTATTCATGCTAACCTAACACTACACTAATCAATTTTGATAATCTTTTCAAAAACGGTTCGGTTTCATTATGTTTCATAGAGAATTGCAATTAAGTACATGATTTATTAGATTTTTTCAGTGAGCTCGTGTGTAACCCAAATGGGTGAAAACTGTTTTGTGGTCTATCACCTGCTCTTCAGCTATATATTAAGAAGTAATATGCCGATGTTGCTCTACTTTTTCTAAAATGGCATCGACTTTTATTTGTAACAGGTCGCTTAGATCCAAGTTCATCATTGACATTAAAATTACCGGGATGAAAACGTTTGAACCAATTTTGTACTACTCTTTCTGGTACTGCATTAGGTCCATAAATGTCATAAATTTTTTTTACAACTTGTGTGACATTTTTCCCTTTTTTATAATAAATATTCAAAATGTATCGAATTTCTGCAATAGATTCACTCATTTTGTTGGAAAGAAAAAGAATAGAAAAATGGAAGGACACCTTTTTACTTTTTAATTTTTATTAATGTCACCTATTAAATGGTATCAAAACTAGCCAGTTACAAAGAGCTCAATCAAATATGTTATACTGCAACTTTTTACTTATACTTATTACTTTATACTTACCTAGTATTTTATACTTACTTTCGTAGGATCTTACGAATCAAAAGGACTCTAATTATTAACATTAGAGGAATGATTTCATATAATAAATCGAGAGCGAAACTGGATCGCAATCATAAACGGGAAGGCAATGAGGATCGGGAGCGGCATGACATATTTATGACCTTGTTTACATTTCAAAAATATTCTAGATCAGCCACTCGTTGTATACACACTGGAATTCAAGTGTTACAGCTTAGTTTAAGTGGTTCCGAAGTGTGTTTTTGTACCACAATATAGTTAAATACAAACTTAATTTTTATTGTTTGTAGTTTTTGTACTTTCTTAATCCATGTACAGATGAGGATATATTAGAAAAATAGATTGATCTCAAAATATAAACGATGTTCGAGAGAACATCGCTTATCAGGATAGTGCAGAATTTCTATAAAAACGGAAAAAGGCTACTTTCCAAAAAGCATTACTTTGAAGCTACAATATTTACTGTTTTGCTGGTTGCATAATGTAGCCGCCGATTACGGAAAATGTGTCTTTAACAGGAAACTGTAATTATCCTATTCCTTGGAAAAAACGTATTTATGTTATGTGTTTTCGAGGAAAAAAATACACACCGGTAACTAGGTGGTACTTATCTAAGACTAGTTATTCCGAATAAAATTCTTTATCGACTCCGACATCCTTCAAAGCCTCGGTCAGACAGGGGGATAACGAGAAAAACGATCACGCGAATATTGGCGGATAAACGCAGATCTATTCTCGGAAATACGTCACGTTGTACCGGGTGTGCGGACGCAGGCCCGGCGAAGCAGAGGTCTGAGCGCCTGCGCTTCGTTAAGCCCGCTCGTCGCTTACGTCTTCCGACCATCTAAAAGATCCCGTCCTAGATACTCACAAGTGATTTAATGACACCGAAGTTAGAAATTCATCCGTCAATTCAGTCGTTGTTACAAGTCGAACCCGTTACTTTCCGAATCGGACGCAACGCTTCGACCATCTGTCCGCTGGCGCCGAACTTACACAGTTATGAAATCTAATTAAGTCACGTGTTAAGCTATGTATCTAAAATATTTATGATGCATTCTATAAAAGGCGGGTATGGCTGCATAATTCATTGTAATAATTTCCTAAAAACCAGAGTTGCCAACGTTTCGGACCGGTCGCGTCTGACGACGACACGAGAGGTCGGAGTTACAAATCGGAACGCGGCCGCTCGCCGGCGGGTGCTCGGAACAGCGACCTCTGTGGAGGACGAGCTGCCCGACGATAAGGGGATTATATTTTCACGCCGGCTTCACACAATAGGAATGGTTTATCGAAAGGCTTTGCTACTCGTAATGTCCGAAATATTTAGCTTTTTGCAAAGCACCTGGTACATCACAATGTGAGATTTTTTATTGGTGTACCAAAAATTTATTACGTACAATGTCTCTCGACAGATAATGTTTGGAATTAAAAATTACACTATAAGTAGCTACTTATTAAAAAAAAACGAATACTTTAAAAACTAAAACTCAATTACAGAATCAACATTTCAAAAGTATAAAAATATAAAACTAAATATGCGTGTTTCTTACTCAATATTATTGAAGTCTGTTCGTTTTAAAACAAGTATAAATTTGCAATAATATTTTTGACTAATAAGTTTCACATATCAATCGCTTTAATTGAAATATTTTAAGATCTCGGTCGGTTAGATATCTTTATTATCCGGTTAGATGTATTAATTATCCGGTTCTCGAAAAATGCATGCTTTTAATTATTTCTATTGTGGGTTAAAATAAGCATGATTACACAATTGATTCATAATAAAAAGTAGAAAAATGTACCTAAATTTCAAACCAACACAAACGACAAAAAAGTTATTACCAATTACAGATTCCAAAAAGGGGTCGAATTTTGTTAATATCTCGAAAGCCATAAATGTCACAAGAGCTGAAATAAGATTATTATATGAATGGAACTTTTGAAAACTAATGTTGATTTCCAGAAATTCTCTACTATATTTATAACAGAGAAGAAGTACTTTTTCATTTAATGTTGAAGATAGGGCTCTGGGAGTGGCTGATGTTCCTGTGGCTGATGCTGCCTCAAAACCGTTGTTGCAAATAATTTCATGTGCCCTTTAAAATATTAACCTGAAAATCTCACCCAATTACGGTGCTGTACTTTGAAGGACAAAAATTCCCCAGAAAAAGTTTTTCACCTATTTTTAATAACATGTTCTTTGTTTTTAGACTTCTCGTTGACATTCCAACTCGTATAATTATTAAACAAAGGATCCTAAAGTTATTGCGCTTTCTAGGGACATTTTTTCAACTTTACATAATAAGATTATCAATTTGTAGTATCTTTAATTGTTACAATCTATTAATTATAATTTATTTAAACAAAAAATAAATGAAACCACATTTATTTTGCTGTAATTTGTTTTTATCATTATTTTTAATTATAAAAAATCTTTTACAAGATGTTTGATAAACTTTTTAAATGTTATTCGCTTAAAGGAATTTTTAAGCAGATGGACTAATTGCGTTTTCTTTAAATTCTGTACAAACTTAATATTATAAAATTAAGTTTTCACAGAATTTATTTAATTTACTATTCAGTTCTGTAAACGTTGTCCTGCTCTTTTCGGTAGGTGGCGCGATCGAATAGCATATCTGACTCCGCCGACGTGGACAAAGAATGAATTCCTCCATATTTTACATAGATCGATCTCATTGTTAATCCCAATTCAAGTCTCGCTTTCATTAAATTTATTTTTTATTTATTTATTTTCATATCATTCGCTAAATATTTTTGTTAGATTTGGTAAACGCTGTATATTAAATATTATACAACAAAAAAGGTAAAACTAATAAATGATGTTTTTATTGACATGCAAAAAATAAATTATTAAATTAAACAAATATCATACATTTGAATATTTTATACTAACTAATTATTTTGTGGTCAATGCCCATTAAAGCAAGACAAAAAAAAAACTAAAGAACGGAAAAAATAAAGAAAGGTTGAGTAAGTTTTATTCTATTGAAATAACATGTTTTTAATATCGGCAATATGACACCGAATCCATAAATCTTAATTACGCAGAAAGCGTCACAACATTTTAACGTGATATTTATCAATTTTAATTATAAAATCATAAAAATAAGACATAATAATTAAATATTATAATAAAAAGTACATTCTAAAACAAAGCAATAACGAAAACGTGACCTAGCTTAAGTATGCAAATATTTCTCATAGAATCGAACCTTCCCCTTCTCAACACTCTTCTGTAATGAATCGCAAACAAAGAAGAGTATATTGCCCGCAGAACAGCAGCAAATAGATTTTCATTTTTGGCTTCCCGCCAAACCCCCGCCGCAGTCACTTTGCGCGGGAAAACGCCCCCTCGGCGATCTTACGTGGCTCTCTTCCGACTTTTCTTTGTATCCCGATAAAAATAGAACGCTTATTAAAACGTCTCATGGAATTTTTATATTAGGCAAATTCTTTGCGTTGGAATTGGTAACAGCTCAAAGGTAAGAACGAAAACACAATAGATGTGTGTCATAGGTAAGAATAGAAATAAGTTTTATTTGAAAACTATGATTATACATTTGTAATATAAAAATAGGCATAGACATAGAATTTCTTTATTTGACATCTTATAATGCGTACAGTTTTATGTTGGACATTAAAACTTATAATTAAACTTATATTTACTATTAAACTCATATTAATAAATATAAGATTAGTTGTACGTAATCTTTAAAATAAGGATTGAGATAATCCATCTACCGCAATACCTCTAGAAGCCCCACTTCAAAAATACAGTTTGTTCCATAGATATTTAAACTTTAGGCTTGACGCTTAACGCCGATGTATTGAAATCTAAAGTTACAAAATACAAAGTCTAAGAATACAAAAAATAAGAAAAATGATTATAAAACTGTCAACTGCGGTTTGTAGTAAGTTTACAGAAAATGAGATTTATTATAAAAATGACAGATTTTTTTTTTGTTATTTGATAACATACAAATTGTAAGGTATTCTATTCCTCGACGTTACTTTTTCAATTGGAACTTTCTTGGGCACTGAACAACCCTCATTTCCGCTTCCTATAATTCCATATTCTCCTACGTGAAAACTATGGCCTAGTCACTTTTCATTGAAGACTTAATAGTACTTAAACAATAAGCGTTGAAGTTAAATAATAATTGCATATTTTGTAACATAAATAGACTTAATTAGTTGACTCAAATATTAGCTATATATCTCGACAGAGCGCTATATCTACGAGTTACATTAAATTGTCGTCGAGTTACACGGCCCGTGGAGATAATCAAGAGGTTGTTTGCAATTAATCCGTCCAAAATTTCGAGTCGTAAATTTCGAATCATTCGGAGAAAATTATTTGTCTCACATCCTTACTCCAGGTGTAGGAAATTTCAAGGTTACCATTTAATGGAAGTACGGGCGTCGGTGTAGGCACCCCGTAAAAACAGGTCAAGCACGAATAGCAATCGCATGATGAAGGTTCGTGTTGAAACACAATTTACAACATTCGAAAAGGGTCCACTCAACTTAGAATTCCTGAAACGTTGAACTGATTACCTCCTGTAGAGTTTGGGGAATCTCAAAAACAAAATGTCTGACATTCCTGAGAGACATTAACATTAATAAAGTTTTTGAGGTTCCTGAGAGAACCTACCTGCCTAGATTTTTTCAAAAGTTTACAATATTTTGTTAACTACTCTAATGATAAATTCCAAAATCTATGCAGATATTTTCCTTTGAACATAACGTGGATCGTTGCTAATTGCATCAAAATATGATTTCTAAATGTATCAAAATCGGTAGGTTCATTCAAAAGATATCGTTAATTAGAATTTAAAAAAAAAGATGTTTTCATAATACATGTGACAAACTTTATGGATTGATGTTTCGTACCCAGCAAAATCGAACAACATTTTCTAAAGAAATTGTAGTTCAAAAATATAAAAAAAAGTAAGTTAAAAATTATATTTAAACATATGTATTTGAACTCAAATATATTAAGAAATTTTAGGGATGACCTGTGGGGTCAACCAACTTTCAAATTTTTAAGTTCAAAAACTCATAGATAATATTCATAACTCAAGAAGCTCAAATACGCATCGATAAATATCACAGCGGAACGTTTTAGGGATGGCCTCATAACTCAACCGATTTAAAGATTTTTTATATACGGCAGCTAAGTGAATCAGGCACTCGGCGAACGTGCGTTGGGCTATTGTTATACAATTGCTGTTCCATTGTATAGAACAGCAATTGTATATGTCATTGCGCACGATTTGGTGCGGAAAAGATGTACCTTGGTCCGTAAGATCGGACCGGGCTATAATATCTTCATAATGTGTTACGGCGCTGCACATGTTTCAAGTACCAATTTCAGGCAATGCTATTTTCTACCACTATTCCTAACAACTGCATAATATAATATAATATTCACTATAAACCACAGATCTCTACGCGCTACGCTCTTTACTGTCCTTTTTCGCATCACCGACGTTCATCCAGGGTTTCAAGCGAGTCCCTCATTTTCAGATGCTATGATCTGTTCTAGGGCACCTAGTAGAGTTTTTTAATATTCTCACTATACATTAAACAAAAGATCATATTGTACACCATGCCATTACAAGGACGATTTTACAAACTTTGACAAGCACTCACCAAATGATAAGTCAAAAAGGTTCGCCAATAAAAATATACGTAAGCGTATATTTTTATTGGCGAACCTTTTTAATTTGCAGAATGCCATTAGATCCTTGTGCCGTAAGTCGTAGTTCCACGATATTGATTTGAGGTTATTTCTTTTTGTGCGTATCACTTAATGATTGTTGAAGTTATACTTCTTTAGGCGCGTTATGAAAAAATAATGAGAGTGAAATTTTAAGATTGTGTGACGCAAAATTAACAGGTTGAAGCTGCCCGCTTAGAATTCGAATTTCGAACAATGAGAGAATTTATGTACATTTAATATAAGAAAATAAAAAATATTTATTTAATTTTTAAAATTTAAATGAAATTTTGCATGCATGTATAAATCGCATGACAATGCAATATTATTTATTTATTTGTAATTTACATGAGGTATTAAATAAAATTCGTAGTAAATAGAGAATGTAAATAAAAATACATTAAAGCGTTTATAATTATTATAAACTAAAAGCATGCGGACGATTATTTTTACTTGTATTGAACTCAACATCAACGCTTATTTTTGCAAAAGTAAATAAACAAATATTTCACATTTTTTTTCTTATTTATTCAGATATTACCCTCGTACAGTAACAGTGCTTTTATGTACGTCAAGATACTACATAGATTTATATATAGATTATTTCTTTCAGTTTAATACAAAAAAATAATGTGATCTATAGCAATAAAGTATTAATTTATCAATGTAATAAGCAGTGTAATAGTTTTATCTAATTAAATATTTTAATTTGCTTAATGCCGAGATATATAAAATGAAATTTTATGTTACTTTCTAATTATATAGAATTACTATAGCAATAAAATATAGAGACCGAAAAACAGACACGTGAATCTACTTAATGAATCTCTATTTTCACATGACTCAGGCACAAAGGTCGTGTGATTCGAAACCAAACACGCACTACAAAAGAATACACTGGACCTCATAGTGAGGCTATACGGCCCAGTGAATAATATATTGGAAGGGCTGAAACGACCCCGACCCACCCCCTTTGACGCCCGCCCTCGGGGCGGCGCGGGCACAGCGTGAACGCGAACGTTGCACAATTTGCGGCAGCGAGATACGGTTGGCAGCATTCCCGTAGACGGAGTCGGTTCACGCTGGAAGGGATTTTGCTTCGACGCGGGGAACCCCAATAACACTGAATGCGTGTTTTATGCCATGTATAATTAAAGCCCCGTTTGTTAACTTCGCCTAATTGTTTATTTATTCCGCCGTGAAATCGAACGCCATAGGTTATATAGAAATAACTGTAACTATCTGCCCTATATGCGACAAATTACTTAATTTTGAAAGTCTCGTTTAATTAAACAACTAAAATTTATGTTTGCTTATTGCTAGTCGCGTTCCTTGCACCCAATGTTTTACTAAATTCTAATGATTCCATTACAACTTCGTTATGTGCCTGTTCGGGGGCGAAAAATCGATGTAACGTGTGGGAGACCAACGTCCTAGTAACACTTCGGAAGAATTAGCAACGACGACTAACGATCTTAGTAGCTCATTGATAAAGCCCACAATAATTGTGCCAGATAGGGTTTGAATTCTGTTTTTGTTTTGTTTAAAGCGCTTTTTAAATAAATAGTTTGTGCATATAGTACAAACAAAAAATCAAAACATATTGTAACAAAACTGATGAAGCTGTTGAGACGCTGTAAGGTTTATATAAACTACTTCTGTAGTTCTTATTTTATTTTATCATAAAAGGCGCACTAAACATATAATATATGTAGTAAATTTTCTTAATATAGATGACTAAAGATAAAGGTAACAATATGTTAAGTTATTGCTAATGTGAATGATGACAAATGTTCGTAGTTGCTTGGTTGTGTGATAAATACAGTTAATAATTGTATCATACAATTTCATTGCATTAGAATATATTTGAATTATAATGAATTCATACAAATATTTCTCTATAAATTCAGCATGAGCTATTGAATTAATGGTTTTGTAGATTTTTAGATGAAAAATTAACTGAAACGTTATTATAGGAAATTAGAAACGTCATATTATAAAACATAAGACTCAGATGGGATCCTTGTGCAACTCCAGGCTTAGAGTACAATACAACACACGAAACTTTTCCGCTGTGAAGTTAGTCACGAAAGCGTCGCAATGGCGTAAAATAAGAACGCGAGGGAGAAGAAGGAAGGATCGGGGTGCGGGGCGCATCGCATCATTCGCAGGCAATTCAGAGCGACAGAATTTCGTCCGTTATACTGTAATCAGGAGTAGATTCGAAACCACTTACTATAACTGTTTGAGGACTTTGTTTTAAGTAATAGCTGAACCAATTTAGTGATTTCCTATTTATTTCGTTAATTCGCAGAATCGCAATTCTGGAAAGTTTGGTAAGTTTCTGGTAAGTTCGTCGAAAGCCTCGACTCGTTTATCTCTATTTATAATGATTGACGAGATATTGACGACACCACTGTACTCGATTTCCTTATACTGGTCTAACCTTATGATATTCATGTTGGATTTCCGACGATTCGTTATGAAAATGGTTGAAAATCGGAAGATATAACGAAATTTCAAACAGTTTTGAAAATAAATTATGCTAAAAATATTCGTTTCAATGACACCTATATATTTTAAAAAAGTTCTACTTATTTTCATAATTAGGAAAAATAAATCACAAAGTAGATGCAACTACTAGTATTGATTATATCCCTAACAGAGCTCAGTCACTCACTTATATATATATAAGTGAGTGACTGTTATATATATATATGTATATGTGTGTGTGTGTGTGTGTGTGTGTGTGTGTGTGTGTTTGTGTGCGTGTGTATTGGATGTGTATGGAAGGATGTCTAATTCATTTCGATCATGCGCTGAAGTTTTACAAGGTCTTGACTCGTTAAAAAACACCGGTCCGTTTGCGTCTATTGCAATTTGGATGGACATTTGCAAGATACACAAAACGGACGTTAGAGGCGCTGCAACTTGTACAAATGGTAGTAAACGCGAATGAAATGGTAGTGATTACCATTTTACACCACATACGAGTTAATTTGAGTCAACCAGATGAAAATTAACCAACGCTCGAGTCTGCTATAAACGTCCTCAAGTTAAAAATAATTTCAATTGAAGATCGAACATAACTGGAATTTTAAGCGTATTAGACATGCAAAAGACATAATTGTATTGGTGTCGATCGAGCGTATCTTTCATGCAAGTAAATGTTTTAAATCGAAAATACTGATTGCGAAAAAAAATCTACAGACGTGCTGGAACAACAGAACTGTGACTTCTACGCAAAATAAAATGATATATGCATTTGTAAAGTAATGAATGGGAAAGCTAATTGACATAGGTGCAGTTACAATAAAGGTGCGAGTACACAAAAGGGCTTTCGGCAATTGGGTCGAAAGCGGCGGAGCTGAACGAAGTATTTGCGCACGACAAGGAGATGTGGTCGTAACAAGGAATGAGCGGTCAGTTGCGATACGAACGGCTATGTGATGGTTCTGTGTATTTATTAGAATTTGATTCATTTAAAAATCTAGAATGGTCAGACAATGAATCAATTTCCATCATCCATTAAGAAATGTATTTCATAAAACTTAAATCAACCTTGATTTAAGTTTTATGCGCTCAAACAATCGATTAAGATCTCTTTCCAGTCATTAGCCAGAGCTTGTTGGTGGACACTTTCGACCTTAATTAGGTATCCGACCCAAAATTATTAAAAAAAAATACATCCATTTTTAATAATATCGACCGTAATAATCTACTCATTTTACACATTTTCCTTTTATACTTTTCTCGTTATAATTTTATACTTAAATCATTTTTTTTTCATATCTGTACTTTTTTAATAGAAACAAAAAATATTTTCAACTCTGAACGGTTAATTAACGTGAATACACTCGCATTTTTACACGCAAGGCACACACAACTCCACATACCAACACGTATGAACGCTCGCACACACAGACAGACGTTCGCACGCAAATAAAACATTTAAATATTTATAGTATCTTTTTGTATCTTTGAATGCTTTTGTTCTTAGGAAAGATTGTGATGCAAATGAGTTAAATTAACGCAGCAGTAGCGCCAGACTTAACGGAATTGCCCCTGTCCCCTGTAAAAATTTAAGATCAATGATATTTCGTCTTGCGAAAAGAGGGTGCGCGAGCCTTTGACCGGCCGGAAATGAAACTCCCGCCGAAATAACCTCTTAAATGTGTAACAGCCGTTTCTTTACCGTCTTTGATCTCGGAGTTTTATGGAAATTTTTTTTTTAATTCGTACAATAACGGGGGTAATCGGACGCTGTAATAACTGCCGGTTAATTGGTACGTCGCAGCAAATATTTGAGAGGAAGAGGATATTAAAAAGGATCGCGTTTCAAAATAATCACAGTTTTAACAATGAATAACACAAAAAAATGAAAAAAAATCTGTGCGACTTGAGATGTAACGGACATAAATGTGGGTGTTACTTCTCATATCGCAACAGTTGTACAATTTTTTTGAGCCCTAAGGCCCACTGTACCACTAATGTATTATACGGATTGCTTAGGTATTGAATGTATGTAACAATGATAACGTATTGTAGGATTTCATACATTTTTCTACATCAGAACGGCGATTATGATAAGGGCCATGTATTAGTTTAAAATTGCACTTTACCACGGAAAGCGATATCTATAGCATTTTCCACAGATATATAAATAAGTAAAATAATAAATATACAAAACTTTATTCAGCCCACAAAAAAAAATTAAAATAACATTAAAATAACATTAGTTAAGTTACCTTTAACAACAAATGTTAAAGGTAACTTAACTAATAAATTTAGATAATATTTTATGAAATATAGACACACTTTAAAAATAATAAATATACAACAACGACTTTGAATGGTCAGTGAATATTCATTCGTATAGTAGGAAGAAGGATGAAATAATAGTAACAATTTAAAACATTTATTTATACATATATTTAAAACATTAATTGTCTCGCACTGAATTTCATATTAACAAAATTTTATTTTACCTTTACACATGTATTTATATAGGTAACTTGCAATAAGCTAATAATTCTAGACCGATCATAGTTGAGTTTCGGCGGGCCTCTCTCGTTCGGTGACTCATCGTTACGTTACCGAGCGTTACACTTTTCAAAGTGACTCCCGCAACCTAATTTAAGACGTTGTCACGTCAAAAAGAATAGGTCTTTATCTTATAATTCAAATAACAAAAAAATGAGGCCAAAAGATTGACTAGTTCAGCAAAATGCAGCGGCAGCCTGACCCACAATACCGATTTTCAACTGGGCCTGAAAACTTAATATTAGTCCAAATAGCCAAAATAGAAATTTCGTACACACATAAAAATGAGTGTACAAAAGTGTTAGGAACCTTGCATAGTCTAATGTCGTCTCAAAACCAGCGTAAGGTCAGATATAAAAATAAACCAAAATATTTTCTTTTCTTCCTTTCCCTTCTTAATTTTTTGAATGAATTTCCATAACGCACCTCGCAGAAGCTGTTAATTGGCAAAAAACGTCATGTTAGGAAAAAGCATTATGTCTCTAAGTAGCATTATTTCATTTTACAATATCTCAGTAAAAATATGTAAATATTGTTATGTTACATGCATTTACAATAAATAATAATGTCATTGAGATTAATTCCTTTGTGATTATTTTTCGATTTATATTCGATTCTGAATAAAGATTTTTTAACTTAAAATTTTTAATAAACTAATTTTACAGATGCAAAAGTGGCATATTTTATCGATTTCAAAAATTACATGATTGTGTAACTTGACGAACTTAACAAAATTTTTAATAAAAAAAAAAATAATATCCCTGTTAAGTGTTTTTTTATGTTATTTACAATTTATTATTGGAGTGCAAACTTCCTTGGCACAGTTATGATTTGAAACTCGATGAAACGAAAAAAGCCACAGTAAACAGAAACAACCGTATACATCTATAGGACTGGCGTGCGAGAGAATGAGATAGAATGTGAGATGAAATAGAATGTCTGCGAGAGAATGAGATAGAATATGACATGAGACAGAATGTGAGAGAAAGAAGAGGTATGTATGCTTATGTGCACCTGCTTATTGTACTCGTATCTGTTCAAATTCAAAACATTGAACTTGAATAATAAACATGTAAAATAACTTTTGCATTTGGTACCAATGTTATAATAAATATGCTCTATAATCAATCTAGTTCTGATACTGTATAGTTTTATTTTCTGAAGGTTTCACTTCTGATGTTTTTAATATATATAATTAAAAAATGTTTATTTCATATTTAATCCAATTTTAAGAAAATGTATGTATTCTTTTAAGATATTGTTTTAAATTTCTCATTTAATTACTCTCAAAAGTTGTTAATTTATTTCACTGTTCCTGTTATTTGATGTAACGTAATATAAAGCGAAAGAAACTTCATTCCAACCGGACACGACACCTTTACTTTTTATTTTTTTATTTTTTCTTCCCAGAGTTATGGCGAGATTTTTACAGCAGGTAATAATATGTGATGCCACCAGTTTGCTTTAACAAAATGAGTTTATTTAAATAGTGCTTGAATGAATTAATGGAAGGAAGTTTACGCAATGGGAATAGCATATAGTACCCTCAAGCAGCAAAACAATCCCATAACTAAAGCTTATACCTCTAAAGTGCAGCGTAAATGAATTATTAAAGTGTTAGCTGTGACAGCGTGTTATGTAAAGACGTTTGAAAAAACATATTTGCTTTATAAGCTTATAGAGAAAAAACGACTTTTAACAACTAGTGCAAACGTTTACTATGCCATCTTAAACAACCGTTATAGTCAGATGTTATAGCAAGTTCTAATATAGCTAACACATATTGTTATACAAACTTGTTATTTGTCTAATTTGCGTAATAATAAAAATTATTCCAAACCGACTGGTATATACATTACGTTTTTACAAGTGATGAACACTCAACTACAGAGCGTTGTTGTGGTTTTGTTAATATTAAGTTCGTTGTTATAGTATTCAGTACATTAGTTGTTACAAAAACTTTACAATAAAGCGATTTTGTGATTTAGCCTCTTTTAAATTACTTCGTTTATGGGATGTAACTGCACTACAATCGTTTTTAGATTTCTATTTTACTTTCATTGTGAGCGTATCATACAAACACGTTATAAAAATAGAAGTGTTGTATAATAATTTTTACTTCTTATGACATATAATGTTGGTGTTAGAACACACTATCAGACTCTTTAATGACACAAAAACGGCACACGATTGTTGGGCAAATGTTGTTGTAAAATGACATTTATGTGGTGAAAAAGATTTTTATCTCGCTTGTAGAACAATATTCAGACATTTTGTTTCGGTGTAAATTCGGTTCTTCCTTAAAAAGTTCAGTCTCAACCCATCATGACAGAAAATATTATCAAGACAAGAACTACAATAATCCGGCCTTTAGTATCTCGAAATCACATTAATTGATAAATAATTTAACTAAAGCGAAATAATTAGAAAGATGTATTTAAAATTCATGTTAAACATCAACCTAGTTTAACATTAAAACTACTGTCGCTCATCATTTGCACGCTATTTAGACGAACAATATAATGACAAAATAAGCTATTTCGAGTCTATTTTACCGTTTTTTTTAAATTTATTTTATTTAATTTTTGAAAACTAAATTAATCAAAAGATACAAACTCTTGTTATAGTATGAAAACGTACTACAAAAAGTCTATAGTAACCATCATGTCACTGTTTTGAGACTTGCGTCACTGTTAGATAGTTAACACTGCAGCTAATTCATTTTAACACTGAACAGAGACAAAATGCACCACTTCCTATTAAAATAACGTTATTAAATGTTTCATAGGAGCAAAGCAGTTTCACGCAAAATATTCTATGGTCTTTAATACAATTGTTTTTTACGGCTAGGGCAACATTTTGGTGGTGGCATACCTGCTTTTAAGAGCGGCAGTTCTAGGAAAAGAAATGACGAGACGAGTGAGACGGACGGAAGTGAATCAAGTCAGTTTCTCATATCAGTGTAAGGGAGATTTTATCGTCATAACGCCAAAGAGAAGCGTAGAAAGTTAGACGAAGCATCATGAAGACGTATTTGCCTTCTTTTCCTGATTCTAAATCGATGTTACGCTGTTTCGAGACAGTGCATCAAACCTCAACCTATAGCGCAAACATTTTCGACTCGTCGTATTAAGCTTTTACTTGTTGTAAGAAACCGCAATTCGTGTACTGTAGTACACTGTAGTAGAACTTTGATAACACAAGTGATTCTGACTCTACTGGGGTATATACACGTATAACTATAATTTACGTAACACATGAACGTATCAATAAGTGTTGATTATCTTATTATAATATTCCAGCATTTGAAACGTCGTCCTAGATCAAACAGATCCTAGGCGATTGTTACTAAAACACAGCTTTTGTAGTCGAGCAAAGCGCTTAGATAACCTAGGAAAAGAGGAAGTTTTAACTAAAGCGCTGTACCTCGGCGCGGGCGCCCGGCGGGCCCGAGCGAATTCAATTTAAAACTGAGACGGCTCCCCGAACCAGCAGCTATCGCGAACGCTCATTAGCTGAGCGAACCTAATTCATCACGAGCGCGCGTTAACGAGATCACGTGGATTAGTACTCACTCGACAAGTACTTGGCGCTTGGAACTATGTTTACCAGAATAGATCGCTACCAGGGTAATTATAATGTCCGCCTATTTATGGTAGTTATGCTTATTGAAAATCGTTCAACCAAAAGACATTTTTTTTTAATGCGAAAAAGGAATGAACAAATATGAAGTGCGATTAAAGTAAAAGGATTTTATTCGGCGACTAAACTAAAAAACAATAAGTTATGTAAAGATTTAGTAGTATATACGTAAGACGCACTGAAATTTTCTTATTGTTTATTTGTTTGGAAGCCTTTTGGATTGTCATTTGATAGTATATTGCAGTTTCAATAATATCACATTTGTGTTTGTCGAATTCATAACCACTTTTTTTGAAGTTGCTTATAAAATATAATTTTTATTCTTCTATTTCGTCGTTTATATTTATAAAAAAAAATGAGAGCATGCTTTAATGCCCAAGCATGCCCAATAGCGATCAGAATCCGCTGATTTTGCTGGCCTATAAGTTACGAAACGAATTTGCAAAGCGACCAGAATACAACACGTAGAAACGAAGCCAGTATTCATTATAGTCAAAACGTCGTCAACGACCAAAAATCTTACAAATGGAAATCGTAATTGAATACCGTCACGGTCCTTATTCCCCCTAAAATGCTTAATAGAGACTACGATAACTTCGATTAGCCGTGACGACGCCGCCGCCGGCGCTTCCGGGCGGGGCGCCGGGGGCCGAGCCCCTCCCGCGGGCACCGGGGGCCGAGCTCCTCCCGCGGGCGCCGGGGGCGCCCATCTCGATGTAATTTAAAAATCAAACGCTTTATCGTGTATTCGCCGATCGCCCCTACCCAATCTGCCGTTGGTAGCCGGCGTTTATTGTAATGCTAAGAGATGCTATGAGAATTTAGAATGATCACGCAATAGCGTGATCATTCTAAATTCTCATAGCTATAAAAGTTACCTATGAAATAGTATTACGATATATACGATACGATGAAATAACATAATAGTATGAAATAGTTATGAAATCGCCTTGCAATTTAACCCTATATATATTTCTATATATATATATATATATATATATATATATATACATACAAATTCAAGATAATTTTTCATCATAGTTTATTGCATTCAATTATAATATGTATATTTTATAATTAAATATAATAAAATATGATGAAATATTATCTTGAATTTGTATATAATATACGAAAATATTTTTCCCCGACCATATATATATACATATAAATATGGTTACTTCAACAAAATATGGCGATTCACCATATTTTGGTGAAGTAACAATATTGTCAATAGTTCACATGTCATTCAATGTGATTGATAAGAAGAATGGGTAAACAAACAATAACACTATTTAAAGAATAAGTTTACAGATAGATTAATTTATACAGCGTGGACATTTCAAATGAAGCCCTATAATGTCTGGGGACTATATTTCATTACGTCTAGAACTTTCTTAAACTAACCTACATACATAAATTCAAGCGATGTGTCCACTCCGTATGAAATGAGTAACTAGCGGCTCGGATTCGTAGCAAAGCAATAACTTACATTGTTTGCTGTTCGTTCTGTCTGTGCCACGCTAATTGTAAGTTATTGGGCAACCGGCCTCATAGCTATTACAGGACCACGGGCTTCAGCCGGCGCCGCCCAGCCGTTTTACTCGTTGAGATACAAAACCAATACAAGCCAAATAAATTAAAAATATTAGTATCGGGTGAGGGATATCAAAATTCGTAAAGTTTCATTTCAGTTTCAATACCCAATACTTATGTGTTTTGAAAGCTCTACAACGCAACTTATAGCCTAGTCTTCCAATTGTCGTGGTTCAATGAACCTAATAGAGTTCTGTACTTCGGGAGGTAAGCCGATCAATTTCAGTGCAACGCTAATCCTAATTCACATCACACAAATGTATACCTATAAAAGTTAACAGTACAATGAAAACCGGACAATTACGAAACACCCGAGCGCATTAGAAGGCCGAATCAAGGATTTATACAGGCCTATATGAAATGTGAAAGTATAGTAAGCGGATCTGAATAGTGACAGGAAAAAAATGTATTTTATTGATAATACTGTAACGAACGTGAAGTGCGCGCCCGTCGCGACAAGGAGATCACGTTTGAGTCCTCTGCTATCGATCACTCTGTAAACTAAGCCGGGCTAAATAGAGAGAGTACAGGCTTATAGGAGTCAACAGAATAATGATACAAATAAAAGCGGGACGAAATTATATCGATATACTAAGAAGTGGCCGAAATCCTGCTAGCTTCTATTATGTAAGTTGTTGCTTTGCGGAAGTTCATCATTAGACATGCAATGAAATGCCTGCAACATGCAATAACATGCGGCATGCAACCCACCATCGACCCTCGAACCGGCTTTTCATACTAAGAATTGCCTTTATTATACCTTTAGCTATGAAAAGCCCAGTACCTTCTATACTCTCACATGTATAAGCGTAACATATATCAGAGACGTTCCTAAGTAAATTGTTAGCTTTTATTTTATTCAAAGTAATCAAGAAGGTCATAGTTTTCTAAACAGAAAATCTTCGTCGCTTGCACTCGTTATAATTTCTTTGTAGTTACATTATACTCTATTACAGATAAAACGAAATGAGTATTAAAAAATGTAAGTATCTATAGGCAATATATATCTTTTTTTTTAATACGGGAGAAGCTTCGCTAAATTTATGGTCCGTTTTGATTACGATACCTTCGCTTGACAACTATGAAGTAGGCAATGAATGGCATTATGTTTGCGCTATAAGTTACTACCGTGGGTCGCTTCTAAAGCTAGATCTATTACGAATTTTGAAATGATTGAAACTAGTTCTCTCGTCCGGTATTATATACTTTTACATTTCTTGTAACCTCTTTTGAAGGGCACTTTCTTTAAAAATGTTCAAGAGCGGGTACCATGTTCATCAAATCAAAGAGTAAAAAAAGTTAAGGAGTTTGACGCATTGGAGATACGATTCGATATGGTAGAGAAAACGATAAGAATTAAGAGAGAAATGGGAAGGAAGAGGGATAAAGTGAAAAAAGAGAAGAATCCAGGAAGAACAAACATAGGAAGTGAGAAATTGAGAGAAAGAAAAATCGAGATCAGAAATTAAAATCGGTATTTACAATCGCTTCAGGCTTAAGTATAGAATCGGGATCATAATGAAGATCAAAATCTCGAGCAAAAGTATTTGTCCACGTGGACGCAGATGCGCATAAAAGCCTGTACATAATAAATCAATATAGTTTTGTTTTGTATGTCATAGTAAAATAATGAAAACGTAAAACAATAAAAGTCTGTTGTAATGTCACTTCAGTCGTCTACTAGTATGGGTAAGGTAAACCCTTTTCATTTGGATTCTCCGCACGAGGGCATCCAAAAGTATTTTTACCTCGACAACATCGACAACCCACAGAGTGACCTCGACCTTTTTAGAACTTGAGTTTCCTCATCTTGTCTCGCTTCGCGGCCTTCGTCGACTACGATTATTCTAAATTACAACTTTTTCATTGTTCACGATTAAACTGTGGGTGAAAAAAATAGAAGTAGTTTAGAGTAAAGTAGAAACGGACAAAGGCCGACTTGGTCATCGTCTACGTGTTCAATATTTGCAATTTTAATATGCATCGCCAAATAAAATATAAAACAAATTAATTAGAGTACAGACATTGTTTAGCCGTAACTAATTAAATATAATTAAGTGTGTTAAAAGTTTTCATATGAATACTGCTGGTAGTTATCGTATAAGAACCTCCATTGGTATATAATATAGTCAATTGGTCGAAACAGCCGAAATTTCGTCTTTCGACTTGTGAAAGAATTTTGAAGCATATATTAGTATTTGGAAGTTCACATACTTATTATATACGTTCTCGACATTCGTGAAGCGTTGACACACGTGTTCTCAAAATTGAAAAAAATTTAGGTACTTAAAAGTGATTATATACTTTGCATGCAAGTCCAAAAGCTGGCTAAGAAGATGTTACAAAAACTTTGCTGACTCGTTTATATTTTAATTAGATGCAAAATGATCTTGCAAAAGATATATCTCGCACATTCCAACCGCTTAACAGACGCAAGTGGTTGCTTGTTTTCACGGTTGCCGAGCAAGCCGATTAAGACACGTTTTCTATAAGGCAGGTCTGTAATAAGTAGTGGACTGCTAATGATGAACGTAAAGATATTTCAAAAATTTTGAGTGACCTCAGAGATGTTTATAGTATTATGAAAAATACATAATAATCTTTCTTCCTGAAACCACTAGCGCTATAATAAAGTTGTATCTTCATTAAGACCAAGTTGCAACTCGCACATTCACATTTTTTCAATTTCGTTCCAATATTAATATTACAATATCAATATTACAATATCAATATTACACTTCATTGTTTAAAAAAATAAATACCATATTTTTAAATATGTACAGATTTAATTAATTAACCGTCTGTACTTAATGTGTTTTAGAATCGTTTTACAAGAATTACATAAATATTCACTAACAAGATTCGGAAATTGAATCAAAGAGAAAAATAATCGTTGGGTTGCCATGTTCGTCCCTTATGCCAGGGCAGCGCTGTAAAAATAGTTTCATTCCATATCCCGACGCTGTGTTATGTTACCTCCCCTAGCGCCAAATGTGAAAAGGATAAACAACTAGTTCTCAGAAGGTCGAGCGAAGACGTTACGCCCACCGGCAACAACCTTCTACTGTTACTAAATGTCTTTTTGATTTACCAAGCCCCAGCCCATAAATTTTAGGTGTACAAGCGATCGTCCGAAATTTTATTTTTGGGTATAATATATACGGTGGCGGTGTGTAGATAAATATGTATGTCTGTTTGTTTGTGGTGTCCAGTGTCCTTGTTTGCCCAGGGACACCAGATATCATAAATAAGCAAACGCTATTTTGCAATAACGTCGTCTGATTTCTATGCTTCTTACATCAGTAAATTTTTCTTAATCTTGATAATATGACAATAAATGAAGTTCAAGTGACATAACTAAAGTGATAAAAGTCAAATGTATCATCAAAATTTTACAATTACGTGTGGGCTTATTTTGTCTTTATAATTTCGTCCTGTCCGTCCGCCCGTACGTATGTCGCAGGCATTTTATTCAAAAGCTACAAGACCTATATTGATGAAATTTATAGTGTAGGTATTTTGTATAAGCCGTTACTTAGTTTCATAGTTAAATAACAAAAATAAATACTTCTAGGGGGGCTCCATAGATGTATCAGAAGATGAAAAAAAATTTTTCCACAAATATCAATGAGTTGCACACATTTCGACATTCTTTTAAAAACGCTTTAAGGCTTCTAACCAATTTTTCTGATTACATAAATAATTTCGGAAATAATCGGTCCGAAACTTGTAGAAATTGCGCCTCCCCCCCCCTCTATTTTCTAATACGTAAGTCCAAAAATATATAAAAATAACATAATAAATACTTTCAACGAAAATTATTTTGTACATAATCTGATATACTGTTTTAAAAACCGTACTTCTGAACAAAAGGATGTAAGTGCCATGAAAATACGCTCTTTTGCTGATGCACTTTAATTTACACTAGATTAATAATAATAGTCGACATACCTACTTGTTTTTCTAATTATAGGCGACTAAAGTGGTTATAACTATTCTGTACGGGAAACATGAAAATAGTGGAGCAACCTAGTTTTTTCATCTGTGGTGCATTTCATTGAAGTAAAGGATTGGGAAGCCTACTGTTAGTATGGTCCGACATGCTCTTGTCCGGTTTTTTTTTCTATAAACAACCACTCAGGATCTATAAAACATATTTGTTCTCATTGTGTTCTCTACCACTAATTTAATAACTATAAGTCCTAATACGTTTAATTATTAGAAAACAAAAATTGTAAGAAAATAATATGTCTAACTAGGCTGTGATTTTGAGTAGTAATCTACCTAGATTACTACTCAAAATCACAGCCCCACATTGAGCGCCACTTCAATATCTCCTTTAAAATGCTAATCCTAACTTCGTTAATCGGATAGAGACAATCTAGTTACAGTACGCTTCACAAAATTTAATTACCGATCTCCGATCTGGGGATCCGATGAGAGATTTTATAGAGGTCGCGCGCCACCGGGCGGGGCGGAGACCGTCTGAGGCCACCGCGAACTCAATTCGCTTTATTATCTGATCTTAAGGTCATTATTGGGCGAGCTCGTAACCGCCAAGCGCGCATGTTTACGTCCTTCAGTTTATGTGCCAGCCCGTTATCGAGTTTACAACTACGGCTTATAACAATACCGTTAGCTGTAAGGGCGAAAGTGCATACGTGTTTTATGCTTCCATGCCCGGAATATATAGGTAAGAGCGGCTTAATTCGACAAAATTAAAATGACGATTTGTAAATTGAAGATCACAAAACTTTTAATAATAACAATGACGGTGTATGTGTCATTGTTTAAAATACATTCTTTGTGAACACAATGTAGACGATTTTCTGTATTTTTTTTTTATTTTGCGCTCAGTAGTTTCGAAGGTAAGAGGGGGAAAGTTAATTTTCCGCTATTTTCTTAAATAAATAAAAACTATTTGTTTTAAAATTATCAAATACATGTATATAGATGGATAGATATAGCATCCCAAAATATGTTTCACGTATGTCACACTTTATATTTCGTAAAGCAATTTTATTTTAATCCACATTGGATTAATAGAAGTTACTGTGTGTACCAACATTTGAACTTGATCGTTACATTAGATTGATAATGACAGGCGGACATACAGACAAATACGAGTGATCCTATAAGGGCCCTATTTTTTTCATTTGGAATCACTGAATCCTAAAAAAACTGTAAAGACCAAAACAGACAAATACAGCCATCTATAAGAGCCATTATTAAATTTTACGCAAGGCCGATTCCTAAGAAGTGCTTTTATCGACAAAGTTGCCTACGGAATCCCTCAACCTTGTTTATATAACCCACTTGACGGTCGAAACAAAACAGATCGATGTGCGTCAAGGCAACGTCGGCTGTTCGCGAACATACACTATTCTATACAATATTGTTCAATCATTATAGATTTATCAATAAGTTTGATTACAATTGATACATCTTTTATTTTTATTTATAATTTTAATTGTGTCATGTACGCATTGCATTTGCGATTGAGTAATGCGATATGTAATGCAATTGGAATGAAGCTCTTGAAATGTATTCATTGATACAAGAAAACGCTAAGTGAAGTACCGTAGTTAACGGCTGATAATGATAAAGATTATGAAATTTTATTTAAGTTTATTTGATGTGTTTCTTTTGAATGGATTGCGTTTTTACATTTGATTCAATTATATTTCATTGCTCATTGGGACAAGGTTCATCTATAAATTATATCATCAAATCTTGAAACAGAAATATTTTCATTTAATGTGTTAATATTGTGCTGAATGTATTTTTTTTTAGAAATGGAGAAGTGTGTACTTATTTAAGTACATTTATTTAAACGGATGAGCAGCCCCACCGGCGTGACCGGCCGTGACGCCAACTCGAATTTGATAGTCCCCGATGCTTACACTTCTACAAGCTTTTTTTCTTTACATTTTTAATATCTATTATAATTAAGTCCACGGATTAGAAGTTGTACTTTGGTATAAAAAATGGCAGAAAATATGATTAACAAAATTTAAAACTTATTCTAAACTAGCTTTCCGTCTACGGCTTCACTTGCTTGAGATTAGTCTATCACATAGTTTTTATCGCAACTCAACCTTCTTCCTCATTCACTCCCCTTCAACCCCAACCACCCCGTCGTATATTTTTCAATAACTCGAGCGCGTCGTGATTAGAAAAAAATCGAGTATGTGTTTTTGTACTTTTTTTTCTTTTGAACGTTGTTGTTTATGCATATCTTGATTATCTAAGCCTTAGGTTCTAGCAATTATTATTTTATTACAACAACTTTTTGGCTAGATTTCTAGAATAAGGATAAGTTTAATCCTGACATCCTATTTGAAAAAAATTGAGCTCAAGTTCTACTCTGAAACGAGCTCTTTCTACCAGTAAAAACTGTATTAAAATTCGTTTCATAATTTTAATGCTGCCCGCGAATAAAGAGATAGACAAAAAGTATTAAAAATCCTTGTTTTTCTCAATTGCCTTTTCCTCATCATTTCTTCACCAATTTTCATATATACCTTTCATCTAGAGACACATCGACCTCTACTTTTTTATATAGATTATTATTTATATAGATTATTAAGATATTAAAAATTATTAGTCACAAGGCTAATTAATATGTAAAAAGAAAAAAGTCTAAAAGGATCTTTTATTTAATAACTTAATAAAAACTATTGACAGCATTAAGAGGCCATCCATAAATTATAAGGTTTTGAACCCCCCCCACCCTGCCCTTGTCGCAGGTGGTTACACGCCATGGTTTTTGTTTAAAATAGTTAAAATATAACAAAAAATATTATATATTAAAGGCTATATGTATGCAAATCTATCTTTACCCACTCATACCTTACGTCATCTCTTCTACCGAGTTGTAGTCTGAGGTTTGCGAATGACGTTGATTAAGATATATCTATCTCTGTCACTCATATTGAACGGTAACTTGTAATGTTAGGAACTTGTTGATAATTAACCCGCATATTGTGACACTAAAAATTCACTCACACCATTTTCCTCTACGACACCTAAAGAAGAGTCATTCCCAAAAATGTTTTTTTGGGATCATTGTTCTCTAGTTGGTTGAAGGGAACTGTGTGTCGGTGACCTATTTCGTAAGTGTGTCTTGCCCTGTACCGCTTCGCAACCCACGCGCTATTGTTTACACGCGGTGTTTAGTTCGCGCAACCCGTGGACACCCCAGCGCCACAAGTCTGCCGGCACGCTCCGATGAATATTTAGGTAGAAAATACGACCGGCTGGAGCGGGCAACAGGATACTGGGAATGATACGTCGAGGACTTTGTTTTACAGACTCACCACTCTCGCCTACCGAAAAAACGATTACAGAAGCTTTTAAAGTAGAGAAAATTTAGTGTGAAGCCGGAAAGACGTAGGTGTTAACTGTTTTAATATTGTTTAACAAAATTATAAATAAATCTTATTGTGTATCAGTTGTTATTATATTATTGGCAATGATATAGGTACTATTATGTTTTAAAAGTAATAGAAATGTATCAGTTCAAGTTGTTGATTCCACAGTGATTTCCATAATACTGACTTCAAACTTAGTAGGACTTCACATATCACACATGAGAAGCTCTGTTTTGAACATTAAAAAGTAATGAGATCAAACATAACACGACTCTACAAAAAAATTTTCGCTCTTTGTCCTAAAGTTCATTTCATGATTTTCCGGTTTATTATGCACAAAAACGAAAACAAAATACCTTTTTTCATATAAAGTTTGCTTTTGTGATAGTTATAGTAATAATATTTATTTTTGGATTTTTTTATAAATCTTAATACAATCAAAAATATAGAGCGATCAGAGTGGGGTTTTTACGTTCAAACAGTACCGCTAGATAGCACTCTAGTGATAAACAACGATCAGGTGTCTTGTACAAGTCTAGAAAAACTTAAAACTTCGTCGCGAAAGTGTAAATATGATGCTCATGCATTTTGTTATGCATATGGTAAATTGACCACATGTATGTATGTAAAGTTCGAGACGTAAAATACGCTTTATTTTATTATCCGTGCTTACAGCATAGCAGAGCGGATGCTGAGCGCTGTACTCACCAGTCACGGTCTGTAAGAATAGAATTTCGTGTCGGAAAACAAAACGTAAAATTTGAGTCGATTGTTGAAGCGGAAAAAGTGTTAATGCCGCCTTCGCGCATTAAGTTAGAATCGATGAAACAATTTGTTAAAAAACTGGATGAAACTTTAGAAGCTTCTGGATATTTAAAGAATTTTTTTACGAAGTTATCAGAAGCAAAGGTTAGAACTGGGGTTTTTGCTGGCAAGCCAATAAGACAGATTTTCGTCAATGAAAAATTTTCCACTTTGCTGAATCTTACTCAAAAAGCGAGTGGGAACAGTTTCAAAGCAGTAGTCTCTGGATTTTTAGGAAATAATGAAGCTAAATATTACAAAAAGTTAGTTGAGGATATGCCAAAAAAGTTTAAGGCCACTTCTAAGGCCCAGTGCTGTAGGATGTCATTAAAAGTACATACGCTGCGTGCTCGTTTAGATAAATATAAAAACAACATGGGGGCGTATGCAGAAAAGCAAGGAGAGCGTTTTACGGACGGACATTATGAACTTGAACAACTTCGTCAAAGCCAATACAATGAGAACATGATAGGTGATTGTATTTGGGGTTTATTGAGAGAAAGAACTTATGTAGATAAAAAAAAAGTAAAAGCGTGCACTTTTAAACTATTTTCTACTTTCATGTAAGTTATTTTGATAATAAAACTAAACAATAAACATATTTATTTGAATGGTTTCGTCTTCAATTAAAAACGAAAACCACAAACTTTGAAAAATATCGCTCAATCGGTCTCATAAATACAAATGCAAACTTTTTCATGCCATATATTTCTTTTGTCTAATTACGACCTAAGTAATCGAAATTTAACGCTTTAAAGTCAAAGTCAAATTTTGTGTTACCCGTGTTATCAATCGATGACTTGCTATTTTGTTTCATTTTAATAAAACCGAATTTCTCTTCGTTTTCCGCTTCGTTTCGTTTATTGTTCATTTCCATTTATTTTTTATCTAATTAAATAACTTAATTGTGTGACTATAAAAAATTAAATATTTTTCTTTCAAAACAAAATTCGTCTATACTCGAATGGATAAATATTCCATTGCTAACCGAAGGGATAATCTCATGCATTAAGAAACAATATATTACCAAGAACGTTCAATAAAAAAATGTTAATTATGTTTTTAAATATATCTGTAGATTGGTCGGAACACATGATAAGTCGTATCCATAAATAACAATCATTTTTATAGATTCACAATAATAACGATTGTTATTTAATATTTATGGTGATAAGTCGTATCTATATTATATCTACAGTCTCGCTGCAGCCAGCCGATAAATCTCGACAGCTACGCACTGCTGCGCAGACTCAGCGCTGCTAGACTTCACACGAACCTACTGAACTATTTTTTCGCTTGTATATTTATTGGGGGTAACCCGCTCGCTTCGCTGGGCGTTATAGTGTTTGAAAAAAAACAAAAACGGTAAAAGGTGATAAACGGCGTATAGAATTAAAAAAATAAATAGTTTAAGAGCATCTACAAGTCCAAGACCGATATTTTGTATTCATAGTTTTATGCAACTATATCTATTTTGGTGCCATCGGAAAATTGATATTCTTCGCACAGTTGCCTGTTTTACCAAAATTCACAATGTTGTATTGTTCTCTCAAAACGTAACAAAAAAAAAACTACAGTGTGGGTACTTATGTACGAGCGTGAGAAGTTTACTTATTTTGGAGTAATTTAAAAATTGTTTTAATTGCATGTAAATAATTAACTACAATAAAATAATAAAAGGGCTGGAGTGGAATAGTCAATATGATTCATTAAGATTAATTTAAATTTTAAAAAATTATATTTATTTTCTTATACAAAGTGTAATATCAATTTAATCATTTTATTTAAAATTAAAAAAAAAACGAACCTTAGAAGAAAATTTATTGACTCTATGAAAAACATATTCAGAGTGATTGTCAACGCTTTCTTATATTGTTTACTCTACATTGTCACTTTAAATTATGGAAGGTAATAAAGACCTATTAAACATTACAAAAATTTCAGTACTTAACCCAGATAAGCCTGAAACTAAAATTTTCTGAAAATTTTGAAAAAAGTTACATTATTTAGTTTATTAGATCTTATGCAACATAAAAAAAATTATAAAAAAAAATTAAGTGTAAGGCTTTCAGGGAAACAGCCGTCCTATATGTAGGACAGTAGGATAATAAGAGGAAATAAAAGACCATTTATGACAAAACAGAATGTAATCAAAAAGTGTAGTTTATTAGATAACTATTGATTATATTACCCATTGTTATATGTAATTTACTAGATTAACACTATTTATGAATGATATGTTTCAAAACACTTGACACACTCCAACATCACATTTCTTGCAACGTGTCAAACATTTTTGTGACATTGACGACAGTGTGTTTGCTTCGATTGAGGAATAACCAGATGATTCATTTGGTCTTTACGACTATCAGCATGTTCATGATGGGAGGGTCGGCTAGGCCCTCTTTGGCATTTTCTGTTTGATTCAATCAAAGCAATTGCTACCCTTCTGCGAAAGCCAAGATGATCCAGTTTTCCATGATTTATTTTATATAACTGCCATGCATTATGTTCGGCAAGATCGATCATGTGTGTGAGCAACGGCATGTACCATTTCTTACCTCGTATACCAATTCGGTAATGTGAAATATTTTCATCAGACCGATCCACTCCTCCCATATATTTGTTATAGATGGACACCATATGTGGTTCTTCTATGACAATGTTTCTCTTTTCACTTTGTGAGAAGCGTTTGGCAGATTGTTTAGGATTTATTCCTACAGCATTAGAAGCAATACTGAATATATTATTGTCATGCCATTTAGCAATAATGAACGTGTTGTCATGTGTCGTTCTGTAATCGACAGCACCACGTTCCTTTTTCAGTAACTTCGATGTAATCAGAGGACAACTAGATGTCCTGTTTTCTCGAACTGTCCCAGTGCAACGAAGGCCTTTCTTTGTTATCTCTTCCAGCAAGGGCGTCCCAGTAAAAAAATTATCAAAAACTACGTGGTAAGGAAGGTCGAAGCCACGTGAAATCAGCACATCGCAAAAAGTGAGAACAACGCTTGCACCCAGCCCCAATTCTTTATATATTGGATTGCACATAGTTGTAGCACCTTGGTATGGTTCCATCCATAAAACATACCCTAACCGTGTAGCACCAACCCAAGCTTTGAACCCGTACCTAATAGGTTTACCTTTTATGTGCTGTTTGCAGCCATGTCTACCATAGTAGGGGATCATGGCCTCATCTACACTGTAATGCTCTTCAAGAGGAGAAAACTCTAAGAACTTTTATTTAGAAGTGTAACTAGGGCGTACTTTTGTGTATTTGTCTTGCAAATCCAGATTATCATTGACATGAAGGTGGCGAAAAATAAAGTCAAATCTATCCCTAGTCATAGCCGAGCTGATCAATTCATTCTTTGTATCAGGGGAGTTTTCCCAATACATTCTTCTACGGGGGAGCCATGAATAACCACTAACCAACAATATGCCGATGAAACATTTCATATCTTCAGTGGTTATGTCTCCAGGCAAATTCTTTTTGACAGCATATTTATTGCTCTCTGACACCAACAACGAAATAACATCTTCATCTAAGAAGTTTTCAAACCACTCAATTGGGCGCTTATCTTGGCAAGCGCCTTGAACATCTGGCCAATTCACGGGATTTTTTGCCAAGTCCCGTTTTCTCCATGCGTAGGTACGCCTACGTTTAGTTCGACCTGTAGAATCAGAAGGTTCTTCTTCTGTATCACTCACCATAATCTGCCCTTGAATCATTACTTCAGCCGGTTGAAGCAGAATGTTTCGTGGCAAATTATTCAAAGTTACATTATCTTCTTCACCCGAATCTTCGTCAGTGAGACAGTCAGGATCAACAGGAGGAGGTAGAATACATATCAGTCGTTCTCTATAATCTTCTTCATTATCAGAAACATTTTCTAAAGCATCTAAAATTTCATGCGCAGCTAACGGTCTGTAAAGAAAAAGTTGTATTATTGTACTAAAATCATGTATATTATCCTACTGTCCTATATATAGTACGCTAGTATTTGTAACAAGTTATACGTAATTTATTTATATTATTTTGCTAGAATATTTATTTAGTACAAAAGTTAAGGTTATCAACTAGATATTAACACAGAAAAAAACAACTCACGAGTAAAATATAACTTTTTATACATACCTGTCATTTGCCATGTCTGCAACGCACTTTTATTACACACTTATAAGGTAAAATATAAGGTAAAAACTGTTAAAATAACTGTCTTTTTATTTTTTCTAATAAAGCTGACACGTTTCTTACTGCAAATCATAAGACTAAATAATCTTAGATAAAGAGGGTATTCTGATATTTTTTTTTATTTCTACTGTCCTAAATATAGGACAGTAGGCTTATCTGGGTTAATAATGAATTAAATTAAAGGGAAATATTATTCATCTGAATATACTGACAATAAGTACGTACCCAGATTGTTTCTATCTATTCTACTTATATTAAGCAATTCATTGATTGTCAACCTTGTAGTTATATTTTTCACCACTAGATGATGGTCTAAGCGTTTTGCTATCCATCAGGTGCATTACATTACGCAACACGGTCTTAGGACTTGTTTTTTTACAGTATTAGTTAAAGAGAAAGATTTAAAAACAATTAATAAGTGAATATTAATAATTTCTTATAATTACGATCGCCACCTAGAGGCAGAACTTATTGACACATCATTTATTAGTAGAATGAATTTGCTCGCTAAACTGCTCGCTATAAAAATTGCCTCTCATCATTTTTTCATAACGCTTCAAAAGAAATATAATTCCAATAAATATTAAAGTTATATAACATCAATCCATCATTAAACATAATAACAACAAATGTTTGTTTACTTACTACCAATCGTAGTCATTAATATTTATCGGTTTTTGGAATTATAAGAAATTTATGTAAAAAAAGGATAACAGCAAAGGACATTACTAATTCCTAGTTCTATTGCCTTTCCTAAATTGTCAGTGAGTCGGTTAGTAACGATTAATGATTTTTATAATTTTTGATATATTTTAATTATAATTTATAATACTCGTATTTTTGTGATCATTAATGTATTTCACGACTTTTTTCTCTCAAAATGGGAAAAACTCCGAACAAAGCTCGGTTCTCCATTTTGCAATATATTAGAAAAACATTCACATCGTGAAAAACATTTTTTCTTATTCTATATACATGTAAATTCAGAATAATTTTTCATCATATTTTATTTACATTTAATTACAATGTGTAAATGCCATATTAATCAACAACTTGTTGCCATTTTGTAGGTAGTGACATAATCCCATTTCTTTAGAAATTTTAGGACTTCTGGTTAAAAAGTTGCGACAAGTAGTTTTGATAATCCTCTCTCTTGTTGTTAACCTAACTCTGCCTAAAGAATTCTGAAAAGACCAGAAACAGATAAAAATTTAAGGGCGCAAAATCAGGACTATATGGTGGATGCATTGACACTTCTCAACCAAGCTCACTCAATATTTGTTAATTGGCTAAAAATGTTTGTGGTCTAGTATTATCATGGTGAAAAACCACACCATTTCTGTTGATCAATTCCGACCATTTTTTTTCTACTACTTGCTTGAAGCTCATCAGCTATTAACGGTAGAGTTTCGAATTGATGTTTATGCCCAGCGTTAAAAACTCATTATGAATAATGCCCTTCCAATCCCATCACATACTTAACATCAACTTATTGCGATGTAATCTGGGTTTCGCTATATCCTGTGGGGCTTGCTTACCTCTTCACCATAATCTTTTTCGCATATACTTGTTGTAGGTAATCCATTTTTCATAACCAGTTATCAATCTTTTAAAAAAACGGGTCGGTTTCATTACATTTCAATAAATAATCGCAAATGAATACACGATTCATTAACTTTCTTTCAGTGAGCTCGTGTGGGACTCAAATATCGAGCTTTTTTCTTATATCCAGCTTTTTTTCAAATGGGGCAAAACTATTTGTGGTCAATCCCCAGCTCTTCATCCATGTAGTAACAACTAATATGTCGATCTTGCTCTACTTTTCCCAAAAATCGAATTTGTTCGTAACAGGTCGACCAGAGCGAGGTTCATCTTTGACATCAAAGACTGAAAACGCTCGAACCAGTTTTGTGCTACTCTTACCGGTTTAATAACGTCACAAAGTGATCCATTCCTCCTTTTTTGTAATAAAACTTCAAAATGTATGGTATTTCTACGTCACATTCATTCCTTTTGGTGGATAGAAAAACAATAAAAAAATGGCGGGGCACCGTTTTCCCCTTTTTTTGTTTTTTTTTTTTAAATGTTATCTATTCAATGCTATCAAAACTAGTCAGATACAAACAGCACAACCAAAGATATTTTACTGCGACTTTTTACTTACAATATACGAAATGATGAATATCGATAATAAAAAAATTTCGATACAACAAAAAAATATAATAGCATTATCTTTAAAAATATTAACATACAACGATTATCAGTCTTACCGACTTTAAACTGCAATTACTGAATTGAAACCTGTATAATATTATGTAGCGTATGAAGGCGCTCGGACGACTCGCGAGGCGCGACGCTGCCCACGTTCCACATCCAAAGTTGTTATAGTTGTCAATATTTCTTTTATATAAATATAGTGACAGGTTATACCGCAAATGATTATGTCAGAATTAACAAGCCATAAAAATTGAAGGTTTCGATAATGTCACATATTTCGATAAACAGGAGTAATGAAAGGTAGCGATATAGTAAATGATTAATAATACATCTTTATAATATTTAAGATTCTACATTCATTGTTCATACAGCATTATGGTTCGTTTCAAAAGTAAATTATACTAATCTCAAAGTCAAATATGTACAGTCTACTTAAAGCAAACTTCGCAAAATTAAAGGATAGTTTTTATTTAGTTGTGAAGAACGATGTCACTTGTTTTTACGTTCATTTGGAGATGTCATACGAAATCATCTGCAAACCCACAGAGCTCCATAATCGGATTCACTTTTATGTACTTTAGATTAAATACGTGAGTCAGACTGAAAGTCTTCAGAAAATTAAAATTGTACCAAGACTGGTACATTAACAATTGTTTCCCCGTTGCAGACTCTTTTTTATCTTATAAAACATTTATTGCATAATGACTTTTCATTAAGAAGAGGCCAACATCTTTATTCCATCGCTTCGACCTCGTATTAGTTTAGTAGACAACTACTCGAAAGGAAACATCCACTGAGCAGACTGTCTTTTGGTTTCGGGATCGTAACAGTAAATTCATCTTTCATCTGTAACCATGTAGTACACAATACTTGAGCCACCGCCGGAAAAGCTTTGCTTCATTTCGCGGCACCAATCTATACGTCAGATTTTTTGAGCTTCAGTCAAACTATGGGGTGTCCGCCGAGTATAACGCTATCTGACCGCTAAACATTCATGAAGGATTTTGTGCACTTGACGCATATCGATACTTGGGCAGGCTAAGGCTTGTCCAAATCTGCCGGTACGTCACTCTTTTGTAAGTGTCTATCACAACCCGCACAGCTATGATGTTATTTTCAGTCGTCGCCATAAAAGAATGTCCCTCGCGCAAATTGTCAGTCAGATAAGTGCGACCAAGTTCGAACTCGTTAAACCAATTATAAACAGAGGCAAGAAATATGTAGCTTCATGATCAAATACCAACCGAAGTCTGTTATTCTTTGAGTCTTATTCAACAGATGTCTCGTTGATTTAAATGACAACGACATTCATAGAAAATCATAGCAAGAAATGTTTCTCGAGTAATTTCATGTTGACGTTACACAAACAATATTATCTTTGCCGCAAATTTGTAAAAAAAAACGACAGATGAATACAATATATGTATACAACATATATGAATGAATACAACAAGGTTGGCAAAGAGTTCCATTTCCTAAATTTAAAAATGTTTTATTATTTTACAGTTTCTAAGAAGCCAATTCTAAAAATTTCAAGTGTCAACTACGTATAGACGTGTGCTATCTCCATGCTGTTTTGCGCTTCAAGTAATTTAGATCAAAACAATAAGTCTCTTTCAACCAATTATTTTTCGTGTAGCACAATTATTATCTCAATTATAAGCTGAGTATGCCCTCAATAAACAATTCACGATATTCGTAAAGTATAATGACATCTGAGTTCGTGACATACCATCAGATTGTAGAACCACAACAAACCCTTCCCAAAGACAACACAATATTTGCTTTCGTCGCACGATTCAAGTTCCATAGACACGCGTATGGGTCATGGACAGGCCTATTTATTTAAGGTCGCACGAAGGACGTACGTATGATAACAAAAACGATGTGCGCTAAACCTTTGGGAAATCACCGGCGAAAACTTCGCGATGTGTTGTAAATCGGTCGCGAAATAAGGTGATTTATGAAAACTCTATGATTTTGGACGTATTCATAGAACCAGTCAGGAGGATGAATGAATTATAATGTTTGACCAAATAAATTGACTAGAAACTTGATGCATTGACGTAAATGTAACATGATAATAATGTAACACGAGAAGTGACACTTTCATACACTAATGACATATTCGTTACAGTTTCGATGACTTTTAGGAATGGTCTTGCTGAAGACGGATCATAAGTTCCAAACCTAAAACCTTTTATAGAAGGTTTTTTATAGAACATGCAAACACTTGAGTTATAGAGTGTATATTGGCTAGAAAACTAATATTTTCTAAGAAAAATTATACAAGATTTGTGTGTCATAAAGTCAGTTTTATGTTACATTTGAAGTATCTTGATTAAATGTATTTAGAGATCTTTAGAAAATCTAAATTATAAAAAAAAAATAACTTCAAAATTCATTAGTCAATATCATATATCGTACGCGCCCGAAGTTGTAATAAAAGAATTTCGTATTGGCTATGGGTTGGAAATGTTATGTTACATAATATTTTTTACCATTTTGTTTATTTTATACCTTTTGCACTATGAGTCGAATAAAAAAATTCGTATGGCGTATATTAATAAATTCGTGACTAGTAGTTTTTGGTTTTACTGTATCATACTCATTTCACAATGACATTTAGTTGAAAACGAACGTTCGAATGAATGAGTGAATTTACATGAAAAACCAATAAAACGTAAAGACATAAGAATAAAAAGATTTATTTGTAAAATAACTCCATATATAAAACAAAACAAGGATTATTCAATATTTTCATTTCGTTAATAATATAATTCCATTTGAAATCAATGCTGGAACGTTTTACAGTACCAAAGCATCAAATAATTTTACATGGCTTATGCGTGTGTTTGGATAATTTATTAGCATTAACTAAATTGGTTAATAACATTTTAATTTACTGTGACAGTATTCATGTAGTTCACTTGTTTATGTTTTCGTGTTAAAGTAGTCTATTCTTCCTTTTATACAATTAAGCATAATACAATATATGTGGATCGTATCGAGGCCTACTCTAAGACGAATGACAAAGTGATGAAACACCAAGGTCATTCTGTTTATTGTCTTCATTCTGTTCATTGTCTTCTGACACTAAATTTCACTTCTAAACACAATAATTTAACCGTTTAGAGTAATTTAATGACGGCCATTCGACGGCGTAGCCCTCCCGGTAGAGCAAACCAGCTCTCAGTAAAGACAGCGCTTTGTCGGGTAACACAAAGACATATTGATCGGGTCTAATTAATTAAAAGAGCTTGCACGATATTTTGTCGAGGCGCTTTTGTCAATTTTTACTTTTGTATACATCACAATACGTTTTTTTAATCAACGCGGAATGTTGTGGCCGTCGAAAGTACATCATCGTTTCTATACTGATTCAATTAAAATTAAGTTTACCTTAAATATGTCTGTGTAGTGAACTAAGTACGAAACGGCGGCCGAGTGCTCGTCGATCCGTCTATCGATCATAAGATACTAGTTTCTAAATCTGGAATTTACTAATAATTTTTTAAGTTACTACGACAACGCCAGTAAGCAGTATAAGACTCGCATTAGAACGACACGTGAATCTTAAAACTCACACCCCTCAGTCTACAATAAAAAGACTGTGATCGGGGGTGGGACGGTGTAAGATTGGTGCGCATAAAATCGTCTTTATGATTGTAGTGTTCATGTATTTGAAGTTGTTATTGTCATCCCGTTATCGTTGCTATCACGTGTGGTGATAGGACGCGCCCTAATTATTATTACGCCAATATCATGCGCCTTATTATTTAATAGTATCTTTTAAAATACAAATATGTACTTAGACAGCATAATAATGAAGTCCAATACCAATATTTACACGACTACCAAAATAATAATATAAATTCACGTCTATTTCCCAGAAGGATAGGCAGAGACTATAGATTTCCACATGATACGTTCTTTGCATATCTCTCTCGCCTCACCAACATCCATCAATCTTTTCATGCAATCTCGTCAGTTTCAGGCACTTAAAATTTGCCAAAATAATGTTATACAAATAGTGAAATAATATTTTAGATTTACTACTTCGTTATTTCAGTGTGGATATATGAAAGCTCTTTATGCATACGTATTAACGGAATTTGGATTGACATTGTATATAATTTTGTAATTTTTCAGTCAAATCAGCATCAAGTACGTTTCGTAAATATCATAGGCGTTACATTTACTATTAGTGTGTATTGTATTATTGTTAGCTAACTTTAACCTTATATAGACGTAGAAAAATACCAAAAATTCATACTTTACTTTGCTTGAAATTACACTTTAATAATAATATAAACTAACGACCATTTCCCAGAATGGTAGGCTGAAATTATAGATTCTCACTTGACACAATCTTTACAAATCTCTCTTGTTTCACATGAATCCATCATTTTTTTCATGAAAATTTTTCGGTTTCCGGGTGCTTAATTTAGCCTTTAATAATATGCCACCAATTTTTGTTTGCAAAAGGTCTTATAGCGCGACCCTTGCCGCCCTTCCCACCACATACATTCGTTCTATATATTTGTATTTTTAGTTTATTTTCATTCATCCTTCTCAGATGGCCAAACCACCGCAACATGCCTTTTTCTACTCTAGTCGCTACATCTACTTGCAAACCACACTGCTCTCTAACATAACTGTTCCCTCATCTATCTTTCAAAGACGCTCCACACATTTTATGCATACATCGCATCTCCACCGCATTGATTCTACTTTCATATTTCTTTTGCCTTAACCAGCTTTCACTACCATACATAAGCGTAGCAATCAAGATCCCATTACGAATAGCTAAACGCGCTTGTTGTGAGACGCTCTTACTTACTACCATAATAGCGAGCAAAATACCCCATTTGCTTTATTTCCTATATTCACTTTCCTTTCGATATCCCTGTCATGTTTACCATCATTTCTAAACAGACTACCCGAGTAAACAAACTCTTTAATTTGTTTGACACTTTAACACTCTATACATATATTGCATTTAGGCGTACTTTTGCCTCGAAAATTTGGCGTACTTTTGCCTTGAAATCAAACTCCATTACCTTAGTTTTGTTGGCATTTACTTCCATACCTGTTTTCTTAGCAAAATCATTAATTTCAGTTACCATCTCCTGCAAATGGCACGCTGACGACGCAAGGATTATTTGATCGTCGGCGTACGAGGAACATTTTACAGTCAACTCAATCATTCTTAGTCCACTTTGTTGTGTGAATATTTTTTGTAAATGAAAAATTAAGTCAAGTAAGTTTATTATCATTGTTTCTTTAACATACTTTGTGGTGAAAGACGACAGGGGGTAAGAGGTAACGTCGCAAGGGACTTTAGCTTCTTCAGTAATAGGTATGGTCATTTTTGGTGACCATTTTAATGGGCCTACATATTATTGGCATTTTAAAGTATTATACAAAAATTAAAAAAAAAATCGTTAACAGTTTTCGACATTTATCACTAAAACAGTAATAAAACGTTTTACGTGTAGGTAACTTTTAGGCTACATACATATTTCTTTACTCAATTTTAAATGTCTTCCATCATGGCTATTGTAATCACAGTCCTGTTGTGATTGAAAAAGTGAATTTCATTTAGAAATTAATTTATTTACAATAATTGCAATGTAATTTTTTAAACGTAATAAATTTCTTGTGTTCAGGAATTTCGTAATATAAAGTTACGAGTCTGGTAAGACACCTACCCTTTGTACATAGTGCACCCAACACTATAAAAAGATGACCCGAACTACTTTGACTTATGTAGTTCTTCTGTCGTCTCTACTGCGGACTTTGCTATATTATTACGTATTGAAAAATGGGCGTAAACAGCTTCATTTTAGTTACATTCTTCTTGATTGGGCCCGGCGTGTATCGAAGTTAATGTTCTATAGCTTCCGAAAACAATAATTTAGTTTAATTACTTTTCACTATCCCGGTTCCTTAATTACGAATGTAATGTAATTACTTTTTGTCATTTACGTAATGTGGCATATATATGGCAATATAAGAATAATATTTTAAGCTGAAAAATGACTTTATAATAAGATTTTTAGAAATCTTATTGTAAGAGATAGTTAATCACACAGAAGTCGTAGGACTTTTTTTTTTGATATTATCATTAATTAAAATTTTCAAAACTCTAAAGAAAGTCAGGCACTATCATTCAGGCAAAACTCAACCATTATTTGACTACCAAAATTTTAATAGGACCCAAAAACGTTACACTGTAAACGTTGTGGCTGACACGCTCATATGTCGTCACATAATTTAATGGAGATGATGTTCCTCGGACACTTTTATATGATTGGAATTGTATAGAACTAAAGCATCGAATTGAATATTCCTTTACAATTGTTTGACAACAGAAAACTCTAACGAGCTCTTATATGTCTGTTCGTTGTATAATAACTTATTTATACAATTTATATGTTACTTGAGTACTGTGTTTATTTTAATCTCCAGAACGTTTACCTTCCATTATTAATTATACGTGCGAAGTTGTAGAACTTAATATTATACAAGCTTATGCTTACCTAAGCGTGAACTTAAGTTACGCCCACCCGTACAGGCGTACGATTGAACGGAGCGACACCTGAATACCCCTTTTAGGAATTCATAAAGGGTAGACGGATATGATCTATAGCCATTCGGTGGTATCTTTACGTATCTATTTTATTATAGGATTATAGACATTTCGCCGAACACCCAATCGCTTCAAGTAACTGCCACACATCAAACATATCACATTCAAAGGCTCCCGCTTTCAATGCGAAAACAATGTAAAGGCGTCAGGGTTATAGACATTATAGAGTCCCGCGGGAGCTGCATTGTTACGACGAAGGTGAAATTACTTAAGTTGGGATAAGTAACATATTACCTAAGTTACTGTAATTTATGACATCGACTGTTACAACGGCGAAGCTATATGTTCAGTAAAACAGCTAATACGGCATTTTATTTACACGAATGTCACTCATACATGATACCATATAGTTCCGTGTTTTCGTTTAATTTAACGGTAAAATTATGTTCTAATATTTTCATTCAAGGTTAGAGTTACGGACAGCCGCGCACTTAATGTTAATTCGGATGTAAAATATTGTGTTTTTGTCTTACACGGGCTTAGGTTAAGGATTATTTGTAATTTACTGTTTATTTATGTGTGATTTAATTATTTGTACTATACATGTGTGTGTTTTATTAAAGAGTTTTGTTTGCTTTGTTTTTATTACCCGGGTAGGGATTAAATTTAAGAAATAATATTTGTTTACTTTTTGTATATTTATTTCGTGATGTATAACAGAATTTGATTGAAATGTAATGTGCATGTGAGTTGCATACGGAATTGTGCTTTGGTGGGAAGGACCAATAGTAGGCCGAGAAAGCGGCCGTCGTTACGGTACGGCCGCAAATTGGTGTCCTGGGCGCTAGTGGCGCCAATGCAATGTCCATTGTTCGACAAAACGAGGATGCGCCGTTACGCCGCCAAGGATCGGGTGGAGATTCTGGCAGAGCATTTAGAGGAGCAGTTCACCTTACACCCAGCATCAGATTCACACTCCATCGTAAGACATCATAAAGAGAAGTAGAACACCGCGTACGGGAATTCCTGTCGGCCCCGATACCGTCGCTGCCGGGAGACTATTATGTGTCTCCGACGGAAACAGCTCGGGCAATCTTCCGCCTACCCAAGCGGAAGGCGCCGGGACCCGATGGGATTCCCACCATAGCCATCAAGCAGCTGCCTCGAAGAGCCATGGTGGTGATGACCAGGCTCTTTAACGGGATATTGAGGACGGGTCACTTTCCGGCATGCTGGAAGACGGGACGCGTCATCGCCATCCCGAAAGCGGGCAAAGATCTCGACTAGCGTCAAGCCAACGCCCGATCACGCTGCTGTCCCACATCGCCAAACTGTTTGAGCGCGTCCCGCTGCGACGCCTGCTCCGTCACCTGACTCCTAGACAGGAGCAGTTTGGGTTTCGCAGCGGACACTCTACAACGCTCCAGTTGGCGCGTGTACTGCACCATATGGCCGTTGAGCACAACCGGGGGCGCCGCACCGTTGGAGTCTTTCTCGACATCGGGAAGGCGTTCGACCGAGTGTGGCACTCCGGATTGCTATACAGACTTATTAAGAACCGGATCCCGCCTGCGCTGGTGCGGACAGTAGCGTCGTTCCTGAAGGACCGCGACTTTTACGTAACAGTCGAGGACGCGACCTCGGACCCGCGTCCCATCAGAGCCGGGGTACCACAAGGCAGCTGCCTATCGCCGTGCTTGTACGCGGTGTACACTGATGATATTCCTACGCTCACGGACCAACTCCAACATTGGGAGGAGGACGTCGTGCTGGCGCTATATGCAGACGACAGCGGGTATCTCGCATCATCTCGTCGGGCAGACCTCGCTGCGGCTAAACTCCAGAGGGTCCTCGACCTACTGCCGGACTGGCTGGACAGATGGCGTTTCGCCATGAATGTCACGAAGACGGCCGCCCTTCTGACCGGCCAACAGCGTGCCATGCCAGCAAAGCTGAGACTCCGGGGACAGGAGGTGGAATGGCAAACTAGGGTGCGATACCTGGGTGTACAAATAGATCGCTACATGCGCATGGCCGTTCAGGTGGAACATGTTATCCATCAGAGCAGAGCCGCGCGGAGCATGTTGCGCCCAGTGCTTCGATCGCACCGCTCCGAGCCAAAGTCGCCTTATATAAAGGCTACATCCGTTCCCGGCTCACGTACGCAGCTCCAGCATGGTACGCACTTTGTTCCATTTCACAAAGAAGAGGATCCAAGCCCAGCAGAACATCACCCTACGGATGATCGCGGGGCGGGCGGTATGTCTTAAATGACGTAATCGCTCGCGACCTCTGCATCGAAACCGTAGAGGAATTCATCCAGCGCATTGCTCGCCGGATGTTTGACATCGCTGACCAGGGCCCCTATGAATTCCTCCGGAACATCGCACCGATGCAAGAGAGGTCGCCGAGCGGCCGACCCCTCCCAAGAGAATTGATCCGAACACCTTCTCCCAAACCCTAGTACCGGACTGATCAAAATTGGACTGGACACATATGTCACGGACCCCCCGTAAAGGGACCACCACTAGATCCGTCGGGGTCGTATCCCCGACGAGAAGACGCCCGGGCTTGAGGCGAAAAATAAGTCCTTCGTCCCGTACCTGTACCCTTAAGAACGAGGGTGTGGAAGACCCGCGAACGAACGCCAATGCAAATGAATCCCAAAGTGCATGGCCACGCCTCCCCATTTAAAATGTATGCAACTCACATGTGCAACGGATGCATCATCTATACAATGCAGTTAGAGTGATGCATCCGACACAGTTGCACTCCAACCGTTACCTGTGAAGCTCGGCTGAATAAAGAAGTTGTTAAGTCTGAGAAAAAACGCAGTCCATCATGTGAACACCACACCGCAAGAAATCCGTTCATCCGAAGCGTGTACTCGTGAAGAAGAGCTACCCGAGGTGCGGACTTACGCGGCGATAGCATTTATCGCCGTTACATTTAGCTTTCTAAAAGGATCTCAAGATCTGCATGCTCAAGGGCCGCGGTTCAACGTATTCTAGGCCTAAAACGTCCCTGAATACCATAATATGAGAGACTGGTTGATTGTGTAAATATTGTAGCACACATATCATGTACCCTTCGTCGGGTTTCGATACTCAGGATCGAAATTAAAGATGCAACAGTATTTCGTATACTCACTATAGTACTTCGTATTATTTTATATTCACTTATCTCGCTTCGTCACTATCGAGCTCCATGCATCTATGCAGAAGCCAGGTACGTCTTTTTTTTTTTACTTGCATATCGTTTTCCTCTCCGACTAATATTCTATTCCATTTTCAATAATAGATAGAACCCAATTGGAACCGACGGTCGTGGGACCAAGCACGGAGGTCGGACGCCCCACATGCCACCCACACCTAACTCAGTTATTCAATATGGTATTAATAATTGGTTTGTATTAGGATATACAAAAAGTGAATATTTATTTTAGGTACTCGAATTGGATTTACAGGGTACCTAATTTAATAACATGTTTAAATTCGTTTTCAACTCTATACTAGAAATAAAAAAAATGTTTAACTTTCAATCGGCGAGCCGGGCGTCCAAGGAACGCTTAGGTACAGCATGCATTTGTTTTTAACTTGAAATACCTAGATTTTTCATTTTTAGCTGAACATTCAGATTTTTAGACACCGCAGACGATTCCTAATCGATATGCTTGTATTGCACCCCCTCTTTGCATAAAACTCTCAACGCGTTAAACGTGTTTTTAAGGGAATATTTAGTTATTAAAATTTCAAATATTTTAATGATTCCCAGTCGTAATGAACCTGAAGTAAACGTGTTAATTCACGCTATATAACTTCAATTACTTTTATATTCGGAATTCTGAAAAGATTTACTACACGTGTTCAACGGCGTTAGACTTTATGTCGGCCACTGCAGAAATATTCTTTCGCAACCTTATTTCAATTTCGAAAGTTTCAACCTTAAACCCCCTAATCCAGTTCTCCAGTGCATGTTGTGGGTGACTGTTATCATCGACGCAGTGACAACATTCGAGGAGAACAGCGGTTAATGTGCTATCCGGAAAACAGATCAAGTAATTTAATTTGTTTTAAGTTAAAATCTAATTTGTCGATTGGTTAGACCTAATTTGTCGATCGGTTAGGTATGGTCAGGGGCCAAATCGCCTAACTTTTGCTTCGAAAATAACAAAATAAGCACTTGAACACCACCACCCACTTTTTATCAATTATAGTTTTTAAACTTAATAAAAAAAGAATTGATTAATGAATTAAAAAACTTAAATATATTTATAAATTCATACACCATAAAAATTATCTCTAATCCTACATCTGCACGCTATAGGCTCGAGAGTTAGAAAAAATATGGTCACCAGGAAATTATATTTAAGTATTGTCCAATTCTTATCTAAGATAATTCGTTTATTTTTTCCCCTTTAACGATAATCATAAAAAAGTCGTAAGATCAGGGCGCCAGATATATAATCCTCAGGGTCAGCCGATCGGACAGGAAGTCGCGTGTCGCGGCGCCGCCCGCCGGCACGCGACCGCCGCGCCCGAGGCCGCGGGGTGTCGCTGGGCGCGCTCGCGTTGTGATCATTCATGTACGAGACAGCCTATTCAAATTCAATCCGACGAGCGGCGTCGGGCGCCGGACGCACGCGCGCGCCCGACGGGACACCTCCGCGCAAATTTAGCACCCCATCTAAGGATTCGCGAATCGGAAATGGCCTTGATCGAAAGGTCTGCGTTAGGTCCGTATAGGTCCATCAAAGTTTTCGTTAGATATCCTATAGTTTTTTTTATTAACACTATAAAAAAAAATCGAATTTCAACACCCCCATTTTAAAAGAAACTGACCAATCTTATTGTATTTGCATTCTTTATCGTTGGGAGAATGAGATGCTGAAGTTCAATTTTTTTTTTGCGCAAAATTAAAAAATATTTATAAAAGAACTATAGGAGACCTAACAAATTTTTCGGTAGACCTATACGGACCCAACGTAGACCTACCGATTTCGCAAATCCTTAAATGGAGTGATAAATTTGCGCAGGTCGCCGGGACTTCGAACCCGCAGATGGTGCCGCTGACGGCGCTCCCCTGACAGCGGATGAATTGCCAAACGACTTCTTAGCTTCGGTCGAGTCAACAGTCGAAACAGTCAAATTAAACCCCTCGCTGCGTGCTTCGCAGAACACGTTAAAATATCGGTTCAGGATATTGCCACCGCACGGGTGACGGCGGTCGGTGGCCCGCTCCGACCGCGCCGGGCCGGCGTGGGAGCGCAAGGTGCAGGCCCTCGAGTTGATCGTAAAGGATCGCGAAAAGTGTGCCTGGGCAGTCGATTAATTAAAAATCTATTACAGAGCGTTGAAACTATTAGTAAAGACGATAGTTTTTTTTTTTATCGACAAAAGGAAACATCGACGATCGCATATGTTTAAACACAACAACGTAAATTCATAATTATGAAACAGCTATTGTAGACAGAGCAGCAACTTTGAATTTTGCTTTTTATAAACCAACAAACTCACGCACATTCTCCATATTTATAAACATGTATTATTTATATACATCGATGTGTATTAATTTCAATGAAATTTTCCGGGAATCTCCAAATTGGCTCAACGGATGATCCTGTGAAGTTGGGTAGGATAGTATTAATAGATTTTTTTCATTTTTTAGTAACTTTGTGTCATATCTTCTGTACATGATCAGGCATTTTTTTTTTGTTTTTTTTTCGATTTTTGAATACTTACAATTAAAAGAACTTTGGTAGCGTCTACTCAGTATTAACAGATTTTATTTTGAATTTTTACCATATTTTCTCTACAAATTAGTATAATACTAGATTATTTTTGTTTATATTCGTCTTTTGAACATTCACACTTAAAAAAAGTTTGGTGGCGATCGCATCAACAGAATTATTTTTTGAAATAAAACCTCTCTGGCCGCGTATTTCCAAACGGAAGTAACAGTTTTTGGACGGAAGTGATATTCTCTTCATTACTAACCCAATATATATACTAGTACGAATGTGTAGGTAACAATGCGGATATACAGCTGCGGTATACTTAGACATTATTTACATGAATAACGTGGAACTGGCCTAAAATATTATAATCCTACATTTTGTTGCAACTTAATCTTTGTGATTACAGTACTTATTTTAATTGGCAAATATTATATGAAAATATTATGAAAAGACAAGTATAGTACAGAAAATACTTTAGAAGCATTATAAAAAGAGCGTTATTAAAAGTTCATATGACTGACTCGGAGGAAAATTTTACCTCTCCATCGATAAATAAACACGAAAATCAACAAAGTAATGATGATCCGCGGCCTGAAAATGTGAATATTTATGTACCAAAATTAAAAATCTAATCAATAAATTAAATTAACCACAGGGTTACGATTTTTGCCTATCCTGTCTATATGATGAAAATCCCATACTTTCCCTTTTATATGGGCACTCCTGTTTTTGAGAAAGCGCTTTTTATCCTGAGTAATGTTTGGAAAACCAATAAAGCGGTACTTTCAGCTTATCAAAGGAGGCCTTCAAAATGTATATATATTCAATATAAAAACGTATTACCAATATTTATTGCGAGCTATACCGTTTATACGGAAAACGTCCAACAAAATGATTACAAATCGAACAGATATTATCGGGAAGATTCGCCAAATTGATACGCACAAGCTGTTATTTCGACGCCCAACGTACAATTCATCTGTATATAAAAGAGAAATATCACTCACTGATTAGTCACGAAATCTCAGATAGTACAAATACTACAAACTTGAAATTTGTCGACCATATAGAGTGTGTATCCACGAAGAAAGGAATTTTAAAAATTCCCATTTTAAGGGGATAACACGAGGGTTAAATTTTGTATGAAACTTTTTATAAAGGTACTGCTATGAAATTTAATATCAATATTGCTTATTATAAACAGCAAGACATGTTTTTTACATTGGAGGAAGGTTAGGGGGGTTATGTGATATATAAAAATTAGTCTGCATAAAAATCCTTTCACACATCGAAAGATACAAACCCCCAATGATAGAGGCTAGATTTTATTTTGATACTAGCAGTTGCCCCGATTTCGTACAAATCGGAACTGTTACTGGTAGCGATATTGGAATTGAAAGCGGGACGGGAAGCAAAATCGGAAGCCAGCACCAGCACCGAAATCATGTCGTGACCGAATGTGAGACCGGGGTTAGGAACAAGAGCGTGATCGAAAACGAAATCAAGAAATGGTGCCGGACCCAGTGTTGAAGGCGAAAACGGGAGATAGACTGCAAAGTCGTGCAATGTAAAAGATTTAGAAACACATTATGTCCACGCGGGTGAAGCTGTGGGTGGTAAGCTAGTTCTACCATATGAATCTGAAGTATCCGTCTGTTAATATTACGATTTTTATCGTCAATTTTTTAGTAACAGTTTATTATTATGGCCCACTGATTCAAAGTTTACTATTTTTAAATTTCTTTGTCTGTCTCTATCTATGTATCTGTATGTTTGTTTTATATAACTTAAGAACGATTTCACCGATCGTGACGAAAATTGGTAAACAGTATAACCATGTGATTGCGCAAATGATACAGCATTTGTGTGGGGAATACTGGTAATATTCGCATTCATATTAATAGGGCTACATATCAGGTTTGTGGTATATTTATTCTTTCTCGACGGATATTCTGTTACTATTTATACATATTGCTATTCTTTGGGGCCATTATAATAAAGTAGTTGGCGCAGTCACCCTTAGAGACGTCTTCAATGGTCCCTTCATCGCCGCTTCGGTGCTTGTAGATCGTATACCTCTGAAGTTACCTGTATTTATAGGAAATAAATAAAAAACACAAAGTACTAGGTTCGATCGGTATAGCGGATACCTCATCAGTTCTACCTTCGAGGCCTTCAAAAACCGTTCGCCTCTTAGCGAAACGTGCGGCCGCGATGTCGTGGCGAGGGACGATTTTGTTGCGACGACGCTTATCACGAACATTCTCAAACGAGCATGTGCTCACTTAACACTTTGCAGTTTCTATCTTTTGGTTTTCGATCGGCACTGTAATGCATATGTGGGCAACAGCCGGCCCGCTGTAAGATTTGATCCGGCCCGCGAGACATTTTGAAAAATTTCACGTCTAATATATGTCGCAAAAATTATGAACACTTACTTTAAAATGCACTACTTTTAAATGCGGCGTAAAATTTAGCCCACGACATGTCAGAGGTTGCCCATACCTGCTGTAATGTAAAGGCCTAATTTGCTAAAAGAGGAAGCAACCATTTTTTTACCAACGTCTCAATTTGTTAAACTTTCATCGGCAAATCTTCAAATGGATAGACCTGTCGATTTGTTTCTTCTCGCAATTTTAAAGCTGAGCACACAGCTCTCGTCGTCTGTGACTATGTTACATACAAGCAATGATTGTCCTCTGTTATATTTTTTTATAATTTGACCACTCATGTCGTTTCTGATCACCCGTTAAATCATCGCGTGCAAAACTTTCGAACCTTCAGATGTACCTGCAGATTCTTTTGCATTCGGCACCTAACAATACTTAATACAGTACAAATTTATCCCACCACTAATCTATTTATTAGTCTCAATCGGTTGTCGTTCAGTGTTAATATTTGTTTCGGTAACTGCAGTCGCCGACCGACCTTCATTTAATTCGTCTAATGGGTGATCAAGTCTACTCTGAATTCACTGAACCAGGAAAACGCAAATTTGGATGAAGGAGCCGTATCACCAATAAAATATAAGTCTCTAGCAACTTTTTTGTTGATTTATGCTACATTGGAAAACGTAAAAAGTCATTGTGCGAATATTTTTTATACTTAATTCATTATAAGGCCTACTCAAAATTTTAGAAACGATGTTGCAATAAGAAAATAAATTACAATACATACAAACCGTATTCATTTCTTTGTAGATTGGGGGGACTTTGAAAGTATGTGGGTGTGAGGATGTGGGGGTACACACCCTGATTGCCCATGCATATAAATGTTCAGGTGTGCATGAGCGATAGTGCAAGCATATTTGACTCATAAAAAATACAATCATTGCAAAATTTAATTTAACCCAAGCAGTTTGTAGGTAACAACCAGTGTGTATACGAACCTTTTAAAATCGATTATAGTGTAAAAAGATTATATTGTATTATCACTACAATTATTCTATTTTTATAACAGATCGAGGGGCAAACGAGCATGAGAGCTACGAAAAAGCAAGTGGTCACCGCCGCCCATGGATACTCGCAACCCTAAAGTAGTTACCAATGCATTGTCAGCCTCTTAGTAGAAATAGATTATCTGATGGAGAGGCAAGCGGGTTTATAAAGGATGGGGAAGTGAGGTTATGTACGGAGGGTTGTCCACCGGAACTTTCACTCGCTGGACGGCACAGAACAACAAAAGCTGCTACTTTACATCCCTTATCTGTAAGAGTGTCGTATTTCACCGTTCGAGCTAGGCCTTTTTCGGGCTGTAGGTTATTGATGACAGCACGACTCTATCTCAATATTTTTACTGTTAATTTAACTGATCCACGTTCGAAGGGCATCACGCTAACCGCTAACTAATAATAACAATACGTAATTAATTTATTTGTTTTATTATTTACTATTTACAGTCATTATCGACACACGCATATCAATATTTTTTGTAAAAATATACAATCGGTCCATACATTTTTAAAACAAACATTTAAACGAAGTATTTCTAATTTTTCACTCCATTGTAGGGAGCAATCATTACGCTCCCACGAGATTTTATTTTAAACAGACAGAACCGGAGCCGACAGCTTAACTCGCTATGCGAGGCACCATAGTACTCGGTTTTTATTTTCACGTGAGTTTAAAAAACGTCCGTGGTCGGCGCTCAAATCGGCCGTCCTTCCGGCCGGGATGCATCGCATCGCCCGCTCGACCGAACACCGCCAGTTCACGACGTAATGATTATTAAAAATGTAACTGTAACAAACGGATAGACAGACACGAAACTTCAATCATGAGGATTTGTTTTCGACGTGTGTAACGAAATAAGCCTTTTATGTGCGCGCGTGCGCGTGTGCGTGTGCATAAGTAGAAATTATAGTTATCCGATATTATACCGTCATTAGTAAATGCGTGCGGGTAAGCGCAATCCCAGGAAATCGTCGGCCATCGGCTTACGGTAATCCTATCTCTTTAGCCTTTTCTATTTCGCTACTTCTCCCTTCCTTTTTAGGGTTCCGTACATCTAGACCAGTGGTCGTCAAATTGCGGCCCGCGGCAAAGTAAATTGCATTAATAGTCAATTATACCTACATGTCATAATCAAAAACAAAATCAATATCCGACTTTGTGTTCGAATTCGGCGACGGTTACTAGCGAGTGACGAACTGACGATACGATAGTCTCCCGCACACACGCGTCGCGTCGCTCATAATACGGGGGCGTTGAGTGCGCTCCTCGCTCGCCGCGCCGCTCGCGCTGATACCTACACAGCTGCACCGGCACACCGCACTGGAGTCGAGAGCGACACGAGCCGCGCGCAATCTATTTCATTTGTTTTAACGCACGCACAAGGCTGGACGTTTCTTCCTTCATCGAATGCGCGCGCGGTATTTATTCTGTGTACCTATAATGGCGGGAGTGTCATCTAAATGTGCTACTAAAAGGAAGATAACTGACGAAAATAGAAGTTTTCAAGAAAAATGGGAGGAAGAATTTTATTTTATAAGTGGATATAAGGAAGGTACTGCTATTTGTTTAATATGCCGGGAAACTGTCGTCGGAATTAAGAGATATAATTTATTTCGCCATTACACAAGTAAGCATAGTTCATTTACCGAAGTCTACCCTTTAGAAACGATTGAAAGAAAGAATAAAATAATTCATTTGAAATCGTCAATTCATCGTCAACAAAACCTAATGACGACAACAGTTGGGCAAAATGAGGCTATTACAAAAGCATCATACCAAGTGTGTAACATTCTTGCAAAACGCATGAAACCCTTTACTGATGCTGAATTGATAAAAGAGTGTATGATAACTGTTTCTCAAACGTTATTTCAAAATTTTTCAAATAGTAAACAAATAATGGCACAAGTAAACAAGCTTACACTTTCTGAATCCACCTGTCGCCGCCGTGTTGAAGATATTTCGAAAAATTTGTTTGAGGCAGTAATTGACAAACTGAAAAACTGCAAATACTTTAGTCTTGCTTGCGATTCCAGTACGGATATAACTTCTATGTCTCAGTGCTCATTATTTGTTCGGTACTGCACAATGGACGGAATCATAGAAGACTTCTTAGCAGTGATTACCATGAAGGGTCATACGAGAGGTTGTGATTTTATGGAAGTTCTAAAAGAATTTGTAGAAAAACACGGAATACCCGTAAATAAGTTGATATCAGTGTGTACCGACGGTTGTCCGTCAATGGTGGGTGCAAATAATGGTTTGATTGCTTTAATGAAGAAGGAATGGAATTTACCTAATTTATTGTCCATTCATTGCTTGCTGCATCAAGAAACTTTGGCATGTAAAATTTCGAATAACATGTTAAAAGACGTGATGAATACGATTGTAAACATTATAAATTTTATTCGCGCGCGCGAACTTAATCATCGAAAATTCAAAGACCTTCTTGAAGAATTACAAGCGAATTATGCCGATGTTATCTTACATACAGCCGTCAGATGGTTAAGCAAGGGAAGAGTATTAGAACGGTTCTTTCATTTGAAACACGAAATAATACTTTTTTTTTGCAACAAAGTGGCAAAGAATACCCCGAACTACAACAAAATGACTGGTGGACACTTGCGGCTTTTTTGACCGATATCACTATGAAATTCAATAGTCTTAATTTAGACATGCAAGGGCCTAACAAAATAATTGGGCAAATTACAAATAAAGTTTTTGCATTTGAAGACAAACTGCGATTATATATAAACGAACTCGAAGCAGAAGATTTTTCAAATTTTCCAGCTGTTGCTGCTCTGCAATCCGAAGTTTCTATTCCCGACAGTACTATTCATCAAGACTTGATATCCTATTTGAAAGAATATCTGAGAGAAATACAAAATAGATTTGACGATGTGCGAGAGATTAAGAACTGCTTTATACTTGTGGAAAATCCTTGGCACGTTCAAAATGAAGATATGAAATTATTTTGTCAGTTTGGATTTTCTAAAACACAGTTGATGAATGAAATCATTGAACTAAAACACGACACGCAGCTAAAAGCTAGTTTCATTGAGCACCGTGAAAAGCAGGAGTACAATGAATTTTGGAAAAAATGCCCCTAGCAAGTATAAATCTTTGCAAGACTGCGCACAATTCGTTTTAACCATATTTTCTTCAACATACCTCTGTGAAGCTTCATTTTCGAAAATGAGCTTCTTGAAAAATAAATACCGTAATCGTCTTTCCACTCATTTAGAAGACACAATGAGGATCGCATGTAGTCCAAAAAAGGGCCAATATACAAGAAATAATTAAAAAAGTTCAACACCATAATTCCTAATTATAAAACATAGATATTTTTGATTACCATGTTGAACTTTTTAATAAATCATTCCTTACTTACATATGTTTATAAATTCTATTATCTTTTTCTATTAAATATTGTAATTAATAATATATATGAGTACCTACTTTTTTTTTGATATCAGCTCCCACACGAACGACGTTGCGCACGCTAGTGCAAAGTGAATAATGAAATGAGCTGAATACCTACATATTATGTAATAGTTATTCCCGGGATAAAAATTATCCTATGTCCTTCCCCGGAACTCAAACTATCTCCATACTGTCCAGTGGTGGTTTAAGCGTAGAGAGGTAACACACAGACAGACAGACAAACTTTCGCATTTATAAGATTAGTATGGACTAGTATGGATAAGTGTGCAAAGGCTCTTGAAGCGCCTTCACATACTCTGCGGCCCGGCCCTGGTACTCACATTGTCATGTGTGGCCCTTGGCTAGTAAAGTGTGACGACCGCTGATCTAGACTGACCTTTAATCGATCAACTCAATGTCCATCCGTCCTTTTTAGGGTCCCGTACCCACAGGGTAAAAAACGGGACCCTATTACTAAGACTCCGCTGTCCGTCCGTCCGTCTGTAACCAGGCTGTATCTCATGAACCGTGATAATCAGATAGTTGAAATTTTCACAGATGATTTATTTCTGTTGCCGCTATAACAACAAATACTAAAAAATTGAATAAAATAAATATTTAAGGGGGCTCCCATACAACAAACGTGATTATTTTGCTCGTTTTCGCTCAATATTGATAACGGCCGCAGGTAGACGCTTGAAATATTCACAGAATATTTAGTAATATATTCACTTTAGAGATGGACGATATACATCGTTGTATTTATTGTAAACACTCGATGCCTCCGACTCTAGTGTGCGGGGATTTTGATATAGATTTACTGGAATCTAATGAGAATGGACCTTTAAAAAATATTTCGAGCATATTGACTTAAAGTCAAAACTTCCTCGTATTGTTACCACAACGGGTTATACTCAAATAAATAATTTGTTTAGCAATATTGATATGAATGCGGGCACATACTGCGCCCTCTTTAGTTACCATTTATGGATACAATCTCGAATTGAGCATTAAATTTAATAACAAATAAAATTCCGTACCATTGTTATACATAATGGTACGGAACCCTTCGTGCGCTAGTCCGACTCGCACTTGGCCGGGTTTTTTTTCTCGGGAACGCATAGAGGTATCAAGTTGAAATGAATACGAAACACTTAATCTGTATAGAGAAAATAAACTTTTAAGTAAACGTAATCAAAACTACGGCATATCTTGATACTAGTAAAGTAAACTAGTAAATAACTGTTATCTTTAAAATAAGTCAATCTCTGTTATGATTTTTATCTTACCCTCGATTTCATTTCCGATCCCGCTCTCGATATCAATCACACTCACATACGTTTATTAAATTCATCGTTTTTTGTTTATAAAAATCTTATGTCGATTTCTAGATTTCGCTAGAGGATCTTTTAATTTCAAACCAAACAATGGCATTAGCGTACAATTGATTTACCATTGCTTTGTATAAGCAACTTGTTCATAAAAACAAATACAAACACGAGTTGCGTGGAGAGGGTTCTGTACTATAAATCATCACTTACCTCCGATGATTTTTTTAAAGCCGATTCAAATATATATGTGATAACCAAAAATAGAGAATCACACTACTTACTATGTTTTATTTGCTTATGGTGACTAAAACCATAAAGATTTAGAGAATAAGTAAAGCAATACAAAAATTTCATAGCTAGGAATTAAAGTCCAACTTGTTTCAGTAGGCGACCACACTGCCCACTGAATCAACCGAACTTATTAGTCTTTAGTGAAATAGTACACGTTTGTAAACACTTTCTCTTTATGAATATTAGGCATTTATCTTCCGTGGAAATTTCAAGAGCTTTAGATTTTTGATTAGACTTTCCTTCTGTTTTTCACAATAAGCCTTTTCAGATTCAGGAATAGATTATTATTGATTCAGAAAAAAATAAACAGATTCCTATCTGCTTAATATCTATCTATCTGTCTGTCCGAGGACGGACAGATAGATAGATACTAGATTTATCCTAAAACAGTTCTATATCTTTTATCAGATATACGTAACCCCAAAACTATTCTCCTTTACACTTTGAGGTTATAAATTTTCTGGAATTTTCTAAAATTGATAAGCGATTGCAATACACAGGCACTCATCAAAATTACACTGCGCCATCAGCGGTCCCTTCGTCGCGCGCGGTCACAGGACAGGCGGTCTCTATGTTTTGATCTCTACCCTGTCAAGGTGAGATCGTAAATTACGTAGAGATATGTCCGTGTCACAAAGGACGGGCACTACAGCACAGAAAGAAACAACTCTCTACCACATGTGCTCAGAAATGCGCTTGCGCCTATGGCTTGTGCTAGGAAGGTGCTGAAGCCGCGCGGTCTGCAGGATATATGGAACTGACAGTCACTAGTTATTTCTACAGTTTAAGAAATAGTCAAAAACGTAATAATGAAAAAACTTAGAAAGCACATAAAAAATAATAAGACACATATTCTAACAAATTAAATTAAATAATCAAAAAGCTTAAAGCTTACAAATACCTAATTAGAATTATAATCTATCAGTCGTACCTACATACTTTAATAGACTGTAATTTCCTTTCATCTATTTGTCCTCCTTTTTTAATACAAATCAACTCTAGTGGAGACACGTACCGGCCCATGGTCACTGCGACTGATAGTCTCTGTTACAAGATATGTCACCCAGTGTTAGGGTCTGCTACTCTTTATCGGCACTAAATGTTGACTATGTCACAACATTTTCAGTAATTCATAGCAATTTCTGTAAATCCCATTTTAACGACGCGCACGTAACAAAAGGGGAACCGTATTCAAACGGATGCGACTTTTATTGGAAACTTCGCCTGCGTGAATCCAACAGCTTTGCTTTGAGACTGAATCCGATTTATACTCGCAACTTAGTTCCGCTTCAGTTTCTGGAACTTCCACAGTTTGTTCTTTATAACAGTGAAAATCGTGTAGTAGTTTCTTGAAATGTCCACGTGCTACACCTGGCGAACAGTTAGTTAAGAGTTAAACGCGAGTCAAATTCGAGTATCGTGTGAAAAAAAATATGCATCCCAAAAACATATTCTTTGAACTAATAACCTCAAGGTATGCAAAATAATAAGAAAATTGATACTTTGGTAACATTTTAATGCAAAAAACAAAACTGGTGTTTCTTATTAACAACGCGAAAAGCTTACCACTGCGGCTGTGATAAGTTCGATGCCGACAATAATAATCGCGTAGAATAATCAACGGTCACGATGGACAGACAACCAGACTTCCAAATCGAACTATAAAGCTTCCTATACAACACTTACTGACTTAGACGCAAATACCCTAAAAGCCTCCTTTATGGAATTCACAAAAGTATTATCTGTAACTACTATAGTTTAGTTTATTATAGCGCCCATCGTTGGCTGCTATCTGATGCCACAAGCTGAAACGGGGCGAATAGGCAGCAAAACGGACGCGTCAGCTCTACTTGGCCATCGTTACTCGTATTTTTAGGGTACAGAATTGAGGCAGACATTGCTCTAATTATACACACGCTAGCCATTGCCCGCCCGTTTCGCTGGGTTTTAATTAAAATGTAGGAATTATTATTTTTATTTATTACAAAAATTTTGGACTTGGACCGCATGGAAACAATTAAATTTTTCTCGAAACAAATACAAAAATTATAATTGAGCGGGATTTTTCTCGTCCATCAGATAGATCGTCGGTGGTGGATGTGTGAAATTAAAATTTTACTGTTATCAAGCTAACATTTTTTATACAGCATAATCGAAGGGCAAACGAGCCATCAGATTAAATGGTCACCGCCGTCCATGGACACTCGTAACGACAAGGCAGTGCCTTGACTCGTACTCGGATAAAAGAAGATATAGCCATAATATAGCCTATAACTAGTCACAATGAGGACGAACCGATAGACACTTCATTTGTCAAAATCGATTAACTAGGAGCGACACTAAGATAGAACGTCCATACATGCATACGTATATACAAGGTGATAAAATCATTACTCGACCTAGCTCGCTTCCCTGCTTGGTGTTGCATAATAACGCAACTTCAGCTTCTCTCTTCTTCTAGTGTTCTGACGATTGAATGATAACAGGAAAAGTTACCACCTCTTTCATTAAAACATTTTTTGACAAGTATTGATTCTACACATAATAAAAAACGGAATATAAGATTATTTCTAAGGCTATTCTAAAAATTAAACTTTTCAAAAGTTTACACATAGTTAATAATAATAATGCTTAGAACACTCTGGGTTAAAAATATTCGATATACCCTTACTATGTTTTAATAAATAAATTCCATTGTATTTATATATTGCAGTAGGGGTAGGTGGCATGTGAGGTATCCGACCGTCTTGCTCGCAAATGAGGATTCGCGTTTAATTTAAAATTAGGGGATGGAATATTCGAATCGAGCTCGCGGACAACAGACGAGTAGGGACTAGCGAGAAGTACGGAGAAACCCTTTCCCTCGGCCATCAGCCCTCGTCCCCACGAGAGCTGATGGCCGAGTGCCAATTTCAATAATGATAAAGAGTGGATTGTTATAATTGATTTTAGTAACTACACCATTGATAAATCATAGAGAGAAATATTGAAGAACCGATCAATGGATATATTGATCTTAAATGAAAATATTTTTTCATTTTGAATACTTGAATCTTTGGACTTCATCCAAGATCCTCTAGGTACTCCTCCCAGAACTACTCCCCACCTACTCCTACTATAATATATAGTATATATATATATATATATATATATATATATATATATATGTATGGGTGGATGTGTGTTTGTGTGTATGTGTGAGCGCGAGTGCATGTGTGCGTATGTGCGTGTACGTGCGTGCGTGCCTGTGTGTGTGTGTGTGTGTGAGCGCGTATGCGTTTGACCGTGTGCGTGTAGTAGTAATATAGTATAACTATATCTGTATATTACAATAAAATGTAATTACTTTTATATACATACATGGAGGATAAAACTCACACGCAAACTACATGTCGCATGTCGTTCGAGGTACAGGAGAGCTTTGAATACGTAGATCTACGCTACAATGGCGCCCTACCGCGGCGCGACACGTAAAGTGCCACCGAAATGAATATTTTAAAGCTGAGCTCGTCTTTGAAGTAGCGAGCGTGTTCGATATTACATTAGTCTATGAAATTCTTCGGGAGGTACTCTCTTACGTGCTTTGTCAAAGGGGAACCTGATCATTTATTTTTCAACACCGCTGAAATTTGACGTCATGGACACTACGCTTAAAGGAAGTGAAGCTCGATTAAGGGACCCTTTACTTTATATGGGGACTTTAGATACTTTTATATGCATACTAGTTCCTGCCCGCGTTTTCACCTGCATGAACATCGAATATTTATTACTTACTATACACATTTTTGTTCCCACTCTCGATTTCGATCCTGATTCGGCTTTCGACTCTGGTTCTTATCTCGTTTTCAATTCCTATTCCATTACCGAACAGGATTCCGATTTGGACGAAACCAGAGCAAATGCTACATCAGATTACATTTTTAAAGGTTAGGTACTCTTACGTATTACTTCAGTATATATTCTAACTATGCACCTAATTTCATTTTAATGTGTTCAGTAGTCTTAACGTGATCGGGAGGCAACCATCCTAGATTGGCTGGTGCTAAACCCAGTGATCGGCTTGTCGCCGCCAAGAATCGCGCCCGTTACCTTCCGACACCACAAGCTGACCACTCGACCACTGTGCCTTATTTCTCTAAACAGTAAATATATTTGGTACAGTATTCGACGCGGACGTTCCTAACGATGCATGTTTTTAAATTCCTTTGTACTTCATTTTAAATTTTAACATTACGTATCGACATGCGCACAACTACTGTAAATTAGTGCAAGGCGAGGCCGGTTTGTGGTTGATGTATATAAACGCCCTTATTTAAAGGGAGTGGCGCGGTATTCGACGTAATTTCATATCGAAAAATCTTCAGTCCGATGAATGGAGTCCTTTTTTAGAATTTCTTAGTCAGAAGCATTCCATAAGCGAAGGAATCCTTACCATTCAGTCTGGTCCGTACGTCCGTCCGTTTGTGTGTCACTGTGTTATAACTCTAACATTTTCCATGCTGATTAAGTAATACGAACAACTTACCTGATATGAACCCGATACAATTGTGTAACATGATAAGTATAGAGGTATTTTCATTTCCATGCACAAAGCAAGGGGATGAAAATTTATTTTTTGGCACACTTCGTTTTTGTGGGAATATCGTTGAATAGGTATATAATAATACGATAATTTCTGAGTGAGTTTTTCTCTGAGGTATATTTTTTGCAGGTCAATAACCTTCTGCGTTCCTAATCTCATTTTAAACCATTTGTTTTCAATTTCAAATGAAAAACTTGGTAATAGAATTTTATCAATAAAACCAACGTAAATTATTTAGACTAAAATCTATTTAAAGTTGTTTAGATAGCCACATTTTTCATTTTACAAGATCTACTCACCGGCCTGCATAAAAGCATAGATTTTAATACAATGAACACCAAACATTCGAACTAATATTATACACTGCATACTATTTTCCTTTATATCATTGTTTCTAATTTGTAAAGAATGATATGACACGTGTTTAATATAATGTTTTCCCAATTACAGGAACATCGGTCTTTTCGTCGGTACGGAACCCTAGGCAGGGGAGTTCAACTTCCGCTTTGGCCGATTGTATTTATGTAGTAAAATCGGAAATTAACTTCAGGAATTCTAATATTTTCGAAGAAAAGCTTGATCTTTCTCTCGCCTCAACGAGGTGTCATTTTACCTTGCTTGATTGGCACGCAAAATTTAAAAAAAAATGCCCCGTCCGTCCTAATTTTCAATTACGCTGAACTTAAGTAAAACGGATATCGCAATACATTTTATCGATTAAAAATTTAATTTGAAATAAAATTGACATAGATGGTCGACAGTGTGCATGTGTAGGCGTGCTTGGATAATTTGAAGATTAAACTGTTACCATTGAAAACTAAAAATGGTTCGATGTAAAAACACCTGTTATGTCATTTTATTCATAGATTGAATTTATTAATAATATTCCATTTTTCTTATTTTTTTAGTCCTCATTACACCTGGTTTGAAAGTTACAGGGAAGACAAGATTAGCGTCTTTAAAAGCTAATAAATAGCAAGTTGTTCAATAACGCTGTCATACATTGAAATGTGCAAAAACAATTTCCTCATAATTGTTAAAAAAAAATGGCGGATTCATGACATCGGAAAAAAATGATGAAACTACAAGGGTTACGTTTTTTACGAACATGTACCAAAGTCTATTACTAAGCCTAAGCCGTCTGTCTGTGTGTCATACCTTTAAAAGTTTTAAATGAGAGAGCGATTTAGGGTAACAATTTCCAAAAATAACGAATATCTTAGAACTCTTTACTCAAAGTCCTTCTAATTGAACAAACCTCGATCCTCTAACGCCATCTGTAAAATATCGAACAGATAAACATTAAAATTATGGGTAAGTATTAATTCAACAAGTAATAATTATCAAAAAGAGCATTGTTGCAATTTACCATGTGCTGGGGTTTGTTATAACATCTATTGGGGCGGGTTGTGATGATGTAAAAAAAATGCCAGAAATGAAAATTGCTACATTATTATATTTTTTAGCATGAACTACTCAATACGGGCAGTATTCGTGGTTCGTACTAAAACTCAGGATCAGCTTCTGAATCACTCCAACTCCAAAACTTTTTCTAACTCCTCTATTCTTACTTTGTTTTTGTTAATTTAACTTTGCCTTTCCCTTTACGGTTTGTTTTTCTTTTCAAGTGAAAAGAATAAAACTAAGATATAATTTTATCCCTTTTTTCGAATGTATCATTTGTAAAATGTAACAATCTCAAAAATTCTGGGACAATTAGTTGAGAGAGCTAGAGAAATTTAAAAAAAAAGTATTATAATCGAATACATTTTTTACATTTTTTTTTTTGATTTAAAAATGTATTATAAATTAAAAAAAATGTAAAAAATGTATTTTACAGGTAATGACTTATAAAATGGCAACAAGTTGCCACTGGCAACAAACAACAGTCCTCTCTTGATGTTAACCTAACACTACTTAAAGAATTCCGAAGAGACCAAATGAGATGTGAATCTGAGGGTGCAAGGGCAGGGCTATACGGTGGATTAATTAACACTTCCCAACCAAATTCTCTTAATATTTGCTAAGTGACTAAATGTGCGTGCAGTCCGATCTTATTATGGTGTGAAAAACTACACCCTTTCTATTGATCAATTCCTTGATTGAGTCTCATCAGCTGCTAACAGTAGAATTTCGAATTGATGTTATTGCCCGACGATAAAAACTCATAATGAATAATGCCCTTCCGATCCCATCATATACTCAGCATCAACTTATTGTGAGGTAATTCGGATAACACTATAGTCTGTGGAGTTTGTTTACCTCTTGACCATGACCTTTTTCGCATGTTATTATCGTAGATAATTCATTTTCATCATTAGTTATCAATCTTTTCATACACTGTTCGGTTTCATTAAGTTTCAAAATAAAATCCCAAATCAGATTACGATTCATTAGATTTCTTTCAGTGAACTCGCATGGAACCCGAGTATTGGGCTTATTTGCCTATCCAGCTTTTTTCAAATAAGTCAAATCTATTTTGTATTCAATCCCCAGCTCTTTAGTAGTAAGAACTAATGTGCCGATCATGCTATAGTTTTTTTCAAAATGGTATCGACTTAATCCGTAACAGGTCGACCAGAACGAGGTTCATCTTTGACATTAAAATTACTAGACTGAAAACGTTTGAACCAGTTCTGTGTTACTCTTACCGACACTGCATTAGATCCGTCACGCGTAAACGTCACAAGTATTTTTCGCGACTTGTGTCGGATTTTTCTTTTTTATAATAAAACTTCAAAACGAATTTAGAATTTTTCAATTAGATTCACCCATTTTGATGGACAGCGAAACAAAGGGAAAATAGTGTGACACGGTTATTATTAATCATTTTCTTTTTTTAAAATGTCGTCTTCTTAATGGTATCAAAACTAGCTAGCCATAAGCAGCATAATCTAGAGATTCTAAAACAAATTTTTACTTGTAAAATACGAAAAAATTTTTCTTGTAGATAGGTTTTTTTTAGTGAAATCTAATATTTTAATTACGTTCAAAAAATATATGGAGAGAAATTCATATTAACATATCCATATTTTATCATTGACCACGTTGTTAAGATCGTCTCAGTAGGGCCTGCATTTTCAGGGAAAATGCGGATTTGCTGTGGTGTGGTAAGTTCTAGGGGAAGTATTTTTGTGGCAAAAGATGCGTACGGATCAGAACGACATAACAGATACAAATAAAATTGGAAAGTTTTAATAATTTTTGGAAAAAAATCTCAAGAAGCCTCAAAAAATGGGTGTTTTAGGGGATTTTTAAAGGGTCCTTTAAAACTTATTCACGTATTTCTTTCTTTAAATCTCTTATTTTTATATTAAAAAGTGATATTGAGTCCCTCATCAATATTACTTGTGAGTACTTTTTTCATTTTTGAAATAATGAAAATTTTTAAAACTATCAATCGTTTACAATCGGCTGTTTCACGACCTACGACTAAGTCGAATGGAAAAAAAGTACCCATATCGGATTACGATGAGTAAACACATTAATTTTTACTTATCAACATATTATTTATTATTTTCTTTTTGAATAATAATTTTTATTTTTAAAAGTAGGAATACTTTATGATTTATTTTTATTCCTTATAGAACAAGAAACCTGCGACTTGAATTTTCTAGTCTAATAAATTTTAATACGCAGCCAGTGATTTATTCTAGAAATTGTGTTTCGTTTGCCGTATGTCTGTTTATCATATAATAACTAGAAACATAGGTGTACACGACGCGATCCAATATATGTAGAAGCGTCCTTAATACAGAACATTTAAGATAGCAATAAATTATACATCATTCGGCAGACGTATAAGATTTTTAAACGGTATATTTATTTATTTAGCACATACAACAGGTTAATCACATGGCGTACAGAAACTTATATGTTTAGTTTAGATCTAAATTGTGACCCTTGAGACGTATACGCCTTATTGGAGCCATATAGAAAACAAATATGGTTAATTCTTAGATAATTACTTAAAGATAATTGTGTGAATTTTGACAGTAATGGTTATTTATGGTTGATACAAATTTAAATAAATCTTTATAGCACAATTCATCAAAGAAAAAAAATCAAAAGAAATACATAAAAAATAATAGGAGAAATAATAAAAAAACACTTATGTAATGTTAAATGTAATACTAGCTGACCCGCCCGCTTCGCTGGGTAATTTTATTTATAAATAAAATGGCAAAGGATTTACGGGATTCGAAAAATGAGTAGCCTAGAACCATCTACAAATCATTCCGCATCGAATGGTCCCAGTCCCATGTCTATACGTTTAGTACTTTTTACGTGATTGGCGAACAAAGACAACCTATTTTCATTATATATGTATATAAGAAGATGCAATGTTAGTCACTCGATTAGTATATAAAACTCTTCATGGAGGGATAAGTTTTAAATGGATTTTGAAAGAATTCAAGTATATTTCAATGATAATCGAACGCGTACACGCATGCGCGACCAAACTGCGATTGTTTTAGTATTGTATGACCAAAACCGCTACGAGTTTGCAGTATTCAAAACAAATTTGTACTTTAATAATCGATTTTGGCCCTCAGAAAACATTTAGTCGTCCTGCTTCGCCTTCGAGTGGCAAGCGAAAGAAAATAGCTTCAACCACATATTACAGTGCGCCGCCCGTCTGCATGCACGGAACACATTATATGTCGATTTTAGATACTGCTTGCTAAAATTATTCATCACAATTCTCGTGCAAATCCTCATCGACTCGATGATATGGAGCTCATCACTAGCAACTCACCCGTACTCACACTATTTGCGCCAGGGGGTCTCTCCCGAGGTCTCGGCGCGCGAGGGGCGCGCGATGTCTCTCCTGCCGCATTATTCATCTCATATCCCCGTAGTGAATAATTCCAACGGCAGGAGATCACGTAGTCGACACTGCACGGACGTGCGTGTTGGCGGTCCTCTTGAAAAATGAAAGGCGCGCGCCGCCCGCGCCGAGGCGCCTGTCGGTCGACGCGTCTTCTCACACGACCAATCGACCGCGATCGAGATTTGAATCTTATCGAGTCCTCCTCTTCTTTTGCATATTAAGTTCATTCAGTCACATACCGAAATAGTACAGGAGACTAAAAGTAATGCACTGCATTTACGTGCGATCGTGAAAATTAAAAGTAATAAAATGAAATTTATTGAACGTTCCTGAAACACTGATCCAGATGAAAATTTCTATCTACATAAATAATAGTTGTCTTAATTCTAGATCCTATATATGAAGGTTATGATGTTTGTAATCGCGGCCACGGTGGAGCTTGTCGTTGCAAATATAAATAATTATGACTCCCGCGCCCGATAACAAATAATTTTATTATAAACTCAAGAACTATGCATACAACAAAATCTATCTTATAATTATTGTAAATCTAAAACCACTTTCCAAAAGGGTAGGCAGAGGCTACAGACGTCCACACGGTGCGATTTTTGCATAACTCTTTTGCTCCACTGACGTCTATCAATCGTTTCATATAAGCTCTTCGGTTTCGAGTGCTTAAAATTGAACCGTTTTTAAATTTGCCACCGATTTGAGGATCAAATTGACGGCACCCGACAAGAAAGCGTCATAAATTTAAAACTTGGAAAAAATGATGTTATGAAACGACACAGATCATAGTTTTCGGTTATATTATCTATGACTCGCCATTTTTAGAATTCAGCAGAAACGTACGTTATTCAAAATTAAGATACAGGAAGACGAGCGAATACAAGCTGAAATATTAAAAAGTAAAGTTGAAAGTATTAGGAGCAGAAAGGTTCTAAAATGATGAACACAAGCTGGATACAGCCTGAGACGGTCCTTCAATGAGGGGGTCGACGGCCTGACGAAAGTCCATCATTGCTTACAGTTGGCATCGAACTGTTAATTGAGGAAATCTACAGGAATGCGTATATCCTCACATTCAACAAATGCAACGTATTTATGGTATGATTATCGGTCTTCAAAGGACAATACGCAATAGGATAAATCACTTTCCTTACAACAAATTACAGAAATAACGCTTTTTAGCATAGAAATTCTATGTATTTCATAAGATTCGTTAACTCGGTTTTTGTTTTTTTTTTATGTAGGCCTTCTTATTGAGACTGCAGTATGGATTAACAAAAGAATTAATTGGTCGGTGCATCAACGTTTTCCTGTTTTACACATTCATTATTGTCGCTGGTGTCGCCCGGCGATTGTTAATTCTTTATTTTTTTTTCCCACATCAGTTTCAAGGGGCAAACGAGCTTATGAGCCATAAGGGAGTTAGGTGTAAACGCGGTCCATATTCGTTCGCAAGCCAAGAGGCGATACTGCGTCGCCGGCCTATTGAGTAGAAATAGCATTTCTGGTGGAGGAGGGGATAATAGATCGCAAGTGGGCCGACGAAGGGGGAGTGGACTATTTCCTTGACTTACATACGGATACAACTAACGATAACTCGTAGTTTGAGTGCCGGCACAGAAACCGGTAGGTCACGCCATATATTGTTTAAAATATTTTATGAAATCATCTCGTATTCCTAATTAATATAATATGGCGACACTTTAATCGGCTTATGATCTACTTGCAAAGATGACGAGAATTCTTTTTCCACATAAAATAATAATTTAGTTCGCGAAACGTGTTAAAATAGTTTACGGGCCGACCCGACATCAATCGGAGCGGAGGCCGCTTCGGAAAAACGCCGAGATCGGATGACACCACTCCATTTGCTCCAGATGATTTCGGCTACGCCATTTAGCTGAATATCAGTTTCAGGATTTGTATTTCCACCGCCGCTATCGTCACAGAGGCGTGGAAAAACTCCATAGTTCAACGCGCGATGTACACGTGCAGTGACGACTTATTATTATCGACTACGAGACTATCTGCTTTCAACGAATACTTTATTTTAAAGTTCGTAGTTCAGTTCACAAGTTCAAAAGTATCAATTCTCTTAACTGTGGTTAAAAATTTGAGTATGAATTCATTGAATTTGAAATGAGGTATAGCAAAACCAATCATCCACTCTCCCCTCTACCAGATATAAAATTCCTTTCTTTTTAGGGAGGCTAGCAACGTGCTATTAAGTCCATAAGCGGCGGTGATCACGGCACAGTGACTCGTATCCTCGTTTTCCCCTTAAAGTGTTATTAATGAAAAATGTTATAATCTACCAGCTTTCGGCCCGCGGCTTCGCTCAACATTGTTAACAAAATACAGTAACACGGACTATTTAATACTTTTCAAACTTTAAATATTTCTAGAGAGCAAAAGACCATAAAATAGATATGGCTTTTTCACATAAAAAAAATCGAAATAAAATACAATTTTATTGTTCCACAATATTAGTATTTCCAACCAAAATCCTAATAAATTGTCTTGACACATCCATATCGCTTTTGAAGCAAAAAAAAATAAACTATAAATAATTCCAAGACACTGGACGGACGTACAACAGCCGGCCGAGCGCGGTTCGCAATCACTATAATTTCCACGTCTGTTCATAAAAGTGCATCCGCAAGTCGACCCCCAGCGACCGCACGAACTTCGCCCGCTGCACACTCCGTTTTACTCCCACGTCCGATTCGCCGCGCGAACGGCGGCATTGCGGCTGAGCCGTCTACAGTTTACATTCCATCTCCGGGAACCCATCCCCGACGTCCAAGTTTATTGTCCCCGGCTCGCCAGTTTCAGTTAAATCTCGTATTATACTGCGAGTTCCAGAATTTAGTTTGGAAAAGAAATAATTTTTAAGTTTTATATTTTAATAAGTACCTAGGGAATAATAAACTTTTTCGTATGTATTGATGTAAAGATAAATGAATAAAAAATGTATATACAGCCACAACGATATTATTTTTTATTTCATATTATAATAGATACGTCATATAATATAAGTTAAAAGATTAGAATTTTTTTTAAATAGATCATACATCCCTGTCACATATCAAACAAGTTATGGATATAATAATCTACTTTTTGAGTTTGCCATGGTTGATAAAAAAATGGTAGATGAATTAAGTATTGTAATGGTGGATTAATTATTAAGTATATTAAGCACCTTAATATTGTGTTACGTCTATGTTTTATTTCATGGCATAGTCGAAGGGCAACCGAGCAGGCGAGCCATTATAGAGTAAAAATGGTCACCGCCACTCATGGACACTCACCCCAGAGGAGTGACCAGTGTGTTGTTGGCCTCTTGGAAGGGAATAGGTTATCTAATTAATAATAATCGGGATGATGAAAAGGGAGAGCGGGAAGTGGGCCACCGAAACTCTCACTCACTGGACGAAATGCAAGAGCGGAAGCTGCTATTACGTGTCCGTATTCTGTAAGCGTGTAATATTTACCGGTCGAGCCGAATCCACATTTATACTGCAGCCAAATTGGTTACAGTATGGCTTTACCGCAATAAGCGAAGTCAAATGTAAAAGGAAAGAAAAAATGAAAAACACACATCCACAAATTGCAATATAAATAATAGAAGATAAAAATTTTAATTTGTTTTTATAAAATTATTAAAAATAATAATATAAAACTTATGTAAGTTTTATAGGATTGTCAAAATTGTTAAATATTTGACATTTCACAGCATAAGACACGACTGAACGCAAGTAAAACAACACGCAGGCGCGATAAGAAAACACACGACACAAACCAAATCTCACTCAGTTATTCGACGAGTCGTGCGTAGAAGCTCTTATTTCATTCCCGGACGCCGTAAGTCGGCCGCTAATCGACGTGTCTGAAAGTACAAGCGCTTATATGATGTGTATGTGATGAATAACTGGTGACGGTCACGTTTTAAGCAATCACCTATGTGATACATTATTTACTCCTTTTGGTGGCCATTTTAACATACTTTTCGAGTGCTTCCGAAAACTGCTGATTACAATTTAATTCAATAATTCAATGTTTTATTGACTAAGTTTTGCTATAAATCCATAGATAATAAATTCAATGCCCCAAGCTATATGGGATCGAAGCAGATATACAAACATTTTTAAGTGATAGGTAATTTAATTTACTGACATGGCAAAGGGCGACATTTCATGGCGTTCCTGTTTTATAACTAGCGGTAGCGGGCTCGAAACTACGCGCCCGCCGCCGAATTAGAGCCATTTATTACCAAGAGCGACCTCTTTTACCTGCACCGAACGATAAGGTAAATAGGTTTTATCGTCATAAAATTACAATACCTGTAACATTCCCGATCATAAAATAAAAAATCCGTCATAAAAACTTCGAAGAGGCGGCCAAAGGGAAAGGTATATTTCGTGCGCGAATGGAATGAGATTCCTCTTTGCGTAATCAAAAATAAAAAAAACATCTTAACTAATAAAATATTAAATATCAGGTAAGGCCCGGCCGAGCGCTCGCACGTAGCTCGTGTACTTGGCCCTTGTGGTTACGAGGCCGTTTTCAATAATACAACATTTTGAATTAAAATTTAAAATTAACTCTAAATAAATGAAAATTTTGAAATGCCTTTTTCTAAAATATTGTCCCTAACTACGTTCATATACGAAATAATTCAATAACAGAATGACTTCCCTAAAAAAATTAGAGAATAACACCCTATATTTGTGTATCTCAAACGGGGCATTTTTATAAATCACTTATAATCTTGTTTACATTCGAAAAATCTTTTAGACCACTCATTAAGAGTTATATAAGGTCGGAGAAAAACCTTTTTCGTATTTTATTATTAAAGTAATTTAGACTCTTGTCCATTTGATCATCATAAATGATTTTTAATTCACGTATTAAATATGGTCCACAAAGTAGTTTTTAGCTAATTGATAATTTTATTCAACCATATATATATATGGTTGAATAAAATTGAAGTGTCTGTCCATGATTTCCATTACGCATTCAAATGACTCCGAATTTACAAATAGTATGGTGATCAAGAACTAAATATAAAACCCATAACAATGTCCCTTAATCTTAGATAAGAAGCTTGTTTGCGAATATCTTTAACTAAGCGTATTGCTACACAATCATTAAAACCTTTGAATTCAGGGTTTGAAATGATTTCATAACATGTCTCCGAAGAAAAATAGAGAAATTTGAAAGTAATTAGACAGAGAATTCTAATTACCATTCATCGCATAAAAGGATAAATGAATACATATAAACTTGAAAAATGTTGAATTTGAATGTCCTTTACGCGATGTAAATGTACAGCAAAGAACAAGAGTAACGTTGGATTTATTACCTTTTATACAAAATTACTCTGAATTAAGCACTTTATTGGATTTAGCTTCAAGGAAACATTAATAAATTAACCTCACTCCGACAAAACTACCCTCAAGTAAACAGGACGTTAAACCAAGATCATTAATCTTATTCACATTATGAAAAAAAAAACCTATGACCTTTAACTAGAATAGGAGACGCGAGAATCACGGCGTTTTGCGATTCTAAGGTAGATTTCACATAAGCCCAACATATAGTATAATTTACTCCGATCATGTCCTGAGATAATTTTGTATATACACGGAAATTCGAGCACTGACGAATTTCCGTGTATATACGGAAATTCGTCAGTGCTTGATATATCAGTTATCTTTTGTCGATCTGTGCATTCACATATCAAGTGCAATGAATTGAAAGCGTTAAAACGATTCCGTAGTGTATTTCTGTATTTCAATGTTACTGATATACATTTTTTGTTTTCCGAATGTTTACTTTTCATCCTATATCAAACCTTGAACCCCGATAGGGATATAATATAACAGTATAAATGTACCATAAAATTGTCTAAAATTGAGTTTCACTTTATACAGGTAAGAACGTTTTATTATGAAACTAATATCAAACTTTAGTTTTCGAACTTATTCACAAGTTCTATTTTGCCCAAAGACAAACTTTAGAAACTGTAACTTAAACTAAAGTATGTTTATACAACGCTGCCAGTTACTAAATTACCTACACCTTCATATGCGGAAAATTTCTACCTCACGAGAAACAATATGCTCCGATAAATACAACAACTACGAGACCGATATTGAGATGAAAGGAAATTTTTAATTATTTATTTATTTAACATGTTAAGCCATTTCAAGCCACACAATATTCGCTAGCCTTACACGGCCGGCGTCCTTCATAACGGTCCAGGGGCGGCAATCGAAGGTCGTCTAGTGGTCTCCTGTATCATTTTCACTCACTTCAGCTAACAGTTCATGGGATTTATTCCGCAACGGCCCGTGTTTTATTTACTCAACCGCCCGCGCGTGCAATGTCGCCCACGAGCCACGTCTGCTGATGTAACATCAAGTCTGACGTCGTGCCTGCCGCGCTCGGCCCGCCCCGCTGACAAAATCTGTTCTGTATGCCACAGGGAGTAGACTCAATTTTAAGAACGAAACGGCCTTACTCATCAACATCTATCAACGCTTCGGAGGATGGACACTACCGAGAAGAAGCACTAAAATACTCGACGCTGTTATATTTTTAATACAAAACTGTCGAGTTCCACGGTTATAAAGATTAGTCAATTTTCGTAAATACAAAGACACCTCTGTGAATGGTAGCTGACTCTATACCGTTTCGATAATTAAGTAATGCCGAATAGAAGCTCTTTTAAAGCTGGAAAAGCCAGCGTTAACCTCCACGATCTAGTGGCGAGCACGCTCGTTTGTTCTTTAAAATTTTTCTACGTTTATGCACATTTCTTAAAAAATCATTCTATAAACAATGCTTCTACAAGAAATTATTTTTTATATGTGGCATAAATTGCTTTAATGGTTAACATAGCATTCTCTGAGAAAATGTGTGAGAACAGCTACTGCCCTTTGTGTTGATGTATTTCTAAGTGTATTTATATTTCTAAAATTTCAGCATGCATTTATTTATCTTGTTGGATTGCTCTTGATATTTACTTTTTTTAACATGTCGCAAAAAAATTAATTACACAAAAATTGATTATCGGGAAATCATTAAATTTCTCTCTAATATGCCGTCGAAGATCCGGTAGTTTATATTAAATGTCTTCAGTAATCTTGCTCTACTGATATTATCGAAAAGTTTTGGTTCAAGCAATTCACATGATGTCGTGAGAGTCAAAAACGACAAAACGCGCTTATTTTCTTGATCGTAGAGCACGCTTCCCATTATGATTCGTGCAAAATATTAGCTGAATAGAGTGCTGAGTGAAAAATAGTTTGTGCTAGTCTAATATGCAGGTCAAGGATTATTGAAGTGTAAACTTCTTTATGAGCGCTAAACACCTTATTTTGTGGGTGTCGAATGAGACTGAGCCGTCAGGCTCGGTAAGTATGAGACATTTATCCTCATAACAAATAGTATAGTTGAGATTAGAATAGAGACACTCGCTGTGTCTTATTAATAACGAAAATATTTCTCGCTCAGGTAAATCCTAACATTTCTTAAATAATTTTAATGACTTAGAAACTAATCAGTATATGTGATTCGTCTTTTAAAAATCAAATGTGTCTATTCGACGCCAGGCGCTATCAAACTTTAAAGTTTAATCAGCTCCTATTTTAGTATTTGCTGCCCATCAATTCCTCTCTCTTGCTCATTCGATATTCTTTCCAAACTTCCAAAAAATGTATTTATCTATAACAAAGCAGGACCTACTCTTCTAAAACGAAACCTTCATACGTTACCCATGATTTTCAGTGAAGATTTTAATATTGATTTCGCAAAAGCACATCAAAGCCGTTAGTGGATTTTTTGAAATCAACATTAGTTTTAAATATCTCGCATGATCCAAATGAAAGCACAACAAAATATACAGCAACGATTGACGTAGTTCTTTTTTTAGATATTTAGCAAATCTTCGATTTTAAGTATTTATTTCATGTTTTAGTTACCGCAAACCGATTATTACATTTTCAGAGTCTGATACAAATGACGATCCCAATTTACCAGAGTAATAAACAATTATAATTATATATACCGTAAATGTTACTACTTTATGAATAAAGAATAAATAATAAATGTTATATTTTGTATTACTAATCTCGCCTTGAGCATATTCACTTCTGTCATGTGGTTTTAAGCACACACCGAGTTCGCTTTTAATTTTGTTCGTAATTCTATCACAAATTTTCTAACAAATGGCGTTGCTATTTTTTTCTATCGACATAAGCCCATAGTAATCCACCGCAACAAGAATACCATCAAACGAGGCCTGCATGAGCCGAGAAAACTGCCGCCGACGGTCCCTCTCCTTAAATTCTCCTCATCGGTTCGTGAGTGCACAATTACGTCGTCACTTCTTAGTTCGTGGAGGCACATTTGTTTTCGTTATGAACATCGTTTATTTTTCCTCTCCGTACAAAGACGAAAATATGCTTGTAACGGAACACTTTCGCGTTCGTAATTTTCGACTTTCTAATCTAAGAACATAATTACATCCCTTTATTTATGGAGTTTTCCATCACGGTTTCGAATTTTTTCCGTATATGAAAGTATGTTATTATTTTTATTCAGTTTATAATTATATATAATATTATATTCTTTTATTTATATATGCTATGTTTAATTTGCATTCTACAATATAGGAAACACTTAACTCTAAAAAGTTACTCACTTAAAGATTTAGAAAAAGTTACTTACTTAGATTTGTATTGTCTTTCGTTTTGTAATTTAGAATTTTCCATTAGAAGTTCCACAATACTCAATCGCCTAAATGAGAAAACTCGTAATCGTTCCATGTTAGGCCTTCTTTATGGTTCCGGCGCTTCGATAATACTTCCGGGGCCCAGTCATTTTTGAAGATGGACTTTTTCAACGACTTCAAAATAAAGAAAAGTTCTTCATTTGGCTATATTTTATTTATAAGCTTTTATTTAACTTGCCGTGTTAGTATGTATGAGATCAATCTTGGAAGCTAAATTAGGACCACTGCCCGAGTTCGATTGGACTTAAATTTGGTACATTTGCGTAACTTCAGTGACAATATAATATGGCACCACGAAGCCGATCTGATGATAGAGTCGGAGGGTGGGCATTGGAACACTTAAACTAAACGAGATAATTCCATTGAGGAATTTAGGCATATTTGTTTTGTTTTGACAAACACTCTGGTGCTACATAATATTCAGAGCCGAAGATGGAGATGGTAGGTGGTCATACAAACTCCTGAACTAAACAAGATAGTCCAGTCGTGATTTATTTTAGCGAACACACTGATGCTACATTGCATCAAGGCTTGTAGATGGAGATGAAATATGGCCAAAGGAACCCTATAATAATACCACATATTTCTATCGAATTTAGGGTCGTTTATTTTGTCGTGGCAAAATGTAAACGGAAGGTAAACATAGAACCTTCTGAACTAATCTAGGTAGACCCGACGTGTCTAGACTCATTGGATTTGACTCGGCAAGTACTCTGGATACTCCAGGGTCTAAAGATGAAGCTGGGTGGTAGTCAAATTGACTGTTATAAAACGTTTCAACCTTATAGACTTTGAGTTCCTTTGTAATTGCAGAGATCGTTGAGATGGACGTCGTCAGCATTTGTCTGCCGCCTGGCTGGGAGAAGGAGAACTCCAAAATCAAACCCGAACTGCAATTGCTATCAGGCGCGAATAAAGTTCTACCTGAAATAAACAGCAGGAATATAATTCACCCAAGAGACGGGTGTATTGAATTTTACAAGAGATTTATTCACTTTTAATTTCTCTTTCTCTGTTGTCTTTTTGCGATACAAGCTTTAAAAAATATTTGATGTAATATAATATTTGTTGCAATTATGGATATTTATTCATGAATTATGGTAACTGTTATAACTGCATATTATATTGTTTCATGTAAAGCAAAATTGATCTTTATGTTGTAGACATTGATGGATTTTGTTTACAGTTTTGATTATAAATCTGGTAATTTATAGTCTGGGAATGGTTGGTTTTAGTGTTGGGTCTGTACCAGAGAATTTTTTCAGCGGTTCATTGAATGCATTTTCTAATTTCTTTGTTGTAAAATCTAAGTTTTGTGGTGTAGTGTCTATGTCTATTGTGTATTAGTTTCTTAAGATATTTGGGTGTTCTCTTGTAAAATTTCATATGATCTTAGTTCGTTGTTTGTGTTATGTTTAGTTGTGAGCTTAGTATTTCATCTCCATAGTACTGAAATTTTATAATAGTGTCATTTCGGACGTTGCTCGTTCATAGTGTGGTCTGCTCAATAATTTATTTCATTGTAAACAAGGCAATCTATTCCTTTCGATTGACAATGAGCCATGCATTTTCGTGCGTGCAGCCGACGTTCATCGATTTATAAGACATTACCACGTCAAAAAAAGGGGGAAAGTTTAAAAAAACTAATTATTCGTGGAGAAAAGACAAAAACATAGTGTAACATCTTGCATTACGACTAGTTACACAAGTTACACTTTTCAGTGAGATGGGAAAAAATCGGGAAACTTATAGGTCCTGCAGACCAAACGACTTAACCGACAGGGCGAGCGTGATTGCGCTCTAACTGTAAATGTTGGGGACCGGTGATTATCAGCATTACATGACAATTCGGGATTGGATTCCGTTTTTATAAATACTTATATATGAGAGACTCCAAACTATAAATATACATGCACAATTGTCTGCAGTTACGATAAAAATAAGATGAATTACAAAATTTATGAAACCGCCTCCAAAAATCTTAAAGTAATTAGTTGCTTTTGAAGTCAGTGCCAGCTAAATCAAGGCGATTTAAAAATATACCATCATAAAAACGAAGAACACAATAGATAGACTCGACAAGTTAATGTATTTAGAAAGTCTTGAGTCAAAACGATTTCAATTTTGATGAAAATTGATACAAAACCACATCTTCACATCTTTTACTGGCACAGACTTCGAAAACAACTATTTTTTTAATTACTTTAAGATGTTTGAAGGCCATTTTAATATCATTATTTATTTTATATAATGAGATTTCACAATGAACTTGGACAAGAAGTTTTTTTAAGAAAAAGCGTACTTTTTTGTAAGACCGGCAAAGTACTAGTGACTCGCCTGGGATTACGAGTGGCCATGAACGACTACTCTCTAGTAGTACTTACTCTCTAGTGTGCTCGTTTACCCCTTAAATATTTTATTTTCTTGTTTCATAATTTTTAACTAATCAATAACTGCTTTTTTATCTTTGTGCAGGCGGGCGCTGTGACGCGTGTGCAGGCGCAGCGCGCTGTTCGTCGAACGCCGCGCCTCGCAGACATACCCAGGTAAAGTCGACTCAAAGCCCTAACACGCCAAATCGCAGCATTTCGAGCTCTGTGTTTTCTATTGCCTGTAAATACGAGTAAAAGATGAAACTCTATCGTTTAACCTGACACATTGCTATGTCAATTCATTTGTCACAAGATTATACGTCTGATAATATAAGAGACAGCTAATTGTATTACTGTGGTGACATTTAACTCTGGCAAATTCAAATGATATGAAGATGGTAATATATATGAATAGTAATGAAAAATTGTGTCTCGGTCTAATGCCTATTATAATATTTCTGTTAATTGACTGTAAAACGACCAGCGACATCTTCTTTCCATGCATGCATGTTAATGCATGTTGCAGGCAAGCGTCTACTATGGATTTCCGCGAATTAACACCTCATACAATACAATCTTCTTTCCTCCACTACTGAATTGCGTAAGACGGTCACGTAATTTTTATTTTAATATTTTTTTGTTAAAATTCTTTTTTCTTATCACGTATTCAATGGGGGTCTGATATTATCAGACGTTCGCACCATGACACTATGTTTTCACGTACTCATGAAAAGTAGACACATCATACATCAAAACACATGGCGATGTCTGCACGGAACATAGCACTTTTTCCTTGTGTCGTTTTTATACAATTCCTTCCATTGGAAGTGCAGATGTTTTTCAGTTAATTCTGAAAACTGCCCGATCACAATCGAAATAAAAATATTTAATGTCGAATTTGAAATTCAAACTTGATATTCAGTGAGCACTTACAACAGCCATAATTATGTAGATATATAAAAAAAATGTCAAAGTCTCTGCATTTGATCTCAGTCTTGAAGTTTCTAGTTATACTAGTAATCGAGATACTACTATACTGTCTTGTGCGGAATGAGGCGGTAAGTTTTATAACTTTGTTGTACGAAAGTTTTGGCACTGTCAAAGGGTGATGTAGTGATCTTCGGTACTGTCACTATATCATTCGCACAGAACTTACGTCAATTGACAAAAACTTATTCAATTTGCGTCCATACGGCAAAACTTCATATCTACTATATCAGTGGTTCCCAAAGTTGTCTGGGCTACAACCCATCTAATACATCTTTACAAACTCGGGACCCACCTCTACGAAATCTAACCGTTATCAATATGAATAAAGGACTTTTCAAATAACAAACAAAGTTTTAATACAATTTTTTATTACTTAATTAAATAATTACATTAAAAAAGTTATTTCAATGGGAAGGATGAAATTGTTTCCGATGTTTCGCCATTACCTTTTTGACATCAACTTCAACTCGAGTTACTTTTAATCGCAATGAGTTTGATAAATCCGATTGATTTCGGTATTTATATGTTCCCCATATTAAAAAATCCGGCCTCACATAGGTATGAGGTAGTAAAGGGAGGAGGACTTTCATAGCTTCATCAAACAGGCATGGATATTTACCAGCAAGCGAGAGCCAGAATTTCGTTAATTGCTCACGATTGAAACAATTTTTTAGTGACGAATCTTCTGGTAAATCAATTAGTCCTTCACTTGCTTTTGTTGACACACCAGTTGGTAGGTAGTCTTGAAATGGGTTACAAATCCAATTCAACAAGTGGAGCTTTTGCAGCTCCTCACCATAATAGTCGTCAAGGTTTTTTTTTGACAAATGGGTAGAAATTGCAGATACTACATTCATTTTTGGCTGCACTTCATTTTTAACAATAATAGTTTAGTGTTTTAAAACAATCATACTGTCCATCCTCAATACAACTCTTCCACGCAAAAGCTTTTTCATGAAAGCGCAAATTTTATCGTGAACTGCAAAAATGTTTGATCCGTTTGAACCTTGTAAATACAAACTGAGTTCATTTAACTTCGAAAAAATATTCTCTGCATATGTGAGATTCAGAATGAATTCTTCGTCCATTAGATGTTAGTGATAGGCCTTGCAAGTTGGTAGACTCATCTAGTTGCAGAGCATAATATATACTACAAATTACTCTCCGCATTAATTCAACTTTTGCCCATTGAGCCTTTTCGTCAATTCTTTGCGTAAGAGTATTATTCGATAGCGGCATGCGCTCGATTTCTTTTACTACTTTTTCTCCAAACATCGCTCCAAGAGCATTTTTAATCGATGGTAACACTAAAACTTCGCCAACAATATGAGGCTTACCTGCTTTAGCGATTCTTAAGCTAATGAGGTACGAGAAATATACAGCATTTTCATTGACGTTAATCAAATGAGAAACAATAATTTTTGAAGTCTTCATTTCCAACAATTTTATTTTTTTTGAAAAAATCTACTGGCTTGTTTGTAGAATGGGAATGCTTTGTTTATATATATACGTTATAACGTATCAACTTATTTGGGTGTATACTTTCCTTCGCTATTTCGTATCAAATCACCCCTCGAGGACGCTGCCTGCGCTTGTAATCCGTCCGGCGTCAGCCGCCCGCCGTCGGCTCGGTCGGTTGGTGTGCTGTTGTATAGGCAGGGCCTACTCAATATTCGCACGCAACCCATAGTTTGGGAAACTCTGTTCTATATACTATATGAAAGAAGAAACTAACTGACTGATCAATTCACAACCGAAAGCAGTGGATTTAGAAGTATGAAATGCTTGGCATAGGTTTTTTAAATGGTGTAGCTAAGTAAGCGCTAAGAAGGGATTTTTGGAACCTCATCACCTAAAGGAGTGCACTAGCAGTAAAAAAATTGTATGGAAGTAGCGTTAGTTAAGTTTAGCGTCATTAAATTTTATATTAGATGTTTTTTTTGCAAATTAAGAAACAAATTTTGTATTTACTGTTTGTTTATCTTTGTAAGTTACTGTTTGCTTATCTTTCTTTCTGTTTGTCAATATATTTACTTACAACTCAACAATAACTAAACCTATTTTGAAGAAATTTAGAAATGATAGAACTTACTATCACATAAAATACCGGTTACAGTTTATATTTTTGTATGGCTCCTTATACGTACAACACGAAAGTTTAAAAGTCATTAATTTTATTTCATTCCATCCATACTTATTGTTTGCTCTATTTAGAAAAGGAACTGTGTTAGAGTGGGCGATGAACATTGAGAGGGACGAGGAAAGAGGGAATACAGTGTGAGAGGGTAGAGGGAAAGCGAAGGTAACAAAGAGTGTCAACAATCTGATTTTAACAGTATGATTAATAATAATGGTTTAATAATAGGAAAATAATAGTAAATGAAAACGGACGATAGGATTTTTATAGTGCGTCTTTTTCAGTACCATATCCTATTACTAATATTACAAATTAGTTACTTTGCGACTGTATTCAATTGTTTATAACACATAAACGGCTGGACACATTCAGATAAAATTTAACATACAGACAAAATATTTACTCGATTATACTTAGCATACCTCGCACTGATGCGTCCCTGTGCAATAATTTGCAAGAAACCGTAATCGATATTAAAAGCAGAATCGGTATCGAAATCGAGAGCGATAGCGCCATCAAAAAAGAGAGGGACACGGGGTGGGAATAGAGTGGGAGACCGAATCGGAACTAACAGTGAAATCCGAATTTAAAACAAAAACAAGAGAGGATTGGTATTAACGATAGCAGAATACTCGACACAGAAAATGAGGAATGAATTATGTATGCACGCGGGTGGAGCCGCAGGTAGAAGCTAGTGTTACACAAAAAGTGTTACTGCGATCTTGCTGGATTGTTGTATAATTTGGATTTACAAACCCTTACTGGATTTAAGTATGCATTAACACCGTATGCAACATTACAATCCAATTCATTTAAATCAACATCACAATAAAATTACTATAAGATAATTTTTTTCTCTCTAGCTAGCTAGTTAAACCAAGGAATAATAATAATAACCCTTAACTACAAAATGGAAAGAACATTTTTTGTTCGCTTCGGACCTACACGATTAATGAGCGAATATTCATTCGCTTAATTAATTTATTCAAATTAATTATAAAACAAAAATTTTTGCATTGTACATATTGTTACATTTTCTATTTGAAAATAAATCATTAAATAGGCAAGTGAATCCAGTGAATGAAACTAATATCGAATTCATGTGAAAAACTAAGTTTAACAAACACATAGAATTAAAATAAGAATTATTCAACAGTTTCAACTCATATGGCAACTAAAGTTGTCATAAAATATATCGGGATGTCGCAACTGTACTACTGTTTTAATTTTGTATTAACCGTGTATGCGAAGCTATAACTAGCTTGCATACGAATCGCATCATTCCTAACATTTAGTCTTAAAATATTTAGATTTCTTCACCACATCTGGCAATAAGGTTGATCGCATAATCTTGGCAAAGTACACGTCCTCACTCGGATGGTGCCGTTTGATTTAGGTCAAATCAACGGTGGAATGCGTTATTAAGATATCGTTCCAGGCACTGGTAAGACCTATTTTGCTATTTCCTACTGTCATGTCTTTTAAAATACACATAGGTAGTTTTAAAGCGTAGTGAGTCTAAAACAATACAAATAATGTAATTATAATTATTTCAACTAGGTATCAGTTTCAGCCACCAATATCGGTCATTAGTGAAAAATTATTTGCACAAATCACTTTTTTCCTTTTTTCCTTTGTCTCAATCAAAATAGTCAGGTGTGGTAAAATTAAATTTCATGATTATTAAAATCGTATTTTTTAAGTAGATAAAAAAGTTTTACTCCATTATCCTTTTTTTTATTAATCGAACAAATTTTACGTGACAACGACTTTGAATGGTAAAATCATTTTATTGTATTCATTTATTATTACATTAATACATTATTTTTTATGTCATCATTATTTTTACCTTTACACATACATACGTATTTATATACAAATATACATACAATAACTTGCAATACATTTGCAAGCTATGCAACGCTAACGAAGAGAACGCACTCGACTCAACGTTAAGCGTTACACTTTTCATAAGTGACTCCCAGCCCCTAACGACATAACAACCTTCACGACGTGAAATAGCTCTTTGAAGGCAACAATGAAGATCAAACAATAGCCGTGCGCGCACTACGACGGCCGCCGCCGCCGGCGCAACATGAAAATGAGACGTGCAAACACGCTCCTACACGTTATTACGTTTTCCGCGCGTTCCGTGCCGGGCGTCGCGTGAGCGACACCTATAAAGTAATATTATACAGTTTTTTTTTATCGGACTACCACTGATGTCGTCGATAAGTCGGCAAACCGACAGGAATGTCAAATAGGTACACTCAGTTGGACTCGTATGTTGCAACATTTTCAAATATATGTGCTGTTTCGGCGTGTGATCATTATGCATAAAATGAAAACTATATTTCTTTCTCCGAGCATCACTTAATAACCACTGAACCTATCGGTATGCGGTTTAGACAAATGGACGCCCAATAGTTTGTAGATAATTATTGGCTATTTACAATATTATAAAAGGATGTATATTTGGATGTTCATCCGCCTAGAAAAATCACAATCAAATTTTGTACATACACATATTATGTCTTCAAATAGGATATAAGTTATATATTTTATTAAGAAAAATATATAAATACTAGTAAGAACGTTAATTTGCTATCACTAATATATATGCCCAAGGGAGAGCCAAGGTCGGTATCGATATCGATGTTGGAACTGCAGTGAGACCACGACCCGACAGTGGAGTTGACAGGGAGGTCAAAGACGAGACCATATGGGGGTCACGATGATGGCGAGTTCGGCCGATATCGAAGATGGCGGAAGTCGTTCTATGTCCACGCGGGCGAAACCGAGGGCATGTTTAAGTCTCGTTTAAGTCGACGCAAATCGTCATTGACAATATTTAATTAAAGCCCAGCCAAGCGGACGGACGAAGGCCCTTATTGCTATAAAGCGTAAGTTTTTTTGTAACTAATTCGTTGTCACGATTATTTCGTTGTATGCGTGTTTGAGATTAATACGAGCGAGCCTATCACAAGCCTCTAATTTGTTAAAGGTTAATTGCCATTTAACGCAATTATCAAGAATTGTGAAGTTTTCCTAATTACTTACGTACTTTGAGATTCACTCAATAATTATGGAACTTTCTGCATGACTTAGGACGTTAGTGTACATTTTTTGTCCCTGCTAGCATAACGTGCCTGTATCTGTCTGTATGCTGTACCCTTCGAACCCTGAAAAAACCTTATGATTGTTAGAATTTTAACAAAACTACGAGAACCATTCAGGGACGGCCCGGTTTCGAACTTTTCCAATTTCTGCAGATACCTACGTTTAACTACTCCATAATTCTTTAATCTCATTCGGTCTAATCCGGCACTCGGTCTCGGCGGTGCGGGGCGCGGGGCGCCGGCCGCTGTCTATCTCGCAACGCCCTAATGTGATTACGGAATTCAAGATTAATGGACTGAATAATTGTGCGCGCACTATACGTGCTCGCTACAGTTTGTGTTTACCGTTTTAGTAGAGATTTTTATTAAAAAAAAAAGCTTTTTATATACATTCTTATGTGTTATATCTTATATGTGAGCGAAAACTGAGTTTTTTCGAATCAGAAAATACCGACTATTAAATACTCACACTAACGTTGTTGACGCATATTGAGGTTCCTTAGCAGCTTCCGATGCTATCTGCGCCAGCACAGAGGGATTAACTTACTAATATAATAGAAAAAGATTATGGAAGGGTTTTGTCTGTGCAACAACACAACAAAAATCTGTGACGAAAGCTTGCGGTGAATTCCCGCTGTAAGTGTCCGAACTCCGTTGCCTTCCAAATCGACAGAAACATTCTGACCGCTCAGCCACCAGCGGTCACAGGAAAAATGACAAGGAAATACTTTATTTTTCGGAGAGAGTCAAAACAATGAATTACACAATGTTGTAATATATTTACTATTAACGGCAGTATTCGAGCGCACCACTACACCGTAGTGCTTCGTGAATTTGTTGATATTTTAAAATAAACAATGTTCCAAATAATAAAACACTTTCAGTTTCTATGTCCATTTATTTTCACGTCAGTTATCTCGTTGTTGTCGCCTCGCCTGGGTATCTAAAACCCGTGGGAAACGAAAACTATCATTGAGTCAAAAGAAAGCGTGTATCCGCCACACTTCACACAGTGAATCTGGGTTCCTAGCGACCGCGGAATTCCTTTGTGATTCCCACGTGGATTCTGTTACTGGACTAGTTTCATGATCCTCTTCGTCAGCCTCGTGGCCAAGCCTGGAACAATTTAGAATTCATTACCCAAGGCTGTTAAACCAAACGTCCCCAAACATAATCCTTAATCTGGAACTGTTGGAACATATCAGTACGTTATTACCACGTCTCAATTTTTTTAATGCTATACAAAAGGAGCAAACATATGCAAGTCACCAGAAAGTAGATGATCATCGTCGCTCCCGGACACGCGCAACCTCAAAGAAATCACTAGTACGTTGCCAAACTATCAGGAGGAATAGAATATCTGGCGGTGGAAGGATGGTTCGCTGCTGAACTTTCATTATGAAATACAGTTGATCACACATTGATATTCATCTTGGAAAGTTAGAGGCATTTCAAATATCGTTCTATATAACATTATCCTCTGAACTTTGTTGCTTACAAGTTCGGCAACGTTAGAGTTCTGTGTCGACTTTTAACACGCGACGTACGAGCTCGACGTTGAGGAGAGTAGAAACTAATAAGGCAGACATGTAAATAGAGGAAACCGAAGCTACAGACGAAACTATAGTTACGAGCTTTAGTCTTGCACAATTGTATCACTGAACGCTTTAATGTAATCACTTGATATTTCGCAATGGGATAAACAGCATACTCGCGCGTTGTTAAGGATTAAATGTAGTAAACATTATGATATCACGGCGCGATAATGAATACTGTTGTTCCAGATGAGGAGTAATATACCACTTTAGTGTTATGCTATCCACGAGTTTTAGGATGCCATACCCAAAAGTCACAAACGGGTGTCCCGTATATTATTAAACTTACACCGTCTTTATGTCGGTAAGTCCGTTTGTTTCTCCCCCTGTACTAAATTTAAACTGATCTATCTTTTCAATTACAATGAGTAACTTTCACAGAATACGTGCTATTATGCAGTAAGTAAATCTCTTAATAAAAAAAGAACAAAGTGAACCTTGTACAAAAAACTTGTTTCCTTTTCAATGTTTATTTGTTTATGCTCCATCGCAGAAACGGTAATACATAGAAGCATCAAAACTCAAAGTGATTATAAGTTTAATATTAAAATACATAAATTCTAAAATAAAACAACGAATTAAAAGCACCGGCCAATTTCAAGTCGAAAAAATTTCGAAATGAATGCAACAAAACACATTTTCAACAAAAACCAAAAGATAGTGGCACGGCACACGTAAACAGTGGGGCGAACAGAAAACTCGTCACGACAAATCCGGAGTCGTCCTTGAAAAATTGTACCATTACGTTGTCGACAATGAAAACGACAGTTTTGCGCATGCGAACAGGCGTCCAACCTCCGCGCCACAAGTCGCCCGCATCTCGTTCATCTGAAATTCCATGACTTGTAACTTAGAAACTTCGATAACGACACTTAACTATTCACATCGTCCCGGTGGAGCAACCCGCTCGCCGTGTCTGTCCGTTTTGTCGCGTCCGCTGCGCCGTCCTCGGCTAAGATAACGGAGAAGTAAAAAACCTTTTGACATGATAACGTCTTATAAATCGATGAACGCCGGCTTCACGCACGAAAAAGCATGACTCATTGTCGCGTTCCGCCTGAGCCAGCGTGCGAGCGAGAGCGCGGAACAATAGAGAGGCACGATCGGCTTGTGACGCATCCATCTCTTTACTGTAATTAGGAAATTTAAGTAGGAAAATATTTGAACTAACGAGTGCAAATAAATGTTAATTTATCGAAAACATTGTCATTTTCAATTAACTCCTTTCTATTATGCACAATAATAATAAATCAGTGATAATAATTCAATTCAATTCATAAAAGAATATAATTTTTCATAAATGTTTTCTTTTGACATTATTACGTAAAATTGTCGTCCGTAAACCGACTTTACAGACAACTAATTTTTTTTTTATCTACAAGGCGAATCGCATAGAAGACTAAAATCCAGGGCTAATTAACGGCGGAACTTTATGATTTTGTGTTTGCAGATTTATTTTAGTCACGCAATAGTCTATAAAAAATGTTGCGTGTAAATTGCTATCATTGAAGCGTATTTTTTCATTGATAGCAATGAAATTTTAGATAATGATCTTAATGTGATAAATGAACGAAATCGGCTTTCAGCGGTTTCGATTTTGACTAATGTGGAGACGCATTAATATTGTTATAGAATTGGACACTCATCTGGGGTGGGTATAGAATCGGATATATTTTTTGTTTATTGGGTATATTTTCCAAAATTAAGTTCATTTTCATAAATGTAATTTTTTTTTTTAGATGAAAATGTCGCCGTTGACCAATTTTAACTAAATAACGCATTCTAAAATATATTATTTAAAAATCACGAAAAGTGAAGACGAATAACCTATAAATGAAATTAGAAAAATAATTATTTTTTTACAAAAATTTAATAAAATCGATCGATTTCAAAAATTAGATTTAGATGGATCTTCCAAAAAATTGCATCGAATTTCGAAAAGAATGATAAATTTTTTCGAAAGATGCCGTTGGAAAAAAAATCTAAATGGTACATTATTTTCAAATAACTGATAAACAAAGTTACTGATCACAAGTAGAAGTATATATAAATTTCCGCTGTTTCGAGAGAGATGGCATGGCACGAGGCTTACGTTAGAATTTGCAGATGATAACCGGCTTGACAATTAGGTTGCTAATTCAAGAACAACATAACCCTATTATATTATTAACTTCATTTTAGCATTATATACTTTTTTATCCAAAAATGTCTAAATTTGAGCCAATTAAGCGTCATTTGCGGGAACTTTTAATTTACTTCTTTAATTTAAAAAAAAATCTGCAGCTGAGGCACATCGATTGCTTGTAGAACCATATAATGAGGTTGCCTTGAGTGAGAGAACATGTCGTGAGTGGTTTCAAAAGTTTAAAAACGGTGATTTAGACGTAGAAGACAAAGATCGCAGTGGAGGGCCAAAAAATTATGCAGATGCAGAATTGGAGGAAGATTCGTCTCAAACACAAAAGGAACTTGCGCTTACTTTAGAAGTATCTCAGCGAGCAGTCTCGCATCGTTTAAAATCGTTAGGATCGATTCACAAACAAGGTTGGGTTCCATACGAATTAAAGCCGAGAGATGTTGAACTCCGATTATACATGAGTAAAATGCTAGCTAGACACAAAAAAAAAGTGTTTTACGTCAAATCGTCACTGGTGATGAAAAGTGGATACATTATGATAATCCAAAAAGAAGAAAATCATGGGGACTACCTGGCCACGCGTCAACATCCACAGCAAAATCGAATATTCATGGAAAAAGCTCATGCTGTGTGTTTAGTGGGATCACCTGGATGTGGTGTATTACGAATTGCTTAATCCAAGCAGAACAGTTACTGGAACTCTATATCGAAAACACAGTTGGTGAGATTGAGCCGAGCTCTGAAGGAAAAACGCCCTCAATACTACTCCAGGCACGACAAAATTATTATTCTACATGACAATGCTCGTCCGCATGTAGCGGTTCCGGTGAAAAACTATTTGAAAACACTTGATTGGGAAGTACTACCCACCCGCCGTATTCACCAGACATTGCGCCGTCCGCCCATCACCTGTTCCAGTCAATGGCACATGCTCTGTCAGAGCAGCGGTTCATATCATATGAAGATACCAAAAATTGGGTTGATTCGTGGATAGCCTCAAAAGATAAGGAGTTCTTCAGACTTAGAATCTAAACATTGCTTTAAAGACGGAAAAAAGTAGTTGCTAGTGATGGAAAATACTTCGATTAAAATTAAATTACCGTTTTTTCACAATAAATATTACTTTATTGACAAAAAACGACGGAAACTTAATTTCACTTCTATTAATTTTATCAAATGACTTCTAAACGAATAGACTGATTAATGTTAGTTTTTTTTGTAATAATTTTACTAATCTTTTTTAGCACACGAAAACAAGAAAAGTCTTACGATAAACGTGCAGACTGAGACATTTTCCGAATTTTGTAAATTTCTTTTAACCGTATCGTTTCCCTCTACTTCCTTAAATTTTACCATTTTCTTATTGTTGATTCTAAATTTTAAAAATTGTCTCCGACCCGACGTGATTTTAACGGATCGACACGTGACGTACGTCCGCGCCGGCGGTTCTGAATTCACACACGATGGTTTTTAGCGGCATTATTTTTTTGTTTGTGTTGCGAAACACAAAAAGCTCATGAAGTACCGCTTTTTTGGAACGTGGCACAAGAATCTGTAACTCTTTTCGTTCCATATACGCAGCGGTCGTGCGAACAAGCGCGCCGTAAAGAGTAAATAAATAAACAAAAAAAACAATGGCCGGCCCACGCAGTCGCCAAATATACGTTTCCAGCTCAGCGAAGGGTTTTTTTTTATTTCATATATCAACTTACTCTTATTAGTCAGAATAATAGGTAGACAGCACAAGTCTCTAAACATTGTGCGACCTTTCTTGCTTCACTGAAGTCCTTCAATCGTTTCATGCTGGCTCGTCGATTCGGATCGTTCATTACGCAAGATTCTCTAGGGCGACCCGTGCATACCCTTCCGTCGCGCACATTTGCTCTGTAAATTTGTTTTGTCAGTCCACTTTCATTCGTCCCCTTTCGATGGCCAAATCACCGCAACACACCTTTTTCTTAATGTTGTAAATACATAAATGATAAGATACGAACTATGTAAATAATATTACCCTTTAAATACTAATAATATAGTAGGAAAAATATATGTAAATAAACCTAATGATAATCATGCCGCGAAATGTGTACAATGGATTAAGGTAAATAGTATAATATGTATGTGAAAAATAATTCTAAGTAGATATAAGTATAAAGGCATAAACTTAAGTAAGATATTAAACAAAAAAAACGTGTAAAAGAAAATAAATCCCTACGAAAGAGGTGAATGAAATGGATAAAAAGTATGAACCTGATTCTTCGATATGTGATAGATGCACGAGCGCCGTGACTGCTAAGTCACAGGGGTGGATTATAAAAAACGTACCCTTATCTGCTATAGTCACCACATATTTTTTCCAACCACACCGTTCTTTAACATCACTATTTCTCTATTTATCTTTCAAAGACCTCCGCATATACTACACTGATATCGCACCTATATTGCATTTATTATATTTTCACATTTCCGCCTCCACATCCAACTTTCATTACCATATATACTCGTACGTAAGCGCAGAGGGCAGAATTCCATCATAGATAGCTAAACTTTCTTTTCTTGAAACACTTTTAATATTTATAACGGCAAGCGAGGCCCCATTCACCTTATTTCTATATACTTGAGTAAACTCAAGTACACAAATTCTTTCACTAGTTCAATCCCATCACCTCCTACACATATATCGCATTCAATCGTGCATTTGTTTCTTTCAAACACCTAGAACTTGTTCTTGATGATATTTACTTTCTTTCTTTTTTAATAGAATCGTTCATTTTAATTACCATCTCCTGTCGCGAGCACAAGTTTTAAGACAAGGTATGCAAAGTTAAAAAACTTTTCAGTTTTAGCATCATTTCGATTGCTGTCCCACCCATAAGGGCTACCTACCCTATCTGATTCGTTCTGTATGACAGATCCTTCTGGAAAATTCATATAATAGAAAGAAAGTTTTCAGAAGTAACTAGGTCCACAAACTTCAAGTCTTTTCAATTCTTGTAGTAACTACAATACCCGTTCAAAGTATTGTCTATAATCTCGCAAAACCGCGCTTATAATAAATATAACCGCTTTTATCGTTCGGTCGCTCACAATTGGATTTCACAACAATTGTAGTTGATATCAAATTTAGTTTTGTAGAGGTATTGCTTAAAAGTTTCAAACCCTTTAAATTTTCGGACGCAGTAATCAATTAACACCTCACATAATACAACAGTAAACAATATCACTAGTCTTTTTTATAATATTTCATACGAAATGTCTGTCCCAAAAAACATTGCTGAATGAGTATTTAGAAAAAAAAAGTAATTTGAAATTCTTTTACCGCCGCAATAAATTTAATCATTTCCCTAAAAGATAACGTCTAAAAGTGGCAGGTTTTAATTTATTTAAAAGCACTTCGCCGGCACACGTATATTTTTATTTTATGTTTTTACAGTACATATACTAAATATTTACTTAAAGACAGTTAATGACTTGTCTTAAGATAAACAACTATTACAAATAGTGAAAAAACTCTTCGTGCAAGGAAATCGAACTTAACATAAAAAAGCGATACTTGTAAAATCTATACACCTGTATACATTTTCACAGACTCACTTTAGCTGTATCCTATACGCTGACAATACGAGGGCTATGTATGACAGAAAAGCATCGAATCGTTGTCCTTTCGGCGCAGGCGGCGCTAGTGCAACCTGCTTGCGCCGCCTGCGCCACCTGCGATGAAATGCGTTAAATGTCGCGTTTAAGTTAGTTTTCAAAAACACTAACAAAACTCACGTGCCGACGGAGCTAGGATTACTTGATCGTCGGTGTACAGGCAAACAGCTCAAAGTTTTTATTATTGTTAAGCATATCGTATTTGCTGTATCCGCATTACACGGAAAGTTCGGGTCGCCAAACTTAACATTTCTCCAGGTTATTGCTGAGTTTATGAGTCGTCCTAAGTAGACATCAAACCAGAAAGGCAGTTATTTACACTAGCTCGTTTCGAGTCCGTTGAATTTATAAATCTCCGAGTACGTATATTTTATTCTTGTAAGTGAAATTGTATAACTATACTTTAATTGTGCAGTTCATTCGTGCATTACAATACAACAGGTTTATAATTCAAATGTAGCCCTCGCTACATTTTCTTGCCCAGTTTTTCAACATTTGAAGGTGGTAACACTATCATAGGTTAAACGATAACAAAACAACAAACAAACTGGATTACTGCAAAACATATGCGTACATAAGCGATATCATTATTAACTCCACATAAACGTTAAAAGTTAACAAGCGTACAAATTTTCGAACTGGAATTGTTTGTTTTTCTTTTGTATAAAATTAGCCTGACCTTCCGCCGCTGTGTTCGTAAACACTCATGATTTGGAAAGTATAATTTATTTCAACCTCTGTAGGGTTCCGTTGGTTGAAGAGGAGACAAAATTAAATACAATAAAATTACCTAAATATCTTATGAGTTACTTATTAACATTTGTTTTTATTACATCATGCAATAAACGCTACAAATAATATTTTTAATGAGACAAAAAAAAATTGTAAAGTTTAAATTGAGTAAATCCAAAAGTGTTCCACTAGTCTATTCCGAATTTTGAGGGCGGTATTTTTTTCCAATATTTAACGTAGAATTGTCGTGCTCTACAATTCAATGAACGATAAGCATTTGAAGTATATTGTCCAATGAGATCGTCGTTAAGAGGAATCGAAACTATGATGTTATTTCAAAGGAGACTGATCAGCGACAAGCTCCTGGACATTCAGAGAACAGATCTTATATACTGAAGAACAACCTTCCCACCGGATTCATGACAATAAAACCTAGGATGCAATGCTAGTCTCGTAAGCACTTAACTGTTTCGCTATTGGAGATGAACTTCAGTACAATAACCGAATCGCGATGTTAGTGATGTCAATGGTTGATGAGTAAGGTGAGGGAGCATGGCGGACTACTTAACGTTTGAAGTCTAATAAAACTAACACTGTTATTCTTTTCTAGGATTTTTTTTATTTTCATAATGTACTGTGGCAAATAGTCTTTAATATAATCAATACTTATTAGGTACTTATGCTTGAAATTAAATTTAAAACTAGTAAAATTAAAACAAAGCCCCATCTCTTCATCTTTCCCTCTGGATGAGACAAGATGGGGTACCCTAACGGGCAAAATGAGAAGAGAGTATGCATTTTTTGATAATTTTACATACAGTAATATGTGAAAAGCTGTCAACTTATGGTCACTGGCAATGTTCACATGTGAATGCCGTATCTTCGTCTGGGGAGCGGAAAATCTTTTTGCTGCTAACGTATTTCCCAGTGTGAATATCGAATTTTAGCAAATTATTAAAAATAAACAATGGCCTATATGAAAACAAAAAAAAAACTCCTAACCTAATGGCTTCATTGTTGATACATAGAATTAACTATACCTACACTATATCTATGCTTGCGGTATTTAGATAACAAACCCAAACCAAGTGAAATACAAAAATGCAAAGAAATGTCACAATTCTTTTTTTTTTGTAATATATCTCTGTATTTTTTAAATTAAATAACAAATCTTGCCGTTTATCTCGGCAGTCACTGTGCTTAAGTGACTAACATCATGGTGACGCTTCGGTATGCTCAAGCGGGGTCCTTGGCTTGGACCAAATGCCAAATACCAAAGGCCAAATAAAACCCCTACCCCTTCTTGCCCCCATCTCCTATACATCGACCTCCCCTTTTATTTAAGAATTAAAAGTTAACCGAAAATAAATGGAACTACCGCAATAATAATTTATCCCAGTGGAAAACATTTTATAAATTTAATCTACAAATGGTGAAGCTATAAAAACGTACACATGTGAATAATATAATATACCTAACATAATTCTAAACTCTTTGTAGAATTCTCATTTCCTTTTCATTTAATTGTGAAGAGAAAAATAAAATGTATACAAATGTTGTATATAAATACAAAATAAATATTATATACAAAGTATAGTCGTTGTAAATATTTTAATGTCGCCATACGCAGAACAGTCTCCTGCTCGCGCTGGTACAATTCTGTGGGTTTGCGATCCAAGCGTTGCAATTCGAAACCGCGACCGTGAGAGCATAAGCCACAGCAATGGATACTGAGACTTGCCACCACCACCGGCTCCGGAAAAATACATTTTTGTTTTCACACACAAATTCGTTTTGATTTTATTTCTTTGCTGTAAAACTTTTTTAGCGACTCGTGACTAGCTGGAAACTTTTTCGGACGGAAGTAATCTCCGGTAAGATCTATATTCTGTTTGCGCAATCCCGTATATGTAATTTGAATTTAGAGCTCCTAGCCAAATCAAAAATATCAATTTTAAATTGGCCAAAATTCTGTAACAGTAATTTTAATGTAAAACTGTCATACATTTATTAACATTTTTTTTAATGACTATTTGTGCCAGCGGCGCTGCCCGGATAAGCATAGAATAAACTCCTTAATTTTTAGGGTTCCATACCCAAAAGATGTCAACGGAACCCAATTACAATTACTAATGTCCGTGTTTTAGTTAGCGGTGTAGCGATGTAACAAAAATAATAAAAAATCAAATTACGAATTAAAGAGGGGCTCCACACACGAAATGTGTTTTAACTTTTTGTAAAAAGTATCAATATTGTACGGTGGTGCGGAACCTTTTGTGAGCTAATCCTACTCACTCTTCGCCTGTTTTTTCTATCAAGCTATCTTTCTTCCAATCACGATCCCGATCCCGGTCTAACGATTAGCATGACTCATTGATTTTCAATTTAATACTAACATCTGTCACAGCGCTGAATGAAAAAGTTACACTTCAATTGAGCTATTGAAGTATAAACCAAATAACATACCAGAAATTACACGAGATTTGTTTAATAAAGTGTGTTCTTTAAAAAGTATTACCTAAAGACATCAAAGGTATTATAAATGATTTATACAAAACAGAAATTAATATAAATTTTGGATCAGTCATTGCACTAATAGGTAGTATGTGTGTACTGCATTTGACAGATAAAAAAGACGATAAATTGATTTAACCTTTACTTTTGTTCAATAATTCATTCATTTCCTTAAAAGAAAAGGAAGAAAATAATTGCAATATATCCACAAATTACTAATTGAACCAAAGCAAAAAAGTATTACATTTTTTTTAATAACATTAGGTTAACACGAGTGTGTTGGCGTAAGTTGCAAACTAAGAAAAAAAAACATTTTTTAATTTTTATAATGACACACATACTTCAGCACCTGCCTCACGAAACCAGTTGCAAAATACTGTATTAAGGTTTTTAAATTGAATAAGACGAAAACGGGTGCTCACTTATTAAACCTAGATATCCAAAAAAAACCTAGACGAATCCCTTTCAAGTTTTGATAGAAAAGCCTCGCGAAGGTGTACAGGGAACAAGCCTTTCCAAAGTCTTTTATTTCAGACCGAGAATTTCGGTTCGTAATGAAGTCTCTCCGCTGACTCTGCGAGTTGAGAGCTCTTGACGACCGTCGTCACCGACGGGACCGACGGCTTAGCGTGACCTTCGAGGTGCGGAACGACAACAACAACAACATAATTCGACTTTAAGTTATCCATGAAACCCATTAAGGGATCGAATCGTTACCTTCCAATCGAAAGCGGTGCATTAACCACTCGTCCCCGACGGCAAGAAAAAAAATTTGTCCCCATAGAACTCTCGAGGCTAAATAGCAGTTCGGGGCGGCTTATACATTTTGCCGCAGGCATATTTTGTAAATACCTGTTCGCCGAAAGTAATGAATACTTCGCGGCCGTCGGACGTGCTCGGCTTGGCGAAATATAACACGGTAGCGATGCGGGTATTTAAAATTCCACTAAGTCGGTCGTGAAGCGAACTTTTTGATTTTTGAATTTAAATTGCAAAATTAGAGGTCCGCCGGCACAACGGCTCGGTGGACGGCGACGCGCTACGAGCTGCGCATTAAATCATAATGTTGTTGCCGTATTTTGACTAAGTCCATTCTAATTAATGTAAATATTACTCTATACATAGAATAAGCATGCTAATATGATATCTAATTGTTATTTAGAACAAAAATGAACATGAAACCAAACCTATTAAAATTAAAATGATCTAATTAAAAAAAATACAAATTCTAATACGAGCCTTAGAATATCCTACATAAAACATGCTAGGGTCCTCGCTTACGAGGGCGTCGAGGGCGGCGGTGGTCCAGCTGTGAAGGGCGTCGTTTTGAACCGAAAATTACCGGGTGCGTATCCAAACCGCGGGCCAATTTTCTATTAATCTTTTGAATTTTTAAATTGAATCACGCCCTGTTTACGTCAGAGAGCGAGTCCAGCTGTAGCTACCGGACGTTGTCACCGCATTGGTGACAGTAGTCGTTAATAATCTGCACGTTGAGCTTCGAATCCCTCCATCTACAAAATAAAAATATAAAATAGGCTTTGCCTCGACTGTGGGGTGATAAAAACGTGACACAACAACAAGAATAAAAGCATATGTTGTAATAGTCACACTGGGCAGGCTGCGTACCCCTGGTTATAGAATTTATGTCGACCATTTGGGAGAATATTCTTCTAAAAAGACCTTTTCTCGGCAGTCTTTTGAAACACATTTTTTTTAATTCTGGACTTCCACGCAATCTCTTGATTAATTTAATCAATAATTTTCGAATATATTGTAATATTTTGTTGAACGCGCATTACGACAATATTTCCAGATGAAACTTGTATACTTCGTTGTCAACGCTGTACAGTTTTCATCATACATAATAATAACATAATCGTAGATGTTTCATTATTGGTTTGTAACTGTAATATTATATGTATACGCAGAAAAAACCCACGAGTGTTCCGCGTGTGCCCGCTTTCGGCATAGAACGCTAACAATAGGGTCTCATTCGAGACCTTCGAGGACGATACTATAAAGAGGCCTTCCCGACCTAGTCAATGACGAGAACGTCATAATACATTAATACTAATAACGATGTACGTAATATATACATTTTATTTATTTATCACATCTTTTTTTAATGTTATTCATTTGTTTTTCATCTTTCGTATTCTTAAGATCCACTTACCAACATTCCCTGTACTTAAGGAAATTGAATCTTTATGAAACTATAGGGATGTTTTCCTTCTGACATTGTTTTTCCGTCGGTGAAACATCAAAACCATGATCGGGCGACGTAAGCAGATAAGGAAGAAAGGGAGAACGAGGAAGGCGAATGGCTTGCGGAGTCGGCCAAGTAGACTCGCGCCATCGACGTATACACAGGCCCGTAGCAACACATAAAACGGTCGCACAAAACCAATCTGGTGTGCAAAATCAGATCGGTTTTGTATTCAGTCAGTCGCGAACGCTCGACCCGGTCGGACGTATTTTCTGGCAAGAGCGAAACAAGGCCGGCCGCGTGCTCGCCCCGTGGCGATGAGGAGCTGACTACGGTTTGATATGGACCTATCAGCACGTCTCAAAAAATGGCAACCGCGGTGCACACCTCAAAGTTAGCTTGTTATATGTCGGGCGACTAAACGATTGCCTTTTCTGTACGAAGGCCGGTCGATGACCGCATCGCATGCTCCCGCATTCGTGATATCATCCATTGCCGTCCCATAGATTATCAGCTCACGATACTATCTTTTTTTTGTTTTCGACACTTATTTATATCATACATCACTATATTGAAAGCGTTTCATTTATTTTGCATCATACCCTCACTGGCAGACTCTCACAGGCTAACATCAACGAGTCATATTCCGCTGTGTCGTGGCTGAACGAGCTCGGATGTTCTAGAAGACGAGGCCACGTACATTTACTTGCCACTGCGATTTATTTACTTGTATACTATTGTATACTAGCCTCGACAGGCATCCATCGTCTTGAGAAGCACTTATTTTCATTGCAAATTCGTATATCTAACGGAAGTGTAACAATTTTATTTTATTAAAGAGACAATGAATAAAAATATCTTTTTTTTAACTAACTAATAGTTGTAGAGGAGAATACTAGACTGTGGCCGGAAAACACACAACATATAATGTTTACTTAATATTTTTTATTTATTTTGTGTAAAATTTAGGCAATATTCATTTATCACTACTAGTTGGACTTATTATGCAACAAATAAATAGTACTCAAACAAAATCTTTCAATTGCAGCACCAATGTTACCATTAAACATTACGAAAAAAACGGAAAAATAATCGATAATTGGAAGATGATTGTTAACAACTTTTTTCTTCTTAATGTGGGCTAAGCACAAACTATAAAAATGATGAAGGAATTATAACGAATGAATATTCTCTGATTTGTTAAATACATTATTGAATAATGATCCCTTGGAATAATAATTTCTGATAACCGTTCGGATAAACTTCGATATGGACTTATCGATTTTATATTGAAAATGCCAAAACATCGCACGTTAAATCAGAAAAACTGACATTTGACATTAGTTGACAGTGACAGTTAATTGCTTGCGAGTTTTACGTAAAGTTGTTTTGTTGTGTGCTGTATTTTATTTTGTTTTTTAAAACCTAACGACTTGGCATTGTAAATGGATACTGATACCAAATAATCTTCTAACAAAGGCTTGAATATGGATACCATTAATGTTTCCAATGACGACCTCAGTGCGAAATTGGAATTGACATCAACTGCATTGCAACTGCATATTCCGTAGACGAACGGTAGGATGTTGTGTTTGTGTGATGACGGTTATCTGGTATTTGGGGTGGGCACTGCATCAAACTTATATTTCCCCACCAGCTCGGTTTTTAGATGAAGTCTTAGTAGTGTATGACGACACACAAGGTGAATGACATTAGTTGAACGATGTGTATAAAGTTATTACCTACTTTTGTTTTATAAGGCATTTGCATAATTGTTGTGCCTGTGTTGCAATTACGAACTATATGCAGAAATAAAATACGCAAAAAATGATGTAAAACAAGTGAAGTTTTATTGTAAAAGCCTGTTTTATTTTTAAAATTAAGACTGTTTATAATTTTAAAACACCTACTTTTTATAACTGATTCCTTAACCTAAGCTTTACTGTTGTGTCATATTATCGTTTGTATACTGTGTTCAATGTGTGCACCCGGAGCCGGAGTGTCTGTGGTGGCCTGGCATTCCCCTTTCAATAATGAAATACCATCTAAAATTTGCGTACAGTCGGTCCGAAACAATATTCTGAAAAAATATTTTTTTTTAATATTAATTCTTAGAATCCCTTTTTCAACCACTATAAATAGTATTTATCAATGAAGTTCAAATGTTTAAAATTGATCAATGAGATTTCCAACACTATGTATTTTAAAACCGAGAGCGTATCTTATATCTGTTTGTCACATTTCTCCTACTTTTTCCCTTTATACTTGCAGAAATGAAAATTAGAGCGTAAACAGAAACCCGAAATGATCACACGTTTTAAAATTTAGTGTATTGTAAAAGTGCATAAAAAAGAATGCACCTAGGGAAGTTAAGAGTGGGCCGTTCATTTAAGACAACACAAAAATGTGTTTGGGACTTTCAATCTCAGTATTCCAGTGAAAGACAATTAATATTTAAATTATCCTTGAGCACTTCCTTCTTTCTTTTGCAGTACCATTACGAATAATCTAAATGAAAAGCTCTAAAACATCTCTATGTTTCATCATCATCATCATCATCATCATCAAAACATCACTATCACACTTTAGATTTACGTCGAACGTACTCTTACGTTCGACGTAAATGTTAAGTGTGATGGTGAAGATATTAAAAAAATATATAAATTAATTATTACATTTTAAATATTCTTAAACACCTATAGACAACAGACGTAGGTCGTTTTCCGTGTCACGTTTTCGCCGGCGCTCCACGCGCTTTTCGGGCCCGGCCGCGCCCGGGGCATTAGGGGCGATTAGCCCTAAAACGTAAGCCGGTTATGAAGCCCCGCGCTCCGCAGCTGGCCGCGCATGACGTCACGTCCCTACGGAATTATTTCGTCCGCCATTCGAACGGGGTCACTTATTATAGCGATAGGTTAATTCTATTTGTTCAACTGAAACTTGTTTATTTGGGATCGGTCAAGGAGTTATTTGTTATCGGGTAATCTTAGAAATAATCATTCATTCATATGAAAAAAAATAAGAAATTTTTAAAAGAAATGGTGATCGACATGAACTCAACACCTGAAATAAAAATAAACTGAGTTTACATGTCAGTCTACTGTGCAAAGTCACAAATTCGTTTAGAAGGCTCTGTGTGCGCATGTTCAATGAGGTCCCTGTGGATACCCAACGTACCTACCTCTATATAAATTTAAAATTTTATTAAACAATCACTCACTAAAATAGAGTATAACACAATTTCCTAATATTTAGAAGACAAATATCCACGGGTATAAACGGCTCGACTTTTTATCGGGCTGTTTCGTTCTTAATGGTTTTGTATTCGTTTTGGCGATGTATAATGAAATTAGTTTCTTGCTCGTTTTTCTTGAGGGAAAACTGCCTTCCGAGCGAGCGGTAAAGAGTCCATTTGCAAAAAATTCCATATTTCAAGAGTTATTTTGTAACCTATGAAACAAAGATATTTTGAATTTGAACTTGAATTAATTCAATACAAATATTGTCAAATTAAAGGCGAAAGGTATCGCTGTATCACAACGCCGCATGCTCTAGAGCCGTCCAATTTGCATGCAATGATTTGATTTGACGTGAAAACATCCATTGACTAATATGATAGAGCGAGCCAGTCAAACGCTCTTGTATAACAAAATACCGTCAGATAAACCTTTCACATTACAAGACTAATGGTACTGCGTTATCGACGGCTTAACTCACAGCAGGATAGGGTATGTGTGTACGAATTCATCATGCAGCATTTGATTGACCTGTGACGTTATAGAACTGATGTAAGTGTACGTCCGCGATTGTTTAAAACTGACGTTATGCGAAGTTGTAAGTTTATTTTAGCGTGAAAATGCGTTCACGCTAAAATAATTAACGTTGGTTCGAGTGTCACTGCAAAGATCTCGCGGACCACTGCAAGAAATCCAACCGATATAATAATTAGACGCTTGCCTGCGACATGCAGTAGCATGCAGCGTGCAACCCACGTCTGACTCTAGAAGCTGTTCTTCGAATCCTCAACCAACGAGCTGAATTTTCATTCGAGAGGATCGATAGATATCAGACACCTAAACAAATTCGAAATAATAATAGCATTTGATCACCATATTAAATTAATACTTTTGATTTATATTTTGTGGATTGTACTTCTATGTATCACTTTCACATTATCGATAGAGTCGACTTCGTACTTATGGTCATCTGGATTGATTCCATTCACTCTTTGGATAGTTATCGTTAGGTCATACTCCGATCAACCCCGAGTAGAGAACGAAGGATTTAAAATTACCTCGAATGTACGAAGATGTAAAGAACGTTAAAGTGTTTCACTAAATTTTCTCACCGACTGTACGTAATACTTAATGACAGAATATCGTTCACGATTTTCCTCCTATCGTGAAATAGTCTCATAAGTGATTAAGAAATAAAAAATTATCCTGTAGATAGCAGATCTAGGAACATAAAAATAAAGATAGGCAAACGAGTATGAGAACCACTAAAAAGCAGGTGGCCACCGCCACCCTTGAACACTCGCAACCCTAGAGGAATCACCAATGCTATTTCGGACTCTTGGGTAGGAATATCTGATGGAGGGCCTAATATTGGGGAAACGGAGATGGATCAAGGAGGGGGATAATGAGGAGAAAGAATGAGCAACGAGATATCACTACTAACATTGAATTACATTGTACAATAACAATACATTCAACATATTTACTCCATTGATAATCAAATAACGCCATTTACTATGAATACGGTTGTTTTCTTTTTGGAACGAAGTTCCAAATCGCACGTAACACTCAGGCTTTCAACGAATGGGAGCTACACAAAAAAAGTGTTACCGCAACAAAAAATGCTGACCACTGTACAGTGTACGCTGAGCCAAGTGTATACTTCTTGATCTCTCTGTTTCCTTACACTGTTTTTTTTTAGAATTTTAATAAAAGGAAATTTTTATTTTTAACTTAAAAATGTTACTTACCATTTATTCACTCATTTTATTAAGTACTTTCAAACGCTTTAATTAATCGTATTGTTATTATTCAATTCACAAAATATACTTACATATAGCGAAAGGAACTCCGTTCGAACCGAATGTTCCAAAGACACCTCCAGACTTTTTTTTTATTTCACTATATTCATACATACAGCGAAGAAAGTCTCGTCAAAACTAATTTTACACCAAAAGGCAAACGGCAATGGTTACCTTTATACGGAACTGTTCTAAAGAAATGCAATCCGAATTACATCTGAAACGGTATAGCTTAACACAAGGGAACGTCTAATAATTTTATGAGCTGCTTTTCTTTCAATGTGGACTACACCCTCCTCTTGATGAGATTTGATGGCATCCCTCCCTCTCGTGAAATTGACGCTATAGTTATTAAAGAACTAAATTTACTTTTATAAAACAGAAAAATAATACAACAAATTTATCTGTATTTATTAAAACTTTGACTACATTCACAGTAAGAAACATTATTCTGCTCTAGTTAAAGAAAAAAATTATAGTTGTTCTGAGCAAAAGAAAAATTTAAAATGTTTAGTATTTTTTTTATTATCTATATAATAAGATTTATTCTTTAAATTTTCAATTATACCCCGCTCAACTTAAATGATATTGAGATAAAATTGAGTATCAAATAATTACTTAATAACTAATTATCAAATTTACGTTATATAATATAATAGACAATCAATTACCAATTAACAGTTGGTAAGTAATGGATGTCACCCAACTACACCTACGCTCCAAGATACAATAACCTTTCTTACATTCATCCGTGTAACGTAAGTGTTTTTTAAGAAGATTCATTTCAGTATGAGTAATTGAGTATGCTTCATTATCGCGGGTAACATTTGACAACCACGAACCATTTTCAGCGCCGTTCGATTTCATATGTGAATTAGCTTCTGCCCGCGGCTTCGCTCGCATGGACTTTGAACACATTCCTTTATCTCATGTATCGACCGTTTACGATGTCAATCCCAATCCTGATTTTGATACCGATTTGTCTCACCTTTGACTTTAATCGCAGTCTCGCTTTTAATTCAGAACCCGGTCTCGGACTAAGTAGATTAGGGTTATGAAGCCCCGCCCTGATTTCTGACCTCGGCACCGTTCCTTGTTCCGATTCCGAACATACTCTTGGCTCTAATTTTAATTCCACACTCGATTCCAACCATGGTTCTGTTCTCGATTCCGCCCTCATCGGGTCTTGATTTTGATTCTGCTCTTCGTCTTGTTTGCAATATCTATTCCTCTACCGCTCACGGTTCTGATTTGAACGGAGCTACTACCAAAAAGCGCCTCAGCCCGCAACATTTCTGCTAACATATTTGCCTGCACTGCCTACTGCCGAGGTTTCATCATAGATGAGAGACCAAAAACAAATACAGGTGGGAAAAGAACCCAGTTCAATATTCGAAATCAGATAGCTACCTTAATCTTTTTGTACAACATTTGATTGTGAACGTCATTAAGTTTGATTATATATCTTTTTTTGGCATTTGCTGTCGGTTGGCGCCCATTAATTACACTATAATCATGTATAATGTTTATCATATGTCTCAATTGATAAAACAGGTAATTTAGATCTAAGTTGAACCCTATTATATGTCAGAGGTCACATAAAATACAACCATACGCCCTGAACCTCATGTCTCATTGACCATAAATTAAATATTCTGTTTGTATCTTTATGCCTTTATCTACTTATATTAACAAACTCACTAATAAAAAATACAGCTACATATAAGTTATAAAAAACATATATACACATACCAACAAACAGATAGACAGACAGTAGCCTATTACTTACGTAATCACATATTCTTATTGTCGGTACTCAAATTTTCATCAAGATCAATGAAACCTTTTTTAGTTCTAGAAAGACGTACAGACAGACAAAGAGAAAAACCGGAAAACAATAGCCCACCATTTTCGAAATCAAATGTTCTTACTGTATACCAATTTTAATCATAGTTGGTCAACCCTTTCTTACGTTATAAAAACACACACATACAGACAGACACACGGTAAAACAAAAGACAGTGGCCTATCATGTGCGCAACTACATTTTATTATTGTATACCAACTTACATTTCGATCATCCAAGACGTTCTTGTGTTATAAGAAGACACAGGCAGACAGACACAAAAATAAAAAAATAGTAGAACATGAATCACTGCATCATAAAATGATTATCTATCACAAAATTAGAAAAAAAAATAAATGTACAGACAGAGCTAATAGATTTATATATTGGTATAGACTAGAAAAGTTGAACGACACTGCTTACCCCTCGTATAAACTAAGCATAGTAATATATCTGTCTTTGTAATAATCTATTTATTAAAAAAATAAAACATATTTTTATGCATTTAAAAAAATGAATAAATACCGTCAAAATTAGTTTAATACTTCAGAAAACGGTGGGTTTATTTTGTTAAAATAAAACAAACATTTGTGTGTTTAATTTTAAGTCTTTGTAATGTTTGTCGCATGTCAAAATTTTAAACAGAGAGTTAGCCTTTGAAACAAGATGTACTTCAGATTGCGTCTAATTAATTTTATTGCGTCATTCCAACTGTCATATTTTATAACAAATTATTTTCCCTTAAGTCTTCATTTTAACTTAGTCACTATTGTTAGTCTACGCCTATCGAAGTTAACAAATTTAATGTATTTCATATTAAACTATCTCACAATAAATAACACAAATCGCATCCCTACGAATAAATGTATAGAACACTACTATTTTTGTTAAACAGTTAGAAAAAGACATACTTTTTTAAGAAGCGCATTAAAAGTTGAAAACAATAGTTTACCATATACACAACTATAACAAATACATAAGACGCATAAAACATTTGGTCTGTACACTGTTAATTTAATTTAATAGTGTGCGGTGCGCTTCTGTATAATTGCGGTCTCAGCGCTGTAACCAACATTAATTACTAAGTGCAAATGCAACCAGTGAACTCGAGTGTCTCGTGTCCCAAGTGTGCAGCAGACGTAGAAAAATACATTGTCATGAACGTAGGAACTTCGCTCATTTTCTCCTTAAAGCATTATTAACGTACCATATATTACGATTAACTCGGTTAAACTATGATTATGTTTTCGAAATTAACAGCTAAGTTGTTATGCGACATATCCTCACCGAAATGGTGAGTTAGCGTTATTATTAGCTATCAGGTCACAATCAATTTCGCATTTTATGTTCAATTTACGAAACATCACAAGACGTCAATAAATATTTGTGATTACGAATGTGTTGCCCTTTTTTGTCATCAGTACTTTGCACGACGGATTATGCAAAGCATTTGGCAGCACTTTGAAGTGAGAGATCGAAATTTTTGGTTTTGTTTCTTATCAATATTAAATTGAAACATTATGAGAATTAACGGAAGGAAACACTTTTGGGTTTTCTACTTTATATATATATATATATAAGATATTATTTTCTATGGACGACACCGTTTAGTGATTAAAACACAACTGGGTTTCTCTGTGAAAAAAGAAACGACATTTAATGTTCTTAATCACAATAAAATCACAATTACGTTTCATGACATAATAAATCTGTCACGATGACACTTGAAAGAAACTTATATTTTTCTTTACATATATATATATATATATATATATATATATATATATATATATATATATATATATATATATTTATTAGGTTATACAATTAAATCGATTGCGAGATAAACACCAGATGCGTCAGCCGATGATCAGTAATTCGGTTCAATATAGTTTTTTTTGCTCGTGCGAACAGAAATTCGCTTGAACATTTTTTCGCTTGTTCACGTAACATACGCTTACGGAGTTATTTTTATTAGGTCTGTTTAGGCTTACGGCGCCAACTAATTCTGATAATACTCTGCATTTCATTTGAGCAGAACCGTGAATTGACAGTTAAATTTTATATATGTATATTTAGTAGAAAAATACGTTCCAAATATGGATTACTTATATTCCAAATACAATTCCGTGTTGAAATATTTTGCGGAAAAACATCACTTTTTGTAGGTGTCCCTCATTTATAAACGAACTTTATTTCCAGAAATCCTGGTTTTATAACTATTGAGCGTCAGTTCGTCATTAGCTATGTACGGTGCGAGACTAAGAGACAAAGAAGAATGGACAAACTCCTTTTACAGCTTTAACGGTGATTGCAATTTGCTTTTAGCGCTACGCTACGCCGCTTGCCATTCAAAGTGGGTATAAGCGCTCGGTGATAGGTTTCCTTCTACTTGATAAAAAAATAAAATAATAAATAAATAAATAAAGGTGTTTAAATAGCACATTTCAAAATTTTCTACGTATGCCATTGAGCCATGCTGTGGTCAACTTGGCTACAGCACGGAAGTCAACGAACTCAACTAGTGAGATACCACACTCTCACAGAATACGGACATGAAACAACAATTACCGCTGTTGCATTCCGTCCAGTGAGACAGACTTCATGTGGCCTCCTTCCTCCTCCACCGCCCATTCCTCCCTAGAGGTCGGCAGCGATGGCTCACATGCTCGTTTACCTCTCGAAATAGTACAAATGAAAAAAAAAATACACAGCAGTAATCACACGTTTGAAACATAAACCTTCCTGTGACAGCGGCGGTCTGGTCTATCATTTGAAGGCTCATTACAGCCCGTACGGCGGATGTCGGCTTATGGCATAAGGTACTATTATAGAATTACACGAATTGGAGAATTGAATTCCAAATGGTAAGATTATAATACAAATTATTATTTCCTGTAATATATATTGAGCTTGAATAATTTTCAATTTAAAAACGGGACAGGTGAGCGTCGTATTCGATTACTTTATAATCCTGTTCTGTAATCTGGATGCAAATTTGACGTATTTTAATACCACTTGGAATTTTCGGCAGGACTTGTGCACAGAAAATGTTACTAAATAACATCTTTCTATAAACAAATGCGCCCCCAAAACCGGCTATTCGCGTGTAGTACATTGTCTTATAGATTATTGTATATTAAAATTTTATTCAATCAGTACGTTATTTCGTTTGTCTATATTTTTGGAACGAAATTACTTAACGCTGCTTACGATGGGAGTTGACTGGTAAAAATCGTAGCATAACGAAAAAGCGTTGCGCCTCCTCCATGCGACTATCTCTCCCTTTTGAAATTTATTATTTTACTATTTTTTTAAATATAATTTATAGTAGATTATCTTATATTTAATTTTTAATAAATGAATATTTTTCCTAAAACGTTAAATAAAAGGCTTTGATTTTAATTCTTACATTACATTTCTTCTATTTATATTAAAAAAAAAAAAACCGCTACTAATGGGGGTCCCCGATCGCACGTTTATTTATTTTTTATTATATTCTTTAACCTGTCACATTTTATTAATTTTATATATTATTTTATAAATTAATAAAATTGATAAATAGTATACTTATAGATTTTTGAAAATACCTTAGCAAGCTTTCTTAAAGGCTTCGAAAGAATTTTCTAACTACGTCTTTTACTCATTCAACCGATGCTCGACATCAAACTTATTTTGCTGTTACTATATGATTTTTGGTTACGATATTTCAGTTACGATAATCCTAAGAAATTCTAAACTTTTATATCGAACAATCTCCGAGATACACTGTCACAGACGGACAGATATTGAGGTGACACGTGCGTGTGCTCTTTTACACAATTCTAGTACGGAACCGTAAAAAAAATTCTATACAGTTCCATGAGCGAATGCCGCCCGCCCCACGACCGGCGGCAACTCCGGTCTGAGCGGATTTGAAGCCGGCACTGCGAAGTATAATACGATATTTCACGGGAGATAATATAGAATGTAGAATTAGATAGCTCTGTGTCGCGATCCACCAAGCCTTGTGATATGACACTGATGGTGTGATACCAGCTGAGCTCTGATGATGGGAATACAAGTATCGTTTCAATAATATTTTACTTGCATAGCATGCAGCTTACATCACCGCTCCCTTATTTACGTTCTCCCACTTTTCGATGAGTTGGGGACCAATTCGTTACCATCGATAACATTAAAGATCTGGCATTAGTAAAGGTATTCGACCATCTCAACCGACGGTCTGACCGAACTTGTTCCGGGCACAAGTCCGAGGATGATCGCGCCACAAAACGCGCAAAGAAGGAGAGACCCTGGATGTTTATCAGCACCATCGAGGAATCGGAATCCAAAATAATTTACCACCTTCTTCTTACAAATGTAAAAGGCAAACTGAGCCAATTATGGTGTAATAATCGGCTCTATCCACGACCAAAAGCTGGATGAATTATAACTTTAATTATTCGTTGGCCAAAAAGTATTATTAAAAAAAAAAACTACGAAAAAATGACCTTCAAAGACCTATTAAAATAATAAGTTATGTAATTCAAGGCAAAAAACAAAAATAATCTGTAAACACGGATACAAAACCTGATCTATTTAATCAAAAAGATATCGTTACTAGAGCTGAGGCACAACCGTGGCGCATGTACCTTTAGCAAGCTATGACTGCAAAAACAATAAATTATTTTAACAGATTTTTTAATAACGGTTTTTTTGTACTCTTATTAATATATTTTTCGATAGATATGGACAACCCAAAATACCACGCTCATGGACTACAATGAGCAAAAGTGCTGGACCGGCAATTATCGAAATAAAAAACAACGTGTTTAATTATGGGAGGAGAAAAAAAAATATTCCAACCGCCATTAATTTATAAATAAAGACGCAAATTAATAAACAAACACGTCAGTGTTGATGTTATACTGTGAATGCATAAACGCGGTACAGCGGGTTCTGTGCGTGTGCGCGTAACCAGATGTGGTCTGAGCAACAACGTTTTTGAATAAGCGTCTCCGACCGGTCTGGTCGGCCAAAGAGTACGTACCCAAGAACGAAGTATGTTTGTTTGTACCTATTAGAGATTATTATGTTTTTAGAACAAAACTTTGTTTCTGTGTACTTTCTAGTGATCCGTGTACATAGCTTTTTGCATCTCGTTTCGTTTTGATATGTTCTAGAGTTTAGTGGATATAGTGTCGAAAATTCACACATCAATTATTCTCGGGATAGTAGTCTGTTTGGGTTACGATACGATGGTTATATGTATTTAATGTATCCTGTAAGATCTACAGTATTTATTAATCTTAATAATTGATCAGTCTTTGTATTTCCATCCAAAAGAATGGAGATACAAACAAAAATTTAAAAGCACACCATGCAGTTCATTAGAGAAATAATTATGACGAAATATGTAGGATTGGTCACTACTCACATCTCTGCGTAGTGTGCGTGAAGTGTCTTTGAAAGATAGATGTAGAAACATGATGTCATAGAGCGGTGTGATTTGCAAGACGTACCGACTAAAATAGAAAATTTGTTGTACGACCAAACCACGGATCGTCTGGAAAGGATGAATGAAAATAGACTGACAAAACAAATTTATAGAGCAAATGTGGCTGATGGAAAAGTTGGCGAGGGTCGCTCTAGAAAATCCTATGCACACCAAATTTCAGGCATATTAAAGAAGGATAAAATTTAAGTACACGAAACTGACGAGCTTACACGACTCGATTAATGAAAGTCAGAGAAGCGAGAGAGATATGCATAAATTTCATACCATGTGGTAATCTGTAGTTTCTACTTACCCTTCTGGAAATAGGGGTGAGTTTGTAATCATAATGATGATGATTAATGTTCCGTAAACAACAGGAATAAGGGAATCCTCGAGACGTTTTTGTCCGACCGCCATTGTATCACATACTTGTAACTTTGGCCGTATTGTACAAGCAAATATCTTATGTATGCCACTGTACAACTACGTAAATAAAAATGTGATGTCACTTTTGTTTTTCCGTCCTCGACTCTGTAGAATATCGTTGCTTAGGTATTTAAAAATGCATTAAAGTTTTTCGGGTAACTTTTTGTCAGAGGTTTTTATTATGCGGCATATTAGGTTCCAAAATCTTTGTGCAACCCCCATCTAACTTCTGAATCAAATGGTTTGAAAATTTAAAACAAATGACACTACTTTATCGTTAAATTTAAAGCAAATTATTTTGAACAAAAACTCTTTACCAGTTTTGTGTATGTCCATAATTTTAAATTATCAATGGTAACAGATTCGCCAACCGTCCCATTTGGGCTCGCTTGTGGATTTTAAAGAATTAGGCACCTAGAATTCAAATATATTTGAAACATACATTTGTGTCCCTTTTATTTTAGATTAAATGCTTAAGAAATATAGGGAACGATGCCATAAACATTTGACATAAGCTTAGTTCATTTGTACGGAACCTTGTGTGGGTGAGCCCGCCTACCACCGCAGCCGTTCTTTTTTGTTTTGGTCAAAGACATCGACATTATTCTGCAATGAATCAAAATCGTGTTGCTTTTATAATTATCAAAGAAGCATAATTTAGTCAAACGTCGCTGAACTAACGTTTTTTTTAATTAAGTCAAAATTTGAAGTTAAATTAAAATGTTATATACCACCAAATTTTTAAATTAAATCTTTATTTCTCTACTTTTTGTTTTAACATTATATTAGAATCATCATATTGATGAAAAAAAGAGTATTTTAAGTGATATCTAATTTCTTCTCGTTTAAACAATTTTATGCTTTGTACGTATATTAACATCATTCTGAACTGATATCGTACAGGGCGTCTCTGTCAATGCGATACTAAAACAACTGGCTATGTCATATATTGAGCAGGGTGTTTTACGCGGACTATAGTAGGCCACGTCTTTCATTCCTTAAACAATTTTATACGACTCTATAATTCATTTTTAATTCTGCGTAACAAACCCCATCGTATTTACTTTCATTTATTGTTTTTTCGAATCTACTTTTACATAAAAAATATTTCATAAAAAATTACATAAAAAAGCGGATGACAGAAGTGTCTGTCTGTCACAGCACAGCGATCCCCAAATTCTGTTTCAGCAAGTGTAATAACGAGGTAAACGCTTGCCCGCGCCGGCGCGCGCCAACTGTACAAACACACGACACTCGAGCGGCGGACGGTCGTGGCTACGGCGACAAATCAATCGATTATCATTCGAGTATTCGATGTCCCTTTAAATCTACTTCCGCTTGTGTATTTGAAAGGCGCAATCACAATCTACTTCGTTCGTCGACTATAGATAAGCACCTTAAAACATGGCATCATATATTATACGTAAAGATTAAGTTAATCCGTTTTTGATGGCCATTTACTATATTGAATCGCTGCTTCACAGTAACATGTGTGAATTGAACAACATTTGTGGACTGTCAAAAAAAGTCAAAAAAAGGAGTCTCGCCCACAAATAAATAACTCACAGATACAACACAGCAGATATTTTTTTAAACACTTCAATTATTCGTCACCGATGTTTTTCAATGTATGCTTACCGTTCTCTCTTAACCGATTAGGATAGTTTAAACTGTATTCTTTTAAGCTGGACCTCGAAGTGGTTCCGCATACTTCTCTATGACGTGAAACATGCCATTGCTTAGAAAATCGGCATGAACTATTTTTTTAAGATCGATGCATGTTTTTCACAGATTTTGTGCCTTAGCTCAAAACAAGATATTTAGATCATTTAGTTGTATTTATAAATATTTGAGCATATTCGTATACTTTTATCGAAATCGCTTCAGTAGTTTCTCAATCACATAGTAATACAGCTTATATCACCGCTCACTTGCGTTGCCACTCTTCGATGAGCTGGCTTAAAAATCCATAAACTTAAGATGCAAGCAGTATCGACTCCAAAAACAGTTAATAATTATAATTAGTGATTTCAATTAACTGGCTTACGAAGAAAGTTTTTATTATTGTTCGTTTTTGGGAAAGTTACTTTATTGTGAACACCATTCGTAAAAAAATATTAATAAAATGCGTCAAATAAAATCAAATGTCTATGTAACAATAACTTTTATTTCGCATCAAAGAAAAAAAAAACAATGAATGAAATAACATTATGTAATATCCTCGTAAGATATTCACATCAGTGGATACGCCGGCGCGCGTGCGTCGCTTGCGCACAATACCGCCTCTACTAAAATTCTCTTTTCGGGTCATGTACGCAGTAACCCGATTCTTATCTTTGACGCGGCATATATTGACTGGAGGAGCTCACGGTGGTACGTGCGTACCTAGCCGATGTCGACCTTCGCAGCCGATCAACATAACTTAGTCTAAGTAACAAAACTTGGCCGCATGTAGTAAGAAAAATATATATAAAGTAGCATTGAAGGTGCATTATACAGGCAGTAAAAGTGTTTGAAGAGATTCTATCTTAAATCGGAATTAGAAACGACCGCTACTACTTCGTCTCAATGTGCATAATAAATACACTTTTACAATATCGCATTACGTACATTCATAAACAATTGTCCTCACCTGTAGTCAAATGCGTTGTTTGTGCATTTTTTATGTAAGGTCGTCTGACGCAACACATAATCTCTATGACATAAAACAAAAAACTGCCATTGTATTTCTATACGTGTAGATAAAATTTTATAAAACTAAAATTTTCTAATTTTCTTTTACTTCATTTTTTTTTTGCACTCATCAATTCCCAATTTTATCGCAAGTTCAAATGCGCTACTTGTCTCACGAGCGAACTTCGGGCACGTCCCACGAAAACGCCCAGATGAAAATCGATCCTGTGATTAGATCAGCCAGGCCCTTGCCTCACGATGCAGTCCTACGCCGGATTGCACCGATATCCGAGAAGTGGAAGCCTTGGCCGACTTTCTCTTAATTAATATAACGTTTTTGGGGTTCCGTCCGAGATAAAAAAAACGATACGAGGCAGCTCGGGGAACTGTTCCATGTTTGTCTGCTATGTCGCTCGTACTGGTCATCCTTTCGGAGTCGGTTTGATGAAATCCGAAACTTTTGCTTTAATCAGTACTTACGCGAACATGGAAATTCAAAAAAAAATTCAGTGGCGACTACGCCGTCAGTATGATGAATCCGTGGGCTCAGTGCGTAATACACATAAAATCGACATTTTGCGGTACCGTGACAGACAAACGGTCCGGCAGCATCGGCGAAGTTAGCTTGCAAGTCTTGTACTGCACCGATTTCATAGCTCAATTGTGAAACAACCTTCACAAAAGAAGCTATCACCGAGACCACGTTTTTTTCTTAACTAATTTAATTAAATTAAATTCAACAACTACGACAAGCATAACAATCGTATCGGATAGTGGTGCACAACGGCCGCACACGGATGTGTGATTCTCTCTATGATTACAGCCGGCGTCACACAACCTTGGCCATAAACAAATTGATGTATTTAGGCTATAGCGATTGTTTTTTTTTATATATATATAGGTCCAGTGATAACTCCTTTATCGATATTTTAGTTTATATAAAATTCTCAATGTACAAATGAGAATACGGGCCACCAGAGAGTTAACGGTCACCGCCGCCCACGGTCGCCGACTACTTCAGAGGAGTCGCTGTTGCGCTGCCGGCCTTTTAAAAAGGAGTGCGCTCTTTTCTTGAAAATGTTATTATCGAAGTTTACCGGTTCATAATGACAGGTACAAAGTTTTACAGTGGCGGATGGTCGTAGTGGGCTAGTGGCAGGAAATACGATGGTAGAACGCCACCCATCAAAACGGTGGTGATAGAACTTCCGGCGAGCGGAACGGTAACGGAATTCAGCGCCAGGAATGGGGTTGAATAGGTTGTTCAGAGCACTTCTTATAGTATATGCGATAAAGCACGCACAAAAATGTTACATCTCTTCGCGGATCGAGTTGGACGGATACTATCGTCGACTATGCGAGACACGCCCTTGAATGTGGTTCAGAGGCAAAAGTGGATATTAGGGTGCCCCAACCCGGAGGTGTGAACTTGTTACTTTATTGTCCAAAACTATTACAAAGGTACCTTTTTACTCGCTCATAATGTTCCTAATTTAAACTATTTCCAGAATTTATATTTCGGTACATGTTCCCAAACCTTAATGTAATTTTTTCCAGAATACTGTATTATAATCGTGAACATTTTAAATAGAAAACAAAATGAGATATTTAACTTCAATTCCCAAAAATCCATAAACAAAAATTTCACAGCTGTCAAAATCATGAACTCCGTCATTGCACCGCATTAAAAATCGAAAAAAAAATCACACCCACGTCACAATTAAATATTTCCAGTCTGGGTCGGGGACGCGTTCTTGTGGACGCGGCCGTGTCGCGAGCATTAAATATTGATGTTCATTATATTGATTCAATCTGTTTGTTCGTTTCGACCGCTAATAGGTCAAAGGTGTGTCTCTGCCTCGTCGGTGCTGGTTCATGGCGCGCAGCGGCCGCCGGCGCCAGAGATGCATCGCGGCGCGGGCTGAGCGGTCGTGTCGCGTGTGCGTGCGCGCTTTACTTTAAGTTCGTTTTGTTTTTCGTCGATGTCTTTTATACTGACTCGAGTAGTTTATATCGTTTATACGTCGACGTGTATTTATTTTAAAAAGTTGTAGGGTGGTTATATTACTTTATAAAAGTTCTTTTGTTCGGATTTGAAAGTTTTTCTTGACTCGTGGCATGTTGCGCGGACCAAAATGAACGGAGTGCTCGTAGATCCTGAACCGAAATTCGATGGGTGAGTACTGAATTTTGTATGATCCACATGTTTTCGTTTATATATATGCTTCCACTATTATAGCAGGTGCTCGACGAGAATGTTCAATACTTTTACAGTGATATGATGATCAAAAACGCGAACGTTTGTTTGCCTGTGTTTTATGTATTACTTCAAATGGGTCTGAATGTTTCTACTTAATGGCCGGGAAAACGTATTGTAGTGTGCTCTCGCATGGCCAATTTTATAGACTCTTAAAGAAAAAGTACTCGCATTAAAGTCTTAGTTCTGTCGCCGCGCCGAAAGCTCGTGGCGTTCGAACTTTTAGAAAGCTCCCTCGGAAAAACATAAAACGAAGTTCCGTGAAACTGACTGTCACTCGTAAACAATATTAAAAAGATGTCGCATAAAATGTTTAAAAGTACTATTATATAATACTATTATATTATTATACTAAAAATACTACTTATCGATTAATGTACATATCTTACTTTTGAACTGAGCCAACACGTACCTACTTGTTGACTCGTTGTGAATATTCATTTACGAAAGAAAAACCTGTTTCTCAACATCTGCTTTGGTAGGTAGGTATATTGAATTTTAATAAATGTGCGAATTGAATTTTTTTTTAATTTTGTATTTCTCAACAGCGTTGTTACATTAAACGTAATTAAGGTCTATAAAATTACTTCATTTCCTTATTTGATAATTTTTTTGTATTTTCGTAACTGTGAAGCGGACGGAGGGCAGCCAGTAGGTACTGTGCATTTACAAATCGGCAACTTTAAAATTAAGGTTAACTGTATGATTATTTTTAACTAGTATTTTTTGGGCAATACAATTCAAAAATGCTTTTCATTAAAATACCTCGGTACTTTATTTCATAACCAAAATAAAACATGGACTGTAGTTAATAGTTTACAATAAAGATTAAATATGTGTAAAAATATGGACGGTAGTTTCACGATAAAAATAAAATATATGGTTATTTTTTGTTATTAAAATAAAGTACATCTTTGATTGTCTATTTCAGTTTGAATAACTTTTTTTTGAGTTCATTAAGGTTTTGTTGGTTTACGGATATGTATTGAAATATAATTGTGTTCCTTTTTTTCTTTTAATACAATTTCTCTTCTCGCTTTCACAGACTTTTAACTTTACAATATAACTGAATTTAAATAAGATTGTGAAAGAAGAACCGGAACCCGCACAGTTAACAGTTCTATACAGTTGTTTGTATACAGGTATCACATATTGCTTTGATGTGATTTGCCCTATAAGTTGCGCCATACCCTCCCACGGTCTCATGACTTCACGTCGAGGAGCACGGCCCTTAAACCTCGCACGCTGAGCTCTGAACAGCTGCATTATTCGAATCGATTTCTTTCTATCAATTATTAATACGATAAAGGCTTTGCAACCTTCCCTTCGGCACATGAGTAATTTTCGAGCATTCGCTCGCCGCAGTAGGAACGAACCCCGCGCAGCGTCTGCCCTAGCCGCCAGACGAGCTAAAGGTTTTTCCATCGGCGGTATGTGTATGGGGACATTTAAATGCATTCGCGGCAGTCACTATGCACCGTCCTTACTGTCGATGTAATGGCGATTGATTATTTTCGATGTGCATCTCAAACATTCGATACTCGCCGATCGTGAATTGCCGACGCCTAGACGCGGCCTCTCACAATTAGGTCTGTGCGAGAGAACGTTTTGTGAATACGAAAACTGATTTCAGGAATTAAAACTTAAAAGCTGAAAAACTACACGAGCTCTCGAAGCTCCATTGGCCCGCTTTTGGATTAAATTACAACCGGCAACATTTCACCGCGTCCATCTCCAGTTATGGAAATTAATGTAAAATACATTTATATCAAAAGGACGTTGTTATAATTTCATAGTAAAACCATTCGGTTCTGTCGGCGCGGTCTTTTGATCTCATTTTGTACCGTATAACCGTATAATATAATTTTTTTTCAATTTTTACCTCCAACGAATTAATAGAAAAATTCGTTCCCGACCTTAAATGAAATAACAACAGGACCCGTCCTTGTGCCGCGGTCTAGAGGAACATCTGAAGTGTTCTCTTAAGAATACAAAAAAAAAACCATAAAGTAGCTGTTTGCTAAATTAATTATATTTTTTATTAAAACGGGTATTTTCAGTATATAACATAATAGAAGATAAATTGATAAACAATGCTGGGAAAAAACGGTGTAGTTTAAAGAAATTCTTAGGCGGCCACGGTAAAATAGAATAAGGTGGCTCGGCAGTGCCGAAGGATGCGTGGAAGGAGATTCAAAAATTAATATTTCCCTCTGACCAGAGGGCGGGAGTTGTGTGGGACTGCTGTTCAAATTGAAATTGAATATTTGTAGAATACCTTCGTAGTCCTACAGTTGCTCAATCACACGACGAATTTCCCGCCGCTTCATCTTTCAGGCGTGACAGCACTGAAACCATTGCACGTTTATGCTGCGACATTAAATTGAATTGTTAAACATGCTTCGAGGAACAAACGCATTTAATTTTCTCTCTTTTTTTTTCATTTCGTCTCTTAATATAGAATGTTTTTGAGTAGAATTCGTATTTTATAGGCTAAGACAGGGCTTCCCAAACTGTGCGTCGCGACGTCCTGGGGCGTCGCGTCATTGTCCCAGGGGCGTCGCATGTCGATGCGACCGAGTCGAGTGAGCCACAGGGTACTTTAGGGAGCGCCGTGCGCATTCTGACAAACATCCCTAGGCTAGTAATAAAATTAGTAAATATTTTTAAGGGCTGAGTTGAGAGGTGTCGTAAATAAATGGTAAAGTTCCAAGAGCATTACAGTAAAATAAGTTTGGGAAACTCTGGGCTAAGAGAAAAAAAACCGGCGTGTCGCTAATCACGTATTAATTTTTTAGTAACTTACTAAACACATATGTACTTAATAATGATATTCTTTAATAAGATCAAAAACATTATTAGGTGCGAGCTGTCGGTCCCGGACGTTGACCCCCTCCGCCCTGTTCTTGCGCTGCGCCCCCTCACATAAGCTGTGTTTTTGCGTGGTGGGATAAACACTGAAGCCTCTTTTCGATCTGAAAGGAAAAAATAACTGTGCAGGCTGTAGGTGCCGTTGGGTAATGAAGCTTTGATGAAATACTAGCATAATATCTCGTGAAAGTTGGTAGAAGTAAAAAAAATATATCGCTACACTATACATATATTTATATCGTGCACGGGACTGTGAGCCTAATGGTAATCGTTCACCGAATTTCCTGATATCGGTAAAAATGCAATCCATAATACGTCTCACACGGATAGCTTATCGCCTGTGACTGACTTACAAATGATTTTTTTTTTCGAATAATTAATACATTCTTCAAAAATCTAGTAGGTTTTAAAAGAGAATCAAAGTGGACACCAAGTCTCATCTTAATTTTGATACCTTAAGAGCACTCGCGCGCGCGCCGACGCCGTTGCCCAATAGGTAGATGCATGATCTACCTCGCCCAGAGGATAACCAAAGATTCATGCGCTGCTCCTCCTTGGAGAAATTTCAGCTCGGCTAGACGTGGCATTTGCGTGAAAATTTATCTTGCTTTCGGATATAAATAATTCCTGTATAACAACTACCGTTTCGTGCCATTGTTCTGACGCTTTAGAATTGAGAATGTGTCTTAATAGCTACGCTAGGTAGGCGAGTGACGGCGGGGTAAGGTTTCTGTGACGAGAATTGGAAATCTGTTACCCAGCTGTTTGAGCCGTTTGAATGGTGTGGAAGGTTTTCTGTAAAATCTAAAAATTTATAAAATTAATAAAAAGTATGCAACAGTACATATATTAATGATGGAGACAGTTTAAAGATAACATACGATTCGCACTCTATCAACAATTTAGGCTTTTCTCGCATGATACTCTACTGAAAACATTCAGACTAATCACAGAATTTTTGAGGGTATTTCATATAAAAATTTCACCAACACATCCTACTCAAATGTTTTTTTTTTTTTTAATTTCAATAACGGGGCAATATTTCAGATACAACGTACTTTTATATAAACTCATTATTGTTGTTTTTTTTAAGTCATCGAAACGTCATCAATACTTTAAAAAATCCTTGAAAAAAATTCCAGATTTAAAATAAATGTCGATCACATCACATCGGCGATCTCAATCCGTTGTTTGTTTCAATGTTTGTCTCAATCAGTTGTTAAGTATCCGACGGACGTTCACACTTTTTGTCACGATTTTGTCATCTACATGTTGAATGAAAACGTTGATTGCTATTTTAATCTCGTCATAAATCAGATTACATCGCAATGCCGTAGGCTCGTTGACTAAAACTCGCACCTTTTGTCGTTTGAAACAATAACAACTACAACAGGGTCCGCTCAGGGGAAGAAAACGAGCGATTACTAGCGAGGATACAATTTGAAGCCCCAACGACAGATTCTCAAAACTCACCGATTTGGAATCACGCATTTTTTCGAGTATTTTTACTACACTTCAAAGACAAGACGATATTCCTCAGTTTGATTCTTTATTGAAATCACTACGATTATTGAAACTTGTTGCAATATTAAGTATTGCCGAAGAGATTAGCGTCGGTCTGTGTCATTATATTTTATAGTATTTTCTTTGCCCAAAACAGGATAAGGATTTCGAAATGTCAAGACATGTATGTCTCTTACTGCGTTGCGAATGTACAAAACGCGATCAAATTCCGATACTTTGCAACATCGACATACAGTCGTATTTCGGTAGCGCTTTCAAAACTCGGTCACAAACAGCGCAGCGTACTCTCGGAAAATGACACAATTATAATATTTTATTTCTTACGCGGTCATATTCACAATTGCGGCATTCGTTTTATTCGGCATTCCGTTGTTGTGAAATAAATGATTGCGTTCCTTTTACAATCATCGTTTTACTTTTGAGTATTTTCGACGTGCAGTCGGATAGACGAGAAAATCGTCGCAAGATTGTTGCATTTTGCATGCCTTAAGCGCGAGCGTGGGTATGCTTCTACTGTCGCCTGAAAATCCCGTCTACACAGGGTGTGACCACCATAACTAAAAAACTATTTAACTTTTGAACTTAATTTCTTTTTTAATCTCATCACTAATCAATTGGGAATAACTGTATTGAAAATCACAGCTTGATGCAGTACCGATTAGCTGTAATTGAATTTTTTAACTGGCAGTTGTACATGTTTTGACCCGCCATTTCGCTTAAATATCTAAAATAGAGGTTGAGATTGAGCGTGAAGTTGTTTATTTAGCATTATCACGTGTAATAAATATGAAATTACCTATTCTTTTTTCGATTCAAGTTTACTATAAAACTATTTGAAAATCAAAAATAAAAAAAGAGGATTTTTGGTGAAAAGCTCATATTTTATTAAAAACCTCTAATTTAAAAAACATACGTATGGCACGAGCGCTTAAGGCATACACATTTGGTTTTACCAAATTTTTTACTATTTCGACATCGAAACAAAAGCGATTTATAAATAAAAATCCTATTACTTTAAAAGCAAACTAAAGAAATGAAAGTTAAAAAAAGTCTCTCACTCTCGCATCGCTTTAGAAATTGGCGCCAGCGATCGACGCGCGCGCGGTCGGAGGCGCTGGCCGGCTGTGACGTAGATGAATATGAATATATGCTGTGACCGTGATTGCGTTTTATCACCCTACTAATATTTTATCGTCTCACAAATATAACGTCATAAATAGGAAGGAAGTAAATATTATTTATGTTAATCTATTCCATAAACGAATCTATTTGGCGAATATTAGATGCGTTCATAACACATACCTAACAGAAATCGTCTTCAACGTGTTTATTTAGATGTCCATATAAGGCGTTGAATAGGTTGAATATAAAATACATAAGCCATCTTCTAGTGCATAACGGTATAGCGCTTCTACGATCATTACGTCTTAAAACAGCTAGAAAAGGTAAAAACAACACGTACCCAATTTTATTGTCGTGCAGTTGGTTGAAGTTAGTCGACCTATCCTTTTAAACCTGCAACATTCGTTATTTTATGTGTAAAACTATCTCCCAATACAAACGCACCGCTGAAACCGTTTATCTGAATCTACTGAAACAAAGACAGTTTCATTTTTCATAAACTCAGAGAACAAAGTCCGTAATGGGACAGTGTATTAATTATCTATTGTATACAAAGATAATTATTCTGCTAATGAAATATCTTCTAATTTTGTGTTTTCGTCGAAATGGGCTAGTAAATTAATTTCCATTCCTGGAACTGATTTGTATTAAATAGCCGTTAAAAATACATAAATATCGGTTTACTATATTTTTATGTACAATATTTACAAAAAAATATAATAAGGGACAGCAATTACGAGTTAGACTGTATTTTGACCCATATTTAACTCATCAACATATGAGAAAAGTGAAGCACTTATGGGATATTCGCATTCGATATAAACTTTTTAACTTAGTCAAATTCGTTTTTAAAAAAATGATTGTCTGTAAAGTCGGTTTACGAGCGATAATTTTACGTGATAACGTCATAAGAAAACATTCATAAAAAATTGCATATTTTTATGAATTGAATTGAATTATTATCACTTGCCGCAATTGTTGTTGTAATAAACAATGGAAACCACATTATCTTTTCACTTCACTTTATAAACAGTTGACAAAACAGTTCACGTGTAGGTTATGTGCGGCCGCTGTCTCTCTTCTACTCGGACGTATCGGCCGATGAAGTGGAAGAGAGATCGTTTGTTCCGCGCGCTCGCTCGCACGCTCGGCTCAGGCGGAACGCGACAATGAGTCATGCTTTTTCGTGCGTGCAGCCGATTTATAAAACGTTATTACATCAAAATGTGTAAAAATAGACAGCTTTCCTCTTTTATCGCTAAAGTTTATCTACATATAAATAATTTTATATTGCAATCTCTAAAAAAATAAATGAGTTACAACGTCTATGTTTTTTAACTCTTTATACTAAATACGTAATTTGTTAAATATTCTGCCGACCTGTTCAAAAATTTTATATCATACTGAACCCTCAACACAGAAATTTGAGTCGCATGCGTGAATTTTTTTTATGTAATAAGACAAAGTACGGGACACTAATGACGCGGCCCTGACTTGCATTCGCCGACTCCTTTCTTATTCTTGTAGGTATCGATCTCCACGGCCGAGGCGGGGGAGGGTGGGGGGGGGCGACTCGAGTCAACAGGCGGAGTGGTCATTGATTTCTGCCGATTACTCCGTTTGAATAGACCCCTTACTTGAACGGCATCTCCAAGTACCTAAAGACTGTGATTTTCTACTGTGATAGTAGAATTATTTATGCAGATAAAGACCGTATCTTATCCCTCCCGTCACGAGCTTGAAGCCACTCAGTAGATCGCGGCTGAGCCAACTCTGTACCGTAAGCGGTGCCGGTACATATTTTCGAATGCCTTTTCTACTCACCGTACGTACAACCGACGCTAGATCGAGAGTACGTCGTAATCACAAATATCGATCGAGTATTACCACTTTTTTTTCCAAAAATATTTAGTTTTCACGTTAGAGTTTTACAAACCTTTAACGTTCGCCTTAGTCACGAGCAACAGGTCCCGCCGATGCATCCGAACGTTTGCGCTTTTGCCGGCGGAAGTCGAGTTCGCTCTGAGAGAGCGGCACAGACCCCACTTTTTCCGGGACAAACGGCGACCCTCGCTACAAAAAAAGGAGACCATTTGTTCGACACAATGGCGACCGTGACCGACCGAAGTTAGTTCGAACGTGAACGTCTAGATTTCTTTCGTAAGATATTCCGGCGTTGCTCAGCGCGTTAAGAAGCCGGCAGGTAGCTGGCGAAACACTCGATCGTCTAATCGAGTTGAGTGCGGCTCGAGCTTTCAAGTACGCGCTCAAGTGTTGTGTATCGCTTACGGAGTGTTTTCGAAATTATAACAAATCAGAATGAAACAGCACGTTGCCGGAGGCTTCGAGACCTCGACTTCGAAAAGCCTTCGCCGATCGGCCTGCACGGCTGAGTAACAGGCTACTGATGGAAGTACCCCAGTACCGTGAATAAGCAAATGAACCCTACTTATGTTCGCGCTGCCTCGTTAAATTCGTTCGAAACATGTAAATTTACGCCGAGTATATCTTTCGAACGGGACGAGTAGTCCATTCCGGAACAAGTTCCACCGTTTCCCTTTCTGTAATTTGTGTCCTCCAAAAGCCTAAAGGTTATGTCTCAAAAATATTCAATTAATAATCGGTTTTTAAACACTGCCTTGCGAGTGGAAGATATTTTCTACGTCGGTCCTCGTACTCATACAAGTGTCGCGTAAGCATACGTAATATAATTGACGTGTGACAAAGCACGAAGTCGCAACCTTAGGTATTCGTGCTTCGAGCGATAGTATTTTCAAGAACGACCGCTCGATTCCATTGGAAGATGATTTGCAAACAGTGAAGCTTGTAGACGTGCTAGTCTCAAACCGGCCGCAACTATAAATATGCTCTACTGTACAACTGTGTTGTTATGACGATCAGAATAAACAATCAGAGTAAATAATGCGATGTGAACTATATGTTATACTTGAACCATTCATCTACGTAAACTCATTCCTTTAACGTCATACGCCGATAAGTTCTAGGACAAACTGGCTGCTTCGGCGGGTTCGGAACTTGTCACTATTTTCTAGAAAATATTCAAAGTATTGAAATAGTATTAAAATATTTCCAAATCAAATATTATTTTGATATCGTATTGAAAAGTTTGAATACAAAGCAACAAAATAAATTATTAATTTCCCATTGTTTCGACAATTATTCGTTCCAAACAAAGAATTCTCCTCCATTCGATGCGTTCTGTGGATCTTTAGATCTAATTATATTTTCGAATTAATCAAAGTGTTTAGAAAATACTGAAAGAAAACGGCAACTCTCGAAACGATTGTTGTCTTTCTAAAAATTATTTCAATAAGCAAGAGTTTTTAACAATAACTAAAGACGGGACCAAACAGTCGATTTGTTAAAAAGTAATTTTAATCATTACACGCATATTTACATATGTACATGTATATGAGTACTGGATTTTTTAATTTGAGACTGAAAATAATAAATAATTTCCAATATTTTAATTTTCAACTTTATAACGGGAAGTCAAGAAATTTAGCACCAAACGGGATTAATGAAACAAAATATAAATGTGGACTCCGACATGGTGTATGTCCATGCTATTATTAAAATGTGTCGGTTTGCTCGAACATCACACAAAAACTACTGAACTGATAGATATTTTTTTATTTATTTAAGATAAATAAATTGATTAATTATTTCAAAAGTTTATGGTTAGACTTAAAAACTATTATATTTCACTACTGTGGTGACGATGATGCGAAACCAAATTTATAGCAATAAAATCACATTGTTCCGATATAAAATAATCTTCATCTTCTTAAATGCATTAAAATCAATGACCGATATAATAAATGATCAGGAAAGTCAGCTGGATCAATACCGGACTCCAAAGTGAGACCAATATCGGAATTCAACTCCAATTTATCTTTATTTTGTACGTTATAAAATAACATCTGAAATACGTCACGATATTTTAAAAATTCACGCTATTTTACCATCGAGACGTGCATTCATGTAATCGAGAGCAGGAGCGGTAACGGAACATCTGGAGTCGGAACCGCGGACGAGACGAAACGAAAGAGACGGTGAGACCGGAACACAAATCGGAACAGCACGAGCATCGGGATCAGCATTAAAAAGAGATCGCTCAATTTTATAACAATGAAGTAATTGCGTCTATGTTCACGTGGTCGAAGCCGCGGGTGAAGGCCAGTTAGTTATATGTGAAATAACGACTTGGTCGATTGTTAATTTATCAATGGCTATAGACAACCTGTGACGGCGAGTGACGTCCGATAATTCTGATTAGTTGTTACAATAAAAAAATAAAAGATATTACGAATAAAAGCCTACATTAAATAAAATTGTCAGAACACCGACTCATCTTATCTTTTTTTTTACATGGAAATTAAAGTTATGGGATAAGAATATCTCTGTTGCTGGGATTCATTTCATCGCGGAATGACATTATTTTATTGTACATTTGGCAAGGTCATTGACATTGCTGTTTCATTTCTTTAATTATACTCCCTTTTCTCTGTGAAAGAGTGGAGCGTGATTTTTATCAAGCGTCTTACAAATTATATTACTTCTTTTTAATTTGCCGTCTAGACCCGAAATCTTACAAAATACTAACAAAGCAATTTAGTTGCAAATCCCTATTTTGCAAATAAAAGGTAGCGAAGGATCTTTGATAATTTATAATCTTATTGTTTTTTTAAAAGAGCACAATTTCACTTTTTTACCATATCCAGTCTGCTAGTCAAGTAATATAGCGCTTTTAACATTAATAACCTACTCTATTGTTTATGAATGAGACAACGAAATGCCTAAGCTGAATAAACATTTATAAAATTGATTTATATCGATGGCAATCTGAATTACGTCTCGGCAGACCAGTCGCGTGCGCAAATGTCTCTACCCTGTCAGAAACATTTGTGCAATTAAAAAAAAATGCGAATTAAAAAAAAATATCAGTTTTAGCATTGGTTCGGTTGTTCGCCCACCGACGATCGGACACCTATCCTATCTGACTCTTACTGTACTACAGATTTTTCTGGAAAATTCATACAATACAAAGCGTAGAAGAAGAATAGGAAGAAAGTTTTCACAAACAAGAAGGTGAATAAACTTCAAGTCTTTTAATTTTTTGTAGTGACTACGAAACTCGTTCAAAACATTGTCTATAATCTCGCAAAACACACGCTTGTAATTCTGTTAAATATTATCAATTCCACTTTTTCTTTTGGAAGCGTCGCAATTGGATTTTAAAACAATTATAGTTGTTATTAAAGTTAGTTCTGTACAGTTCCACAAAAGATTCGAACCGTTTAATTTTTCTTTTTCTGTTCTATTTCATATTAAATATCTGTCTCATAAATCATTCCTTAAAATGTATTAAAAAAATAATAAATCCTTTTACCTTGGCATTCAATTTAATCATTTCCTCATAAGATAACGATGAACAAGCGGCAGATTTTATTTAATTTTGAAAGCGCTTCACCAGCACAGGTATATTATTATAATATTCTTACAGTAAATCTACCAAATCATTATTTAAAGATAGTCAATGACTTTCCCTAGAAAAAACATCTATAACGAAATGGTGAAAAAATTCTCTACAATTACAACGCAAAGGAACGCGACGGAATGCAACAAAAAAAAAGCGCTCTATACAAAATCTATACACACCTGTACATGTTCACGCACGCAGCCACACTTGCTGTGTCCTACGCGCTGGCGTCACGAGGGCTATGTACGAAAGATTAGCATCGATTCGTTGTGCTTTCGGCTGCAGGCGGCGCAGGCAGGCTGCGCTAACGCCGTTATCTACTGCAGTTGCAGTAGCTAATGTCTTGCATTGTTCATTAGCCTTTAAAAATTATATATTTTTAGTTTTTTGATTAAAGATTTATTCAAAGGTTAGGAATCCTTTTGAAAGGTAGAATGAAAGAGCGATAGTAGCTCAGTGGTTAACTCTGTTGCCTTCGAAAGAAGAGTTATTGACTTAGATGCATAAATCGACCGACAAATTTTTAAATCAAAGTAAAACCACACAATCTGTGCCTCAGACAGCACGTTAAGCCGTCGGCCCGAGACGTTGTCAATGCATTAATGACGACCTTTAGCAGCTCCCAACCCCCATTGAACCTGCATGGGGACTTGAGACTACATTTGAAATAAAAAAGACTATGAGGGTGTCTGCCACAGCAGCCGGCTGATCAAAATCTGACGCACCAACACCGAGCCATTTTCTATCGATTAATTTAACTCTAATTTTCGTAATTGTGTTTGAATCTTTATTATACTTAGATGCTCATTTTTATTCGAAAAAGCATGATCGTAACGATCCCAGTGATGTTGCAGTGACGATAATTAATTCAAGTAGGAAATCTCCGATGTTGCTATACTCGTACTTTCGACAATGTCCAATGAAATGAAAAAGATATGAAGTTACCTACTTAAAATCATGTAAATAGTACCAGAATTCAATAGCATACGTAGACCGGGCGGGATCACGTCCAAAGAAAAATTGTGCGATCGAATTTGTACTCGAAATAAATGTAAACTCTATTTACATGTGTTCACATGAAGTTACTCACTCAATGTGTGTGAACACATGTTCAAGAAGACCCCTATAGAAGTACAAAGCTTACCCTTAAATAAATTTCAAATTATTGTTGAACAATTACTTGGTAAAAAAGGGTATTGTAAAATTTCTCATTGCTTGGGAGACGAGTATCCATGGAGCTTAACGCCTCAACTTCTTATCGACTTGCTTCTTTCTGTTAAACTTTTGTTTTTAACTCCAATCGTGTATAATTTAATTAGAAAAGGGCTACCCTCAAACTTTGCTCTTTCGACACGATGGACGAGTGGTAAATGCATTATAACACGATATACTTGAAGACATATGTGTATGATCTATACAATAGAGATATTTTTGAAATTGAATCAAGAAATTCAAATCAATTCATGTCCAAACGGGGGAACCTGGGAGGCGCAACTAGTTATTGAATTGCTGTCAAGAAAACCACGAAATGTGCCTATAAGAGGTTAACTGCATAAATTCACTATAAGGACTAACAAAAATAAAAAAAAAACCCTTTTATACCTTAAAAAGAAAAAGTAATTTCCTAAGTAAAGTATCTCCTACCAAACAATAAACTTCTCGGCGTACGAGCCCGATCTGCTTTTGCGTACTAAACTCCTTTTGCTTACTGCAGCCACGTTCGCTATCTGCTTACATATCACTTCTACTTCCACATCTCTATTCCTTTGTAATGGAAAAAGGCGAACGGTAAACGCGCTTAAAGTTGGAAAAAAAAGAAGAATATTGCGAAGACAAGAGATAGAAATGGCGTATTTGAAATCGTGGCCGGAGGTCGCGGGACAAGGCGAGCGATAACCCGGCGCCGATAACCCGCCGACGGACTCGGGCGATGTTCAACTCCGCCCGCGTACGCGCTGTTGAGACTTCGTATCGTCTGAAGGCCGACCATAGACCAGAGCGATGTCTATAGACGATGAGATGAAAGATAGATTATTGGATCTTACTAGCTATCGCACGCGGCTCCGCCCGGATGCATTTTTCCATTTCTTATAAATCGCCCGATCACGCCGTCAACAATGATCCCGTTATTGTTTTTTTATTTCAATGTCAGTCCGGTCCTGACCTCAATCTAGATTCCGGTTTTGTTTAAAATGTGCATAATATCTCAGCAGTTGCGCCCGCGCACGCATACAACGAATTCTTTCATCTTTTATATCGATCGATGACGCCATCTACCATGATCCTGATCTCGGGCCTTTTCTCGATTCCATCCCATATGAATTTATATCCTTATATCGAATACACGTAACGTCGATATTATTTTTTATTGCGAAGATCTCGCTTTCGCTCTTGATCGTGATCCCGGTCCTTGCGGTTACGAACCGATGATTTACTTGAACTTCTCTTGGATATTGTTGTTACCGATAACTAAATGGCACGAGTGAAGAATTCGTTCTACCATCACGCAAGGGAAACCGCGAGCAAAACTTAGTACCCTTATAAATTATAGCCTATATGTTGTTCTGATGAACAAGATATATAATTGTAACGTTTCGGCTAATTCTGTGTAGCGGTTAAAGCGTGACTGACTAACAAACATGCAAACATCCAAACTTTCACATTTATAATATTAATGAGATGTGATATATACAGCACACAAATACAGAACATAATATATTATCGGTTCGTTGACAAGATATAGTGATGTATTATTACGTCTCTTAGAAACCGCGGCGCAAAAGAAGTCATTTCAATACAACAGCCTATCTTCGTCTTTTAAAGAAAAATCTTTATTTTTCTTTTTTAAAGAATATCTTTTGTTTGAAATCTACATACAAGAGATGTCCTCGGCAATTAGACCAGCCAGAAAATGAAGCTCCTTTGGATATTTCATAGAATTATACTTCCTTAGCGGAATAAAATTAAAAATTTAGTAAAAAGGAAACATGTGTCCGTCGAGCTACTTAAAGTCGACATTAATTGATCCTTCCAATGGATATCAACTGAGTTCGCTGAAGTGGGAAATTCAAGGAAAAAATGTATTTTCAACCAAAATAATAGAAGAGACGAATAAGAAAGGACTTGTAGCGGTTTTTTTAATAGACACACCACCAAGGAACGCGACAATATCGTCCAATTTCGGTCAGTCATGTTCAAAAACGAAACATTCAATACACCTGACAGGTTATCGTGCAACTCTTATGAGTCGTCTACATTCATGTTATTTCTTAGTTTTTCGATCGACCCGAAGCAATTTAACTTCTAAACTGCATACATAAAAACGCATTAACATATATATGTATATACTTTATATAACTAAATAAACAGAATGCCAGTCGGGAGAAACCATTCCCGTAAGCAGCTGGAGACTAAACTCAATAATATATTCGTCTATTTGACATCTCGTTTAAAAGTCGGGCTAGAGGCGATTAATATTCGCAAAACAGCTTATAACTTAAATTGATAATCATACTGTCTTTCGTAACTAATCTTTGAAATGTTTTCTATTATTTTCCTGTTTCTTTAGGAAATTAAATAATAAATATAGAGTTAATTTTGTTCGTTGTTGGAGGTTATATACAACGTTGTAAATCCAAACTCATAGCCATATGTTTATGTGTCATCGTGGGTCGTGGTATGTACATATTAAATTCATTTTCTTGCTTGCGCAATAACATTATATTACAGATAGTAAGGCATAAAATGTACTAGAGCTTGTGGATGAAAAACGGAACGGGATTTATTTAAAAAAATGAACAGAGCATATTCACATTTTAAGATTTGTTTTCCAAATAATATGTCAAGTGCGAGCTTGGCGCGCGATGGCGACAGTGGCCTTGCGGTGAAGAGCATTAACTTGGAGTGGGGAGGTATCGGTTCGACCCTGACGACGGGCGACTTTGGCGAACGACACTTTGACTCGCTACAAATTAAACCGGTCGCTCTTTGCTTTGGAAAATGCACTAAGCCGTCAGTCGCGGACGTTGTTTCGCGTGGGTGAAGACGTCATCATATACCTCCCTCACCCCCGCTTCAACTTCCCCTCTGATTCTGGGCTAACGTGGATGCCCTTACACGCAAGACCCCTCAATCTGGAATAAAAAGGTGGAGGCATTCTACTCCATCGGTGAGGCGCGATTAAATTGACATAGTGCTACTATGAAACCTTACTTTTGTTTCTACATTATTATTGATATTGTACATAGCGATCGCTCGCGGTTTCTCCCACGTGGATGGACAGTTCCTTCCCAATTTCCGCTTCCGGTCCGAACTTCCGATACCGATTCTCAGTCTCGGACTTCTCGTTATACTTCGAATCCGGTCTGGCCGACGATCTTTGTAGCGAGCTCGTGAGCGGTAATAATGCATTTCAGACCCACTCTGATCGTGACCATTTTATAAAACCCACGTATGGAGGTCACCTTTAGAAAATCATGTAGATGAATATATTATGTTTTATTGCTGAAAATGTAAACCATGTACACAGGTTAAGGCAATGCAATACATAAAAATGAATGTCTGTACATATGTTATCGTTAAACTCTAACACCGTTTAACCGATAACCATGAAAATTGGTATGCTATTATATTTGAACACGGAGAATGAATTTGCGGCATTCATAGCTGTATAGTAAAATATTTTTTCTATTGTTTTTTATAAGATATATCTTAAAAGTCGTGATTTGCAGTAATCTAGATAGTATAAAGTATTTTAAAAAAGTATGGAAAATCAAAGGGCTTTAACATCCATTAAAATTTCATTATTTTCATTGGTGGAAACCGATTATAAAAACAATATTTTTGGTTTTATGAATTAGTATCGATGTATAGATTAATTTTTAGGGTTCCGAGCCAAAATGACAAAAATGAAACCCTTATAGTTTCGTCATGTCCGTCTGTCCCTCCTTTCGTCCGTATGTCACAGGCATTTTACGTAAAAATTACAAGATGTGTATTGATAAAATTTAGAGTAAGGTGTTTTGTATAAACCGCTATTCAATTTAATTGTTAAATAACAGAAATAAATATTTATTCTTCTTCTTTAGTAAAAATAACAACCTGTGGTATACGTTCCCACAGTTCTTTTGAAAATACTTTAAGTTATCTTTGCAATTTTTCGATTAAGTGAATATTTTCGGAAATAAACCTGCTCCTGAAATAAAATAAATTGTGTGCTCTCTTTACTTTTTGAACCTTATATCTAATTTCCACTTCTCAACAAAAGGATGTAAGTGCCATGAAAATACGCTCTTTGGTACAGATTACACTAGTTTAGGAGTAATAGTCGACGTACCTCCTTGTTTCTCTAGTTATAGGCGACTAAAGAGCTTATACCTATTATGTGCGCGAAACATGGAACAAATGTAACAACGTAGTTTATTCATCTGTACTGCATTTCTTTGTGGTAACAGCTTCGGAACCCTACAGTGAGCACGGTCCGACCGGTCTTTATATATATATATATATATATATATAACAGCACAGCATTCTGAACATTTTCGTAACCCACGCATTCTATTGTTTACAATATTGTTAGACTTATCTTAAATCTATTTTAAGATGTCCATAACATGACCATGAAATCTATATCATCCATTTATATATATATATATATATATATATATATATATATATATATATATAAATATATGGGTAATATAGACTGACAAGACAACGTCTGCCGGTATCATCTTAAAATAGATTTAAGATAAGTCTAAGAATATTGTAAACAATATAACGCGTGGGTTACGAAAATCTGCAGAGTGCTGTTTGAGTAGAAATAGTTAATAACATAGCGTTTCTCGGATGTGGTGGTACGAGAGTGAAGACCGTCCTCGTGATAAATTAATGCCAGTGAAAAGCAGAAAAGTGTTTGTCCTTTGGTAATGAGGTGGTAATGAGGTATCACCTTTAATACCCCCTACGAAATCGTAGACGACGTAAACTGAAGGTATAATTAAATTATTAGTAGTAGGAAGGTAAGTACGGTTTTCGTTTTCGAAAATTTTATGAAATTTTACTGGACACTTTAAAAATTTACTGAATCATGCTTAAACTGATACCAAGACAGCAGTATTGTAATCATTGGTATGTCAAGAGATGTTTAGTTTTGGTGAAGAAGAACAACAGTTGAATTCGTGCTAAATTGAAAGTTAAGTACGCTAGACTGAACGTATGTGACTTTTAAAATTGAACTGTCGTGGAGTTGTATAAATTAATAAGCAAAAAATACTAACCTTTTTTTATTGCAATAATCTTGAATGTTGTAGGTTATATGAAATATTCATTAATTAAACATTTGTTGTTGATGAAGGACATTTTTAACTATTAAACAGTCATTTTAGTTCACATGTATAATTAAGATGATCATTAAAATAAGAAAGTAATGTTTAGATCTATCTCATCTAAAACTTATAAAATGGGAGATCTAAGTGAAAAACACTACAGACATTACTTTGTAATACTATATGTAGTACGTAATAGCAAATGTAAAGCATAGATATAATCTAGTATTTGATTTTATACAAACCGTCGTAAGTAATCAATGGTCATTTCACCCTCACCAGACATTCTCGAGCGGTTTATCATTTTAGGGTATATTTTTATAAAATACGTTTTTTTTAAAATTACAACTACTCGAGTGTGTTTTTTTAATGTTTAATTTCTAGTATTTTTTTTACTTGATTTTTTTACTTGATTGATTACAATTATTAATGAAAATTTTCACGAACATAGCAGTTTTTTTTTCTAAGGTTGCACCTTGTTTGGACTGGATTATAAAACAACAATAGCCGCTTGTTTATAACAATACAAATCATTATCGCGGTATAATAATGAAAAACGTGCCGGCGAGGGCGGCGCGTGCGCGGGCGGCGCTCGGCGGGACAGCGCCGCGCCGGAGTACGTGACCCAGTGCTTAATATTGTAAATTATTCATACAACATTAACTAAGCATGAGATAGATCTGTTTCTTCAAAAATTTATTGCTCAGGAATTGATTGTATAGTGAAATTATCATTAGAAATCACGACAACTCTGATATGAAATATTTATCGAAAGGGTCGTCGCTTACAGGTCAATGTAATTTAAAATCATAAATAATGTTCACAATATAAAACTACGAATTTCACACAAATCTTTCGAACCTTCCTAAAGAAAAACATATGTTACATGGTATGTAACCTATATTGTATACGTCGATGAGGTGTATGTATGAGTTTATTAAATGTCATCAAAAGCATCTATAACTATTTTCAAATTATTAGAAGATACAAAAATACTCAAACTTTTCTCGACAGTCTTGTATGAGAAGTATAAAAATTTCATGAGAATCGGTTTAACCAAAATCTACTTGTAAGAACCTACATAGCCAGACGAAAAAGGATATGTCCTTCCCCATGCCTTTATCTAAATCGTGGTATGATGTTCATTAAAAAATAGACAATGGCTTTCACATGTAAAATATTAGTACGTATCATAGAACGCAAACACGGCACACCATTTGTCGATCGATCGCGCCGGCATTGCTCGACCAGGGCGCGACCACGACCACGAATACCTACTAATACCTTCTTTGCTACCATCGGATGTCGATGAATTTAATATCTGTACGCACTCCTGTCCAAAATTTCAAGGTGAACAGTGAGTATATTTAATATACTCACTGTTCACCTTGAAATTCACGTCGTCGACGAACTAGAAAGAGGGAAATAACTTTTTTTGAGAAATATTTTAAAAAATATTTCGTTATTACAAAAGGAGGGATATTAAACGATCCAAGCGTTCCTTTGTTTTCCGTGTAAAAGCTCTCCCGCCCGCGCACGGGCGTTGATATTTGGACAACCGAATGAATATTTGATCAGAGGGCGGGCCCTCGTCACACACTGCAGCCTTTATATACTAAACTACTTTCGATCGATACATTTTTATTGCGGCCAAAAATGGTATCCATAAAATTATATATATTGCGTTGTTTTTATTACAGTTACGAATGATCTAGATAAATTCAGCGGAATTTACGTATGTAATAATAATAATATAAACTCACGCCTATTTCCCAGAAGGGTAGGCAGAGACTATAGATTTCCACATGGTACAATCTTTGCATATCTCACTTGCTCCACTGACACCCATCAAACTTTTCATGCTAACTCGTCGGTTTCGGGCGCTCAAAATTTGGCCCTTCTTTTATATGCCAATAACATGGTCTACATAGGATTTTCTAGGGCGACCCTTGCCGCCCTTTCCATCACACACATTCGCTCTATAGATTTATTTTGTCAGTCTTTTTTCATTTATCCTTTCCAGATGCCAAACCACCGCAACATACCTCTTTCTACTCTAGCCACTACATCTTCCTTCAAACCACACCGCTCTCTAATATTTACGTATGTATTATGTCGCATATCCAAACGTCCCTCCCCCCTTCCGCTGGGCGCGTGCCAATACAACAATAAAGCTGATATGTCATAGGAGGGTGCAATGTTACTAGTAGCAGATCCTAGGAGTGGCCCGTAGTGCCCGCTCTGGCTCTTCGACTATTGAGAATTCGATTCTGGTGATCTTTCAGCGGGCATAATGTTTTCGTCACGATTTTCTATGCCGTTAAAATAGATTATAATATTTGGTATTTTATTGCGTGCACGACATAGTAAAACACAGTGACGGCGTCAACTAGGATTCGAATCGTGTCCACTACTTCAAGCTTTTGCCGCTAAAAAACATCCACGTGAACATCCAATACGTATGAATAGAAGAGGTAGCAAACAATGTTTGATGGATTAGATACAGTTGTCCTTTGACAGATTTTCGTCATGTTTCCATATTTCGTCGTTAAGTCCGTTACTCTTTTCTAGTTTTCCATAGAACGTGTTTTTTCTAGAATTTCCGTCAATCTTCTCAAGCTTTTAAAAATACAAACAGTCAATTGATTTAGCGGATCCTTAAGATTATGACTAATTCGATATCGGTTATTTTAGAAAATTTCCGGATTGAAAATCGTCGAAAAAGGTTTCATTTCTAGAACACATTCCAGTCTCAAAGAAGGAATGAGAATCACGCCAGCATCGTTGACTTATTCACTAAGAAATTTACTAGACGGGAGCTTTTTTCCTTTGCTCACCCAGACACTTCTATAAACAGTCTTACGTAAGGTCTACGTAACCGCTCATCAACAGTGCATCGGCCCCGCCCGGACAGGCAACCGTGTTACGTCCACCGCCCGGCACTACGGCCTCACGTGCACCTGGCGCATGCACTGCCATCGTGAAAATCCCAAGAGGATGATACAATTAATGCCTAAATGCTACTTTTAAAAAATATGTCGAATAATTAAATTACGTTAATGCATGAGCATCGATGTAATAGATTATAAATACAAGAATACAAGAAGTAAATTTTTGTATTTACGGACCGCTAATAAATAAACTTGTTTTAGTTTTAAATGACGGTGTTTAAGCGATTTATGATGAATAAAAAATATTTTTTTCTTCTCTCTTATATTGTACAAAGATGTGTGAGACAGGACTAGTAATGCCCGGGAACGATATGGTTTAAATGAAATTGTAGTGACCAGTGGCGGGTGAGGAGGCGGGGGCAGCCCGCACCGGGTGCCACCCAATTAGGGGTGACACCCAAATTTACCCGATCGTAAATTGTAGATTCACAAAAAAATACGCAACTATAAAAATTTTAGCCATACATCAGTTCTTCCACCTTTAAATATTCGTAAAACTGTAGCAGATTGCGTAACTGGTACTTGTATTTTTTGGGGGTGAGGCTACCATAACTGCTCCAGGTGCCACCCACGCTAGCTACGGTAGTGACTAGAATAGGGTGGAGAAAGGCAGCAATTTAACCATCTAGAGGAAGTAAAGGAAAGCAAACAGATTAAACAATTTTATAGAGAGAAAGCGTTTGGTAGTACGGTCAGCGAGTGACACTAGATAATCTAACGCAAACCAAATTGGTAGCATATGAAAGACAATTCAAATTTTAAGCAGCCAAAATTGACGGTCTTTCGTGAATGAATGCACGTATTTCGATGAAACGACAGATACTGTATATTAAGATTGTACCATGTGAACTCTCTTCTGGGAAATAAGTTTGAGTTTGTAGATATGAAATAAATAAATTTTTATATGTTTATATTTTAAACAAAATTATTATGATAAGTATATAAATTCTAAGACAGATTTCAAGGACGACAGATGAATTCGCATTTCATAATGCTACGGGTGTCGCCAGGATATAAAATTGTCCACAACTAGTTCACTGAATTCGAAACGAAGAGCGCTGGTTGAATCATCAACACTCTGCTGTTGAATTAAAAGGTAGGTGATGGTTTTACGATCTCGTCATAGGCGAATACAGTTTTTTAACAGCGTCTTTCCCTGACACTGTCACGGTATCGCTAAGAACAGCCGACAGCAGTCCCGGTGCGCGTGCAAGACTGCTGTTGATGTTGAAAACTGAGATTTAAGTCTCTCGTCGCATTCGAAACGGTTACAGGCGAGGTGGCCGATCTGAATATGGACACTAGTGGCGTCGCAATAATGAGTGGTCGTTGCATGTACCCACTCAATTATCGTCTACTCGAATGGATTCGCGTTCGAACGCGTTCGCACTCGCGTCGCGTGTCGACATTGGACCAAAATCCAAAGAACGGAAGTGGGATCCGAATTGACGTTGAGATCGATCGATACAGAAGATGAACTAACTCGTTAAACTATAAGGGCATAACCTGCGGGAAAATTCGAATCTTAAAACAAAACAGCCATTGGTGAAGTTTAATTTACGCCCAGTGAACTAAGAGCAAAAAGGCTAGTATAATGTTATACGATAAAAATTGTTCATTAAAACAAAACGTTGTTAGTTTTCTTTTAGTGAGTTTGATTTTCAACGCTAGCGATTTTTATGTTCTATAAAAATAGCAATAAAATCTTATACGATTGTTCGTTATGTAGAAACATCTCGTTAAAAAAGAACAATTGCATTTTTCTTTTTATACATCCCAAAGTAAATCTGTTTTATACTGTTTGAATTTATTCAACTAATATTATTTACATATTTATTTTGAGTAACACGTCGAAATGAACTTCTGTAATATGCTATTTACATATTAATATAGTTATGTATTAAAATGTACATGACATACATAACTTAATAATATACTAACTTTTGCAATTCGTAAGAAAGTCATAACGTTTAATTAAAATATTTTATGTTCTGCAGTGGCGCTGCCAGCAGTAAGATTTTCTTTTTAAGTTGTATAAAAATGCTGCCGCTTCAGAAATTATTTTATTTTTAACAACACCGCCCTTGCAAAAAAATATATTAACTAACTTTCAAAATAAACTAGTTTGTAAACCTGTTTGTGTGACGTCTGATATATCATTCCATAATATATGATAAGAACGGTGACGGTGACCGACTAGTTAAAAGTGTCGAGCTTTAATCAAAAGAAACTAGGTTCGAACTTTAATCACGGATGAACTGAGCTATGAGTTTTTAACTTAAGTCAAAATCACTTGCTCGGTGTCATGTCGAGTTTTCTTCAAAATTCAAGAACGGGCACGGATGACGTGATGTCCACGTCCTTCGTTCTAAGGTAAAATAATGTGAGTTTGCCGCAGCTTTGGGGTGATAATGACTTGTCAGACAAGAAGGTACAAGGAGTAAATGTGAGAGCACTCCGATTGATTCTCGTGGAAACTCGCACGACCCACACCCACGATGGTGTCATTTTGAAAATTATGTTTTCAGCCTAAAAATCATTCCCTATCAGAACACTTCATCTTGGACACTAGGGGCGAAGGAGTTTTTTTTTTCCTTGTACGGGAGACCGATATCAAAAAGCTACTCTCTTAAAAGCAAACAAAAATACTAAACGAAGCAAGCCGTAAACGTCTTTTTCTCTGATATTTCCTCGTAGCACATTGAAAAATTACCAAATACGTATAATAACACGTTTTAATTTTTTTTTAATGCTCAACTGAACACACAAATACATCGTAATAAAACTGATAATGTCGCTTTGTCTTTACTCATCGCTGTTTTGGTTTTTTACAACCGTGGCCAGTGACGTTTACGTTCTCTCAGAGATCTGTTAGCAACATTTCCTTCGTCGACACCTAAAAGTTTTAAAGAAGATCCAGCATTTCAGATAAGTACAAAAGATGAGTCACAAAATAGATCTGGGTGGATGTCCCGAGCGGCGCTCGGGCGCAGAAGTGCTTTAATTAAATCACATCCAAAGGGGTTGTTAGGCATAAACATATAAAACTAAATTGACGTAGCCTCGTCTGCAAAGTATTACATTCGGCTCCTTTGTTCATTAAGAGGGCTCCACTTCGCCCGTTGAATATTTAAGAGCCTCTCAACCTTTTCGGGTGTCCTTCGGCCGTAAACTGGTGCGCATAAAAATATTAATGTTTTTCCCCTCGTGTCTATACATCGCGAGTCGTTAATTTTCAATCGCCCCCCGCAGCCTCGGACCATAGACCGCAAAATAACTCAAAAGCCGTCAGCTCACAATCCTCCTATCTTTAATATTTTTGTCACGTCCGTTTCCCTAATGTGTATTATATATACTTATGTTGTCCCTCCAATTTCAACGTTATATTGTGATAGAATATCACTTGAAAATTAATCCATTTATAGACATTATTAAAACGAGAGAGAAGCCTATATTGATAAAAATGAAGAACTTCCAAGCAGACTTTAAAAAATATGTTATTTTTAATGTCTCGCGAAGGTCATTAACTATATATTCACAGTGCATATTTGAATTAAACTGCAATTAGTTTTTACAATTTTTTCTTGTGATTACCTTCCATCGCCTCTTTTTTTGTAGTTTCGCCGTTTTTTCAAACATAATGGAAAATCATACTGATTGTTATCTATTTTTCAATATAACAAGTAATTATTGATTTGGATATTAGGCTTAGCCTGTGGTATACGAAAACTAGCTTTAAAAAGAAATTAGAATAGACCGCTCTAGAGACTAACTTCAGGTGTTAGCATAATGAGGTATCAAAACAGGTGTCTTGCCGGCGAGATAAGACATGTACACTTTTTAAGCGTGAATACTTAACTAGGATAATGTCAAAATTATATATTCTGCTTTTATAAATTTGGCAGCCCGCACCTCATCACCCTCTCTCCATCAACCCTATTCCCCTGCATTAAATTATTCCCTCTCGAGAGGCTGGTGACGCACTGGTGACTCCCGTGGAGTTGCCTCTCTTGGGGGTGACACCCCTTTTTTCAGTGACATCTGTCTCAGTCATTCACGGGTTAGAAAAAAGCCTAGCTAGGATTGTATCAGTCGTTAAGTATATTCAGATGCTTTAGGGTTGCTTGTGAATTTTTGGGTGTGTGTAGATGCGTGCGTACGTGCGTGTGTACGGTAAAGCACAACAGCTATTGTAAGGGGACTGAAATAGAGACAAAAAATCTAGTTTGAAATCCTTTACTTTTTTTCTTACAGTTTTTCTTTTTTATGTTTTTATATAGAAATATTGTTTGTTACTGCACCATTTTGTATAATATTTGAGGGATTTGAATGATGTATAGATGTATACAACCATCAAAAATGAAATGCGACAAATTTTCAATGTTCAGCGAGTCCTAAACAAATAGAACCTGGTTCTACATCGACAATCTAGACTAAAAGACGTAAAACATAATCTCGGCCAATGCAAAGTATAATTTTCCCAAGAGGCTATCAAAAAACAATCCGCCTTGTCAGTGGTCAGGGCTTGATACTTTTTAAAGTAATATAACAAATTAATGTATATACGTACAAAATACAAGTACGAACTCTATTAATACGGTTGCTCCTAACAGGCTGGTATTTTAATGTTGAACTCAATTATCACCCCGTTGTGCTCACTCGTGACGATTATATCGTCATTAAGAACACATTAAAATGGAATTAAGTTTTCATTTGTATAATGAAATGGTTTAATTCGTTTATTTTTATACCAAATCTGACAGACCTATTTTTTTTTATTTCTTTCGCTGCGTATAGGCCTGTATCAATTTTGTAAACTTGAAACAATCAATCGGTATCGTACCTACTGACGTCAAAATTACGTCAAAGGAGGGTGTGGGGTAGTCGACCTTCTCATCCGACATAATTTTCACACCACAATGATACCGACTGTATCGTATTAAATTTGCAGTATTAGTCTACGGGGCACTGTATTACAGTACAACGCACTAACCTCTGCCGCTGTGAAATTAGTCGCGAAAACGTCGCAATGGCGTAAAATAGGAAAGCGGGGGAGAAGAAGGAATAGTCGGAGAGCATTGAACCTGCGCCTTACATCATTCGCAGACAAGTCGGAGGGGAGTTTCGTACGTTGTGGAGTATAAAAGGTAGAGTCGGAGACGTCAATCAGAAAAGACGTTCTGCGAGGATACGGCACTCTCTTGTTCGCGCTGCCCTCACTTATTGGGCAACTATGTTTGCCTTGTCGTATATAGTGATCGCTGCAAAGGACCCGTAAAATACGGCAGACCGTGAAGCCTAGGATCCTGGGGAATTTCAAACCATCAAACCGGTGGATTTCCGTTCATGTTGTTTGTAAGATAAATCAAATCGCCCATAATTGATATTCATACAATATTATCGAGATGCCTGAGAGATCAGTTTATCCACACAGGGCTCGACGCATAGATTTTGAATTTTTTTTTAACTTAATAAACCCAAAAGTTTTGTCTCGCTCCCTAGCCCAACGGTCATCGCACACGGGCTACGATACTTGACGTAGCGAACTCACATTGAAAATTTTAATTTCATCGAATTCCTCCCTTGTCTTTTTATTGAATTCAATAAAAATTATTCCTTAAGCCGCTATACTGAGCTTTATCACATTTTAATGCGTTTAAGTTTGTGTACTCCAAGATCAACAACTTTATTGACAGAAACATTTTTTGTTACACTACGTTTCGAATAAATTAAACAAGCATAAAATATACATCACTGTGAATAGTATGAGTGCGCCCTATTCCCTCTAGACTCTATTAAACCAAGAAGATATTAAATAAAAGGACCCGAACAATGAACCCTATTACAACCGTTATTTAAGGGCCGCTTCTGCTTGCAAAGCTAAATAGCGTCGTGTGAAGTTAGCAGCGCGTACGATTGCAATTTGACCGCCTCCGAAACGAAGGCATAAAGCTAGCCCTTACAAATAGATGATCGGCGGCGACGGCAGCGCCTCAGTCCGTAACGTCTGACACGCTCCCGGAGCGTGGCCATCGGCGTTTTTAACCGACTTCGAAAATGGAAGAGGTTCTCAATTTAACAGTATTTGTCTCTCTGTGTGTGTATGTTATGCGATATCTTCACGAATTCTGAACCAATTTTGACAATACTTTATTTACCTAGTACTGTTTGTAAAGACTTAAAGTTGTCATCGACTCGCAATCTGATGATAGAATCGTAAAGAAATCGAGAGATGCTCTAAAATATCACAGGTGCACGTACAGTAATTTGGATATTTTCGTTGTTCGAATTTCTATACCCGTAAATAGAACTGAAGGTGTATACCACTGATACTCACTGAAACTTTTCAAATCATAAATAATTTCACGAATTCCTCTAGACTTCTACACTATATAAAAATCGGTGTGGTATTTTTTTTTTAAATACCGCCGCTTACGTTCTTTCATTTTCCGATGATTTGGGGAAAAACCTAAATTCATAAATGTTTTGGAAATAAACCGACTTAATTGACGTCCCGACCAAAGCGTGAGTCCGAAGGAGATTGTACTCAGCGAAAATGTAAAGACTCTGGAGTGATTAACCAGGCTACCAGAAAAATCGCGATCGGGACTGATTTTCCATTGTTTCCACGTAATGGCGAAGCTGACGGTCTCATCAAACGTGTATGTGTTTATGTGTGTATGTGCATGCATATGCGTGTGTGTATGTGAAAGCCAAATGAATTACGAAATTTATATTGCCTAACGACAAAAAAAATATTAAATGAAATAAACCTTTGACAAATAAAAAACATACCAAACGCTTTCAAAAACGTATTAAAATAATAAGCTTTTTTTTTTTGGTGTCGGTACAGGCTAGAGAGAGGCAAATAAAAAAAATTATTACACGCTCGTACAATAACGAATTGCCTTTCGCGGTACTTCCCCGCGCAATGAATACGCACGACCTAAACGGGAAGCATTATTCTGTGTCGGTTCGTGGCGCAGGCGTTGTGTATGGGCTAGTAAATATTCACAGGCATGTTCATAAATAATATAGACACATCGTCGACGAACCGACATGATTTAGTAATGTGCAATGATCTATGTCATTAAAATAGTTCGAGTCTTAATTATATAATGATTTTTTTTTTGGTTTAATATAAAACACTGATCAAAAAATTTATAGTCGTTTAGATATCTGTGTTTATGATCCTGCATATAGTCACGATAACGGCCGATAAACTTTAAGCATTGTAATATTTTTTTTATTTGCTTTAGGATAATCACAAATAGTTTCGTATTGAATACTATTAGCCTAATCCGTGTGGTTTGCTTTCAACAAATATATTTATGAGCAAGTCATTACGATACTCATATATTTCTTCTGATAATTTATGGCATTATAATAAAGCTCAGTGCTTGCAGATGTTACTATAAGTAGTTTACTCGTTTGTTGTGGTTTCTTCTTTTTTATCAGTTCTAGAAGATAATAAATTTTATTTCGGTCTCCGTTTTACTTTATGAGTCAATAGTAAGATTGTTTTCAATAAACATTGAACATGCTTTATGGGGCGTGTACTTTTGGATTTAATTCTTAATTCGTGATCACGAACGGAACTCGTCGGCCAAATATTATTCTGAGATCCACTATGGAATTTTGTTAGGTTAATCACTTTATGTGCGCGCGTTCGCTACTTATTAGACTTTTCACTTAGAAGTCGGCTAGTTTGTCTAGTACGTTGAAGTTCATCAATTTCGCCCCAATTTAATAAAAATCCAAGTTTTTTTTCCCATGACACGGAAAAACAGCAATAACTCAGCGGCGCGGCGGCGCGCGTTAAAAACGGGAAACGGAATTTTCGCCTAAAATCGCCAACACGACAAACATTTTTTTTTTTCAAGTTGATTTATTTGATTTTAACAATCGAAAAAAAAAGCGCAAAAAAAATCAAAATTGTTATATTTATATTGACACGGAAGGATGAACATGTAGTACTTGGACTTTAAGATGCATAAACGTTGATGATGAATAAGAATGACACAAATATTCATGTTGGAGAACTTTAGTAAATCTAAAGATGCACACGATAATATTTATTCAGATGCATATTGCGCTCGAGCGGGCGCGTGTTTGTTAGTTTGTGACTGTCTTTCTGTATGTGTGTAGAATGTGTTTATAAATTGGCTTTCGTTTTAGGTTAAGCAAACGCACTGGTTTTAAATGCCTCTAATTGTCGGATGGCCGATCATAAATTACAAACTTGCGTGAGCACGCAGAGGACGTCTGTGGTCCCACGGGTGATGTGGCTCACCAGATTACATGCACTCGGCACGAGGCCGTTGACCATAATTTACGCTTTTATAAACTGTCATTTCTCCGCACTTCGTCACGCGAGTTGGCGTCCGGACGTCGCACTTTTTGCTATTGTAGAGACCCGTTCAATATAAAATCTACAGTTATTAGACGCTACACACGATAACCACTGGATCACGAAGTATTTTTTAGCCTAAATCCTATACGAATAGACAAATAGATTTTGACGTGACAACGTCTTATAAATTGGTTTGCCGGGTGACACTTCAAGATACTGCGTTACGCTCCGCTCACGTTATGCGCTCACAATGAGAGCGAGTGAGAGGCACGCGTCCCTTCCACTCGGGCATGGTTAGCCCGCCTAAGAGCGAGAGAGACAGACATAAAAAGTGAAAGGCACGCGTCCCTTCCACTCAGATAGGAACAAGTTAAGTTGTAGTAAACGCTGTTTCATTGTACGCAAATGTATTGCAAGTTATTGTATGTATATTTGTATATAAATACGTATGTATGTGTAAAGGTAAAAATAAAACTTTGTTAATATGCAATTCAGTGCGAGATTATTTGTATAAATTAATGTTTTAAATATAATTCTTTGTATAAATAAATGTTTTAAATTGTTACTATTATTTCATCCTTCTTCCTACTATACGAATGAATATTCACATTAAAATGATTTTACCACTCAAAGTCGTTGTCACGTAAAACTTTCGCCCGTATACCGACTTTACAGGCAACCAATTTTTTTTAATGAAATGATTTAAAGAAAAAATATCAAAACCGTACGACCACGTAAAATAAATCGTATTATATTGTTGAAAATGAGCTTCCTCCCGCGGCTACGTCCGCGTGGATATAGAATGAATTTCTTCATTTTGTGTATCGACTGATTACGCTCTCAGTTATGATCCGGAACCTGCTCTGGGTGCCGATTTGCCTCACTATCGACCTCGACCACGGTCCCGCTTTCGATTCCGAATCCGGCCTTGATTTAAGTAGATTCGGATTATGGTCCCACTTTCGATCCTGGTCCTCGCTCTCAAATCTGATTTCGGTACTGTTTCTTATTCGATTCCAGTCACGCTGTTGCTTTTAATTTTAGTCCCACACTCGATTTGGATCTTGGTCCCGTTCTCGTGGATGTCGAGCGCTCCCGGTCTCGAATCTCGATTCTGCTTTCCGTCTCGTTTTCGATTCAGTTTCCGCTACCGGTCACGATTTCGCTTTGGATGAAACCGGGACAAAGGAAAATATCAAAATAAAATTTAGGCTATACTATAGCTACCCATGTAAGTAAGAGTGAAATAAGTTATTTTAAACACAGGATTTTATTCAAACACAATAAAACAAACAAAAGTAAACATTAAGTCTTTTTTTTTGTATTTAATTGTGAAATCTATACCTATAATAATAATAATGTATTTACAAGTTTAAACATAAAAATAAAAACTCTTAACCAATTTAATAACACCCTACTCATTATAGCTACTCTTATATAAAAATTAAATAATTATGATAAATCCATGATTTTAGTCAAATACAATAAAACCAACGAAAGCTGTATGTAAAAATTTTTCTCTAACTACAAGTTTCTGTTTTCAAATAAGTATATTTGTAAATATATGTTCAGAATAGTTTTACAAATTTATTTTATTTAGTTATTTTCAATCAAGCTTCTAAATATCGTAAATAATTCAAAATCTTGATCTACAGATATATGTGTAGAATAACATAACTTCTTTGTTTATGAACCAATTGGAATGAAGTGAACGCTAAATGTAATGGCAAATTTGCCACAATTTATCTGTGAGAACCGTACTCGAATATTTCTGAACCGTTTCTGAGATTAGCATGCACGAACACACAGATAAACAGATATGAATTCTAAAAACATCTTTTGGCATCTGTAACACAAGTATAACGTGTATGTAAATTGTTTTTTTTAAAAAAATATGTAACGTACATACACGACTCGTTTACGATTTTATTATATAATTACTATACGTTCTTAAACCGATTCTCGGTTTGATAGATGCTCGGTCGGGAGAAGGTGGAAGCTGTGACGTACGCGAATACAGACAAAGCGACGGACAGACCCAATAAGGTGGCGACTCGTTTACGAACGGCAACTTCGACAATTAACCCGTGAACGACCGACCGGCCACAAGACCGTGGTTCCAGGAGCCCAAACATTTCGTGAAAGACCAGGATGATTAGATTAAACACAGACAGAATGTAATGACACCTTAATCCCAGTACTTTGTTCAGTAAATGAATAATCTTGTCAATTACGTAGTACTACAATAGCTTCTCGAACAAAAAATTTGTATGCGCTTTGTATAAGCATTATGGAACCCATATGGAATATTGTCAATGGTATGAGCCGTGTACTATCAATAAGGGACTTTAGTCACTGGGATACGACCCCGTACGTACGTTACGTTTTAAGTCAAACAACAGTTTCAGCGTTTCGTACACTTCGTTTCGACAATATCATTTTTTATACATTTTGGTTTCCATATACAAGAGATTTACGGATGCCCGAACGGCGCCAGAAGGTTCGGTTCGATTATAGTGACACAGCTATGTTGTTCACAAAAAATCCAGCTGTGGATTACATCCGAGAACATGGTAAATTAACCACAACGGAGCAACGTTCGCACTCGAATCGTAGATTGTAAGAATATGACTGTCAACGGAGTATGCGACCTATGAGTCCGTGACTGAGATGGGACTCGATCGTATAATGCATCGAACGAAACGCCTTTTCAGACAAAATTAAAAAATAAACTTTTTATATGCAATGATATTAGATAATGAGCTATTCGCGTTTTTTCACGACTCGTCTCCTTGACGTCACTCGCTTTAGGAGCGAAAGGATGTAGAGCGATTTTCGATCGAAGGTCACGTTTGCGCGTTCGCAAATGACCTTCACCTCGTCTCGGTCGTGAAGCTGGTTTTTGTGTTCGGGTGTCGAGCGGCTGTGACAGATTAAAATGTTAAGAAAACTCTATAGCCATAGGACCATTCTGTCCGTAAAGCCGAACTTGCCGAAAGTATACGATGACACCTTATTTAACAGATATACTTATTCAGAGATACTTATTGACTCGTCGGTATAATGTAACTTATTACAATATTTGAGGCGAAATACGCTCGCGCCGCTTTTCCCAAGGTCCGTTAGCACGAATAACGTTCCAATCGATCGAAAAAATAAACCAAACCTTTCTTTAACGTTTTGAGATTCAAAAATTGTTTTTAGTCTGTGTAACGAAAACGATACCAAAATAAATGGACGTTTGTTGAGCACTGAAATATTCACTACAAGGTAAAAGTTTTGGTTAAAGAGAAATTCAATTTTACAACTTTGAAACTTGCCAAGAAAGAATTTCACGTTCGGGCTTACGTCGCCCTGAGCAGATCTATCATAATATGTATATTTTGTGTTCAGTAATTCAAATCAAATATTTGATTAAGAATTTATATTAGTCTTAGAATTGTGCCTCGTGTTGTTGCAAAATAGTTGTCTTAAGGGCCCGCCATTCGTGTTACACGCCCGGGGCACCCCTTTCTCTTGAACCTGCTCTCAGTAGAAATATATTAATCTTCCAATCCCGCTTTTGACATTATCAAAACGATGCATCTTTGGAATGTGAATCAATGCAACAGTTGATCTTTTGCCAATCCGCTGATTGTGATAATCTCACATGGTATACAAAACTTGTTTTCTTAATATCGCACTCACACAGAATACAGGCATGAAGTAACAGTTTCCACTATTTCTTTCATCCGATGAGTGAGAGTTCCGGCGGTCCACTACCTCTATACTGGCTCACTCCTTCTATCATTAGATATCTTATTTCTACCCCAAAAGCCGGAAACGCACCGGTGTCTCCTCCAAAGTTGCGAGTGTCCGTGGGCGACGGTGACCACCAATGCCATGCGGGTGGCTCGCATGCTACAGTTAACCCCCAATAGTGCTATAAAATATGTATAATGTTAAAAAGATTATAAATACTTACGCCATTCATATTAACAAACATTTATCTATGTTTTTACACAAAAAACGAACACGGATGGTATTACAAGGACATCATGTTCATAAAAATATCGTGTATTTATCTCCTAAAGTTCAACACGGATGACGTCTGTCAACAGACACGTGCGTACGCGCATACGCGCCTCGAGCACAGTTCTCATACACACACATCTTAATACCCTTCGTAATATATATATTAGTCAAACTAACGTGTATGGTTGATATATACCACAACATTCCTATATTTCTAAAATTAAAGGAGAACTTATCACGTCTCGTTGGACTATTTGTGAAGCCTAATGTGTACCGGCATTCCCGTTGTGGTATAACATATGGATTTACATACGATTATTTTCATTTTATCTTATTAAGGAAATTAATGATTTTTCCAATGTAAACTTTATTTTTAAAGTAATATAATTAGTTCTCTGTAAAATGTAATCTTTCATTATTGTTTTATTTTTCGCGGCGGACAACGGGACTTGAGCGCAGATTAAATAATGATTATTACATCACTATTTAATTTAACGTCACTAACCAACTGTGTTGATGAAGAAAAATAAATGGAAAACCTATATCGTAAAATTTCTAAATCGCTGCCGAAATAAAATATTTTGTAGTTTTAAATATTTCGCTTTTATGTAAATATGTTGAGAATATTTTTTCATTAGTTTATTATTTTTGTTATAATATAATACGGAAATGGAATCTCTCGGTATCTCGGTAGTAATTATTGTAACGTTATTGACATAGGTGTTTTCGGCAATAACCCCTAACATCATTTATTGTTCCAGCGTTCATAACAAAAATTCACATCTTCCTTTATCAAAACACCATTATTAGCTTAAAAGATTTAGGCGTAACCGTCTAACCAAAAAAATGAGTGTCTGAACCTGAAAATTTTTAATTTTATGTATTATATAATAAATATTATTATGTATAGTCAAATGATGCAAACAATATAAATATAGTTTAAAAAAACTAAAAAACACGCTTTTATAGTGGAATAAACTAAAAAGTAGAAAATAATTTGAATATAGAAATCAATTAATGAACCAACAATAAATATTATTATTGTGAAAAAAGTGTGGGGCGCTTTACAAGAACGGACAAACATGTAGCACCCCACGCTTTTTAGTTTATTCCACTATAAAAGCGTGTTTTTTAGTTTTTTTAAACTATATTTATTTTCCACTTTTTAGCGTTCGATAATAAAATTTGAGGTGTCAAATTTCAAAATGAGACTGAAGCAGGTAGTATAGAGAATCTCCAACAGAGGGCGGACAGTAGTCAGATTTGTTTTGAACTAAAGAGAAAATTTGCAGTGATAAATTCTAAAAACAATTCAGACTTTAACGTTTTTATTTGAAATTGAATTTAATATTCATTCAAATTGAATATAATATTCATTCAAATTGAATTTAATATTAATTCAATTAGAATGTTTTTTTTTTGATTGAATGATTTTATTCTAAATTTATTTCTTAATTATCATGTATGTCCAGCATCTTATTTATTATAGCCTTTTGATTGTCGGAAATACTTAAGTAACTAAATACTTCGTCAGCACAAAATTACACTCTCGCTATAATTTTTAATTCTATTATTTAGATTCTCTTTCAAATAATCAATTTCGTTTTATTGCTTGTTGATACGGATATTTCAACAAATTACAATGTATATTTCTCTTTTCAAATTGGAAGATTTTATACCTTTTTCGAATTAATATTTTTTCAAACAAATTATGTAAGTTTTTGGCCAAAATATTTATCGCCGTCTTTTTTGCTGCACGTTGCAAAAGAGTAACGATTTCTCAAATGATTGTCGATTTCACAATTCTTATTAATTTGCATTTTCATTTATTTCAATCAATAATTAGTCGTTGTTCTCTTGAAACCGCTCGATCGAAACCAATTCATATCCGAATGAATACATTTTACCACATTTAGGGAGGATTTATAGAAGGACAAGTTTGGAGTCAGCAGCCGCCGCCAAAGGAGAGTTACAAACATACATACATACATACAAACATACAGGTGAAGTTAATAAAAGCGTGTTAATAAAGCGGCCACATATTGTTGAAATTTCGCTTCGGAATATCGATTCCAAATATCGATTCGAGATTTCTAATGCAGTAAATCCGTGGAGATCTATGAACCTACCACATACATGCAGTAGTCTTCCGATCGAAGTCTTCTCTGATTCTAAATTCCGCCTGTGCTTTTGGAATTGAAATAAGCGTATGTGTATGATGTATTTTCGAAATCCCGAATCGATACTTCGAGTCAAAATTCCGAAACAGATTCCAACTGTATGTGGTCGCCCTTAAACATGCATGTAAATTTAAACAGATTTGCGTCGCTGACGCGTCCCCGCGCCGGCAACTGGTTTTCGATATAAATAAAATATTACACAATTACCAACATGCAAATGTTCGTGTAGGAATCGATCGAATCGTTAGTTCAGGTAATAAACTCCGATACAGGAACAGCGCTAATCATATTGATCTCCCAGTCGTAAATTGCGGGGGACTCGACTAATGGGCGTGAATGAATGAAAGGAGCCGCTCACGGCGCGCTAACAGCTCCCCGAACGATACCGGCTCGTGCGTTTGCTCGAGCAGGAATTAAATATCGCTCGAACGATCAAGGAAGTCTTAATAAGGACACATATCGGGCACCTCACCCGTGACGGATGCGTGTGCACGACACGGGAATAACGCTTTACGACGTTCAATTACATGTCGTAATTTGAATTGTGTCGTAACCCCGTCAACTTTGTCAGAAGGAATCCTTCGAAGGAGTGCTTGTGCGTTTTGTGATCATTGACGTGACGGACTAACCGTCCACTGAAAAATATTATAAAGAGAGATGGTCTGAGTGTGCGGGTACACACGATAGGCGGCTCGACCGCCTGACCTCAGACGTGCGCGGCTTGTGACGCACCAGCGTTTTACTAATTCATTGCGTGCCATCTCGACGGCTGCTAATGAACCTAAACTGATCGGCGAGCGATGAACGGACAATTGCTTGTCGCGCCGCTGGCCGCTCGTGTTCGTGGCCGCCTTTCGTATATACACTACTGCATACAAAAGATCTCGCTACTTATAAAAAAATTAGTGCACTAAAGTTGTTGTGTCAGTTCTTTGAATCGCTCCAGTTTTGAAACACCACCTCCCATATCGTTTTTATTTTAAATCGAAGAGTTTGGAACGCAAACCCACCACGCTGATTCTGCTTAGGCCGGGGGCTGCTACTTACCGCCGTGTGGATAATGTCCGGGACCCAGGTACGGAGCGAGTGCTTCAATTTAACTTACCACAAAAGCTCACTGGGGAAAGTTGCCTGCAGTGAAAATCGAATCCAGTACCGTTGTAAGGTGACGCGCTTAACCACTTAGTCAACAACAGCTCGACGTACGAAAAGTATACAACTTAAAAATGTATACGAAAAATGATGGCGTCCCATTACAGATATTAAAAGGAATCTTAATGTTGGATATTCTTTCCAAGTTTTGCAGTAGTTCAGGTAGGTCGAAATTTTAGGTCTACTTGAATTTAATATTATTAAATTCAAGTAGTATTAAATTCAATATATTACTTAAATTTTAGATCTACTACTGAACGGCATCTCACAATAACTATTTCTTCCTCAAAGGGCGAATATCTACCTATCTTACATCAACATGTAAAAAAAAACATTAACATCTCAGTGGTATAATGCTACACTCCCAATGCAATGGTTGTGGGTTCAATCCCATTTATGAGTTTTTCTAACTGAAGTACATTTACTTGTTAAGCAAGACCAATAATATTGAAAGAAAATATAATGAGGAACCCCACTATTTAGGAGTAGATAAAAACGACTATAATCGCATGTGAAACCTGTAAACAACCACGAAATAGTGTATTTATTTTGTGATATTTCTCACTAAGTGAACCATTACTGGCAAGTCTATTTTGAAAATAATGTCATAAAATTATATTCGATTTGGTATCATATATTCGAAAACTCACAGCTAAATCAAATTGAATACGATTACAAAAAAGAAATAAGTGTATTAGATAAAAGAATAATTTTAAATAATAATGATAATAAGTTTTACATGACTTTATGAGTTAAAATGACATTTGTATCAATAAACAAAGAATGTATATTTTTATTCGTTCACAACTTTACTATCTATATATTTTATAGATTGCTTAAAGACCCTGAACCCAGCAGATGCACGCACGCACGCACACACGCACACACACATAAATCAACCCGTGTGCTAACACAAGATCCGCACGTGGCCGCCGCATCACCTATTCATCACAATAGGCGGCCACCACCAGTTGCCGGCGGCGCCCTATCCGACACACGAAGGGCATTAATATAACTGCGGAACGATAACGCCACCGCTACCTGCGCGCTAGGGTTGATGGCTCCCGGTTAATTGTACTCACCGAAAATGTGAGTGATGTCTTATATAACACGCGCGATTAATAACCCTGCTGATATTATAATGCGAAACTGTCTGTCTGCCTGTTTGTCTTTTGCTCTTTCACGCCTTAACTGTTTTACCGATTTTGATGAAATTTGGTATGAATATAATTGGACACTAGAGTACGGACATAAGCTACTTTTCCTTTGTTTGTTTGTATGTGCGTTGTATGTTTTTTCATATCACAACTATAGTGAAACTGATTTTAATGAACTTTAGTGTGCTAACGGAGCATACCATTTTATGGTACATAAACTACTGTATTTTTAATTTTTCGTTTGTCTGTATGTCTACTTATAACTCGACAATGACTTAACCTATCTTACTGAAACCTAAAAAATAGATGGAACTCATTGTCACATAAAATACAGGTTACTGCTTATTTATTTTTATGTTTATTTGAATGACTCCGTATAGTACACCTTTAAAAGTAAATAATTTTATATTATTTTGTCATCCATTCTTAATCACTTTATTTATAGAAAGAAAGGTGTTAGCTTGACGATAAGAATTGAGAGGAAGAGAGGAGCAACAGATATGGTGTGGGATGATGCGCTTGAGTTAAAGCGAAAGTAAGAGACAGTGTCAACGATCCGATTGTAACTATACGATTAATAATAATGGTTTTCATAATGAGAAAGTCATAGTAAATTCAAATGTACGATAAAGTTTTTACACTGCGTTTATCGTCAGTATTATATCATATTACTATAATATCGATCCCAGACACGATCCGACTTTTGTGGCAATGTTTAATTGCTTGTAACCTTAATTACGTATAGATGGTTAGAATATTTTCTGGATTATACGCAAGATGTTTCATACCTCCCACTAATGCGTTCCTCCACAATGATTTACAATAAACCGAAATCGATATCGTAAGCGAAATCGATATGGGAATCGAAAGCGATTGTAAAACAAACGAACGCAGGATTGGAATAGGGAATGAGACCGAATCTAAACTAACTGTAAAGCAGAACTAAAATCGAAAATAGGATCGATTTGTTATCAATGATAGCAAGATTACGCGATACATAAAATGAAGAGTTAATTATATGTCCTCGCGAGCGGAACCATGGGCAAACGCTAGTGGCCAATGAAGTGCATACAACTACACACAGAGGGCGCTACGAGACTCACCTGCGCTTGTACGATTTAGTTAATACTCGCTCCAGCTGGGCGCAGATCGCCCATAAAATGACTGGGAGAATTTCACGTGAGTCATCCCAGTTTTTTTACGCCGTTCAAGTACATAGTAATATTGTTATTTCTACCTGTGTATAAAGTCGAACCCTAACACCTATAACATAGAACTCAAACCCAATTCTCAACTTGGCAGATGCCGCCGAGATGTCGGTCCTAACCATTAAACTCGATTATTAAAATCGATGAAATTGACAACCTAACAGCGGCGATTCATCAGAATTGATGATGCTTAATAATGATACGTAGGTCATATTGAAAATTTCTAGAACTGCCCTTTTGTAATAGTAACATTAAAAAACAATTACGATTTTTGAAATTGAAAATCTTTAGGAATACCATACGTTTCACTTGAGTAATTTGTTTTTTTTTATTGTGACATCCTTTTGAAAATTGCGTGTCCGCATTACAATGAATTTAGGTATAGATTATTCGCTCCATGATTTTTTACGATTTTCAGTGTAATCTAAAGTCATCAATAAAGTAGCCAGAGACTTCAATTGCCATTTGGTGATGAAGCTCCATCTCGTAGCTCTGTGTATTCTTGGTTCAATTAATTCAGTCACAGACTTGGTCACCTTCTCACGGGTTCGTTTCGGGTTGAGCGCGTGAGATGAGCACTCTTTTCAGGGTACCGGACGTGCAGTCCGTATCTATAAGAAACAAATTCATAATCTTAACAATATTTTATTCGCGATGCTTATACACTTGTACATGTACATTAGTTCAAGGAGTGAAACGGTACATAACTCACGGCTACAGTGGCGCAGGCCGCAGGTGCGTGGGTCGTAAGGGCGCCCGGAGATACAGGCGAAGCGGTAGGAAACAAGCAGAGGCGCACGCGCCGGGCGGACATCCAAACCGCCACGGATATCTGGTTCGCAGCAATGGTCGACCGCAACAGGCGCGCTGAGGGCACGCGGCGCCACGGACTACGGGATCTACAACAGCTGACAGCAGGTACTTGCGCGCCTACGGAAGGTGCCACGGACTACGGGTTCTACAGCAATGGAGAGCAGCAACATGTACGCCTTGACCAGGCGGCGCAGCCGGGGAGGCTTGGCAGCAACGACAGGTAGAGTGGAGGCCTATGGAGGCGCCACAACATCTGATTCAGCGGCGCCGGACAGCAGCAACGAGTCGCTCAGCAAAGACAGGCGGCAACAGTGGGCAAGCCACCCCATAAGCCTCAGCCCCACGGAGGGGCCTGATAACGACCTCCTCCGCTAGAGTCTGCTAGGCAAGAAAGAAGGTGACAGCCTGCGAGCGGCGACATCTCGGCCGAAAAATACGTATACCCCCGATAGCATTTGAACTAAAAAAAAAAAATCTAATTATTTCTCAAATTTATACGAATCGAAATGCAGACAGGAGGGTGTCGGAATGCCATCGAGGTTGATTTGAGGTAAAATTAAAGAAAAATAAAAATCGTTACGACCTCTTTGACGATTTACGTGAAGGTCGGACGGCGACTGCAGTTACCGAAACTGATATTGATACTGTACGTATTTTTTACGTATTGATACTGTATATATTAGAACTAGTTGAAATTGCCGAAAAAGTTACTAGTAAGGAAATTCATACTATATTAGGCATTGGTATCAGCCAAGTTTCCATGCAAAACTTCCAAACCCTCAAGTCCTGAAGGTTCAGAAGCTGTGCATTCGATGGATAATGCATAATTTAACGGATGACCAGCAACGACTGCGTATAGAGTGGTATCGTAACATAATAAAAATGTAACGGAGGATAATCATTGGCTGCATATAACATGAACACAAGCGACGAGAGCTAGGTGCTTTGAACTTGAAAGAAAGAATCAATCTACAGAATGTGATTCTTCCATTTGAAGACTTGCCGACAAAATTTAAAAAATTCCAAGCATTGGTAATAAAATGGTTGCTTCTTGTTTAGGAAAATTGGTACATGATAGTACAACCTCTCTTGACAACCATAAGACAAACTGCTAAAGTGGCATATTCTTGCCCAGAGTGCTTCGCGATAAGCGTCCTCGCAGCTAAGTCGTCCTTCAGCACAACCACACGTCCGCACATTCCGCTGAGCGAATAAATAATTTTTGAAGGCTTCGAATGTAAAACTAATGCGGAATCGACCATGCAGTCCGGACTTTTCACCTAATGATCTTTTTCTTATTTCCTTAAATTAAAGATAAGTTGAGGAGTACGATGTGTAAGCCCTAAAACGGCGATGGAGGCGTTCCCAAGTAAGACTGGGACTATTGCTTTTTACAATGTTCTCAAAGAATGCAAAAGTGTGAAAACACTAAGTACTTCGGGTAACAATAAATATGTAGTAGACATAATATATGGTCTTGTTAATCAGAATCCAGAAAATTTCTATATTACCCACGCCTGTATATAGTACACGCAAAAATCGAAGAGCACTATAAACACCGTATATTTGCATGCTCAGTATAACGCAAGAAACTTTACCGCTGCGAAGTAAGTCACAAAAGCGTCGCAATGGCGTCAAATTGGAACCCGCGGAAGAAGTTACGGCCGGAGAGCGTTGAATGCATCATTCGCAGGCAATTCAGAGCGACAGAGTTTAATGCGTTGTACTGTAATTGTATTCCTGTGTCCGCGCTCTAAACCAGTTGCCACGGCGGTCGACGGCCTTGGAGTCGGCGCCCACTTTACCTAATGTATTGCCACATGACCATCCGAGTGATATCTCGCACAAAAATCAAGCTCACTCGAGTTCAGGTAAATCGTACTAACCGAAAACATTTACGGTATGTTAACATTTTACCCGATGTAGACCGCTATCGATCAGTTTACAATCAATCAAAATATTATGATTGCCGAAGTTGACGCATTACCCTGATATTTAATAACTGTCAACTGTCAAAAATATTGTTATTGATGACATTCCAATAATTATTATTGAATACTTGTGGAATATAATTCGAAAACCGTTAATCACAATATCCAAATACCACAATTTAGGTAGAGGACATACCTCAAGAATCATCTTCCTATGTTATTATCGAGTCACGTTATATATAGAGCTGCGCTCAAATTGAAATAAAATATCTGTAATTTATTTTATATCGTTTTTGAAGGGCAAACAAGTATGCGAGCCACGAGAGAATAGGCGGTCATCGCCGCCCATGGACACTCGCAACCTCAGAGGAGTCACCGGTGCGTTGCCGGCCTCTTGCGTAGAAATAGCATATCTGATAGAGAGATAGTGGCATGACAGAGGTGAAAATGGGCTGATTGAGGGGGAAGCGGGTCGCCGGAACTCCAGGCGAACAGCAACGGCGGAAGACATTACCACACGTCTGTATGCTGCGAGTGTTTTACGATTATGATCGTTAAAATTTGCACATTCAAACCTGTAGGGCGCGACAGCGCTGTATGATGTGAGCACGTGTCTTAAATGTAGTTAGTACATTCTATAAAATAGATAACTATTGCGAACTGCCGTGATTAAATGTACAGGCATTAAGCATCGATGTTTGAGTGGTACGTTTCTTGTTTAAAATCTTTATTTTAATATGTATTTTGTAAAAGTTATTAAGTATAGTGTGTGGGTTCTCGTTAAAACTTTTTGCTTGGAATCTTTAAGGCTTATAAATTACTATGCGAAACTTCCGAATAATAAATCAAAATCACTACAAGTTACCAGAGAACTTAGCAAGTAGATCCGTATGAAAAAAAATATAATTTATGTGACAATACTTGCCAACCGCGTTAGGTTTTTGCTTCAAATAAATATTAGTGTAATTTCACTTTTATAAAGTTCTTCACTTAATTATGATTTATTTTAAATAATGTATTAATGGAAGCGAACAAACTTAAATACATTGGATGCGATGTAGTCGTGTATAAGTCAGGATAATATTTATGATATACGTGCCAGTGTACATTCAATATCGAGATATTCTTGTAATATACTTTACTTTTTGTATTGAAGAAAAAAGTGATTTTGATCGGTTTAAGCTACTTATTATTGGCATCCGATGAAATTATACAATATTTCTCCTTGTTACTAACAATATACAGAATCTTATTAATGAATGCGAAAACTTTCTAAAAGTAAGTTAAATCTTGTTATTTACAAGTTATTCGATGAAGAAGTCACTGAAGTAACATTTTTTGGTATTTAAAAACTTGAATGGCCATCTAACCAGCTTTGTTCATTTTTTAACGAGTCCAAGCGATTGCTTGGAGAATAAGTGCGCCGACTTTCATTATAGTCCTTTGAGAATAACAGCTATCGTGATGATAAACTGCGATATATGCCATACAGTATACATACATACAAACTTTTGAACGAATATTATTTTCTGAACATATTCGAATACTGGGAACACAATATAGCAGGATTTTTGAAAAGTTCTGCCATGAGACCAAATACAATACTTAGATTTCTATAGAAATGTACCAAAAATCCGATCCCAAAGCAAGTCGTACTCGCATGGAGAGGGTTCCATATTCTAGATCATCGCATCAGTGCTCGGCCAAATTATATCGTACATATTAAGGGCACAGCCCTACATTCCATATTTTTTTCAAAATTTTAGACTAAGGAGTATTGGAGACAAGAGCTACGATCAATTTCGTAAATTTTTTTAGAATAATTTAAAACTATGAATTTTAAAATAATACAATACAAATAATATATCAGCGTTTCTCATAATATACCCGTTTTGATACTTTCCACAATTCAATTGAAAAAAATTGGTTGCCTGTAAAGTCGGTATACGGGCGAAAGTTTTACGTGACAACGACTTTGAGTGGTAAAATCATTTTAATGTGAATATTCATTCGTATAGTAGGAAGAAGGATGAAATAATAGTAACAATTTAAAACATTTATTTATACAAAGAATTATATTTAAAACATTAATTTATACAAAGAATCTCGCACTGAATTTCATATTAACAAAATTTTATTTTTACCTTTACACATACATACGTATTTATATACAAATATACATACAATAACTTGCAATACATTTGCGTACAATGAAACAGCGTTTACTACAACTTAACTTGTTCCTATCTGAGTGGAAGGGACGCGTGCCTTTCACTTTTTATGTCTGTCTCTCTCGCTCTTAGGCGGGCTAACCATGCCCGAGTGGAAGGGACGCGTGCCTCTCACTCGCTCTCATTGTGAGCGCATAACGTGAGCGGAGCGTAACGCAGTTTCTTGAAGTGTCACCCGGCAAACCAATTTATAAGACGTTGTCACGTCAAAAGTTAGTTTTTTTTTTAATTCTTCTATTTACATTTTTTTTTGCGTCTTCATGGTCGTGAGTGGGTCATCTACCCCCGTAAATTTACAAAACCATAAGTTTCAATCTTAAAACTTATCGTTTCTCTGATATTTTCAATGCATTTATCAATCAAAACTCATCGACTCGACTATAAATAAATTAATTGTGTTGTACATTAAAGTATAATGAAAGTAATAAATACTTAATCCAAATTTACAAAACCCGTTAACGATTTTTTAATTTTTAAATATTAATAAATATTTATGATTTTCACATAATCAAAAGGCACAACGCAATTAATTCGTATGAAATCGGATTGCCCGTCGAGCTAAACGCATTTTTAAAGTTCTCGCTAAGAAAATTGAAAATTATCGTAAAATTAGACAAGCTACAGTTTTCAGTACGATTAGCGAAAATCGAGATTTTTATCAGATTTCAATAATTTGAGACCCAAGAAAGCGTTTCTGAGAAGATTTCGTGAAAATTTCACATCAATTCGTTGTGCAGATTTTGAGAAGCCTCGGGAAAGATTGAAATAATAACTAAGTCAAGTACTTTCTAAACTATGTAACCGATCGATTTCGAAATCTTATCAACTGAACTAATAAAACTACATTAAATGTTGTATACTTCATCGAAATCTGTTCATTTGCTTCGAGAAACATCGTGAACTAGAAGAATTAAAAAAAGAGGTCTTAGTTTTTTGGATGTTTGAATCTTTGGTAAGACTAATTTTTCAAATGAAACCTAGTTTTGCGCATAAAAATTGGGACCTAACGTTGCAAATAAAGTCGAAATCTAATAAATGTGTTAAAAGATATAATTGCCGGCAGACACAAAAGGAAAAATCTTTTTTCTTTCAAAATATGTATACATACGGGCCGATCGATTTTTAGAAGAAAAAAAATTTTTTTTATTCAAAAAAACCGTATTGAATACCGCAAATCCCGTTTGAGTCAATTGGTTTTTGTTAAGGGTTTACAATTTTTTTCATAGCAAAACAGTATTATTTTATCGCCGAAATGATTATTAAGCATCTCTAGTTCTCCCGAAATTTCCTCTAACGAATAAAAATTTGATCTCCAGCTTCAACTCCCGCTCGGCGCCGACGCGTGGGCAGAACGACGCACCTTCAAAAAGGCGTATCGTGGGAGTAATATATTTTGACGTTTCCATTAGCAGCCATTCCCTCTAAAAATAAGCGAATTAATTTCGTATAAATTCCTCTACTCTTAGATGTGCCTACTCAACGGTATTACGTCTAATGCTTTCTAACTTAAGCTTAATTGGTCGACCATAGACAAAACACGGCGCTCATTTGTCGTCGAGGTCGCCTTTCCGTGGAAATCGGTAGAATTGCCGACAGCCGCGACCGACACACCATCTCGTTGGTTTGCTTCAAACGCGAACAAAAAGAAATCAAACTTTGAATGCAGGTTTTATCAAACATTACCAACTTCGATATACAGTACAACGCACGAAATTTTGCCGCTGTGAAGATTGCCAGGAACACGTCGCAATGGCGTAAAATAGGAACGCGGCGAAGAAGAAGGAAGGATCGGTGAGCGCAATATCTGCGCAGTATATAATTCGCAGCCAATTCAAAGCGACAAAGTTCAGTGCGTTATACTGAATATGTAATACTGATTTGGATAAGTAATACATCTCTAATTTTTACTACTACGACTAGTAAGAGTTGTCCATTAATTATATGAGAAATTCCAAAAAAAATTGCCCGCCTCTTGGTGAGATGTGTTGAATACAAATCCCCCTCCTTACATGAGACTTCCTCCATAATTTGTAACTCCGTCCATCATTTTTAAGTACAATATGTTACGATAATCTATTTCCTGAATATAAAAATTGACGTGAGTTTTGCCATTGATCCTTCTCCCCCTGATTGAGATTCGATGAGATTTGTCCGAACCTCTCCCTCCCGTCACTTCGAGTTCGATCAATTAATGCACGTCTCCTAACGAGGCCTACAAAAACAAAACAAGAGCATTATGACGGGAAACGTATCGGTGACAGAATGCCGCGTTAATTATCTATACACAAAGTTTTAAAATCGAAAATAATTGTGGTAATTACAGTCGAACAAGTAAGACAGCTGGCAACCCTGGCGCCGCGCCGCGCTCCGGTTTTGGCGCGCACGCGTTGGATCACAGCGCTAATCATACAAACAACTTCATTAATTTATGTTGCCCCGTTAACGATCTGCCCGGTCTTCGTTGTGAGCGATCTATTTATCTATCGGTGCGTTAAAAAATATCCGCGCTGACCTGTTAAACGGTTCAACGAGACACAATTGCTCACATATTAATTAATAATATGGAAATACTTTTAGAAACTGTTTTGATTTCTTTTCTGATCTTACTTTTGTGGCTCTTTGCATTTCTTTGTTGATAATGAAACACAATTTCTTACATTTTTTTTTTTATCTAATCGAGAGTACAAAGTCTAGTAAGCAATTAGTTGAATTTATTAAACCTAAGCATGAGTTCGCCCGTATATATATTTCCTCTGACAGGTACCTAATATAGTTCAACTTTTGGCATGTATAACAATAATATTCCTTTAAATAAAGCCGGTGACTGGGTAGCTAACAGATTAAATATGTTAACATACAAGTCGTCGTAATGCAAAGAAAAAAATATTTAACTTTATTAACTATATTAAATTGACTGATGGCAATTTATATAGATATCTGCGTAGTTTCTATTAATATAGAGTTCAAATATCAAGCAAATTAAGACTTTTTTAAAATGTAAATATATGTGTATTACACAAAATACTCTAACTAATAAGAATTTATCAAACAGTAGTCACACAAATAAACAATACAAATTTGTTTTAAAATATCAATACTATTGAATAGTTATTAGTATCGATGCGCTAGCGCAGCCGTGGTAACACTGGTAACTGTTGTACTGTAATCGATGCTAATCATATAAATCTAGTACGATGTGATTGAACTGTAAAAGTCACTGACCAGGTGACGCGGGCGGCGGCGTCTCCTCGTCGCGGTCGTAGAAATGTCAGTTTTACACGAACGGTCTACTCAGTTATTCCTTTTATTTAACTTCACGCTATGCCCCGAATGACGTGAACAGATATGGTACCTCACAGCTACGTGGAGGTTAGATTGTTGTGTTAGAGATGGTCCTCGCTTTGTTACAAGATAGTATTTTTATGGTATGTTACCGTTTCACAAATTATTTAAACCGAAAGGGTTTTTTTTCCTTTTATGAATAAACAAATAATTTTTTCTTCACAACTTTTATAAATCATATAAAAACTTCGATAGTAACGATGTAACCGATTTTCAGTGAAGCGGTCGAAGCAAAAATGCATTTAACTCGAAACGCAACCGAGATAGGTTTTCATAATGATAAAAGTCAGTATTAGAGTTATGGTCCTGCTAAAGAGCTTTTCTCGCTGAATATTTTTCATTTTCTAGAAATAAGAGCGCGTTGCGTCTCAATTACGTCGCGGTCCCCGAGGGCGGGCGGCCGCGCGACCCGAGCCGCCCGCCCGACTCGAAGCTGACAGGAATCTCTGAAAGCGCTGGAAGCTTTCATGACGCACTGAAAAAAGGTTTAACTCCGACGCAGCCGCCGCTCAGCGCTATAAGTGTAGCTTTTGTATGTGTCCTTCCGAGACCGCACTCCGTGCCCGGTTTCGTATGTAGTCCGATAAGAATGTTAATTTTCTTTATAGAATGCTTAAAAAGAAAGATATTTTTGTATGTTTTATATATTATAATATATTAATTTGTAAATAGAATTAAAAAAAAAACAAAGATTAATCCCTGAACTTACATATTATATAATACTTTGTTAAAGAACTGATGCTACGTATTGGAAAAATGCGCTGGTCAATTATGTCGTATTATCATTATGTTTAAATTTTATTGTCAATATAATTTCAAAACATGGTTTTTAAAAAAATGCTGAAAATGTTTTGTGTACAGGTTTAGCTTATTCTTAGAATGTTAGAAATACAATAGTTGTGAAAATATATTTTTCTTACAAATTCATGAAAACTCTTAAAAAGCTTTATACAATACGGGAATTTGTTTCCTTTTTCATTACATTCAGTTTTCAAAATGATTGGGATACTCAACAACTATATTCCTATAAAATAATATCTTCAATATTTAATCCTTTAAATAAAAAGATCAAAAAATGTATGATTCGTTTCTGAAACCTTCACCTAAAATTTAAACAGTAATTCTGCTAATTAATGCTGGATCATCGAAATTAATTAATTAAACTCCTAATTAATTTGTTCAATTAAATAACGCCCGTTAGTCCAACAAAGTTTTCCTAAAGCGGCCTAAACAATTCGCACAACTCATATGTACATGATAATATACAAACGACGTCCCGAAGTCGCGAACGAGTCCATCCCGTGAACGAGGTCAGTGACCTCTCTCGCCCGGTGCGCTTCAGGGGACTCCCCATAACTTTGTACGCTTTGTTAATCTTCTGAAACATGCAGGTTTCCCGTTTCGTGTTTTTTCTACCGTTCTGATGACAGTCGTCGATATATCGCTGTTGTACACGACACAGAATAACAATCATACCCTTATAAAGTCATAGAACGTAAAAACAAGATCAAGTAAATGCATCGCTGATTGCGTGTTCCAAGACTGAGCAGATGCCTCAAAAATGGGTAGTGCCAAATGCTTCGTGATAGTTAAACACAAATAACACGAAATCACCTGCTGTACACAGTTATTTTGCTGTTATAGATGGTGCAACACTAGTTGTCGATCTTATATGTTATATACTGTCTTGTTTACGTTTATACGTTTCAGGAATTCTAAAAAGTTTTCAATGGAATCCTCGCTAACTGTGTAGTTTTTGAAGTAGACCTGAGTGTCGCCGGTGAGTTCTCGATGTGAGTGCCGGAGTGTCGTTTTTTCTAAATATACTAGCCAATTATATCACCCTGAATCTTCGCTTATAATTCCCACCAATCTCTCAGCCGTTCTTCACTACGTCCATAGAGTTACACTTTTTTTGTTTATTGAATATCCCATAAAAAATAAGCTAATGGATTATAGGGCAAAGCACCAACTTAAGCAATAGATGTTTAATAACATTGTACTATCCAAGAGGTCAATAAAATTTGATCAATTACGCGCCTACGATAATCGGCGCGCGGTTCACTGACGACTACCGCCTATATTTAGAAATCTCGGCGCTGGTTAGGCCAGAAATAGACCGTGTACCCGTCGAGGGAATAATTCGGGAGCACGTTAACGGTGCTCGCTTCAAAAGAACGCCTTCGTCGAACCACCCTGAACGGCTCAAATACCGAATCAATTATTCCGAGCGAAGAGTCTCGGAGTGGCTAGTGAGAAGCTTAAAGCAATTTGTTATTTTATTTCTTGTTAAATTTTTCACATTTATCCTTCATCCTTCGTGTTGGATTATTTTCTAACTTGAATTTCACTGATCGGATACAGAATTTTGTTATGGAAATGAAATTGATGCAACGTCAAACCAACGCCACATAGATTAGCCATCGACAAGTTATAAGTTATCGGTTGAAATCGGTTATGTGTTGACTTCGATATTTTTTATTTGAGGTTTTATTGAAGGCTTTCGATTCTAAACTGTGCACGCTGTCCATGTCGCTCGGAGGGCCCTTGCCGGCGTCGTCACCGATGCGCCTGCGACCCAACGCCCAAAACGTGTCTTCTTACTTTAACATAACCCGAGATAAAAGATTCGGTGATCGGTTTGATTCTTACCAATACCGAACATATAAACGCAAGACTTAAATAAATCAAGTATATATATGTTTTATAAATATTTATTTGAAATCAATTACGCTCTATTTTCAACCAAAATTTAATAACAATATAGTTTCATCTGTATATTTTGTACAAAACTTATTTAGAAACACTTTTGGCATCGTATGCCAGTCGATAAGTAATCGCCCGTCGCAAACATGTACCATTTCAAGAAAGAAAAACTGGGAGTTTATCAATTCTCACCTCGAAAACCATGGAGCCGTCACCGTACTCTAATGTTTTTAAAAAGAAGCACCGAAATTTAAAAACTTCCATAAAATTCAGCCAGCGCTCTCCAGCTGGAGGACCTTCAGCTCCCAAATTTAATTTCCTCCGACGAGACGGCACTTTGTTCTTTTACTTTAACATAGTTATGAATACGTGATGTGTCACATCTTGTAAATTGTGTTTTTCTACACACTACTCGACTGATACATAATTGAGGATTCGAGAAAAATATCTTAAACTCATGTAAAAAAAAATATTTAAATAAACAATAATAATAAATAAATAATAATCAAATTATATGATAGAACAATTTTTAAATAATATACATGGTATCAAATTGGGATTACAAACCAGAAATCGTTTATCTCTGTTTTCACTTGTGGCAATGACACTACTCAAAATTCATGTCATTTATGTAAAACATAGATCGCCTACAATATAGCAACACTAAAATCATTTTTTAAACCGACGTAATATTTCTCTAAAGTCAATGGGTATATATTTGTGACGTCTTGATAAGTACTTTGCATTGTCTTGAATTCGTAATATCTTTTGAAACAGCTGATCGATATTCAACAATCGGAACACGCAATGACCCTCGACACTATTTAAAAGTGACCTCTCCATCTTAAGTAATAGACCTTTCGTACACTCATTCGACCTAGTTTGTCTTACGATAATGAAATATTTGTCTTATGACGATAGAAGTCATACTCGATCAGGAGCCAAAAGTATGATCCCTGCGTTCAAACACAACATAATAACACCATACGATTTCAGCCTTTTTCCAGATTTCTCTGAACGCAACACTATTACGCGATACGTCTGGGTGGCCACAAACGCTTCGATGTCGACCTCTGACTCAGTAACGCTGCACTTAATGAATTCACTAACGAATTGATTTCGACTTAGATTCAATAATATCGACGTCGTTTATACTTCATCGAGTACGTACACAAGGTATATAAAGTAAGGTACTAAAGGAGGTCGATGTGTCGTATGAGGAATTTCTTTAAGATTTCAAACACCCCACCGCTAAGCCCTGCCCTCCCACATTCAGATTTCAGATCGGGCGAATTCGATCTTAAGCTCCTCACATGGATTCGGTGTGAGTGGGGGGCGCTAATGACCGTCGTCACCGCCGCTGACCACCTCTAGGCCGGCGGCTTAATATGCTGTCCTAGATACGGAACGCGAGTGGTTTCGCTACGAGTCAAATTGAAAACTCATCGTTCAATACGCCCATGGTCAGGATCGCACTCGATACCTTCTGGTCAGAAGCGACCGCTCTTCGTTTCCCTAAAGCGTCAGAACTTCGTTTGTGTCGCGACGTCGCATCATCGCGTTACTTGCGTCGGCGAGCGAACCGAGTTTTGTGCACCTCGAACGCGACTCACGCGTGAGCCGTCATTACGATTTAGTCTCTTCGGCCGCGTCGATTGATTTATATCTGCAAAATAGCCCAGCCTTCCGAGAACTTTGATCGATGCCGAATACGTAAATTAGCAAACTTTCGCTAACACATACGACCGCACCTGAGCCACCGCGCACGCATGAACGGGGCCTTGGAAATTACAGGCACACCGACCGGAGCCCTATCGGGCTTTAATTACATTTTAGCACCTGAATTTCAGTAATTATTTCAGGTCTTCGGAATTAGTGTTCCCTTTGATCGCAGCGCTGTTGTCGCTCTTATCTTAACTCCGCATACGCAATTAGATATACACAAGTTAAAATTATTAATTTGCATTTGCTGCGTAGTCGTGTGAACGAAGATTATTTAGTTTCACCGACTACGTACCGACAGTTTTGACAATCGTAACTAAAGGTATGGTATGGAAATTTCTAAACTGAACCTTAATTACGTTAGCAAATTTAAATATTAATTAATTTTAGCATTTTGGACGTACAAAATCAAAGCAGAGTATTGTAAGATTGCGACGTTCACCTATCCGTCTGGAACAGGAAAAAATGGAATGGTGTTTCGGGCATAAATTTATTGACCGTTACCGAAGATTGTAAAAAATCTTTTGTTTTTTAACCTATCTAAGCTTTATGACTTACAAACTATCAACAACGCGCCTCAATGAATTCAACATGCACTTGATCAGCAGAAAAAACAAATATTTTTTGCGAGCGTATCAGATTAACGTTGTATTGAATTTCAGTACTCAGCTTCTATTTACTTTTGCTGTACGTTAGACTTTTGAATGAATTTTACTTTCCTCTGATTGCACAAATACATAAATGCATCTTCCTATTCTTATATTGGATGCAATCATTACAAAAACGCCAATCTACGCTATCAGAAGTGACCAATGAGGTAACCAAGTATAAGTTATAGTTACAGTGAAGACTGGGGAATTGTAACATCACCGACAGCGGGATCAGGATCGACGTCGCTTCAGGAATCGAAAATTGTTATCATTAACCTGTGACAGGCAAGGGCCTGTCCCAAATCCATACTCGCCTGCATTCAGATTCATTTACCGCTAGGTGTTTTGCATGGACATTGAGTCCGAATGTCCAGAAGACTGCTGGCAATGACTGATGTCGGTATAAGTAGTGATGTAAAAAAGAAATAAAATAACAGTCCGCTATACAAATGGCAAACTATATTTATGCAACTTGTTTGTAACTGGCAACCATGCTAAAATGGATGAGCTTTCAATACATAATTTATTTCTTGTCAACTCTAACTTTCCAATAACAAATGGAAAATTTTCAATCATAATGAACGTTGTTTAATTCATTTCACGGATTTCCTGCTATATAGAATCATCGATACAGCATCCGGCTCGTTATTAATTTTTCTTTAGGAGAAGTTCCGGAGTTTTTCGATGCGCAGTAATCGACTGTTTATTCAAAGATACACAAACTTCCTGATGGCCGTTAGATAAGTCAGACACGTACTTTTATTGGTTATGTAAATTGGCGTATTAAACTCACTTTTATTAGAGGCCACTTTTCAAATTAATTTTGCGTTCCACGTCTGCCTTTTAACGGGCCGTAGCCCGAAAAAGCATTGAAAAGAGGACGTGGAACGCAAATTTTATTTTAAAAACGACGTTTTGTCCGTTTAAAATAGGGCGGTGAAAAAATCTCTTATATGTAAAAGCACGCCGATTTTATCAATATACGACTATTGGACCTACTGTTACGCATTAAAATTGATCTAATAAAGTTTCCACATGCGCAATGATTCTTGTGATTTGTAAACAGTAACTGCTCTTCTACGAACTCCTTTTTAATTTATTTTATCAAAAAACCGCATTTAAGCACTAATTCTAGAGTCAAATTTTTATTTGAAACTGACTTTTTGACATTTTAAAAAACGTCGCTGAAGATGCGGCCCAACTGAATTTCCTTGTCACGAACCAAAGGGTTCGCGAGCCAAATTCAATTTCGAAGTGTTTAATCGACACTAAACGAGTGTCGATTAAACATTTCCAGAAATAGGACTATTGAGAACCAAAAGCTGCAAAAAGTATTTGACTTTAAGCCATTCTTTTCGCTTTTTGATCTTTCTGTCTATACAGAACCAATGCGAAGTCATTCTGAGCCAGTCGTTTTAAAAAAAACAACTTTCAATATAATTTTTTCAATTGGGTATTTGACAATTTTTTAAAAAGTTTTTTATTGTATTCTTAGGACACCAAAGATACGTTTGATAATTGTCTATTTCGTTTTTAAAGTTAATTTATAACAAAAACAGTCATTTTAAATAATACGATTCAAAATTCCCGCCAAAACAGCGTTCACGTCAAGAAACGTGACAAATTAGGCCGTGACGTCACGATTCAATAAACAGTGAGTGAAGTGAATGATCCGTGAGTGTGAAAACTGTTTTTCTTGAAATCTCAAAGAAATGGCTTCGTCATCATACAAAGTTTGCACAGTTCCTTGCTGTACAAGTACAACAATAAAAAATCCCAATAAATTATTTATTCATGTGCCACAATCGGGGCCACTTCGTAAAAAATGGCTGCAATTAGCACGACGCGATCCGTCCACTGTATCACCTAAATCTTCAATTTATTATTGCGAGGACCATTTTGATGTGAGTATTATTCATTTATTTAGTCGTCAAATACTAGTATTATAGTGATAAATACCAAATAACTAAAATAAAATTACTTGTGAGGTTAGTATTTTCCATATAAATAATACTTGTTTGTTTTATTACAGCTGCCAAATGACATGGAAAATTACATGGAGTACCATATTAAGGGCTCTGTCTCAGCAATAAGAATGAAACCATCTTGTGTACTCACTAAATTTGAATGTCAACCTGTCAATTATAAATTATTACCTACCGCATTAAAACCCGAAATACATTTTTGACATACATAACCTACAAAGTAAATAATGACAAAAAATATCAAAATGTTAAGGCTAAGGACATCGATTGAATTAGAACATTATGAATATTGGATAGATTCCGTTTTTTGTACTTACACTGAAGTTTTCACGTTTCTAAATTCTGCAGAACAGAAGTCCGGGTTTGATGCATAGAAATTTGCAATCATAAACGAATCAACTTTTGGCAGATTAGCACTATCAGCTTTTATAAAGTCTTTCTCCACTTTCATTTTGACTGAATAACTAATAAAATCAACACAAAATTATTATTAAAATAACACCACCGTAAAAAAGTAACAGTGCAATTTGTTTGTTTATTGAATCGTGACGTCACGCGTTCGATTGGCTAGTGAGCCGTTTAAGTTTTGTTATTCCACTGATGTAAAATTTCTTATTTATTTTTAAGTAATAAAAGTATTTATAGTGTTTAATTTGTAAATTCACATAGCTATTCTGAATCAGCATCTTGAAATCTACATAATTCAATTATTTTCTTATTTAATTGTTAACCATGTCAAATACCGAATTCCTTTTTTATGCTATCTATCGGTCTGAAATTTGTATATGAGTCCAAGCTGGGACGCCCCTAGAGAACAACTGTCAAAATTCATCCACTGATCATGGAAAAATCGGGTGACGTTTATGCATATAAGAAATATCGTTTGTTTTCTTTAAAATAGATCTATATTCAGGAAAAACTTTCATGTTGCATTCGCAAGCGGTCACGACATAACAAAGAACAAATTAGCGACTTTTATAAAGCCTTGAACTTGTCGTATGCTGAATATTGCACTTTCCCAATTTAATCATTTCATGACACCAGCTTCTGTTATCGGTGACTGGTCAGAAGCGTATACCTTATTCGTCAACCATCGCAGAAGCAATCCTATCACTTCCTTGTCTGTCTATGAATTCCGGTCTGAAACTGATTTTCAGAATTTTACTCTTACAGTCGTTTAATCACCCATAAAAAAATCCACGATTAGTGGATTTTAAAATTTTAATTAACTATTTGCCCGACAGGTACAAAAGTGTCAATGTAAACACTGTATGTAACGACTTGTCACTGCTCGTTTTCGCGTTTTTTCGCTTCTTCGCTTCTTCGCTTTTCCAAAAAAAAGATTTATAATAAAAATTCACTACGTCGCAACGATAAGTCGGTCCGTACTCGTTACGTTGAAGGTCTGTGGAATGTCTAGAAAAAGGAGGAAAAATATAATTTCAACTAATTGGTAGACATTATAATTAGAAACGGTATTTTAAATTGTCGAAGTTGATTGCGATTCGGGATGTAGCTTTGAGGTATAAAACATTTTTCTTTATTGACAAAAAATAGGTTTTCAAGTTTGGACTCGAATAAAATAAGTATTTCGTGCATTTATTCTTACCTTCCGTCGAACCTCATTGCTAGTCAATTTTCCATTGATTAGCCCATTTCAGTCGCTTTCCCCACTGGTCGGATGTACCTTCACACAATGTTTTTATTTCAAATCGAGGAGTTTGTACGTTAAGTCCATGCCGGCTGCTAATATCCATCATCACCATTGCGGTGGCTACATCTGCGACGAACAGCTTATCGTGGTCTTCGACCTACAGAGCCATATATTTAATTTAATAATAATCCATAAATTTGAATTATTCACACACTAATGTTTTAGATGGAGCTGACTTACATTGGGAGGCGTCAATCACTGCCGAGTAACGCGCCGCCCGTTTATTTTTTACGTCCATAACTAAAGATAAAGGAAATAGCTGTTCATCCGTTTATATATCCAGATGGCAATTCCAATGAAAACAAACATCGTTATTATAATTTCGCTCAATATAATTGTAATACGGAACGCTGCAGTGTGAGTCCGAATCACGCTTGATCGATTTTTTTTACGTTTGCGTTGACACACAGGACAACGCAAGAGACTCTACCACTATGAGGTTAGTCACGAAAGCGGCGCAATTAAAGTAGTAAAGCGAGGAAGAAGAAGAAAGGATCGGGGAGCGTTGAACCTGCGATTTGCATTATTCGCAGACAATTCAGAGCGGCAAAGATTCGTGCGTTTTACTGTAGATCACATTTTTACCATGCGCGCGAAAATAGGTTTATCGGAACGCGCCCACCGCCGACGTCCGCGCGTCGTTTAGTGTTTGTGGAACGGGAGTACTTTTAAGCTGCGAGGGACCCCGATCCCGACTTCTACGAGATCAATAGCCCCGACTTTTCCCACATTTCCAAAAACTCAAATATCATATAATCGCCTGCATTCCGATGATACATGTAGCTTTCAAAGGAGAACCTACCAGAGCAGCGATGCTGAGAATACAATTACGGCGTCTCTCTATCTTAAACCTCTCTGTAACAGGGTATTATACTGATATTTAGAATATAACATTTGTTTATTAATTACGTGAACCGATTAGACATGATGACTAAAAGTAAAATCAATATTAAAATTTGTAATAAAAACAAGGAACTAAAAAATTATATGCTGTCTCTTTCCTGCAAAATTGAGCAATTGAATATAGAACAATGTTATTATTCTATATGGTTCTAGTAAACAATGACGTCATCAAGTACTAGTACTCTGTCTAGTCAGCAATTTAAAAAACTTATTACTCAGACATTTTATAGTTTAAAAAAAAAACGTTTACATGTAAAAAACTTGTGAACAGTACTGAAATAAGAAAGCTTTAAATACAGTATTATTAAAAACAAATAGTAAAATAACCTATTAGATCGATTTTACGCTTCCATTCTATACTCACACTGACATAGTGATATTTTGTACAATTATTCCCACAATTCAGTATAGCGATAGATTGTTTAGCACCGCTAACCAACTGTATAACCGCCCCCTTTCGTTACAATCAAGAACTTTTTCGTAATCCACATGCGCCGAGTGCATGGCGGCCATTATGCTCCTCGGTCTTTTGTGGGATCCACCATATCCATGTAGAACCGGTTCACGGCACTGAAGCCTTATCGGAAATCCGCTGGTGTGAGCGTCTGACAGTCGTCAATCTTGTCGATGGTACGATTGACGACAACTCTCGACCGTGTCTCATACTTAGGCCTTGTTGTTGTTTTTCAATCAAACAGTGTTGAATTCAACCACTTAAACTTGATCTCGGAAATCTCTCCTTTTCCCGGGAAATCATTTCCAGCTCAGGAATATGTCAAATACTTCTCTACATGTTTTTATTTTGAGAAAAACTGCCACGCATATAAAAACACGGCCGAGGTTCCAAATTCACAACATAAATTCGCAAATTTGCCCAGGCACGCGCACGCCGCCATCCACTCCGAAGGTTCTGCCGAAACATAACAAAGCCTAAGTTTGAACCCTTTAGGCCGTTACGGGAGACGCGTCAGTGTTTTCGCCCATTGTATCTCATTATGTGCTCGTTAACGGACTCGTGAAGAGTCACCTTATCGATATTCAGTTCAAGTATTACGTAAGCAAATTTTGGATGGTCGTTCAGCTCCCCTGTATAAGAAAAACACAAGACGCCCCTTGATGTTAAGATGTTTAAAATTCTCAAAATTTTTATTTAATGCCAAAATTATGTCTGACGTTCTTCGATTTTAACATCTGTTTACCTAAAAAAAACTACTACGCTTAAGTGTAGTCTTACGTCAATCGTTAGAACACTAATTATTTTTTATTAAGTAACCTAAAAACAAGTTTATTGTTAGTATAATAAAAATAATTAAAGATTATTATTAATTTTCATTACAGATATTGTTTTCGAAATATTTTCATCGTTCTATACTTTTTTTTTACGCAAGATTTAAAATATACTTTGACTCTCTTCGTTAGTTAAACTCCCCTAAACCTGCTTACGTAATACTTCAACGTCCTCTGTTAATTTTTTTAAAGTCATTATTTTTTAGAAGTAACACGACACGAATGATTTTCGAGTTTAAATTTGTATAAAGGAGGTGACAAAATGAAAAAACTTTTAAAATAACGCTAATACGACCAGGAAGATGTTTGGGAACATTGTGTTTCAATTAAAAACTGTAATAAGAATTTATTTATCGTCTTTATATATAACATCTTATATAAGCACTTACGTGGCTTCCAAAAATTCAGCAAAGTTGGCGAATTCACGTGATTTGTGAGCGCTCAGAGTTAACAGTTTACTTAAGCATAAGTTTCGTCAGCATCTTAGAGACTTTAAAATATATTTCTTGTTTATTACTTTAAAGTCACAGTAATAATTACGTTGTCATCAGAAAATTAAAATCCCGTTTCTGTTTACACCCTGCATTAGCGGATTATAAGAAAATTCTTCTTGAAGTTACCACTACTTCATCGTAATGTTATTATAACTTGGAATTCATTTCTTATGGAGTAGCGCAGTCAGTATAAAAATCTGTTTATTATATACATATCGGTATATTTAAATAATAAACAGCGTTCGGATCATTAATCATGCGCATCCGGCCAGACGTACAAAAAACTTAACGCGTAAAACTTAACCTAGAGAATGCTCGATTCGCGACTTATTAATGTAAAAAATATGTTAAATACGACCGAAGCTTACGTCCCGATCGCCGCGCCGGCGCCGGCCGACTTCTGCGTAATCAGCAAATTAAAATTTTTACGTTAGACATTCTAATATTTTGTGCGGCTGACGTCGCGACTCATCTATGCAGCTGTTGAGAATTAAAGCTATAAAAAAACTCCGAATGTACTTCATAAACCGGATCCTATAGATGTTGCAAACAATGAGGGTTAATAATTTTTCCCCCGCCGGAGGTCGCTATTTCAAACTGAGTTGAGGTTCCTTGTCAGATATTCGTCGTCAAGCTGTGTTACTTTTAAAAGGGTAGAGTGGGGATGAAGAGTAGACGGGCGGAGGGCGGGCCTTGCTGTAGGGAATTCCAAATCCCCGAATTTAGGGTTTGGAGTAATCACTTGAGGCTAAAATATCTTCAGTAAGCAAAAACCAGTACGAAAATGAAATTGCTCGTATGTACACGAAATTACAAGTAAACACAGCGCAGGGCACAAACCTTATTCGCTTTCTATCAGTCGTAAGCCATCTGAAAAAAAAGCTATGAGATTAAATGAAGCTGCACAGAACTTAAAATATTTTAATGCGCGACCGACAGAGCCGCAACGTAAACATGGTAACGCCAGAACGCAATAAAAGCCGAGAACAAAAGTATATACGTACTAAATATTTAACGTCTTTAAACTGACTTGTTATAAAGTCGATTGTGCTTTGTGTAAAATTATTAATTTTTCGTAGTGAAAACGTTGTACTTTATTTTATTAACAGTACAGTGGTATTTACACGGCTTATAGTTCGGGCGAGCTGAGTGACGTAACTGTAGGGGGTATAGGCATGCACAAAACGTAGTTTTATGAAATGCTTATTATGTGATTGTCGAGTGCGTTCGAGCCGACTTGCGCGAACGAAAATAGCCAATCCATTTTATTTCTTTAGACAGATCATAAAGAACTCATCAAATAAATTGCTTCTTGAAAAAAATCTCGAAAAGTCCTCAATTTTCATATTTTCAAAATTTTAATTTTTATACAAACCGAACCTAGGCTGAATATCATTTATCCATTTTTTATAATCTTTGATTGACCCTAAAATAGCATTTTAATTTCCAGATTGTGTTGTAATTCAAAAATATTACACTTTTAAAATTGACGATTTATTTATTTTTTTATAGAAATTTAATATCACGCCTTTATGGTATATATTGAGAACGTGACAATTATCAAGAAATAAAATTGCACTTTTTACATGCACCGCTAATTATAGCGGTGTATGTAAAAAAAATAGGTGAATTCACGGAAAAAAATTTTAACAATTATCAGTAATCGATTTCATAACGCACCACGACTCCAGCGTGTTTTAAATACGCACTTTAGTATCGCGCCCCGGCTCCTAACGAATGTAGTTCGCTAGTGTTGTATTTAAATTGTTTACTTCTCGTTTGAGTTAACACTCCCATTTCAGAACTGTCTCGTCGACTACTGTCCGCATAGTAAATAAGTGTTTTAGAATTTATCAATTTTTAATATCAAACGATGCTCGCTTGAAATTAAAAATTTACCCGCTTTGAAATATAATACCTCAGCCCCAAGTGGCGCCGCTTGGTGGCGAAAAAGACGGTAGGCTCTTTGAAACTCATTATGCTTTCTTGTAATTAAATCTTAAAAATATTTAAGAATTTTTAAATTTTTAAAACGAGCAGAAAATTCGTATGGCGGGAGGTACTACCGATAGATACATTCATTTTAGGGTTTCACAGTCAAAATCAAGGAAGAAAATCGTGTGCGTATACCCGTTATGATGTGTTGAAGTACAACATCTTTGCCTTTTGTAATAAATATCACCAAAAAGATTAATCATAAAATAAATGTGTCGTTTTATAATTTATTTTATTTGATAATGCAATTTTAACCTTTCCGTACTTACGAGAGCCCTTGGACCTCTTAAAATATTTTTATAAACATAAATTGTACTTATATATGTACATAGAATTACATATAAAATTCGATGATGGTTAGTTACTCCAGTTTACGACGGATCACTTACGAATAATTAAAAAATCTGTGGCACTATTTGATGCAATTGCCATAGTACTTTGTCTACCTATAATAAGAAATTTGGAAACAATATTCTATTAATTATAGTATTGATGTTAATAATGAAATTATAAATTTAATTGGTCAGCTTTTTAATTTTGGTAGTAAGAAATTGCAATTTTTTTGATTAGATTTCTAATTTTGGTACTTAAAGTACCAAGTTAAGTTTTTTAAAACTTACATTTTCAAGCCGCGGGTCATCATTAGTTCGGTGATTTTCGCGTTTATTTACCGATGAAGAGGTAAAATTTTCATATGAACTTTCAATAACACTTCTTTATAATGTTTCAAAAGTGTTGTCTTTACTACACTTATCTTTTTATAAAATTTTCACATAATGATTGTCAATTAGAATAAGCACTGTAACCACAAAGATTAAGTTGCAACAAAATGTAGGATTATAATATTTTAGGCCAGTTCCACGTTATCATGTAAATAATGTCTAACTTTACTGTAGTTGTATATCCGCAGTGTTACAAACACATACATACAAGTATATATATATATATATATATATATATATATATATATATATATATATATATATATATATATATAGGTTGGTAATGAAGATAATGTATTTCCTTCCGCAAACAGTTATTTCCATTGGAAAAAGAGTTACTCTCAAGTCGCGGCTAGAGAAGTTTTACTCCATAACCTTATAATTTCGTCCTGTCTGCCTGTTTGTCCGTCTATATGTCACAGTCTCATAACTCCGCCATATGTATCTATGGTAAACCGCCAGACAATTGTGTAGAGAAATTCTATAAAAAAAATATACGTTGCTTTCAATGTAGAAAATTGAGGTACGAATTCTCTTACACATTCCATTGCGGGGTGATTTTGATGAAAATTAAAATTCGATAAGAATATGTGATTGCTGAAACGATAGGTTATATATATAACCTAAGGTATATAACCTATATTCATTTAGATAGAAAGTTGATTGTGTTGAAAATATAGAAATGTATGTGTACAAGCGAAATCACAGGCATAATCGAATGATAAACAAAAATAATTTTTAATTTAGACGCACTGAATCGGTAACGACTAGTTTCATGTAAACTTATACAGTTGCAAATATTAAAAGTCCGAGTACCATCTCGGCCAGTTTTCATCGTACTAAAGCTCTATGACTACTAGCCCTCGAGACTGTCTGCAAAATCGACAGCTCATTCGGAAGGATATCGACCGCCATTACCGCTACGAACGTCGCACTTGAAGTCGAACGCACATCGTCCTCTGAGGGCCCTCACGAAACACCCACCCGCGGCCGGCCGAGGCCCTCTCGGACCTCATCGTGTGACACGCTGGCGCCATCTACCGCGGCTGTGCGCGCCGCGTTAATTGTCCACGGCGGCGGGAGATAGGAGCACTTCACAAAATTGATGAAGTGCCCTCTCCACAGCACTTCAGTTTCATTCGCATTAATAGAAAGATAATACTATTGATTTTGTCACTGAAGTATTGATCTATATTTACACATATACAAAGCTAAAGTTTGTTTGCGCGTTGAAAACGCTAATATAAAGAACCATTGTAATAATTAAAAAATATTTTTAATTTAGATAGGTCATTTAAACTATCACTAAAGAATGTGTATTTTCATTTCTGTTTATTGTGTCTTATTTTTTAGTATAAAGGATGGATTTCATCATGCATCTTTGCGCAAATATCCATAATTTTTTTTAGAACAATTTTGCCAACGAAACTATTTCATAATATATAATTAAAAATGCACTTATAAGTAATATAGACACAACCCTAATAAATGCTCGACCAGACTGCAAGCGTGGCCACGATCGGACAGTCAGCCGCGCGGACCGCTGCGTTGCAGTACCTAAGCGACAGCTGTTATAAGGTTGTCAGTACGACATTTCTACTTAGATGCTCTAAGCTATTTTTCTCAAAGATGGCTACTTCAATGCCTATGGTTTCTTAGACGAAATTGTTTTAAGGGGAGGAGATTATCAATATTTGCGAAAAGATGCATGATAAAAACGATTGTATAACCATCAAACTAAGCACGCTATTTGAGTTTTTAGTGATCGGTCTCTATTCTTTCCACATAAAAGTTAGTTCCGAGAGCTACAGAGCTAATGAGATATACTAAAATGTGTGTATAATATAAATATACCATGATCCAATTGTAAGGGGATGAAACCAAGGTACACAGCTAGTATAAAATTTTTACGAATTATGACTCAAATTTTGATTAGCGTTTAGGTACTCCGCAGAAATCACATTCGAGACTAAGTAGTAAAAAAAACCGGCCAAGTGCGAATCGGACTCGCGCACCGAGGGTTCGGTACAAACCTGTAGGTATATAAATAAAACTTCACCCATAACGACAATCGAGTCATAGTTATGGTATTTTATTGCAAGATGAAATCCATGACATTACTGTGTAGAAAGCTGGAGGAGTATAAATTTAAGATAAAAGTCTCTTTATAGTTTCAGTAATTCTTTATCTTATATCAACACATATCATTTATTATATAATTCAACTGAAATACCTACACTAGCCTTGCAGCAATCTTGGAAAAGTTCTTTTATCAAAGTTATTTATGTACAAATTGTTTTAGTCTCTATTTAGAAATCTGGTTCAAAAATACTAATTAAGTATTAAAATTGAACAAGATCTGTAAATGGTGACTGAAAAAGGCATATATAGTACCACATTGAACATCGAAGTTCGAAAAAACGTTATCTATCGTTGTACTACTTCTTGTAGTGCTAGTGTGTATTATCGGAAATAGATGAAAAATATGTGGAAATTCCATTTTGAGGATTAATTCTAAAATCGATATTGAAGTTTCCCACAACAATCAGACGAGAACATGAAGTATACCCATTGAGGTTGCTGTCGTATATTGTTGAACTTACCCATTCTATTGCAACATTAATTTGACATTGTGGTGACCTATATACAGTTATCATTCTGACGTTAAACATTTCAAAATGCAAGCATTCACAGTGGCCGTTTGCAGCGCTTGCGACGTACATACGCGATAAAATGTCTCCTCCTCGTACATAGAGATAAGTCGCGGTCAATGCGGTAACTATAATTATGTTTATAATTTTTTTTCGCAACTTAAAGGCTTTATTTGTATTTGATATGAAAACAATTATATGTATTTGATATGAATTTCAACTTGATACCTCTACACGTTATGAGGAAAAGGGTAATAAGCTTATCATTATTAAAAAATATATATTATGTGATGTAATTAATAATGTAAGGTTTTCGAAATTTTTCCTTTATGTGTGCTATAAAACTTTATTTCGTACCAAATTTCAAAGTTCTAGGTCGACTGGGAGTACCCTTTAGGTTTTGAATCCCTTGGGAATAGTTGCGAGTTTCAAAATATGCGGCTTAAAATGTTTTTTCTTTTGATTGCGTTAGCTTAGAAGTTTGATTTTTTCATAGCTTTAAAGGACAACAGACCTGAGTATTTGATATAAATTTTAGCTTGATACCTCTACGCGTTTCTGAGAAAAAGGGTTTGACAGACAGACGGACAGACGAACAACATAATGATCCTATAAGGATTCCACTTTTTCCTTTTGAGGTCGGAACCCTAATATGGACTAAATACTGGGCTAGTCCATAGTGAATAAATCTTTATACGTTTAAAATACTATTTCGTATAGTACATGACAACATTTTTTATCATTTCCGCTATTGTCAATTATTATAAGTTTTATTTCAACAACAAATAAACTATGTCCACTGAGATCGACTTAAGGAGCAAAAAAGGCAAAATTATAAGGACTGGTATATGTGTTAGAGTGTAATATATATATATATATATATATATATATCATAATATAATTTATCTACGCTATCATTTTTTTCTTGACAATCTTTCTCCCGGGGTTTTCCTCCAAGAAGACGATATCAGTATTGTTAAGCCTTAATCCACACATTGGCCTGGTGCCTTTTATTAGACACTACTCGCCTCTCAGTCTAAGATCACGACTTCTTCGACATGTAAGTTTTCTTACAATGTGACTGTCGACCGTTACTCGCCGCCGGGCCAGGGGGTCGGGCGAAAAGGAGCCCGGGCCCGCTCGATCGCGACGAGCACGGCGGCGGAAAAGCATTCGTTGAAATAACTTTCTTCAGACAGATAAAGAGGATACGGAACCACCCAGCAATTTCTATATGAAAATCTATATAATAAATCTGCATGGAAACTGCTCTTAAATTTATACACGTTTCTCAAATATCGCCACTATTACGGTGTGGTTCCCTCCTCCTCGGAATGATATTGTTTATTTCCTATTAATAAATGGCATGTGTACAAAAAAGTTATAGCCAGTATTATTTCTCACCTATTTCTTAACATATGTAACCTAACGTGCATTGCCGGCGCCGCCCGATTTACGATCGATTGCATATTTTTCGTGATGGCGCTTTTATGTTACCCTGTCCCTCACCGTCCTAGTATAAATACCCGCCCTGGTTTTTCTCCTCGTTTATTTTACTTTTGAACGGCGTCGGGTGTGTTTGCTATCTAATTATCTTAATAAAACACATCCCAAATTTTATTTATTCTACATGTTATACTAAGGAGATTTTACGATGTAAACAACTAAGCCAATTATATTATTAATTGTTTTCTTAATAAAAATATTTTAATTTCCATTGCGAAAAATATGAATAATTTATAATGTCACATAATTTGTACAATAATCGTATTCAAGTAGCAATTCAGTAAAACATAAATTTTATTATGCTGAGTTTTGCGACCGCCGCTCGCACTCAATGTTACCCTCAAAATGAAGTCGAACGATAACTGACACTCAATATGCACATGAATCGGGAACATATACCTTGTATGTACAGTAAAAACTCTGAAAACTAAATATGCTTTTTTTACTCCACAGACGGTCATGCTGATCGTGCAGTTACCAATCAAAGTTTCACAAATTTAAAATTTTAATTTCTTCTTGACAAATACAAGGGATAGACAACTAACTTAAGTAAGAAAAAGGCGTAGGCATAATTAAATTGTTAATACAGATAAAATTATATGTTTAGCAATTTTTTGTGATTTACTATGTTGATGCGTATACAGTTTCTTAAGGTACCGCAGTGATAAGCTATTAATGTGACGTAGTTTAGCGACCCGCAATCTAAGTACAACGCAGTGTTACATTTTAAAACAGATGTTCCTTTGCTTACTTTAAAAAGGTAGTATGCAATAAAATAGTTTTTTCGTTAAAATGTAACTCTCTATTTTGAAAGATATCAAGTTAATAAATGTAGCGGCAACTGACAAGTCAATAACAAGAAGAATCGACTCACCATAGATCAGTTTCACATGTTTTGTATTTACTGAGAAAAATGCAAAACGTGTAAAATGATCCCTACCACCAAAATTTCCGATTTGTCACTTTAATTGTGCTTTCTTCTCCATTATTAATTCTCGTGTATCGTTGTTTAAATATAAATAAATTAATGAGTAAAAGAAACAGACACTTGGTGCTTAATACTGCACAAGAACTCATAATGTACGGCTAACGCCCGCGACCGCCACCAGGCGGCCCACGAGCGCCCGCGCTGGTCCCGCGCTCGCGGGACTCGCCCCGTGTATTAAATATTCTGCTCTCGGAAGCTCGCAATTTGCAATTCTCTTGTTTCTATCGCATTTGAAAATCTCTCGTTAGGGACGAATTTCGTGTCGGCGAACTCGACGCACCCTTTTTTTTTTTCTTCTCCGTCTTGTTTTAAAAGGGCGACCCCTACAGAAAAGAATTTTCGAACGAGGACTTCTTATTTTCCGTCTGATCGCAAACCGAGTCTCTATATACAGAGTGACAGCAAATTAAAATACAAAGGAAATAACTCAACTCTACGCAGAAGGAAAGGTTTACTTGATCCGAGAAATTAGTTTGAAAAACCGTCAAAGTTATAAATAAAGCGGAAAATTTAATCTTCAATTTCTTTTGACTGATCCTCCTCTCAATTGAAAGTAAGATAACTTAACTTTGTACTCTGTTGAAAATAATGACGGTCTTCAAAAAAAATTTTTGGCTCAAGATTATTTATCTTCAATCAATAATACTTTTTTGTATATTGAACGACTGCTGTGCCAAAATAAGCGATATTTGCTGTCATTATTTAATTTTAGGAACTTCATGCAAATTTTGTGAAAAGGTTTTGAGTTTTAAAAAAGCATTGGCGAGCCAGACGCAAAAGTTCAAATCGGCAAATTAAAGCTTTGCCAGTGGCCGAACGTAAACTTTTTAGATTAGAATTTGAGCTCTTGTATCGTAGCATGTGATATAATTGCCACAAAGACATTACAACCCTGCAGAAGACGATGCCAATGTAGATAATCGACAAGAAATGTTTTATTTATTTTGATGTAGACATTATTTATTATTATTATGTGACTTTTACGAATGTTAACTATGCAATAGTAATTTTCATTCGATACTATTTCATAGCATTATATTGGAATTCATATACATTTCTTTGGAATATGACACACACAAGTTAAAGCAACTATCTGGACGACCAGCGCAAACATAGCTTATTTGGGCTCCTTTTATTCGTAGCTTTAACATGATTTCGTTACGTTTGTGTTTTCCTTTACTATTGTATTAATTAAAGCCTTATTTAAGTTATATCATAGTAGGTAATAGTAGGTGATCTAAATGACTTGTTTCAATGGCGAATAACAAAACCAGCAGAATTAAGAGCTCATATTTTCTACAGCCTACGCTTTACAAATAAATTGATGTTTCGTTTTTCTTTATCCTTTCTTTGCGGGGGCTAAAGGTTGAAAATGCCCGCGCCCCCGGAAGTTTAATAGTGTAATAATGTGGGCGTAGTTCGAGATTCTTGCGTAGAAACATCCCTAGACGTCGTCATTATCCCTAGAGCTCCTACATGGTTCGGCGAATCGTTGATATTTTGTATTGTTGTAGCTTCGTTATTAAACAACCGCTAAGCAGATCAATGCACATGAATATTTCCGATTCGTATCTAATCGATGAGTTTGTCAAATATGCCATCAGGTTTTCTGTCATCCCACTATGGATGTATACCTTCCAAACATCTCATTTCAAATTAAAAGATTTGAAACTTAACTCCAATTTGATGTAGCTGATGACGACATAGGCGGTGACAACAACCACACCAATGGCTTAAAGTGTTCTTTGAGATACGGAGCAAATGTTTTTTGTAGTAGTTTCGAGGGAGTAACGAGGACGCGACCCATCGAAGAGCAAGCGGTCGTCGCCATCTATGGACACGCGCAAGTCCAGAGAAGACACCCGCGCATTGCCGACCTCTTGAATAGGAATAGAATATCCGATGGAGGAGGAATGGGCCGCCTGAGCCCTCATTTATAAGACAAAACGCAAAAGCGGAGCTGTTATTTTACATCTGTATTTGCAAGAATACAGTATCTCACCGATCGATCGCGTTCGATCATTTTCGTGCTGAAGCCAAGTTGACCATTTGTCATTGGCCAGTTCGTATATGGTTAAATATTGAACACGATATCTTCTGATTCCAAATGTTAGCATTAATAAGAAATCCGTAATAATTTGATGTGATCTAAATAAGAGTATTATGAATTAACCGGTACCCGAAATGGCAATTTCCGGTGCAAGTTTTCGGCGAAAGTGAGTGTGTCCGTAATCGCCATTTAAAGAATGGAATTAACACCTGCTAGAACATATTTTGTATTGTAATTTATAAGAAACAGGTAAAGACTATTGCTATTAAATATATATTAACGTTTAGTTTAATACAGAGCGACACATCCATCGGTCATTAGGTTGCAACCGCTCATTAAATCTTACTTCATTATGTCTTATCTAAAGGATCCAGAGTGCTTGAATTCGTGGTTCTGTGGGTCAGGAGATATTACGCTAAATAGTATTACGTCATATGTGTATATGTTACTTTCATTTATATACAACGACAATATTTTACTTAAATATTATACAAATATAATACATAAGTACAATAATAAGTAATATAGAAAATATCTTGACAGGGAACTACAGACAGGTCGTGTTTGGGCCCGTCGCAATGAGCTGTCGAGGCGAGGTCAACGAGGTCAAATGGAAAAACACAAAAGAAACATTAAAAACACTGAAAAAATATACCTAACCAAGTTCGAATTCAGTTTAGTTAAATATATTGCATTGCCATAAATTCGTTGTATTAACAAATAATGTACATAATTTAACCAATATGGTTAATCGAGCCATCACTTAGATTGGTTTAGACACCAAAATATTGGTTCGCTCATAGTCAACGATACAAATTCATAAGGTTATTCAACGTTTGGTTGGAATGACCAATTTGTTTTCAGTGAATATACATCAAGCTCAAAGTACAGAAGTTTTATATGCAAAAATTAATAAAACAACTATAATAGAAGCCATGTCATCTCTCATTTATGAATAGAACAACGCTATTATTGTTCTATTCATAAATGAGAGATTGCTAGTGCTAGTGCTAGTGCTATCACTAGCATAACTCTCAGGCTTCCAATTTTAAAAGTTTTCCGTAAAGTTTTGACTTTTTTCTTTGACACTATCTTTTATGTTGCAATCGCGAGAAAAAGAAGCTGACACCTTAATTTTAATTTTACCTCTTTTGTTCCAGGTGCGTATCAGCCGCTGACCTCGCTCGATGGGTAAACATCTCCCACCTTTCGCCCTACACCCATTAGCGCTACAGCGGATCCGAACAGCAACTCTTCCTAGTCGATCCACGAAACTTTTTATTTATCGATTACCACGTTGTTTTACTACAACTGTACAGATAAGTTTTTCAAGTCATGGCAAGGCTAAATAACAATACATTTATTGTTTTAGTATAACAATTTCCGTTTCTTTCAAATATATTTGTGATGCCATTTAAAGGATTCCATTTTCTTTTTGTGTAGCCGACGTAACGTCCGGTGATCGTGTCTTAGAATTGAATCCCATAGTTTACTTCCTATCGTGCTATAGAGAATGAGATGGCAAACAAAATAAATACACACAACGAATTCGAACTCCCAACATCAGCTGGTAAATAATATTATGTAGATAGATACATGGCTGATAAACACACTCTCTTTCGATTAAAACAGTCGAGTAAGTCGATTTAAATTCAATAACAAAGCTAAGTCTTTCCATTAACTCGTCACGAATTCTCAGAACCTATAAGACCTGGCTCCACGGCTTCCACAAAGGACGGGTTTTATTAAAATCCTTTCCAAATAGATCTTTTTCCTACTCCTATATAAATCCTTTCTTTCTCGCGGGAGACTTAAGCGTAATATATAAACGTCTTCTCATTTTCGAACCGTCAGTCCTTATAGACTTTAAATCTGGTACGTGATGTTTTATGTACGGCTTTGATATTCGTCAAGACGGAAGATTCATAAAGATCAACCTCCAGAGATTATGGGGACATAGAAAAATAAATGCACTCGCGTTTTTTAACATATGAAGATTGTCGTTAACATTAGCTAAAGAAATATGAAGTCCTGCAAATTTGAAATTTATCAAGAATATCTATAGCACGTGATACGTGAATTCAACGAATGCTTATGCCAAATAATTAACACAGTCCTGAGCGAAACTACGAGGACGAAAATATATATATTCCTCTTTTGAAGTTACAATTGCACAGATTTGAATTTAAACAAGAATATTTTTTACGTGTCACGAGTGTTCGCTACAGACGAATGTCTGTCAAAACAGACTCCTAAGTGGAGTTGTGAGGGGGTAAGACATGAATATACTCCCATTTTTTAGTATTAAATGTACATATTTCAAACCTGATAGTACTTTTCTTCATACATTAATATTTGCAACATATAGCGAACCAGGATATACATTTTTTAACCGACGATCTCTGATGCAAAAGAAAAATGGACATTTTCAGTTTTTGATTATTTTTTAATAATAAATGAAATTTATTAATCACTTTAATTTCATTTTAAATGTATATATTGTATATCACAAATAGTAAGATTGGAATTCAAATTGGAATCGAGAACACGATCAGAATTGGAGTAGAGGGATCACGTTCAAAATTGAGAGCAGGATTGGGACAGTAATGTAGAACGGGCCCAGGTTTGCAAACAGAGTTGATATCGAAACTGGGATTCGCATCGATGTCACAGTCGGGGATTTGAATTGAGAGCGGGACGGGGATTGTAATATATATCGGGATCCAGAATTAAGAGCGGAAGTACAATTGGATTCAAGAGAGAAAGTAGAATCAGAATCAATGTCGCAAATCGGGAATCGAGAGCGATACCGAAATTGGAATTGAGAACGGAAGAAAGATCGGACCCAACTTAGGAACCGCAACCGAATTTGGAATCAAAACCAGAAAGTGATCATCATCGACAGCGAGATCTGTCTGTTCTGACAGATTCAAGAGAAAAAAAAATTATCCAAAATCCTAATCGAAATTTTGACCTTTATTGTAACTCTGATTTTAAACCTGAGCCTAACGCCATCACCAATAACTATCCGAGTTCTGTACTCGATTTAAAGTATTTCCTTTTTTTTTTCAACTTATCTCCGAAAAAGAGCACGAGGAAGAGAGTCCCCCGTTCCTTTTTACTTTCGCATTTCTAATATGCATCGATGGATATATTCTGAAAGACTGTTTCTTTGTGGCACTTTAGAATGCGTAATGTGATTTTGATGATTATTGGATCAGAAGATTCTTTCAAATTTTACGAGTGTTCTAGTACAGTGTTACATTCTTTATTTATTCCTTTATATATTCTTAATAAACTACCATCTGAAACTTTCTGAAAGGAAATTAGTACGATAAACAGACGGTAGTTTAATATGTAAAATAGAGAGAAATCAATTTAATTGCAATAGTAAGTCAAATAGATGATCGTGTATTTGGATCGGTTTGCGTGATATTAGCTGCTCCCATATTTGAAATTGACTTTAAGACAAAAGCAAAGTAATTCAATTTTTGTGAAGCAGTAGATTTTGGATTAACAGAAGATATCATTTTTAATAGGTATCCCTTGAAATACTGAAAGGTGAGATTCTCATTCTCATCATATAAAATCATCTGTATGGCAGGTTCTTCTATAATTTGCATGAGTTGAGTTAATTCACGTGCATACAACCACAATACATATTCCATCATTTTCTCGTGACGCACGAAAAAGTCGTACAAACAACAGGCGTACAGTAAACTGTTTTATCATATCAATACCGGCAGATCAGTAAAGATAATATAGCGAGAAGGCGTTAAATCGCATAAAACGAGGTTTCCACTTAACGCCTCGTGAACATGACGGACACGCGATATATTAAATCTGACAGTGGCGTGCCGACGCACGACGCGGATAAATCGCGTCCGCCACGCCGCCCCGCCCGCCCGCCGCTCCAGATGATAATGTGACGGCCGACATCTCTCCGATTTAGTGGAAAATCCGATGTAAACAGAATTTCTAAAAGCTTTGTACACTAACATCGACTTAGGCTACAAAGTTTTAGGGATCCGTAATCAGAAGGAGACCATAGCATGTCGTAGTAACTGCGTTCACGACGTCCGTCTGTTGCTATTTGTCTGTGTGCCATACGTCATATAGTCTGCCCCTATTTCGCGAATGATAAAAGATCGCCAAATTGGAAATTTCAAAGATCCTTGTTTGTGGATTCCTTGATTCCTGGCAAACAATGGAAATATCAAAACTTTCAGTCCCAATAGTCTAAGATCCCAATTAGAAGCGAACTTCACCAATCTGTTTAATATATCAAAAGTATTATATGTCAAGTTTAGTATGTTCAATAATATATCGCGAGGAAATTGATTAAAAAATTCCTGGCCAGACTGGAATTAATTAAAAATTCAAAAACGTTTTTTTTTTTAAAACATTGAATACTTATGAGTTTAAATAAATTGTGTTACACAATCATGAAGCAGTGCCTTTTGCTAGTTTACTAAACAGATGTATGTAAATTATCAATATCGACTTATCTGTTTATATAGTTACGCTAACCCAATAGTTACACCATGAAAAAATGGACAACCTAACGTCTACATAGTCTACAGGGTTCAATACTTTCGATTGGTTTAAAAATTCTTCGTAAAACTAATAAGTGCCATGTTTAAAAAAAAATGTCATTTTCGAATTTTTAATTAATCGTAGTCTGGCCAGAAATTTCTTAGCCAACCCACTCGCGATATATTTATAACAATCCAAAATTTATATAAAATACGTTTCATCCATTAAACAGGTCGTTTCTAATTCGGATCCTCTACTACTACGAGGCTCTTCATTCAACATTGATGGTTGCAGCGTCATGCGCGTCGCAATAATCATCATTAGATGTCGCTATAGTACTTATATGTATCGCAAATGTTCACAATATCCTTTTTTTTAGAACAGCTTTGCCAAAGTAACTATAACAAAAATATGTCATTGAAAATATACTTATAAATAATATAAAATAATATTTACACAACTCCAATAAATGCTCGACCAGACTGCAAGCGCGGGCGCAATTGGGTGGTCGGCCGCGCAGTGCGCTGCAACGCTGTACCTATGCATCAGCTGTTCTAAGGTTGTCAATACGACATTTCTGCGTAGATGTTCTAAGTTATTTTTCTCAGAAAGAACTACTTCAATGATTATAGGTTCTTTGGCAATATTGTTTTATAAGGGTGGAGATATTTGCGAAAAGATACATGATAAAATCCATCCTGTTTACCGAAATAAAATGATAATTTAATATTTGATATCCAATACCTTTAATATTTCACATTAATAATATTATATTGGTTTGTTTAAAAGAGGTATAATACTCAATAACGGCACAAAACAGTAATGCTTCTCCGGTATTCAAATTTTAGTTGGAGTAAACGATAACCAAAATTTCGGATAAACCGAGTCTCCTGAATTGCGTCAATACCGCGAAATATGATCGTAAAACGTGCGTAAATAAAATACTATTTGTATGGTTGTGAATAAACCTGCATGTTGCAAAAGCGTAGCTCGCAGGTGACTGCGGCAGAGCGCCAATGTCAGCCACGTCATTTACAAGGTTGATAGGGCGTGTATGTAGGGGTTACGAGTGAACAAGTAGTGGGTCCGATGGTATTCGATGGGTGGGAGTGGGTCAGATGCATACGTCAGGCCGTTTAACGATTATTAGACGCCTATTAATTTTTTACGTACATATCTTTTAAATTGTGAACTTAGAAAAAAAATAGACGACGATAGATAGTGCGTGGAGTCCCTCCGCGCGGAAGAAGCGAAACTTCGTAATGTGGAAATGAAAATAGGAAGGGGTAGAAATTGATTTTTAGTGAACTCATACTGTTTCTTTAAGACAGACTTTATTAACATTGCTTACAATTCACAATTGATCGCATCTTTTAATTATCATTTTCCAGTGGAGAAATATCCAAATCTATTGAAATATTGGACGCTACTCGTTAACGCTTGCACTGGTCTGTAGCAGGTATACTACGCGCATGCGTTCGAGTGCCACGCATTCACTCTCGCTCTGTCTCTTTCTATTCCCCCTCCCCAGGAGCGTTAAACGTTTATCACAACAGTGCTTTCATACCCCCTCCATGGTAGCGTTAAACGTTTAATGCAACCTTGTTGGAAGTCGCATTAGCAGTTTCACTTCAAAAAACAAAAAAAATTGGTTTTGATAAGGCGGATTTCGGATGAACGGGAGTTTACTGTATCACATTTCTAATGGTTAATTTTGTATTCTTTCCATATTCAAGGTTACGCAGTTAGTTAAACTACTTACTTAACTACCAACGATACGGTGAGTACTCGACTAGTTTTCTCCCACATACAAGTGAAAGCCTTGCCAAAGGCTTATGTTATATCGTGAGATTTTTATGTTGTAAAGATTTATATAACATCTAAAAAGATCGAAATTTGTACAAGTGTAAAACATTTGCGCACCAATAGACGCGAATACAGCAATTTAAAACTGATTATAATTTTGGAATTGAACGAATCATCAAATTGCGAAATGATTGCCAATAGAAACACAATATTTGTTGCATTTCAAATTTTCGGCTATTTTCAAATCTCTAAGATAGATTGGGTGCCAAATGTAGATAGATTGGGTGCCAAATGTAGATCGATTGCTATGATGTCCGGTTTAATCCATCGCCCCACTGCTAAGGTACATCCTCCCACGATCTTTTTGTTTAAGCCTTCCACGCTGTCTTCGTTAGGGGCTGCTATGTCCATTGCCTCTATATCTGTAACAAAGTCCGCGACCGGCAGCTTAACATGGTCTCCAAGGCCCGAAATTATTGTCAAATTCGTCTGCGGTCATGATCCGAACCCGGTACTTTCAGGTTCTAGACGTAAAGGTACTTGGTACCTTCCTATACCTAAAATTCCGACCACTGGACGACCGCCAACTCTGACCATCCGTATTGATAGACGATATATTTGAGATGCGTGAGGACAATCTTATTCCGTATCTAAAACAATAACGCTATTCCTTATGTGCACGACAGTAACGGCACCTGGTGTTCGCAACTATTCTGGACGTGTCAAATAATGACATACAATTGTTTTATTGTTTACTATACAATTTATATAATCAAAGACGTAATATAAATAATATCCTTGTCGGTATTTAAGTACAATTTATGAATCAGAATGATTGATAAATTGTATTAATTATCAATCATTATTAAATAAATTGCGTTATTATTAAACCTGTTTTAAAAACATGAAACATATTATAAGTGTAAAAGATTCATGTGATTGTGCATATTTATTAAATAAAGAAAATAATTTAATTCTGCAAATACGATATGGACTAACTTCATGGAATATATATCACTTTCATAAATTCGTGTTTATTTTTAGACACAAATACAATATATATGCATTTCATTTAACGGTACTGTGCTCTAACATTGCATTTACTTTGGATTATAACTTTTTTCCAATCTGTTTGAGCTCTTTACTGTTCCACAATAATAATAAGTCTTGTACAGTTACAAACTCACACAAGCCTCTTCTGTTATAATTAATTTGTTCAGTATATTATATTTTTTATAGTCGCGCATAATTTGCAATAGGGCGAAATTCACTTTTCATTCTCAACATGCTCATGAGTTTTATCAACAGGGTTAAGCGACTGACTTGAACTGAAGGCCTTGTTCTGGTCTATATACCGACCTGATGGAAAAACAAAATTACGTAATGGTTCTGATAACGTAAAATCATAACTAAAATACTCTTACATACGATCAGCTAATCGTAGCTACAATTTTTCTTTTCAAGATAATAAATAAATGACAATTTCCCCCAAAGATGGACCGCGTCTTTGCCTATTCATTTGACTGACCACAACAAAACACGGCTGAATCAACATTCGTTATCTACCTTGAATCGAGTTAAAGAAATTTTCGTAAACTTTCGGCGGAAGTACCGGTTGTTTCAATTATTTACGAGCAGCTTTACAGTAAAATGAAGTATTTATACGTTTCGAAGGCAACCTTTCGTATCCCCGATACTTCGAAAAGCTCTCCGCGGAGTTAGCTTTCGGAAGCCTTAAAAACTTCGCGGAGTCGAAACCGACGGAAGTCGTGAATTGAGGGGAATCCGAGTCGTCGTTTTCCCCGTACTTACACAAATTATTACCTCGTAGAATTAAAACAACAATGTTCGCAATAAACAAAAGTTCGCAAACTGAGACTTGCGCTTTCGAAGAAAACTAGTAGAACAAGAAATAAGTAGATAACGATCGCTCATCTATAGAATTACATAAAACAGTTTAGACTCTGGGATAGATCAACGTAACTAAATATATGTATGTACGTATAAATACAATAAATGTATATACAGAGTTATATTGTAAGTCTACCTAAATCCTTTAATAGGTTGTAGTTTACATCATTCCTGACTGATTTGACTGTGGAACACCATACCCTAAACTTAACCGTTTTCAAGATATTGGACTTTGAAGTTTTTTTTTTAATGGCCAATTGTTTGTCTATCGGCCTATTTTTGTTTTTTTTTTCCTCTAATTTATTTGTGTTAGCAATTTTTGTGTAGTATATAAGTTGCTTTATTATTCGCAAGACTAAAATTACAGCTTACTGCGACTGGTTCGTAATAAACGATTGATAGTTATAAACTTCAATAAATTCGTAAAAAAAAGTCTATGATAATTATCCTGCAGATGTGTTTTAAAATATCTACGTTTCATTAGCTATCGAAGAAGGTATAACAAGCTAGGGTATTTTCAGAATTCTTAGAAAAAAAAATAATGAAAGACTTCCAGTAAAGATAACAGTATTTTGTTGAAATACTTGCTGCGCCCATTTGTCTTTCTTGGGACTGCGGTGCGTGCGAGCGGGATAAACAAGTGTGAGCGAGAGAAAAAAGTTCCCGGTCATTTTGTTTTAATTGTATTTGGTTAATCCGCTTACGCGATTCGTCCGTAATAGAGGTGATAGTTAGTGCTTGTGGTTTTTTACTCGACTCGGCTTGAATTTCCGGACTGTTTCTTTCGATTCGTGGTTTACGGTGAATACTGCCGGCCTCTATCCCTAGATGTTGGCGATTACCATCTCAAGATGTTGGCGAGATGAGTAATGACACGTATACAAACAATCTTCTATACTAATTCTGTTTCTGATACATGAATTGGAGCACGCTACTTCTTCCCGTGATCTTTGACTAAAGTGAGCGGTCGTCGTAATCGAGGTGGTATCGGTATCACCGGCGTGATAAGTCAACTACGACTACAGAACTTCAGCTACAAACTGTAGTCGACTTGCTGCCACGACGTCGCAATCAAGGCATGTTCTCTACGCGCGAAGCCCCACAATAAAGGCGCATTCGGGTTGGGGTTTAATGTTTATATGTGCTTAATACGTAACAAAACACTCACTGCGTAGCAGGTCCCTCGTTACTGAATTTGTAACAAGTTAATAGATTTATTATTCAGCTTCATACTATACAGGCACATCGATTTCAGCACTTAAGTAATCTCAGATTGTTATATGTAATCTACATAATAAATATACATATATAATGTGTACATATAATAAAATTTGTATGTTTGTCTGTCTATTTATATGAGCTAGTCTGCGAATAACTGAACTGATTGTAATATCAAATTTTGCATAGAACTAAGATATCTCTTAGAATATAAAGTACGATACTTTATATCGACAAAAACTTAGAAGCAATGCCCAAAGAACGATGAAGGTCGACGTCAAGGTCAAGGTCGACATTACAATAGAAAGTAATACCGGTGTCAAAACCGAGAGCGAAACGGGGATTGAAAACAATCCTTGGAATACTTCAAATTAAAAAATCGAAGCGGGCGGGAAATGGCTGGTCAGTACCAAGAGTTAGCCGTTCCACCCACAGACATACGAATACATGTGACAAAATACAATAACCACTTTAGCGTTCTACTTACTTATTTACTTGGCCTACTTTTGTTTGTAGTTATAACATTATTTGATAATTAAAACAAAACTCTTGAGATAAATGAAAATAAACATCTCGAGCACGCCCAACAAAGATAAATAAATTCCAAGAAAGTCAAACGAGAAAAGTTTTTGTTTTTCGAACAGTCAGTAAGTACTCATTTGAAATTCAGATCGTAAATAATTCATAATATGGCAACATTGCTACTGTTGTTATACAGACGTCCAATAGTGGAGTCAGAAGGTCGTATTTTCTCCCTGCACTGAAAAAACTATACGCCATTTAGAGCATATCCCACGATTTTTTGAGGTTGAACTTCTTAGGCACCGATTCGATAATCGCTAATTAGACGAGAATTGAGAATGAAATTGCAACAATGCGTCACGTATAAGCACATTTAATTATATTTAGGACAAAATAAAAATATAAAATAGAAAAGAACTGTACCAAGAAAAAAGCTTTAAAATCTAAAAAAGAGTGACGTATGCACGACGTTGCAAAACGAAAAAAGAAGATGGTGTTGCGCAAAAGAGAGTGACGTGTGCACGACGTTGCAAAACGAAAATATAAGATAGTGCAGTGCATGCGTGCGTTTTAAACGCTGCAAACGCTGTGTTCATACACAGCATTTGACAGCTGAGGTGCCACACGTTTTATAATTAATTTTTATCTTAGGGTTGTGACATTATTTACGTTTTTTTACGTTCGTATTCCCCGATCCTTTACTTATAAGCGCGAAGAGTTATTGTTTACGTTTCATTCCGATCACTGTGCGGTGCTGCGTGCACATTTTTTTTCATTTTATTACCACTAATCATAATATCAATGCGGAAGTAATCAAAAATCGTTATATTCACCAATTACCGCTGGTTACTCTTGGACCTGGGCCTCTCGTGAGTCTCATAAGAAATGGTGATCAACTCTGCCCTCACCACCACACTGGGCAGCCGACGTTGCACTATCACATTTATTGTATTCGTCGCTGACGTCCAACTCTGGTCGTTTTTCGAAGTAATTATGACATATGAATATTTTACGTTTTTGCTGTCATTCTTGTTAGCTTCTGTTATAAACGAAAAGAGATGTTTGCAGTGTACATAATACAACTATACCCTGAACACCGGATAGTTTTTTTTTTTAATTTTATAAAATATAATAAAATTAGTTTTCAAATCACGGCTAGCACTACATTTTTATCACTTTCTTCTATAATTCTGCATGAAATTTCTTGTTCTTACATTTATGAACGTTAATTTGTAGAGTAAATTTATCATTGTTTTCTGTCTAAAATAGTTAAATGAAATAATGTGATGAAGAAATAATTTTTGATTAAAAAAATTCTTATTGCTAACGATTAAATAGGTTTCTCTGTGATTTACAAGACACAAAACTAGCTATTCTATCAATATTTGGCAAGTAAAATTATTCTTTAAAATGCTGAATATCTTTTAAACCGGGTATGGGCAACCTTTGACATTTTGTGGCCCAAACTATAATGTGCAAATACGTTCGTGGGCCGCGTTCATAAAGTACTGCATTTTAAAGTAGTGTTCATAATTTTAGCGATAGATATCAGACATGAAATTTTTCAAAATGTCTCGCGGGCCGGGTCAAAGCTTACAGCGGCCGCATGCGGCCCGCGGGCTGGTGGTTGCCTGCATATGTTTTAAACAATCAATTGTATCGCGTCGATGAGAGACCGTCTTTCGTAGAAAATTAATTTTCCTACAAATTTGTTAATTACAATTTTTCTGTAGGTTTCGTTGTTTATGAGATTGTGAGAGAAAACTAAGAATTTTATAAAAAATATAGGATTAGTGACCTGTACTACCTCGCCAGCGCGAATTGTGATTACGCCGCCAGAGGGACTTTTGTAGAGTATTCAATTGTAAAAAAATATCGACTAAGGGCGAGGTAATACCATGAAACGCCGCTGAGCTATGTACATTTAAAATGTAAATAAAAGTACTTAGAATTAAAATGAAGAGCTCCGCTTTATCAGGATTTTTTCAGCATATAAAATGATATTGTGCTGTGGGACCAAAAAAACGTCGCTCAAAATAAATCGCTCTAATATGTATACATATATTACAGAGACTACAAACACGTATGTAAACACAGGTTGAACAAATACCTATACAAACGTTTAGTCCCCTGCGTCACACGAAAGTGCTTTCGATCAGCGTTTCTCCGCTTGCGTCTATAGCAATAAGTCTTCGCCACTTCGAATATCTTCGATAAGGTGTCTTCGAGCGAACGAACGAGAACTAGGGCGAAGACCAGATCGAGCGGGCGCGAGCGCCGCGAGCTCGTAAAGCCCGAGGAATATGACTCGGTCAGCGATAAAAAGCGCACGGAAATAAAACTTGCTTTACGATTCGCATAAAACTAGCGCCGCGCCGAAATCCTATTCCCGGCGGAGCTTTCTGCCCCTAGATACATCACGCTAACGCGCACGCGCCGGCGGACGCGCGGGGCCCGCCGCTGGATTCGGATATATTTACAATTAGCCGGGACTGTGATTTGCACCATTAATTCAGTTTTATTAAGGAAAGTAATATGCCAGTTTGTGGTTTTTAATGACCTATTTCATTTAAGTTTAGCTAATAAAAAAGAAGACGTTAATTTGCTTCATTTTATTTATATAAAAATTTGTAAAAATACGTAATATATGTCATCAAATTACATATAAAAAAGGAGATATTGTAGTCTAAAATTTACTAACAAAAGAAGTATAATTGTGTGATTAGGTAAACTTATCGCTATCTAAAGAGCTTTATTTAACAAACGAACGTAGGTACAAACACACTATATATACTCTGACTAAATGCATCTTTTTATAGACAATTTTACTTACGACGTCCTATTAAAAGAGTTAAAATTGAGTTATTACTGGCTTAGCTTCGCCTCTCTTTCCCTCAACTCTCTATTTTTTTTCTTTATCCCGTCTTTATCGACCCCTATTCCATACCTAACCCGAATTCTAATTACGTTCGCTTTCATTACCAGTGTTGATCCTGGGTCCTAACTTCATTTCCCATATCTAATTTATAACGAAATGAAAAGCAATTCCTTTTTATATCGTTAAGAACTATTCTCGAAATAATTTCTTGGATGCTGTGGAAAAAAAATTATTGGAAAATTTGGTCGTGAAAGCAGAAAAAACGTAAAAAAAGAAACAATAAATACCTACGTAAACAACAATTTAGTGGAAATAGTGAATCGTGCAAGCAAAATAAAAACAAAAAAAAAACAATAGTATAACTATGCAATAAATTTAGTAGAAACATCGATTCGGCTAAGGAAAAAGAAAACACAGGAAAAAGGGAACAAATGTATTTTCGTAGTTTAAACATTCATGAAAATGACTGATAATATGTAAATGTTTTAAAAAGGCTCTCCTTCCTCCCGCTAATAAAACACTTCCTTCTATAAATTATCATTTACTGTACCGAACCATCCAATCGAAAGTTCATTATGTGCCTGGATCCCCGTCTTATCTTTAAGCGATCATAAAAATCGCTTAGCCGCCCTTGACAAGATTACAATAACACCACGCGTCCACAAAACCAAGAACGTCGCTCGTGCCCCGCCTCTCCTTCGCTTCACGTTCGCCTCTCCCCTTCGGTGTCCTTTGCTAATGTTAAGGATGCCGCCTCAGAGCTTCGCCAAACCAGATAGCAAAATGGAACAACCGCGACTTACGAGTTTAACGAAAGCGATGTAAAAGTATGCAAAATTTATAGAATATCATATAACCCTCACTATGTATGGCCTAATAAGGTAGAAAATAAAATGCCTTTTATATATATACATATTTATACAGCATATCTACGAGAACGTGTATCACCAGAGCGTAGGTGATCAGCGCCGCCCATGGACACCGGCAACGTCAAAAGTGATAGGATTTCTGATGGAGAGGGGAGTGGAGTGACGGAGGAGGGTAGTGGCCCACTGTAACTTTCATTCACTCGACGAAACGACACGGCGGAAGCGGCTACTTCGCGTCCGTATTCTGTGAGAGTGTCGCATCATTTCCCTGGTCGCGCCGGCCCATTTTCGTGCGGCGATCGTATTGACTGAGGCACGGTTCTTCCGCATTCCGGCTGCTGATACGATTGATGTCACTGGATGTCCTTCTGCAATTGCTTTATTTCTCTTTGAAAGACTTAATAGTAACCTTAATACCCCCACGCTGGTCTAATGCGGGTCAGATGCCGCTAGCGACCGATACCACCAAGGAGACGATAACGTCGGGGATGGACAGCTTAGCGTGCTTTATGGCAAAAGCTAGTGGTTCGATATGTCTAAGTTAAAAAATTCATTACGCAAATCGCCCGCAATCAGGACTCGGACTCGCTCTCGACCACCGAGCCACCTGCATTCGGAGTATGTATGCAATCGAATTTGCATCTGCCAGTATTAGATTTGGTGCCAAGCGTTTTTCAGCCCTCGGGATCTTTTAGATCACCTATATATTCTAAAACGTAGAACACTTCTCAGAAATACAGGACGATCGGCGGCCCTACGGCCGACGTCACGGGGGAGGCTAGAGCGGCTCTTCGTAACGTGGCCGGATAGTATATCGGTTTCTCGACCGCTGCGGCCATTAAAGTACCCCATAAAGATAGGCTTTCATTGAGTAATGGAGCCATTACGTGTGTTTGCCCAAATATATTGGCCACGTCGATAAATTGAGATTTGTCAGAGATAGGATTCCCTAAAGGACTTAACTCGCTTCTTATGAGACTTCTTAAGTACTACTAGCATTTTGCGTTCCTGTTGCCATGACAGGTCATGATTATGTACGTCATGAAAAGTTTGTTTTCCTAACTCGGGTAATTCTCAATTTCTTCTTCTACGACGCAAATAAACAAAATAACAACGAGAAGAGATGAAAAACAACTAACGTGAATGTCAGAACCTCGAATACAATTTAAAACGATTCAGCCAGTTGGGGATGTACAAAAACCATTTCTCCTGTTGCGAACCTCACGTTCAAAATTTCAAATCGACTTACATGCCAGAGGGGCCTTTACCTTAAGCCCTCCTCCGCACTGGTCCACTACGAGTCGGGGCCTGCAAACGGCCGTTGTCGCCAGTGTAGGAACAAAGTCAAGATCCAGCAGCTTAACGTACCTCCGAAACACAGAGCGTATAGTTTGATTTGGCTTGAGTTAAAAACTTGGTGAAGTCAGGATCGAACCTGGTGCCCTATGGATCGAATGCGACGCTCTTAACTGTTGCGCCACCACCTTTCCGTTCACATTCTTCTGTCAAAAATAAATAGATTGTAGGATGGTGTGTTCCAGAAAATGGGTAATTTAAATCTGACACAAGAACATATAAAATAAGCCTGTCTACCCATTTATAAAATTAAATGGGCTCTATTAATGTATTTAATATTTTTTTATTGCTTATATTATTGTGAATAATATTAAATTATTGACCACATCTTTGATCTCCTAATATACGATATTAGGACATCGAAAATTTGGTCATCCGATTATAATTGTGTGGCCAATATCATTAAATATTTAGGTTTTTACATCGTGAAACTTGCACAATCCATATACTTATACGTGCAGAATTTTTATTTTTAAAAATACCTACACATAAAATGCTTAAAATTAAAAAACATGATTAATAGTAATTTAATTAAAGAGATGTATTAAATAAAAAAATATTCTGTTCTAGCTTTTTTCTATATTTTTCAAAACGATCTTTACAGATTTATTTCAATCTCAAATCAGCTCTACAGCTTGGAAAACTACGTCGAAGAACGCAAGCTCTATACAAACAGGAAACATCATGAGAGAAAACAAAGAAAATGTTTTTATTTCCAATTATCGAATGCCATGAATTCAACCAAAGTCTATTTTTACTAAAGATGACGTTTACAAAAAACAGTTTTAACGAATAGTTAGTTATCTTCATATATTAATATCGACGAATTTAAAATCAATCTAAAACGATTTTGAATTTCCAAAATGAATAATTAAAATACGTTAGAAAATCCAGAATAGTGCACTATGGTAATAAATGAGTAAGATTAGTAAGGCTAAGTAATTTTCGATCTCTTCGAGCTTGAAAATATATAAGTATCTTTTAGAGTTTACTAAGCAATCCAATTTTGAAGTTTAATGAACTCAAAAATAACGGAATCTTTCAGGAAATAGCCTACAAGATCAACTCTTTCCAAAATGAATAGTTATATTTTTTTTTAATGCGCTTTCCAAATTAATGTCATATAACATCAAATCCAACGTAAAAATAATCTGAAATATCTTAAAAATTTACTATAAGAACAGTATATCTTATCAAATGAATTAATGTATACGACATTTAATTTCTGTGCAGAGAGGGCTAAGTGTTAATTGTCATTCATTTGCGTATAGCGCTTTTAAATTGATCGCGATTGCCGGAATCATGATTGATTTAATTTATATGACCGAAGCGTTTTAATACTCTAACAAGCTTAATTGCTCTAATTGCTCAACAAAAGCAAAATATGATACATAGAATATGATACATAGGTCAAAAGATATATATATAGCCGATTAGGAGTTGCAAGTTACAAAACGTCCCCGAAGTCTTTTTTTCTGTTTATTTTCATTGCTCAAAAAGCAGTTAAGCCTAGTAATAGAATATTTTACTTTTTTTTATTACTTTTTTTAAAACTTTTTTATTTGAATCAGAACAGAAGTGAAAGCTTTTTTTTTTGATAACTATAAAAATGTCTTATTAATGGCATTTTTAAGTGACGTCATTGTCTACTAGCGCCATAACAGAATAATGTTATTTTAAACTCTGTTTTACAAAAAAGAGATAACTTTCAACGGCTCATAGTTCATTGTTTTATTAACCAAATTTAATCTTGATTTCACTTTAATTGTCATTTCTAGTCAGCTTACATAATTCATTAATATGATATTCTAAATATCAATAAAGTACCCTATTTCAGGTGTTTTGCGACACTGCAAACACGAGCTTTCGCAACCTGCAGTTTCTGATCGGATCGGAACATCCGAACGAGGATGGCGCGCTGACGCAACCTTCGGGCGTACAGCCCGACCGGAAGTATATCCCGCACGAATCGAGGGATCCACGGTGACCGCGGCGCCAGCATTCGTCTCACCCATGTTCCGCGTAGTTTATAAATAGCCGTGAAGGGGGCGCTCGGGCGCTTTGATCTGCGCCCACTCGTGCCACTTTACAACTAGTTTGCGCTCACGCCTCACGCTCCCGAATACAGGCTATGGACTGTTTCTTTCATCGATTGTACTAAAACGTTCCTTTGTAAAAAAAAAAAAGCTATTAGGTTCTTATTTATTCCCTTATTAATAAATCAAGAAACATATAATACAATACGTTTCATCTTTGAGTAAACATAAGTTAATAAACAGTCCCTTAGTTAGTCCGCTTTACGTGTATTCTGGGAATAGTAGTTTATCTTCATAAATGTAGTTATCAAATTGTTGCTTAGTCAGATTACAATATTTTTATTTTTCGAGCAGTGTCTTTATTCTAATCTAAACTGGCTTTTGTAGTGTAGTGTGGTCCGAGTGGCCGTATATAAAAAAAATTAATGACGCTTTAAGCAATTATGACACTTGCGTGTCTTGAATAAAGGAGTGATTTTCCCTTATATTCGGCTACGTCTGTGATTACTTACGAACTATGTTCGAACTAATGCTCATGTAGCCAGTAAGTCCGACCTCCGACCTTCTCTTAGATATGAAATTTACATACAGAGATGTTACATCTTTGGACACGTTTAGCTTTCAGAACAAAGGCAATATCTCGCCAAACAACACTAAAACGGATCTTCCAATAGCTAAGCTAGAGGGAATTGAGGCTAATCCAGTATTAAATACGACTGAAGATACGCTTTGTAATAATTCAACTAGGACGTTTCAATAGTTTGAGCTGTGGTTACGTTCTAATTTATATGGTTTAACAATCGTTGGAAAATGAATGTTGAACCATAGAATCTAAATAGCGATATCTACTTAAGGCGCAAACAGCGGTGGCTGAATTTAAAAGATTAATATCTCAGAACTGCGCCTTAACGACCCCATTGTCATGGTAGAGGAATAAATTTATTATTGTAGTTGCCTCAGTGTTTAGGATAACGAGCGTAGAAGTGATTAAAACTTAATATGAACGTCATTGTCTAGATTTTACAATTACAATCGTATTCGAGAATAAATGGTGATTCGCCTCGAATAATAGATTATACTTTCCAAGTAATTTCATTACTTGGAAACGTTTGCGGAGTATTGAATTTTTTTTATATGCAGCTTATCTACGAAAAAGATGTTGGCTGAGTGAACTGTACTTTGCTTTGAATCAGAAGCTATCTTGACCATGGACGAATTGACCCATAAGTATTCAATTTAATAGGAATCAAATCACTCACTCCGTGTCTTGAAGAGGACAACAGTCGACCTCAGACGTTGTCACAGCATCGGTGGCGACAGTAGTTGTAGCGGACTGTATCGCTGGCAAATTATAGTAGGCTATGTAGCTAGGGAAGTCCATCGACCTGAAAATTTAGAACCGCCAGCTCTTCTTGTCATTCCACAAACCCGACTCCTCGAAGATCCTTCGTCTTGTACTAGCGCTACAGGGCGCTTCTAAACTCGTGATACCCAAAAAGGTTTTTTTTCAAGTCAAATAAAATCAAAAATATCTTTATTTCGTAGGTAATGAAATTAAACTTGAAATACGTCATTCATAAATTCGTTTCGACATTACCGCCCATTCCAAATGCTGATTCACCTAGAGAAGAATGGGCAATAAACTCAAGGCTTGCTCTTTGTACTCATCAATACAAAGGATTTAGTAATTTATAATTTAGTCGACATTTAAAAAATAATATGAAATAACCTGATAGACTATGAGCTCAATCCCAATTTTCATTAAAATATTCCAACACGGTGTAATAACCCTTTCCATAAAACCTTCTTTTAACGAAACGTTTAAACTCAGGAAATGGCAAATTTTGAATTTCACCTGGGATCTTATTATAAAAGCGCACACACATTCCCTTAAATGGTTTACTAACTTTACTTAGACGAGTCTTAAGAGCAGCAAGATCGTTCTTATGTCTAATGTTAATGTTATGGATGTCGCTCCTTTTTTGAAACGATTCTATATTTCTCTTGACATATACCATGTTTTCGTATATGAATTGTGATGCTAAAGTTAAGATATTAATTTCCTTAAATTTTTCTTTGAGAGATGTCATTGTTCTCAGATCATAAACAGCACGAATAGCTCGCTTCTGCAGCACGAAAATTGTGTTAATATCGACTACGCGACCCCATAACAAAATTCCATAGGTCATAAAACTATGAAAAAAACTGAAATAAACTAGTCTCGCTGTACTTTCGTCTGTAAGTCGCCGAATTCTTTTGACTGCATATGCTGCAGAACCAAGTCTTTTCGCTATTCTCGTAATATGAGAATTCCAATGTAACTTAGAATCTGAAGTGAGACCTAGAAATAGGATCGTGTCCATAATATCCAGTACCTCGTTTTTGACCATTACATTTGTGTCGATCAATTTAAAATCAGATAGAGAAAATTTTACAAGTTTTGTATTCTTATCATTGAGCAGTAGATTACTAATACTAAACCACTCAACGATTTCAGAAATGGTACTGTTTACTTCGACAAAAGCTGGTTGATACCTATCAATCTTAAAAAATAAGGAGGTATCATCAGCAAACAATACAATCCCATGACCATTCTTAACAAGATGTGGTAGATAATTTATGTACATTAGGAATTGAAATGGTCCAAGAACTGAACCCTGTGGAACGCCCATATTGATTTCAGATCCTGACGACCTCTCACCATTAATGTTAACCCTTTGAATGCTACCACTTAGATAAGACTAGAAGTCCAAGGGATCGACCCGTGCGCCATAATGATGTAGTTTCCTGATCAATGTGTCATAATTAACGCAATCAAATGCCTTAGACAAATCACAGAAAACACCAATGGCATTCCGTGAATTTGCTCAATAAGCTCGACACCGACTTCGATTGTTGAACGACCCTTTGTGAATCTAAATTGTTTAACGTTCATCAAATATAAAAACATTGCAATAGTTGATTTAAAAGAAGCTTTTCAAAAATTTTACTGAACGTCGGTAGTATTGATATAGGTCTAAAGTTTGTAGGGTCAGATATACTACCGGATTTAAATAATGGAATTACTTTACTTTGCTTCATTAGATCCGAAAACACACCACAATCGACTTATGCATTAATAATCACTACTAGACATGGAGCAATACAATCTATAATTGAATTGATTATTTTTACGGAAAGGCCATCAAGATCGGCAGTGTTTTTCATTTTTATACATTTGAATGCTTTAAGAACGCCATTACAATGGACGTGGGTAAATACAAACGAAACGCCACAAACATCGACGTTACGTTTCAACAAAAATTCGGCGAGAGTGGGCGGTGACTTCGGAGATTGTATAGTTGAAACTGGAATACTAGCAAAGAACTTTTCAAAAGCAAAGGCAACTTCTATGTCTTTTTTTTTTAATTTTGTCGTTAATTTTTAAATGAAATTCTAAATATCGGGATGTCCGTTTTCCAGTTGCACTATTTATAATATTCCAAGTAGTTTTTACCTTGTTTGTGCTCTTTTTTTTTATTTCTTACAGATAAACATTGATTATGCGATTGCACACACACGCTTAAGGATCCTGGAATAATTTATTACATATTGGACAAATATATGCGAATTGTTATACACCCTTTCTCATAAAGTGTGTACAAATTACGTCTACTAATATGAATACCCACTATCGCCCAATTATTAAATGATAAAGGTACTATTAACATTGATATTTTTTGATTAAAAAACATTCTTGCATTCAGACCTGGTTATAGTCAACAGTGAACCATATAATTCATTGGGGTCTTTACAATATAACAAATCAGACACCTTTTTTAATACATTAAATCTAAACTGCTCAAGACGACCAGTGTTCACTGGCACAATTTTGATCTTACGTTTTATATTTTTTTTTTTATCATTGATTTTAAACGTAACCAGCTGTCCGCAATGGTCAGATGATAATTTACTTGTGACTGACTTATGCTCTCGATTAATATTTGTGAATATATGATCCAGACAGGATGACGAAGTAGCTGTGAACCTAGTCGGTTCTAAAAATAAACTGTCTAAATTTTAACACTGTAATAGAGATTTTATTCTAGTACATAAACAAGATTTTTTCCAATAGATTTATATTAAAGTCTCCGCAAACAGCAATATATTTACAATTTTTACTAATTTTATACAAAATATCACGGTTAGACAGACACCCTCGGCAACAAAGTTGCGATAGCGCGCGGTCGGTGCAACGGACGATAGATGAAGGGTGGCGATGCACGCGCGTGTGGCACGGCACAGGGGGTTGAGCGATGCAAACGTTATCACAGATGTTTCGCTACATTACACATCGACTACACCAACTTGCGTGTACGCAACAGTAATTCCATACGCAACAACTCCCAATCCGTTCTGAGCCGATGTGCAAGCTCGAAGTCTTGACTCTCAATCTCAAACAAAAAATATGATGGGAGGGCGTGCGTCAGCAGCGGTGTTAAATAAACCTGACATAAATGTATTCCCAACACGTTGTATCATTTGGACAAAATCAAAAATTGACGTCTGAAGCAATTTCTTATCTTTTTCCTGACTTTTTTTGGATTTCCTTTTTCGAAATTCACAAAGTAAATATAATTCTATTTAAAAGTTCTTAAAACTTCCTATTGAATTTTCAAAGATAAAAGTTTATCTGTAATTCATGTAATACGACGCACGAAATATTTGGACGAATGGAATAAATTTATTAAACTTTCCAGGGCGCACAACATAAGAATAAAATTATAAATAAGAGATAAGGAGGATATAAAAAGAATTCACCTACGTACCCGCACAACCGCTTATAAGCCCGCAGGCCTCCGTAAAACAGCTTATAGACTGGCGGGCCTCCACTTAATAGCTTGTAGACGCTCAAGAACTTCTATACGACAGCTGATGCGTTCGCCAGCCTCGTAACGGGCTTTTTCAAGTTTTATACTTTTCGGTTACTTCACGGTTTGTAGCCACCATAGAAAACCACGAACAGTGTTGTGGAGTTTGGGTTTACAATTAGAAGCAGAAAGGACAGTTTTAGCATTTAGCAAAGCACAAAGGTTTATTTAAAATTACGTAGCATCCATTCTTTTTATAACAATAAAATGAAATGTAAAATGAAAATAGCTTACAAAACATCTAACAATTAAAACGCGAAATTGATATAGTTTATAGATGAATTGTAAAGGATCATCAAGTAATTGTTAATGCGACACGCATTTGAAGTGTTGATTAAGATCTAGTAATGATATATTCCTTAAACTAAATTTACATGTGACATTTTAATATGCAACATTATGTTAATACAGATTGCAATGCACGAATACAAATATTGTCTTTTTTTAGATTGAACTTTAATTTCAACGATTTCGAATTATTCACGTTAAAATATACTCTATAAGATTGTAAAATATAATTTCAAGAAGTAACAATTTGATGTATAGTTTTTACACAAAAACTCTTAATAACTAAAATATAGTGCAGTTACTAAAAATCGACATGATTATTTAAAAATATGAACCGATAAAACGCATTCTAAAATCAGCCACATTACTCCAATTGTTCAAGTTTATTAGTTTTATTTTACTATTTTACGTTATCTAGGTCTTAGGTCGCCAGTGATAAAGCAAGAAACAGATAATTTTTATTTAGCATAGGGTATTTGCACCCTTTAATCGACAATCAAAACAGGTTTGCTTACTCATTTACGTTCGACTTCAAAATACTGAATACCAAATGTTATCAGTATCGTTACTTTGAAACACAACTCTAAAACACAATAAGAACCCGTCTATCGAGAGAGCCCTTTTAACGAAACTATGCCCGGCATCCGAGCCCTGCCCTGCATTCGGTCAAAGGGATTGCTTTAAACTTTTACCTTCGGCACATTACTCGGAACTTTGGTTGGTTGGTTGGTTTCACTTGGAACTGGCAAACTCTATTTCGTTGTTACGATTGAAGCCGCATTCCTCAAGACTTTACCTGTGGTGTCGTTCGTATTGTGGTAACATCACTTTTGTATTAAATTCATATATTGTATCTATGTCCTGATCGGTTTATACATGTTTTAACCTTTTCATTTAAACAAGCCATTAAAGAAGAATGCTAGATATTGACTCAGTTATACCAGTAACAAAATTAATATGAGCAACAATGGAAAATATATTTACAATAACCGTTAAGCAGTTATATTGTAGACAAAGAAAATCTTATATTTACAAGGAATTAGTTTATTTTTCGCGTTTTTGTTACGGTCATAGATAAGTAATAAGACGTTAGAGCGCGTACACACTAGAGCGAAAGAAAGCGATTACTATCGTCGTGACCATAAACACGGCTACGTACATATTCAAGAACACGAGGTCTACCGACGATATGTTTACTGTCGCTTTTAGCTCTCGTCATCCCGGTTGTCCATTCCGTTTGTAATTTCCTCCTATCGCTCATTCTTTCCAAACGTCGTTTAGTTACAGAATGAACCACAGATGGAAGTCGTTTGAATTAACCACAAACTAACTTATGCCGGCGACTCCGCCCGCGCCGTCATGGAATAAATACCTTCATTTTTTTATAACGACCGGTCGCGCTGTCAAGCACGATTTCTATTTCAACCCCTCCAATGCATCTAATCTCGTGCCGGTCTTGATGTTAATCCTCCCTTTAACGTTGCTGCTTATACCCATAACCGATCGGTATAAAAATTAAAATCATTCCTACTTTGTTTGCAGAAGCGAAGCCGTGGCAAAAATTATTAGATAAATAAGAATATTTATTAATTATTGTCTATATAGTATTGTAGTGCATAAACTATATTTCTATAAAATTTCAACAAGACCATTTGTGGTTGTTTGTTTGAAACAGAAACAAATGAGTATTCATCTTCACAAATTTTCGCTTTAATAATATAAATAGGATCTAAGTCATTCCATTTCACTCTATTGAAATAGTATTTATAATTTTATGAACTAAGCTGTGCATAGATTTAAGCTTTCTTGTTTTTAAAACAAATAAGGCTTCCATAAATAATTTCGTCAATTGTAAGTCATTAATATTAATATCGTTTTATACAGTAGTATAGAAAGTGTTGCCATATTTATTTGCAACATATCTATGTATAATACCGATTTTATCGTTTCATTATGTTCGTCACGATGTCCGTATACAACACCTACATTGGAGGTTGTCGTCGTCTTGCGTCTTTAGAGATAGCTCTAAAGAGGACAGACACAACACAGCTATATACAATATAAACATTAAAGTTATCGTCCCGTTGTGTGTTTCACGCTAGCCGTATACGCTACCGACATGGAATTTCTTGTATGGTATTTATTAAGCACCGAGTTTAATTTCATGCTATTTTTTATATTACTGATCTATTGATAAATTGCTGGCGTGAAGGAGAATAACCGTAGGCAATAGACCGGCACGGATACAGAAGGGGAGGCAATGGGTGCACTTACCCCCTCTGATGCTGCGTCAGATACCGAAGCACTCCTTTTGAAAGATAAGTTGTAACACAAAAAATGCCCCCCAAGAAAGAGATCCTCAATTCGCGCCTGGCAGGGTAGCCAGTCCCGCGGTCGCAGCCGTCAGAAGACATTCCACTGGTTTTTTTTCCGTCAAAGTTTATAAGTAGTCGTCTATAGCTTAAGTTTTTCTTTTGTGCACAGGCATTCCGCTGTAGAGCTGGGCGCCGAGCAGCCATTGGCGGACGCCGACCGGCGAGCTGCGGGCGCGCACAGGTGACTAATTCATATTCATCTAAGGGTGACACTAAACATTTTTCGTAAACTGTCTTTCTTAAACTGTCCATAATATAAGTACCTAAGGATCATTTCACGTATAATCTATTTGAAATTATTTCGAAGAGTACGAACGTCCATTCGATATTCGATAAAATTTAGTAAGATATAAACTTACTGATTATATGTATGTATGCTGATTTTAAAAACATTTCCAAATTTCGTAATTATGTATATTGTCGTTCTATTTCTAATTACCAAAGCTATGAAATAGAGGTTAGGTGTAAACATACTTTATTCCTGTTAAAGACAAATATTACTTTCAATAGAATAAGATAATTATATCATAATTGTTTATGAAGGTCACTCACTTTATACAGACCATATGTTGAGCGGTTTTCAGAATGGGTTGATTAAATGAGTATCTTTAATTTTGACAGTTGAAGGTAGTTCATTATAAAACTGTATCCCGTCGTACGTAAACATGTCTCGGTCATAATCGGACCTCATTTTTGACGATGCGAAATAGCTCTTTTTGTGCCGTGTTTACGTTTATTTTTTATTTGAGCGAGGAAAATCAGTGTATGAATGTATAATTTAATATTTTTGTAATGAGGATGAATACAGATGTTTGATATGAATATAGTTGATTTATATTCATTAAATTATTTTTTTGTATACTTTTGTATTTGAACTTAAAGATATTTAAATAGAATCTTAATTAATTTACATAGGATTGCCCGTAAATTACGTATTTTGGTTTTGGATATGCTACCTCAAATTTCGATTTGGCATATGATAAATGTGATTCTACTAGTTAATTTTAACAAAGTATACTATTTTCTTATGGCTTGCAGTTCACTTCTTAGTGACTTCATACTATTAGGCTGTTTGACTTTCGTAGTTAAAAAAACAACAACTGGAAATCTATTTATCACGTCAATACGACCGAGATAAAATTGAATACGTGGGCGTACAACTCAACAAGCTAACATTGACGTAATCGCTAACAAAAAAAGAAAGAAATATTAAACATAGCTAGCACTTAGAAACGAATAATTTTCAAATGAGATGCTTAATATAGCCAATATTTGACAAATACTAAAAAAATCGAAGCATTCCAAATTACGTAGAAACTATGCAATCAAGAAGTAGTTATTTGCTAATAAGTGGATGATGGATTAATTTTGTACGAAAAAAATATTATTAATTCTGTGTACATGTAAAAACGTTTTTGGGCGTGTAATCAAATTTTATTGTAAAAGAATTTTTAATCGATCAGGCGTTTTCATAAAAATAGCAAAACGTTTGAGGCACTTCAATGGATGACATGTTAACAAAATTTATCTGCCAAATCATTTGATGTTCCCCAAATAAGTTATATATATTTCGTTGGTTCTATAAGCTACGTACTAATACAAAAATATATTCCATCTCAAATTAGTATTAAAACATTTTAATTAATGTAAATGGGTCGGCTGTTGATTTAACGCTTTTCTTTTTCTAAGGAACGTAAAAAAAATACATTGGTGTATGTTTAGTTCAATCCTAAGACTAGGATTGAACTAAAGGAGTCTAGGAGCAAAATAACACTTGAGACGAAAAAACTACTCATTTTATTAGAGCTAGCTCGGAAAGTATCTAACGAAAAGAAGAAAAACCCAGTACATTATAAATAAAATCATTTTTATTAGTATTTACTAGAAAACAAAAAACCGGCCAAGAGTGAATAGACATCGCACATCGAAGGTCCTCTACATTGTATTTTTGTTATATATTTACAAAATTAATTGTGTTTTCTTACATCCGTTTTGAAATTCTTTGCGAAAGATTAACTTAAAATTGTCCAATTTTTATTGTTAATGTGTCTCATAAATAACGTCTGTTTTTAATATTTACTTTCTTTATAAATATCATACAAAAAGGACCTTAAGATTCAAAGTATATAGCCCATCGTATTTTATGGTCTTACCCCAACATTCAGCAAGCTCTGTGAGACCTTGGCAAAACCAGTCCTTGGGCTTAGATGTAAATAATTTCGGCACTACAGTTTGATCATCTTCTTTTGAACCATTCAATGTTTTGAATTAAATTTTTTTACCATTAAAGACTTTTGCCATGGATTTGAATAAATTAGAAGTCTGACAGTTCAAGGTACGGGCGAAGTGAAAATTTTGTGAAAAATCAATATCACCGAGTGTTTCGCGTGAATCCCGTTTAATGCATCGGCCACTATTTGTGGACACCATTTCCCTTTTTTTTTAAATTGCCGTTTGTCGGTCTTAAATCATATACAACTGACGGACATGAGACGGGAGAATATGCGGAGCAGACGTCACCTGCTAACCGGTTGACCGGAAATATTTTGCTCATACATGGACGACATTAAAAACGGAAAACATGCGTGATTCGCTCAGTTTTATATAGAAATAAATTGTGGGAGTGAAAATAATAATAGATCAAAAGTGCCACTAAACGACCGCGGCTCGAATGCCTGGACACTTGAAACGGAGCATCAGCAAAAATCAGATGAACCTAGAACTGACATTCTTCAAGCTGTCCGGGCGCGTTCACTATTAGATAACTTTTAATAGATTTTACCAATGATTTTAAATGGCGATGTATGGTGTCTTTAGAAAATTCAAGGGAGTCCCATAGTTCGACGAGTGCTGATAATGGGTGGGTTTTCGAATGTTCTTTTGGAGTCTCAATACAAGTGGGCGAGCAGAGCACGAAATGTTCACTATTAAAACGATAAATTAAACCTGTACTGTTCGCTCATTGACTGTATCTTCTCCTTTATGAGAAGGAGATGTATTCTGTAATATGTAATATGTATTCTGCCGCGACTACTTTATACTTTAGTTTCTAATAATGTTTTAGTAATATACGAATTTCATATTTATCGTACTCCACACGTTTTATTATCAAAACGTCTTACCCCTTCACTTACCACAGACATTTTCATTAAAATAAACTAAAGCGATGTATGTATCTAGATAAGTATGTATGTGTTTCTTTATTCCACCATAACTTTTAAACTCCTGAACAGTTTCGGATACCTATATGGGATATAGTTAGAATCTTTACATCATCATGAGTGAAATTGGCTTTATTTCATTTGAAAATATTCATTATGGCAGCAGTATGATTCCATTCCCAAATGTAAAAAATTCCTCAGTCATTACGGTATGGGTATCAAATTGAAAGCCTTAATGAACACATTCCAAAACTATATAATTATATATCCATATTTTTTACATAGATAAGGTCTACACGCAAAACAGACAATTCATGTTTGCCTTCAAATGATTTAATCAGACTAGTAAGAGTGCGACTGTCAAAATGAGTTAATTGTTTCGTAGAAGATTAAGTTATCACTAGAATTCTTACATCATCACACGAATGATAAAGGATAATAAAAATTAAAAAAATAAAATAAAACACATGACTGTCCTGCCTATTATTTATCTGTTTAGTCAACGAGTAACTGAGTGATCTTTCGCTTTGCATATACAAATTAACTAATTCAACTTGTTTTTGTACTTTTTAGTTCCTTTCTTGGCAGGATAGTAGTATTTTTATTTTTTGTAATATTTTTGTAGTAACGTACTAAATTTTTCCACTACATCGATAAAGAATTTTTATTTCCAAAAATATTTCCCACCTTTTTTTTATTTATCTTATTCGTTTCGGAAAAATATTAGTCAGTAATTCGCCTACCAATACATCCTTTCCAATATACACTAAGTAATTAGTCGTTTTAATTTTAATGTATTAAACTGGTTTTAACGTCGAAAGCATATATTTCAAATTACAGAAAGTAAAATTTGTATGAACTGTTGTTTTAGGTTTCAGCTCTCGAATTCATTACTAACATTGTAGGTTTTATCCACCGCAAATTAAAGCGTTCGCCCTTCTAAATTAATGCCCAGAGAACGTATGAAAAACATTAGAACTATTTTAGACCTTACAGTTCGTATTATTAAATTAGCTTTATTGCTATTCAGAATGACCTCTAATGTTAGGTAGTGGTTTATAAATACATATAACCATTTTCGTGGTCCCGTAGTCGGCTATATAAGGACCTTTATGATTTTACCTTTTCCCACTTTTTTGAGCCAGTCTGTCTCATCTCAGATTAATATTAAAAATTCGGCATTGAAGTGAAAATTGACACACATGACACGGTCCAAAAAATTTGAAGGTAGATGTCGCTGGATAGCTCTTTGCTCTTTATAAATAATAGTTTTTTTTTTGGGTCGATCTCAATTCGACCTGATGTTACCTATACAAATAATTTTTCACTAACGCTAGATAGTGGATCTAGGCGTTAGTGAAAAATTGGACGAATTTAAATGGAGCAACTTAAATGTTTTAGACGCTGCCTTTAAATACAACTCGACGTTTACAATATAAGTTTAGCTGTTTTTTAATTACATCCTAATGGTTTGAATGTGGGTTTATTTCTAAAACCGTTCCCGTTAATTTGTTGTTAATTCAAATAACGAAATGATATGGAAAACATAGGTACATTAGTATAATTAAATCATGAAATTTGGAATTACTAAAACTACGAAAGTTGCATAGCGACACCGAAATCAATGAAACACTTGAGCTTGAATTTGGGAAACTAATCTATCGATATTTGGATTAATTTCACTGATACAAAGACATAAAGAATTTTCCAAATTATAGTCAGTCAGTCTTGTACGATGTTTTGATTTATTAACGTTCATCATTGAAAAGAACTGTACGTATTTGTGAGTACTGCAAAACGCATAAATTAAACTTTTTGCGAATTTTCTAAGCTGCGGAAATTGGTCTTCTTCGAGGTATTTTTTATAGAAATCGCACATCTCCACGTCTTCAAATTTAGATTTTAAGCAATAAGCAATATTTTCATACCTTTACGTAAGCCGACCATATAAGGTACTCATCTGTACATACTCCAACTAATTTTGACCATGGCAAGCCAAAACTTATGAATACCTTTTGAACTTCATTAAAAATGTCCTCTCCTGTAGTGGTTCCTTTTAGCGGCTGTAAAGCGAGCAATTCCTCATTGACAGTGAACTCTTTATCAGCACATCGAATAAACATAGCCAGTTGAGCTGTGTCAGACAAATCGTTGTTCTCATCTAATTCTATGCAAAATAATTCAAAACCAGCCATACGTTGTTTTTATATCATTAGCCATCATTTCTATACATCAGACAACAGTTCGTCTTGACAAACTATTTTTTTCAAATTTATTTCTCTTATCAGGAAACAAAACACTGCAAACTTTTAATGTACACGTCTTGTTCAATTCTCCTTCGGCAAATGGTTTTAATGACTTTGCCAATTTAGAACTGACTATAAAACTAGCTTTCACAACATTATCAAGCTGTGTTCTTTGTTTTTGAAACATTTGCTGCTGATTCCCAAGATTGCGATAAGGTTCTGAATTTTGTCTTTTCTTATTTGTCCTGTCAGTGAGTGCAGCTTAGGATGCTCAGTTGAGTAATAACTCTTTATATTGAATTATTTCATCACTGTAATGAATTCATTACACAGCAAAGAAATAGGCTAACCGTTGTGCAAGATAAATAAGAACTCTTCAGTCCATTTTTGTTGAAACTGGCGACCCTCTGCATCTACTTTACTTTCTTTCCACCAGTCATGATTTTCGTTCACTTTTTGTTCGATAAACTTAATAACAAAATGTATTTAATAAGCACTCAAGATGGACACAAAGTCATAAAGCAAATTGACGGCATTAGCAATTTGCTAGGATATCGTTTGTCGAAATTATCACCTTGGTAGCTCAAATAGAACTGAACTAAAGTTCGGGCCATCCACCCGCTTACATAGGCAAAATGAAGGAATTACCTAGAATCGTCTATTGTAGAACAATTGAGAAGCAATAATGTTTTGTTGCACCGCCAGTGAAACGGCAAACATTAAAGGCTTTGATGTTTTATTTCGTGAGTATGAGTAAGTCGTGTAATATTTTTTAACACGCTTTTATTACCTTCACTTGTACGTTTGTGAGTTTGTGAGCTTGTTTAATTGTAACCGACTCCTTTGGACTCGATTTTGTCCTACTTTGAACCGACAGATTTAATTCAAACTTTGCACACTTATCAAGAATCGGTGACAATACAATAATTTGATAAGTTTATCTCATCATCCTGATCAGGATCGCCAGGATCTATTCGATCATTAATAATTTCGTCACATATCGTCTGCGTGAGAGATAGTGGCTGATGATGTTCGAAACTGTTTACACATCAGTAAATATTAATGACTTTGAAGATTACTAAAATTAACGACAGCAACCGTGGAAAAATGACGACAGAGCAACTGCTGAGGAAAGACAATACTTACTATAAAAAAAAATTAACAATCAATCGAATTTAAAATTGAAAAGAAAATATAGTTTAAAAAAACTAAATAACACGCTTTTAAAGCACATCAAACTAACAAGTAAAAATATTTCTTAATATAAGCTGAAAAAAATAATGAACAATGACGAAAAATACTAGTATTAGTGTGGAAAAAGCGTGGATTGCTCTATATACGAAAAATGTGGCACAACGCGCCCCACAGTCGGAAGCTAGTCATTAATGTTTCTAAAATTGTAGGTTGTCAGCATGCCCGCCAAGCGGTGATCGCGCCAACTTAGTACGCGCCCACGCAGCTCGCTCTGCAGAATGTCACGCTCAAGATGGCGCCGTCGCGGGGGAAAAGAGAACGGGAGGGACGCCGCCCCGCCCGCGGCGCACCCCTCGCGAGGTCCGTCGGGTGTCTCTGGCGCAAGCGCCAGGTTACGTCCAACTCAACCAGTACCGTCTTCTAGAACCGATAGGACAGGTAAATTATATAAACCCATAATTATTTGTATGCTTTATTATTGCACTGTGATATATCTTAATAATCCACATCAATGGTGAACATTAATTCCGAAATCTTATTACTACAAGTGAGCAATTCTTATCTGTACGCATACACTTATACTTGGGTTTATCGGAAACGGCTCCTACGATTTTGATAAAAAAAATTCTATGGTAACGTTTTATTTTATAAGTTAATCTATATAAGTGCCTTTTCTAAAAAAAAGTGATTAAGAACATTTTCTATTGTGTCATTTCTTAAAACCTTGAGGTGATTGCATTGCGCTATGCTATCGGATGTAGTGCCGACACTGCGCTACCAGTAGGCTTAACTTAATATTCTTAGCCACAAATGGCGCAACAAGACATCAACTACACAGATAGCACTAAGTGACATTAATAACATGAGTGCAGATAAGTAAGTTTTTCGTATTACATAGTGCCCGTATATTGTTTATTGTTGGAGATTAATATAAGCAAGTCTTTCCGAGAGAAGTTATCATTTTACCACGGCAAACTAAAAAATGCCCGGCGAAGCACGGTTACCCAAGTACAACTGATAGTTTGCCTTGCGAAAAAACTGTCACTTTTTAATCGCTCTGAGCCTCTAGTTCTCAGTATCGGGCCTGGTCCCCTTAATTAGGCTTTCACCATTTTATGATTGACGTTAATTCTCTCAAAGCCGATCATGTCTCTCGAGTACAGTGTTTGTTGTTTCAAGAAGAATATTGTGTCTAAACGAATCCATGGACAAATTCGATCATATCTATCAATATACAATAAAAGAGCGCCGGTTGCCGAGTGGCTTCAAGTCCAAAACTATTACAAGATCACGGAAGAACTGAACAATGAACTTTTCTCGAAGCACTCTCTTCGTGCCGTCGCCGGATTACCGACGACGGCCCTCAGCGGACCCCGCGCGCTGGCCCGCCGGGACGGCGTACAGACAGTCCACCAAACTAACGAGACTGTGGAAGAATGTGTTCCTGCAGTGACACACGATGATGCCCGTATTATAGTGATCAAGCCTTGGCAATTAAGTTTTAGTGTCGCAAGTAATTATGTATCCACGACTGTGTAATTTGTTTTGAAGCAATCTGTTGAAAATAAATTCTTTTGTCACAGGGCTCGTACGGGATCGTGAAACTGGCCTACAACGAGGAGAACGACACACATTACGTACGTACCGATAAACACATTTCCGTGTGTTTCTTGAGTAGGTTGTTCGATCTCCGTGAATGATAAACATTGCTATTATATGAATACACTTGCTATCTTTATGTTTTATCTATAATTTTTAAAATTCACACACACAATAGCGTCCGCGCACGCGAAACAGTTGTGATACACTTTTACAAATAGAACTTGTGACAATTAGGTAGTGTGACATGTTCACTATTTTTAATGCAGGCGATGAAGATCCTCTCGAAACGTAAGCTAATGAGGAGAGCCGGACTGTTCGGCCGCACGCCGCCGCGCCGCCCCGGGCCGGCGGGGGTGCCCGAGGCGCCCTCCGGTCCGCAACCGGAGCCCCTACAGCGCGTCTACAGGGAAATAGCCGTACTCAAGAAACTCGACCACCCGAACGTCGTTAAACTCGTGGAGGTTAGTACTAAATAAATAATAGTAAAATAAACAAAATTTGCAAAAGATAAAAAGCCAACTTCATTAATTATATTAATGATATTAATTTTTAAAAAGAAGTATAGTCATATACAATTATTACTAGACGTTATTCTCAATAACTACTTAGCCAATTATTTTTTAGAACCAAGTTCCTTAACATGGCTTACGGTGGATGTTGACTGGTGGAAATCGTAACTTAACGAACAAGCGTTACAACTCTTCCATGCGACTTTTCTCTCTTAAAATTTATTTAGAGTCGATGCCAGCCAAGGCAAGTTTAACATAACATAACACACACACACACACACACACACGCACACTCACATGTACACTCACATGCTCACATCTACACGCTTACGCACACTTCCACGTTCACATCTACACGCTCACGCACACGCACACTCAGCCGCACGCACGCATGCACGCACACACACACACACATATATTTGTTAAATTAATGTCTTCTAGAAGTACATTACACCCATTGCATCCTTTAAATAATTTGACAGCATTGAAATAAGAAAAAATCATATAGACCACATCCGCTTTTCAGTTCAGAATTTCAGAATTATCACTGTTAAATCCAAATTCAAATTCAAAATATCTTTATATCGTAGGTTATAATATAACACTTAAAATACGTCATAACATTTAAAAAATTTACACTATACTTTTTTCAATTACCAATTGTTCGTAAGGTACTTATCCCTCAAGAAGAACAAACAAGAAACTTGAAGTTAGCTCTTTTCAAATTAAAACTGTACAGAATAACAAACACACATAAAACTATCACAAGAAAAACAAACCTTTAAGAAGTCTAGCTGGTTATGCCCATTTATCCTTTAAATATTCAAAGATTGTAAAAATACTTTTTTTTGCAAGTGTTTGTTTAATGGAAACTTTAAATTTGTGTAAGTTTTGTATATTCTCAGGTATCTTGTTGAACATGCGCACACAGACCCCTTTAAATGAATTCGCTAACTTACGTAATCGAATAACATATAAACACAGTTTATTTTTGTTTCTAGTATTGAAATTATGTCTATCACTATTTTTATTAACATAATTTAAGTTTTTCTTACGTATATTCAATTTTCGCACATAAATTACTAAGCCACAGTTAAAGTTCCAATTGCTTTAAACTTACTTTTAAGAAATGAATGAGGTCTCAGCTTGTAAATGGCCCGAATGATCCGCTTTTGCTGCAGTATGTCCCCATAGCAGGATATCATATGATATTAAGCTAAAATATACCAATAATTTTAATTGTATATGAAGCAGAGCTAAGCCATTTCGCCAACTCGCCGATATGAGGACCCCATTGAAGTTTATTATCTAAAGTGACTCCCAGGAATACAATAGCGTCAACAAAGTGTAATTCCTTGTTTCTTATTAAAATTGTACCATATCAATCTTTTACATGCGGAAGTAAGAATTAGATACATTTTGTTTTCTTACTATGAAGGAGTAAATTATTTAGATCACTGTTACAACTTTCATTTAAGCATCTCGCAAATTTTGATAGAATTTATTAAAAACATAAACAAAATTTAGTCCTTGACATTCATTGTGTGAACCCTTAAAACTAACTAAAACACAACGTGTACGTTTGCTATTTTATAGCTACAGTAATTTTTCAACTGTAATCTATAATCTCTGTTCGTCCTCCTGAGTGGTAAATTTACAAATAAACAAAATTCAAATACAATAATATCATTACAACCCGACGATCAGGTTCTGGACGACCCGGCTGAAGATCAACTGTACCTGGTGTTCCAACTCCTAGACGGGGGTCCGGTGCTGGAGGTGCCCACGGAGCGGCCGCTGCCGGAGTCTCGCGCGCGTCACCACTTCAAGGACGCGCTGCTCGGCATCGAGTACCGTGAGCCGCTTACCTCCTACTAAACCTTTTTAATACACGACTTACAATGCCAACCAACTATGAGAGTGCTTTGCGATCGGAATATTTTTTCGCCTCTTATTAGCAAACGTTTCTATCGCTGCACTCTCGTTACTACACGAAAATACATTTTAAAATGTCTATACAAAATATTTTTTACATTCGCGCTACCGCCTCGATGTGTCTCTGTTCCTTAATAATATCTCTGGTTTAATTTTAAAACGGTAAATTAAACTAACATTTATAATAAAAATTTACATTCACGCATACCATTTTATGGAATAGTAATTAATGAGCTATAACAAAAGAGAAGATGCACAATCCCGCGCTTAAAAACGGCCGCTGTGAATGAGCGCTAAATCAGGCAGTTTAGCGCTCATTGCATTCAGTATAGCTTCGTCGCACCTTCCGCTACGACGTCGAAGTGTTCGTTAAAAAATGCAAAAATAACACATATGGAGCTATGAAACGGGATGGTATTTCTTATTTTAGATAAGCAAAATTTAATTTATTTGTAGTAGGTGCTTAATCATATATCATAATGAGTATTCGATAAGCATTTTGATTTTCATCATTTAAAGTAGCATCAAAAGCCGAGGTAGAAACCTATTTAAAATAAATAGTCCTAAGCAACATCGGTCTCGTATTTCTTGCATTGTCACATTATTCGGTCGCTTAACAATAGAAACTCTGTTCGTATACTAATGGAGACGCCTTCTTTATTTTTTTATTTGTTATTTACCAAACTTAAAATCACCTCTAAACGTAAATCATACAATAGATTAAACCTATTCCAAAAAAAAATATGTTTATTTGAATTCGTTTTTTAACGAATTATGTATAGGTATTACGTTCATTAAAATATGTTAATGTTTAATGAATCATCACCTTATTTCATTACATAAATAATAAGGAAATTTTATATTACTGTAGTCTATACATTTTAGAAATTATTAAGTTCTTTCATGTATATTTTCACCGACATAATGAAATTAAAGGTTCATTTTAATTCTAATCTTACGTTATTACTACAGTAAGCTTTATTATGTAGAAAAAATATATTATGATTCTTTACTTACATTCGACCAAAAAACAATAATAAAGATTTAAAATTATATTAAAGCGCTCCACCGATGTCTTGTTTTAGAACAACACGTGCAAATTGTAAAAAATAGGACTTTTTGTCTTCCAATAATAAAATCATCGTTAGTTATTCTCTTTACATTTAAAAATTAACCTTAGTTTATGACATTTCGATTGAAATGTCAGATGATAAATAATGTTCCTTCCCTTCTTTTTCTTTGGCACTGCAAAATATTATTGTAAAATGTGAGACAAAGGCGAAATGTACACTTTGAGCCATTTATCGCCGTCGAAATCCTACGCGACTGTGTATCTTCTCTTTTTTATTCATCTATGATAGTAATATTCTGTGACCTTTCGTCTCAACACATTTCAAATATTATTTTTTCGATAATTCTTTCATATCGACTTACACCCATCCCGCAATTGTACGCGCGCAGTGCACTACCAGCGCATCGCGCACCGCGACATCAAGCCGGCGAACCTGCTGATGGGCGAGGGCCGCGTGCAGGTGGCGGACCTGGGCGCGTGCGGCGAGCTGGGCGGGCGGCTGTGCGGCGCCGTGGGCACGCCCGCCTTCCGCGCGCCGGAGGCCGTCGCCGCCGCCGACTGCTACGACGGGGCGGTCGGCATCGCCCACTGAATACTTTTCGTAGATCTTTTCAATTCATGAGTAAACTGTACTATCGAACAAACCGTACTAATGCATACTGTAATTGTATGACTGCGAAAGTGTCTCTGCCTGTTTATGTGTCTGTTACGTTTTAGTGCCTAAACTGCTGAACCAATTTTCATAAATAGTGGTGTAGAAATAGATTGGACTTTAGAAATGAACTTAGATACCTTTTGTCGTGAAAATAAAACTTAAAGGGAATGAAAGTTTATATCGAACTTCGATCATTTTACATGTTAAAAACATGGAACGTCTTTATTTAGGCTTTTCATTAAAAAATAATAGACACATGTTCCATTGTTTATGAAAATTTCATTTTTATGAGGGTAAAATGGCCAGTAAAAGTTTTGTGTGGGATTTAAATTAAAACAAACGTATTATTTAGGCGATTGTGTAGAAAACCCCCTTCGAGAACAGGAGCAGTATGAGAATCGACAACGGAGTAGTCATCGGAATCATGACTGTAGCGTGGAAAGTCGATATACAAAATGAAGTAATTGAGTTTATGTCCATGCGGACGAAATTTATATTATGTACAAATAATTCAAACATCGTTTCAAGCATGCTTCTATTGTCCCTTTTCGTATGATCATAGATTATTTGATACTTCATTTTTAATACAATAGTTAATTGTCTAGGTATAACACCTGATAACCATTTCGAACAATTCATTATCTTTTCATTATTACAAATAAACCAATGCAATCGCGGAGTACGTCACATGCGAAATCTCGTTTGCTCAAGGTCGGAGCACTCGTTTTTCAGGCGGCGGACATCTGGTCCCTGGGCGTGACGCTGTTCGCGATGGTGACGGGCCGCGTGCCCTGGTACGCGGCCAGCGCCGCCGAGCTACAGCGGCGGATCCAAAACGACCCGCTGGTGTTCCCCTCGAAGCTCCAACTCTCCGAACCCCTTAAAAACCTCCTCGTCCGGATGCTGGACAAGGATCCGGCGAAGAGAGCCACCGTGCACGAGATAAAGGTATACAAAAATAAGTCCTAGATGCATTACAATACACCACTTAGATAAATGACAATTAGATTTAAACTACTAAAATCAATACGAATCAAGTCATATCTAAATTCAGACACATGTAGTACGTGTGGAGTGTTTTTGAAAGATACTTATAGGAACTATGACGTGAATTAGCGGTGTGGTTTGAAGGAAGATGTAGCGACAAGAGTAAAAAAAAATATTTTGTGGTGGCTTGACCATATGGAAAGGATGAATGAGAGTAGACTAACAAAACAAATGTATAGAGCGAATGTGTGTGACGGAAAGGGCGGCAAGGGTCGCCCTAGAAAATCTTATGCGGAACAAATTGATGGCTTATTAAAAAACCGGCCTAGTGCGAGTCGGATTCGCACACGAAGGGTTTCGTACCGCCGTACAATATTTAACTATACATTAATTACGGCTTAAATGATACAACCCTATGACAGATGGACGGACACTGAAGGCTTTGTAATAGGGTCATAGATGCCCATCGGCACTCATGGGATACGGAACCCTAGAAAAACCACAATCTCTGTCTACCCTTTTATGAGATAGGCTTGAATTTATAATAATAACCATGACAGTAATCCTTGGATTCTCAAATCATCTGTAAAGTTTAAAAATTTTGTTCCGTTAATAAACCAATGCTAAATATTGCAGATATGTCAGATTTTTTAGGTCAGTGGATTTTCTACTCATAACTAGAAACATTGTGTAATGTTTTTTTTTTTCTTCAGGTGCACGAATGGGTGACCTGCGGCGGCAAGGAGCCGCTACCCTCAGAACAGGAGAACTGCCGGCTGGTGGAAGTAACGGACGAGGACATGGCCCGCGTCGTCACCTCCATCCCGAACCTGTCCACGTTGATCCTCATCAAGACGATGCTCAAGAAACACAGCTTTCAGGTGAACTTTATCTCGCCAATATTTTGTCTGCAAGTACATAAGTTGCATATGATAATTTTAAATAATTTCGCTGTTTTCGAATATGAATCTAATCAAGACCGTGTTATTTTGTTAAATTGTATCGCCCCATAATAGATATGTATCCTCGCGCAGTCTTTTCATTTCTAATTGAAAGGCTTATAGTGTGGACTCTTCACGCTGCTATGTGCTGATTGAAGACCACTAACTACGTCGTCACCGATGCTATGGCGCCTGAGACCGCCGGCGGCAGGTGATCTCAGTAACATGGAGCAAGTGGTTTAATTTGATTTCGATTAAAACGTATTGGCCAATCCACCGCGCCATGATTAGAATTAGAATTCGGTGCCCTGTGATGCGATGTGAAACATTCTGAGCGTTCGGCGACCACCGCTCTTAATAAAGTGATTTGCATAAAAGAACACCCTTACTTATGACGCAGAAAAAATGGGTTCGCTCTAAGCACTTGTACGTTTGAATGCTTTTTTTTTTTATAATTGGCATAGGATGTCAGTTACAATTCGTTTTAATCGGGGTAAGTACATCATCGTAGAGATGACCGCATATGTTTGACGACTCGTCAAATCCTTTACACGCGTTTAAAATTCCTGATCCCATCAGAACAGTGCGAGCAACGCTACAGGATACTACTCGGGTTGTTCCAATACAATACGTAACAGGAAAGTCCTAAAAGATGTATATCTATGTAGTGTATGTTTATATTGAAACTAATAAATATGTTTATGGAATGCTTAACCATAGAAACTAATACATTTTCGTGGCATTAACACAAATAACAAACGTTTATACAACTTTATGACAACATAATATTGTTACGTACCCTATCGAGGATTCGAGGAATGAGATCAGATGAAATAAAATACATGCAAAAGAATAAGTCATATATTCAGAAACGCAAAATCATAATAAATCGCTACGATACCAGTTGAAACTTTGTTGTTGATCACACTTGACTTGTGAACGCACACATCGCAGAAATTAAATTCACTCCTCAGTGCTCGAACTTCGATATAAAATCTCGACTAGTCGTCTAAAACATTCTTTAAATAAAAATAATTCAATAATTTATCTAGAACAAATAAATCGTAAACATGCCACGACTGACATAAACAAACAAGATTTATTGCATTCTCGAAGTTTGCAATTCCACCCATTAATATATGGATTTAAAATAAAGATGCTCCTACACAGTCCTAATCAAAATTTGTACTTTTCAGAACCCTTTCCTCCGTAGTCGGGAAGGCAGCCGCGCCACAGAAGGGGGCGAGGGGGAGGAGGGCGCGAAGGGCGGGCGGGCGCGTCCTGGCCTCGCTCGCTCGGGACGCTCCCTGTCGGCGCCGGGAAACTACCTCACTGACAGGTGAATACGGCCTATGTCATTACATGGGCTCATCGTATATCTTTGTCTACTGCCAAAAGAATAGCTTATTAAAATCGTAAAAAACCGAATTGGAATAAAATTCCATTATTATTGTCAATGATAACGTCTAAGTACTCTGAGAATTGTCGTGTAAGAGCAACGAAAAATTAAATAAAATATCATAATTTATCTAAAACAAAAAACACAAATGGTTACCAATAGTCTGTATAAAAATAACAATACCCTAGACTTTAAATACTACAATACATCAGTTAAATCTTTTTTATATATATGACGATAAGACATTATGCATTGATACCATAAGTCGGTATTCCTCTTTTTACACAATGGCCATTTAGACTTAAAATATATATGGAATAATAAGATACCAAAATAGTAGGTTTTTTAGCATAAAACATACATATTACGAGTAAAATTACAATATTTTTTAACTCTAGTTTTAAATTGTTTTTACGATCATCGTTTTACTTAGATATGGAGACATTTTTAACTCATGAAATTGCTAACAAGGTAAGCCACGGCCATAAAAAACACCAACCACTGATGGAGCTAATGAAGAGTTGCGAGATATGAGGGAAGACCAAATGAATATAACCCTATAGAGAAATAGTAACATAATTCGACTTCAATATATCCACGATATTGAGTCACTTTCACGAAACTGATTACAATCAATGATCTAGAAAATTCAGATTAGAAACACTCTCTCCCACCGCCTTCTACTTCAGAATGAAACAGACTAGAACCTTAATTACGATGGTCGTTGAAAGACCCAGCACGGCTGTCAACGACCATCGCCATCCGTTGGCCACACTCGGACCGACAGCTTAATGCGTCCCCCGAAGTACATAGCAAGTGCTGTAAATTGAGATCATTTTTTAAAATTGGCCTTTAAGTGTATGTTACTTTCTGATTAGAAAACAACCTGCTGAACACTCGACCAGCACCACGCCGCTATGTGGATAAGGAGAACAAAATGGGAGTTTTAATTAAGTGTTATAATTATAATTTCATCATAATCGCTAGGCCCGGGAGAGACGTCAACACAACACTAAAAGAGAGTAGTCTGTGGTCCCATGTCAGAGTAAACGTTCCTCTCCTGTGCTCATAGTAAAAATACCAAATTACTTCAAGCTGGTTGAGATACACAAGTGAAATTTATATGATTAGCCGAACAGTCATATATTCAATTAACTAATTAGCTTAGAAATATAGCTACAGAAACTCAAACCTAATTATTATTCATTAATTACAGACAAGCGTCGTTCGATATCGGCTTAGAATCGGTTGTGGAATCGCGTGACCCGAGCCAAGATGTGTCGTCGCGAGAAGAAATGCCCAAGGCGCCGCAGAACACCGCTGCCGGAAGAGACCGCAATGTCAAGTTGGACGACGGCAGCGCCGCGCGGTGATACGACGAAACGGCGGCCGACAACATGGCCGCCTCGCGTTTTCCGCGCTTCTCTAATTTTACGGAATCGCTGAAAGTACGATTCGTCTATCTTGAAAAAATTCAGCGCTTATAACATTCTCTATGCTTATTAAGAAAAATATTATAAGTATAAATATTAAATGGGAACAAATTTTAAAAATTTTCCTTATGTATGTAACATAGATTTATTATATTAAATCTATGGCAAGTACGCTATGATTATATATGTAATAATTAGGTAAATTCGTTAAATTACAAACAGCTTCAACAAAGTGGCTCTTCTTTTACACACAAATGAATAATTTTATCGTGCTGCTCGAACATTGTACATGATCGTTGTAAGAAATGAAGTACATAGCTAAAAGAACAGATTGAAGTATTAAAGATACTAAGTATCACACAAACTTGTTATAATTTAGGCATGTATCACAGACGATGACATTTTTAATACCAATAAATGCACACTGCATAGCATTTCTCCGACCACTAAAAAGGCGAGCTAATTAGCTCATTTTATGGCAACGTCGTCAAGTCAATAACGTATCTACTTCAGTTGACACATATATAATCATAGAAGTACGCATTAAATAGCACGCTTCGTAAAAGTTAAATGAATATATGTCCCTATAAAATTATTTTTCGAAAAAGAAAATATTTAGCTTAGGAATTAAATATGCACTTACTTTATTTTATTTTGTGTAAAACCGTTATAGCTGTCCAACGAAAATGGGCGATCTATCAATACTTTGTAACTTTTTCTATCACAAGCTCATAATCTTGTTTTGGCCAGTTACTTGTCGATTGCGACGTAAAATAGCGTCATTACTACTTTGTATTGCAGTTCGCCCGATCGTCTTGGGAGAAGGTTATGCGACGTGACGATGACACACAATTTTGACAGTGACGTTTTTTTATTGAATTAAAGCAATCAAAATAAAAAATTACATTTACATCAATCAGGGCGGTAAGTAGCGTTACAAAAATTCTAGCATTTCCCACAAATTATGCTACCAAATATAACTGGAGAAATAAGTGATGTAAAATATATCTTTATCAAGTTTTCTTAATAGTCATTAAATCCTAACTTGTGATATTTGTTGCTCAGGTAGGCCGTCGACATATAGAGCCTTAAAGCTAATTAAGGCACTTTTCTTATAGAATCGTTACCTCTTTTTTTTATTAACTACTATTTTATGTCTTAAAATCGTATCAAAAAAAAAACTATACTTAAAAATCGAATAACCTAATTATACACAACTGTTGCAATTACATATTAATCTATATAAATGGCTCGTGTGGCTGTCGTGTGGACATCGATGTATATAGACGGGCCCTTCCTACTGAAAAGGCAACAGAAAAAGGGCTCGAAATGTATCAAGCGAATTTGAGAGGCACACTGGGGTTTATATTTTTTGAGATCGCTCGATATTTAAACCACAGTGAGGGTCTCACCAGCACGGGGCCGGCCTACAATTGATTTTGCCTGAAGACGCATCCAACCAGGTCTAGCACTCGCGACTGACTGAATACAAAACCGATCTAATTTTGTAGATCAGATTAGTTTGATGAGACCATTTTATTTATTGTTGCGGGCCTATCTATATACAACGATGCATGAGAATGATCTCCAGAACTTTGTTTTATATAAAATCCATTTTTTTATTAAGTAAAAAGTATATTTACTACTTGACTGCTTCAGAAGGAGGGTAATATTTTATGTCATTAATGTCAAAGTCTTATGAAGTTAGTCGATTAAGCGGTTCGACATTTTGTTAGCTATTGTAGTATCACGTTGCCGTCATCGAGATTATATTACTGGTAACATCTGAAATATTATGCTCCTATAATGGCTCCTCTTTAGTGCACCTAATTAGTGTAACCTCATTCGTTACTGTTGAGTGTTTGCATTACGATGCATACCTGTGTATTTAGACAGTACAGAAATCTCACGAACAAGTGCGTCAAAATTGATAGGACCTCTTTCCATAAATAAATATTTTGTGATTTTAGAACACTTATTGTTTTTCAAAGCACTTAGTTATTTTTAAAAAGCAGTTGCATACTTAAACAGGAAAATCTGTTCGAGGATAGCAGCTCACTAATCAATAAATTTCTTATAAGTAGATACGCAATATTCTTCAATAATTACTTATGATATTGTTTTAATGATGTCTGAATATTAGTGTTATTATCATGTCTTTATGAATTACGCGAGAATTAAAAAAAAAATGGCAGCTATCTTACAAACAAGACGTGCTAATGCGTCATTATGTTTTTTCATTATTTGTCAACTAGGTGCCAAAAAATATTTTATTTTTACATGTTGTTCATGGGACTATGCATAAGCTGTTTTAGTTATAATGACATTGATTTCTTACAGATTAATAGATTAAAAATCGATTTGTAAATAATCATGACGTTATCGTTATTAAAATGTGTATATTATGATTGTTATAAAAATATAAATCATCATGACAAATTGGTACTTATAATAATTATTTTTTATATTCTTTCTTTGATTTATGTTTATCTTATGCTAAGTTCAATAAAAACGTTGATAGTTTTTATTTGTTTTATTTGTTGTAGTGTGTTGTTTTATTTTTATTCTGTTATTTGTTTAATATGTTCGCAATAGATATGTTTATCTATAAAACATTTTCAAATATTGACATTTATTTTCTAATTTTGCGTCTTAATAGTTTTAATCTATTGAAAATTAATTCCGCTTAAATGTCGATTCATAACATGTCTAGGATTGTGTTTGTACAACTGTCTTTTTAAATTACCACAAACACTTTAATTCGGTCTGTGTCAATTAATTTATATGTTAATTGATGTATGTACATCTAAGTATACTATGCACCTGTAGTGTCACTACTCGCAATACTTATGTAAAACTGATGCACTTTATATCTGTCATGGACTTATGAATTTTGTTAATCACTACGACGGTTAGAATATATTTGCTTCAATACCTTTCCCCGTTTTCATGATTATTTTTTTCCAACGATAGTTTATTGCATATTGTAACGATGGCAAAAGTGATGTGCAAAAAGCAAGCATCAATCTAAATTGTTCTCAATCTGAAATTTATTATACTTATTGTATTTGTAGAATAATTGACACAATATAAATATGTGACCACTGTGTTATTGGGATGTGTCGCGTGGTTGACGTTTCTAAAATCTTTATACCGATTTTGACACAGTGCCCTTATATTCGCAGTAACATTGAACCTCTCGTATTAATGACCAATTTCGCGTTTTAGGTATTAATCTGCTTGGACTGATAAAGTACCTACATTGTCACACGCCTATCGACTGAGAAATTGTTTGAAATAAATTTATTAGTGACCGTAGAAATCGAGTCAAATCCTGAAACTTGCATGGTCAATGGATAAAATTATTAGCCATAAATAGGGTAAATAAGTTTTTTTATAAGATTTTTAAAAGATATAAGGTTTTTTCAACTTTTTTCTGTGCTGGGTTCGTATATCGAAGGCCAAATAAACGCCGTTAAAATTTTAATCGTATATCTAAATGATGTATTCACTGGAGAAATGAATACAAAGACGTTGTGCGTTTGCTTATTTGGTGTAATAGACGCCAACATTTGATCACACTTGTAAAAATACATTTTACGATAAATGATCGATCCTTTTGAATTTTTTAAAGTAAATAACCCTATAATTTTGGAAAAGATTTTTGGATTGGCCTCTGATATACCGGCCTAAGAAATAAAAATGTAATTGAGCTAATAGCTAGTACGTGCATAGCGTGCCCCTCACAATTAAAGTATTCACTGCACTTTTTGAAGATTCCACAATAACGTGTAAGATGCAATTTTAAGAAACGTGCTTCTGTTGTTTGAGAAGCTTTGAAAATTTTATTGTAACATATTTTAATGGACGTATTTGATTGCGAAACTTTTGACGGTGTGGCGGACGACGCGGTTGGGCACCCTTTACCAACTTTCTCGATATATGTATAATTTTATTAAACGAGAAATGGCTACCTTAATATGCCAGCGTGTACCCACCCCTATGCGAAATTTGGCAAACATTGATAATGAAATTCCGAGGTCAGTAGAACATTAAATATATACACAGTACAAAGAACGAAACACTGCCGCTATGAAGTTAGTCACGAAAGCGTCGCAATGGCTTAAAATACAAACGCGGGGGGGATAAGAAAGAAGGGTCGGGGAGCGTTACACCTGCGCACTGCATCATCCGCAGGCAATTCAGAGCGGCAAAGTTATACGGTACCTAACTACAAATACGCTAATTTTTTAATAGTAATTACCTTAACGGAATATATCTACAGAAATAACGATTGCTAATTGATACTTTTTAACTCTCGATAATTAATAAAATATAAACTTCGTGTAAACGCGGAATTTACAAACCAACGAAAGCAGTACTATCTTTTTCTACTCACATAACTAATAAGAACTATTTAAGACCATTTACATAGTTACTTTGAATCAATTGATGATATTTTACTTAATTCAATTTTAAAAATATGCATAAAATAGTTAATGATGGTGAGTTTCTAAATCGCTTCGCTTGCTTCATCAATCGTGGCATTTCACTGAGCAATCGTCCATTCCGCTGCTCAGTCAATATTTCCAGCTCAAATGTGTTATTACTTTTCTCTTACTATGCATAAATCTTGTATTTTTTGTTTAAAAAGTTGATTAAAAAATCCGTCGTCCTGCCTAACAACGTTTTCGATGAAGGGCGCGACAAGCCGCGTGACGTCACGCCGCCCAGCGGAAGGTCCAATGTATTAAATGCCTTCGTGTGTTGTGATAGCTGTAATGGTCGTACGGCGCCCGACCCTCGACTGGTAACAGTTATAGAAGTGTATATAGTTGATAAGTAAATAGATATATTCAATTTTAACTTGGACGATGTGGAATTTTAATATAGTTAACTAAGGGTTCCTCGAAGACTTTTTCTCGATTTATGATGTAAATAAAATTTTTAATATCTCTATCACTGAGCGTTTATTTTTTTCTCAAATCGCTGCATGTCTGGCACTATTTTGGACAAATGAGCAAAATTTTGAACTATGTTCCTTAAAATTTCGAATGTATTGTCTACTTTTGGATTACTTCTTAATATACATCCAGATTTGTAACATCAGACCAGTTTTAAATGTAGCAACAGTTCTGATGCCTGATTCATTTCACACATTAAAGTTGTCTATTAAATTCATGGTTGCTTTGTTGCTGTTACTGTTAGCAGTACCGCAACAATTGCGATTACACCACTCGCTTGTACAGGTAGTAAAAGATGTTGCTAACAAGCATTGTATGACGTTCGTGGTACGTTAGTCGTACGACAATCGTTCTCAATTCTAAAGTCGTGGATTAAATCTCGGGCATGTAATATCTTTTTGTACTTGACAATATCATTCAATAATGCAATTCCCCAACCCCAAAAATGTCGCGAAGTAATCCCACTTCGAGGATAGAAAAAAAAATTACTTTTCCTTGAAAACCCGTCAATTTTGATGGTTCTCAATCTTTTACTTCAACTGCCTCCTAATCACACGTAAGACACATGTACCACCCCTGTCTACCTCTTAATAAAGAAGATGTCGTAAGGTTACATTGAGAACAGAAAAGTAATTCTTGTCGCAAGCACCGCCAAATATTCCCATGCTTACTCCTTAATCTAACGTACAAACAGAGGGCTTACATTGCGCACGCGCCATCCACAACGCTCGCCTTTACCGGCACCAACGATAATACTGGTGCCGCTTTTACAGGTGTCCCGACGTCGCAGTGACTGCGGAGGGCGCCACCCGATGCTCGGCCTGATCCTATCGCGGTCTGACGTGTAACATATTACACGTGGGTTCTACCTACTACTGCAAAAAATGAGTTATGTAATTAACCATAACACTTATTTGTGTAGGTATATCAATGAAACATGATACTAATTAAATTCATTAGTAATTTATGATTAAATGGTGAGTTTTATTTTTATTTATTTGTTTCTTTTATTTATCAAGTTTTCATATAAATTTATTAAAAAAATAAGTGAATTTAACGAAAGGAAACTCTTTATTCGTTTAGTATTAATTATATCTGTCGAAGAAGGATTGGTGATGTTATCTCCATTAGTTTCTACACGATTTTAAGAGGCAAACGAGCATGCGAACCACCGTAGAGGTAGTGCTCACTGTCGCCCATGCACATCCGCAACTCCAGGCGAGTCACTGGGGCCTTACCGGCCTCTTAGGAATAATTCCATTTTTTTCTCAAATACCATCTTATTGTAATTAAATAAAAATACTAGATGGTACATCATTCTAAAGATTTTATTTTACTACCTTACATAGCAGAAAATTTCCCATGATACGTACAGTGGTAGAACACCAGCCAGATGGCGCTAGTGAGATATCCGGCAAGCGGAATGGTGACGGAACTCGGCGCCATAAATAAGATTTAATAATTCTTCCGAGTACTCCTCATAGCATTCACAATGAAACACACGTAAAGATTTTCCATAACTCTGCAAAACGAACGGGTCAAGCTGACCGAATATTTCACGGTACCGACGAATCGAGACGCTCGACGTTAGATGCGGTCAAGGATTTTAGTTAAATACTACCAAGATTACGGTGCATATTTGTTCTTTTTAAAGTGAAATCTTCTACAGGCAGGTTTGATAGGATGGGGAGTAATTTCATGTAAGTCGTGAGAGACATGGTCACGTGACGTCTAATGCTAATTACTATACATTCTATCGTCAGCAATACTTATTGTTATTTGCAGGCATCTAAACACTTTAGCTGTATCCAAATAATTTCCAATTGTACTTACAGATGGCGCTCCTGTAAGTATACGTAGATGCATCATAATGTGTGTATACTGTGCGTTATTTAAGTCATTTTTTGTTTTATTTGTATTTTAAATGCTCAAATGCATAATTACTGAGCAGTAAAAAGTGAATATAAAATATATCAATATTTTTTAAGTTGTATTTATATTTAATACTGGGCTTGTACAGCCCATGTTTTTGGTAATAAGTAAACAATATGAAAATAACTATAATTGTTGCTTGGAGTGCCAATACATTTTGAAACCAGACTAATGTAAACAGTTTTAATTTACAAATTTTAATTTGAATATAAAACAAATAACTTATGATATAGTTTTAAGTTTTCACTTCTTTCTTCTGTCTTTTCACCTTATAACTGCTTTGTTTTTTAACCGACTTCAAAAAGAAGTCGGACGTTCTCAATTCGGTTGTATTTTTTTATGTTGGATACCTCAAAACACCGTCATTTATTAACCGATTTGGATTTTTTTTTTGTTGTGAAGGATATACTTTCAGATTGGTCTCATTTTTTCCAAAATCTATTTCTGATAATGGGATCCTTAAGGAATTGAGGAACATCCTCAAATATTATAAGTGTACATGTAGTGATTTTGTTTTAAGCTATGAGACAAGCATTTGCATTTAGAAAGTATTATTTAGTAACGTGGAACTGATGAAGAAGACCACAAGTGGCCATCAAACATCCTCAGCTATGATTTCGTCAGTTGTGAACTGATTTTAGATTTTTTTTTTTTTTGTTGAAAAGATTGTTCCCGAGATTGTTCCATAGTCATCAAGTCAGGATCTGATGATAACGTCCCAGGGGAATCGTGGGATACTCTCAAATATTATAGGCACGCACTGTGTGTTTCAGATTCTTTTTTTGATTATTCAAGTTTTTGCGTCTGGTAGTTATTATCTTACACTGCTGAGATGATGATGGGAGCCACAGCACTTCTTAACAGTTAGGAGTTAGGGGATAATACTGCAATTTGTCGTCGGAATTTACTCTTCAATGGCAGTAGAGCCTAATATACACAGAATTAAAATTAATTATTTGTTAACATACAACCGAACACATCGGAACATTTTAGCAATAAAATTAGAAATTCGGGGAATTAGTTTAATGTGGAAGTGGATGAAAATGTAATCTGTATAAATTGTAGAACATTTATATCGTAAAGAATACATATAACTTTTATAGTTTTATTTGTATGAGAATAATTTGGTAGTTACATCCCAACTAAGAATGTAAATACCCTGTAATGAATACCAGTGGACAATAAATTCGGGATCGGACCAGCAATAGGAATTGCTCCGTATAAAAGTAAAGGCGATGCCCAGCCCACATGCAAACTAGCTATATAAATTATAAAGATATAACTAGTCAATAACTGAAAAACGTACAACAAAATAAATTAACAACAAATGAAAACCATTTCCAGTTTAATCAGGGTAAAAGGACACATAATCTATAAACATTAATAAATACGAATTTGAAACGAAATATTGAGTAGAAAAGGAGATCTTCTAACGAGACACAATTTATCGTTAGCTGGAACCGACTCCAAAAACAACCAATTAATTGTTTTAGAAGTTAGCTTCAAAAATGATATAAGTATGTTTTTCAAAGCGATTTTCATTATTTTTATTTATTTTTCTAACAAACCAAGGTTCCAAAAAACTGGATCTCATTTCATCCAGGTAAATTGCTCGAAAAGTTTTAGCATTTAAAAAATGGAGCAAATATGTGACTGAAGGGGAGGCAATCTAAAAAAAATATTTTGGATGCCGGAACTTTATTTGAATTATATTATTTATTAATTATATTATTGTTAACAATAAGCTTACAAGTGGGAAGTGCTGTTCCGTAAGGTAGCTTCAAAACCGCCCGTTACAGTAAATTCTTTTATACCCTATTGAAAAAAATAATTTAATAAATTTGTAGGAATAATATCTCGTTGGAAAAATTGTTTTCACTCATTTGTCATTAGATGAGCCAATTATTAACTAACTAATTTTTTTAGTGTTCTCGTTTACATCACAAATCAGATAAATTTTAAACAATAGCTTTGAAAGTGATTTCGCTTGTTGGAGACTTTTTGATATTTACATTCAATAAGAGTATCAATTCTTATATTTTTAATTTAACGAATCTACTAGGCACAAAATTTTTTTTTCAATTTAAATTCGTTATTATCACTATTTTCGGTACGAAACGACTTCTTTTAAAATATTAAAAACATTTTTTGGGCAATACGTTTAAACATTTTTTTTTTAAATAAATATAAATGAATTATTTACATTTATTCAATTTTTTTATTTGCCGTTTGTTAATCGCACAATGGTATGACCCTTAAAAACATTTTTTAACAAACTGTGATGTTTTAAAAACTTCTTTTTATTATATTGGGAAATTCGATTGCACTGCAAGAATGAGAACCGTTAAAATTAATAAAAATCGGTTGTTACATAAAGCACGTTTGTTTGATTAAAATATAAATGAAAGTCATATACTGACAGAAGAGAACCAGTGCTTGATGCGACCGTCGACCGAATCGTACCGCGTTCGTACTTAATTGTACGAATTTAATTGATAGTTTAAGTACATTAAGTTGCCAACCGTGTTAACAACAATTGAAAACTTGGTTATCTGTACGAATTTTTTACTGTTGAGGCGGGTGTCACATCCCCAGTGGGTGAAACCCGGGCAACCCCCAGCGCTGAGCTTATGCCTCTGCAGGATTAAAAACTATATAGGTAACCTCTACCTGCAAAGCGCACAGACTACGAAGTATCATTCACCGCGTTATTTTTTGAAATTTTTTAAGTGTTTCTTTTATCCATTTCACTTAGAAAATACGGCCCTTTTTAAATTCTTGTATTTTATTTTTTAACACATAATAGTTACTAAGCAATTTAAGATCCAACAACTAAAATCTAAGACGTTTGGTTTAGTAATATTTTATGCATTACGATTATGGTACGACATAACGACTGATAAATGTACGAAATATCTGATAAATACAATAATGTATCGTACATCGTTTGCATATTTTTGAAAGATGCGCAAAAACGATGCAAAACATAATTATTTTTGTATTTAAGTGATATATGTATATAAATGTATAACTTGCTGTTCAAGAGTGGTTTTAAAAAATTAAACAGTAGATTTTTTTTGTGAAAAGCTTAGTTTATTATCTTCTAAAGTATGAATAGTTATTTACACTGTACATGCTTAAGCTAACTTAAACGTTAGAATTGGACCCACCGACTGCTAAACTAACCTAATATCTAAAGCCGTTTCCATAGCCGAGTGTCACATTTTTTCCCTCGAGACAGAGACTTTGATATACTTAGATAAGTTGTGTACAACTTCAACTTTTGTGATATGAAGTTACTATTCAAGTAAAATAACACAAACAAGTAAACACTAATAGATAATTAATTGAACATATTATGAACAATAGTTTGAAAAAGAATTTGAAAATAATTTTAGATAGTCAGAAGACGAGGCAGTAGTTGACAACAAACTGCGATCGAAGGTCTGAGAAGGGACTCGAAACACAAGCAAATCGACACTTTAGCTGTTCTGATGAATTTCTGTACTTTTATATGTTCTTTGATAAAGGTAGATTACGTACAAACTTAGAGGCACATATTTTAGTCTCGTAGTTACTGTAACCGAAACACATTCCAAACAAAGAAACATCGTTATTTGCGATATTTCAAGCCATCTTGAACGAATTTTGTACAAATTGACGACTACTAGTTCCTCCGTAAACAAAGATTCAAAAAATAAAAGAAGAAATACATGGTAAAGGAAAATAATGGTTCTGAAATGGTAAATTGCGATTACATGAAACAAGCTTGTGTTACCATTTAACCGTCACGCTCGTCCTTTCTGAAGACTTATTATGGCGTAATATCCCTAACGGATCTTATTAAGTTTTAAGATATCTAGTTAGTATGTTAACTAAAAAGGACATTGTTTTTTATCTCCGTTCAAAGTATCAAAATCTCCTACAAGAAGGAGAAACATGTCGAAATTATGACAAGTTATAATTAAAACCTTAAGGCATATTTCTTCGGAAGTGTTCTTCTGATACAATCCTATTGGCTGCAGTAATATCTTATGTGATATTTTATGTAATTGATTTTTGCGAAGGTCAAAGAAGAGTTAGAATTACAATTTTGTCTCACTTCAAAGTATCAAAATCTACAAGAGGGAGGAACTGGCAGTCATTAAAGAGCGGTGCGTTGAGTGGTGGTGTCCGTGAACCGGATGGTGCAGTTCTGGACGCGCATGTTGGGCGTGAGGAACTCGCTGAGGCTGGACACGCCACTGCGCGCCACGCGGTCGAAGGGGTAGCCCATGCTGCGCCGGTCGGGGTACTTGCGGTCGCGCAGGCCGCAGTAGCTGGCCGCGTCGTTGCACATGCCGACCGTGTCTTGCTCGATCTGCAACCAAAAAATGGTGGTTAACAAACGTCCGTTTCGAAATGTTGTACTCGACTGATTTCAACTGGCTTATACCCAGAACGCAGAATCTAATGAGTACTTCCAAAACAAGAGGTCAGGTGATACTAATAGTATAAAAATAAAATTAAAACAATATGGTTTGCTTGCAGGTTTGCCTGCATGGGTTTAGGATGAATACCTTCGTCTTTTATATTAATCCCACGCCAGTCGAATTCTCTATCTCGCTCGCAATGCTTATGCTCGCACTGTATGTCATTCCTGGTTTCGATAATGTTTTCATTTTTCTTGATTCCGAACCTGCTCTTATTTAGAATACAGAGTGTTTTCTGAGTTTTGACATTGTTTAAACCATATCCTTTTCTCAGAAAATGACTAAAGGATGGATCTTATCGCTAAATTGTCATATTCGTTTAGCTTCAGTCTCGGGACTGACTAGAAGTTAGTAAATGAGTAGCAAGTTAGAGGAGATTAGTAATGGCTGCGGCCCATCAATCGATTACACAATGAAAAACAAACACCCTAAACGAATTGCACGTATAATTATTGGCAACCAGATTTCAAACGGATGTGTGGGATAAAAAAAGGTAAACCCGAGAATAGAAATGTTACACAAAAACCAATTGCAGTACATCCCCCTCCCGAACAATATCCAGCATCACGAATGCTAAATTGTATCGGATGTTAAATTGTATACTTTTGCACGGGTAGCACACTTTGATTGATTTTTATACACCTTTTTAGTTCTCCTCTTGTAGTATAGTAGAGAATAAGACAGGTGTGTTAATAGTGACAGGAATAAAAACGATGCGAGTATTTGATTCAATTTTTCTTCCGAGATCTAGGAAGACATCAGAAAAGTACACACTTCCCAAGTAACGGTTGTGTGTTACAATATTTTTACAATATTAAATATGACATTTAGTATCAATTTGTTTACAATATTACATGCAATAATTTTTAATATCGTATCATAAGCTTCAGCCTATTATCTTGATTAAACTTGTGTACAGTACAACGCACGAAACTCTATCGTAGTTGAAGTTGGTTAGGAATGTGTCGTAATGGTGTAAAATAAGAACGCGGGGGATAAAGAGGAAGGGTCGGGGAACGCTTAATCTGCGCATTGCACCTTTCGCAGGAAATTCACAAGGCCAGAATTTCGTCCGTTGTACAGTATGTTTATTACTTATTAAAAAACCATAGACAAAAAAATATTATTGTCGAGAATATTTCACGAGCATCTAAAATATTAAATCCGTAAGAAAAAATAAAGCAGTGTTACCCTGTCATCCATCCAATTTGAGATCATGACGAACAGCACGACGGGGTAGCCCTGGGCGGTCCCTTTGGGTACCAGCATGTGCTGAGGCCAGCCGCAGCCGCAGAAGTCGAACTCGGCGGCCTCGGCGCTACCGGCGTCGCCGGGCCTGTTCACTTGGTTACGGAATGTGCGCTCGTACGGGATGGTGACCGAGGAGTCGGCGCTGTTGCGTCGGATCGTGTTGCTGCCGGGCCGAACTGCAAACATAAAAATTAATTAACGTTAACTAATCTCATACTGATATCTGCCCGTATTCATAACGTTATGTCCTTTTTCATTTTTCTATTTGACTACTCTCCGCAAACATATGATTTCTGTTACAATGCTCATGTTTTCAGCTACGCTAAAAATTGCTAGATCTGCGTGTGACGAAATAAATAATGAATTCTTTCTGAAGTCAAATTTCAGAAGCTTCGCCTTAACCACAGGCAGTTAGTCAACAATTCATGAGGAATTCAAAGTCGAGAAGATGAATCGAAAAAAAAAGGTGCGCATGTACTGATTTATTGAATATTTGAGATCATTTAGTTTACATGAGTAATACAAATTCTCTTTATTTAAAATGAATTAGCATATATTGAATATTTCATATACTTATATTATCAATGTATTTATAGTGCAAATATACCATAATCTTTAAAAGTATTACTTCAATCCTATAATTCAAAGAGTAACACTTATTAGGGTTCCGCACACCTGAAGCATAAGTGAACCCTTATAAGATCACTCTTATGTTTGTCTGTTGCAGCCTATTTTTTCCAAATCTAGTAGACGAAAAAACGTGAAATTGGGTACTAAAACAGAATTAGATGACCCAATCACAACCAAATAAATTTCTTTTTAGTTTCATAATGAAGGGCTAATCATAATAAAACCGTGGTTAAATCCATCATGTGATATATTAAATAAATGGGTTTGTTATAAGAAATACAAATATTTTTTTTTATAATTTTTAGCTGTAAATTTTGAAACAAATTAAAAAAAATACCGGCTGTCTCCTCTTATCTACGAATCTACAGGATCAAAAACATTGAAAAAAAATGCGTAATATGAAGCGTAACAAGTTAATAAGAAAAACTTAAAGAAAAATTGTAAGTCTTTAAATTTCTACTGAAAGACACGAATTAGCCGTGAAGAGAAAACGTCCATAAAATATATTGCTTAATTAGACCGAAAACTAATGCAATGGTAATGTACGATATCCTTCACAAGTTTGATCCGCACTTGACGATTTTTTTCTAAACAAACTTGTCACCGTCGTAGAAGCTGTAAACTTTTTAATACTGCAACCTGTTCATGAATTGTTATGTAATAAACGAACAGCCTGCTGAATATACGACCTATTTAGCATCTTTTAGTTTCTGTCGTCGTTGCTTTCCTGTATGAAAAAAAAAGATCTTATTTTATTGAATTATCAAGATTGAAAAAATAGATAAATGTATTTTGTTGATTCTACATTGCAAACACTAATTTTATCAACATTGTAAACTAAATTTTTGACCAGTTATCCATAATACTGTTTGTTAAGAGCAATAATGCCATGCATTAACTTCAACAAACGCAGACAACCGAAATGTATCTAGCTTGCGTTCTTCACTTAGAAGTACTAAACATTCCGAATAAACAACTTGAAAATTTTAAAGTATTTTTAAGGTTTGGACCGTAATATAAAACGATGTATGTGACAACATCTGGCGATAGACATCTCGTCCGCGTTGGCTCGGTGCGCGTGCGGCTCTCGGCACCGGCCACCGATATCGCGACGGCCATCAAACATCACGTCCTACGTACGGTTCCACGTGAACTTGTCCATTTCGATCATGAGCCGGCGCTGCTCCTCGAAGCTCAGGGCCTGCCCGCCCTCGTCGTTGCGCGGCGCCATGAACACGCGCACGGTGCCCATCGTGGTCGTGCCGGTCGTGTTGTTGCACTCGATGCTGGAGATATGGTGATGAATTAATTTAAGGCGAAATTAAATAGTTCAGTGCTTACGTATCTATGCAATTCGATCCCAATGATGGCGTGGTTATAATTCGATAAAAAATATGACTTTAATCTTTACAACGAGCCCTTTCAATAAATATCCCACAAACGACTTAGAACAAAATAAAATTTTCAGTTTTTAAATTACTTCAATGTTGTGTTTTATAACTGTCCACCATTTTTCAACGCGAATGGGCACGAAGAAATGTCTCGTTTTACGAGTCTATGACAAACACGGATAAACTCCCGCGGCGTTATATACGCAAACGGACAGTCAAACAGACAGAATCCGAAAGTTCCAACTGGCTATTTACGTAAAGAAATCTAAAATGTTATCTCAAAAAAATTGAATCTTGACTACATAAAAAACGATTAGTCTTATAAATAGGAGAAAACATACATCAAACCAAAGCATGACTTTCGCCTACGCTTTAGCTCAACAATATCTCTGTGAACACTGTGGGTGGCAATCTATAATCAGGGCTATCTTAGATATTGTTATACAGGGACCCTTGGACACGGTGAGCCACGGTCCTTACTAACACAAAGATTTGGAATCCTTTTAGAAAGCCAAATAATACGTGAATGAAAATATAATATAAATTTACGTGCGAGTTAAACGACGAAGACGTTATTTGGGGCCCCACCGGGCGGGTGGAACTGTCTGTAATGTCAAACGGGTTACCAGAAAATAAGTTTGGTCTCCGTTTACTATTTCAGCTTTCGTTTATTTACAGTTTTTTTTTTCACTTTTAACAAAATCCAACTTGTTATTTTTTAAATTTTCATTATTAAAGCTTAATAAAATCGTTTTTCTTGATATGAGATTTAATACGTGATCTGCGAGTATGATTCATTTGGTATGAGACTCAAAATGTAGTTTACGTGTTTTCCAATACATATACTATATAGAATAGCGTCTTCCAAACTAACACATAAGTAGAGCCTCCGTTTCATTTTTAATAACTGCAGCATTTATAAGTACTTTGTTTAAACTTTGCTTTTTTTTATTTCTAAGAAAATTGCAATCGTTTACAGGTAATACTTTTTGGCAATTTTGTTAATAGCTATTTCGTAACAAACTATTATTTTTAAATTTACTGCGGTCATTTGAAACTCGATACTACTGACACGTACGCATTGTTTATTCTGCAATTGATTATTTACTGATGTTCTTCTGATTGATTAAACCTCCCCAGCAAGCAAATTAAGCACTAATCAAATATCCACAAAAATCTGTAGGTCTGTATTCAAGGCATGGGAAAATTTACGCTTTAATCTAAAACCAAGTACTCACACATAAGTGAAAGGATCCTGCTGCAAATGAGTGAACCTCGCTAGAACAGGTCCTCGCGGTGAGAAATCCAGCCCGCGCTCCAAGTCCAGGGTGCTCTGCTCCCAGTGGCTGCCGAACGTATTGGCCCCGGCCCGACCTTCAACGGCCACCGAGGACACCGTCACGCCGGGGAAGTCAAGCTGAACCAAGGCAATTTTCGAGTTTTAAACGAGTTATGAAAATACTTTTCTCAAAATCGTTGACAATCACAGACGCTGTTATTTTAAAGCGTGCGAAGAGGAAGAGTCCATCGAAGTTGCTCTGAAGAGTCTTGACCCGGACATACCTTGTCGGTGCCGTAGACGGGAAGACGCGACTTATACAGGTGGAACAGGTCGTCGATGTAAGCGTGCCAGCGGTAAAAGACCGGGTCGCGCATCGCAGTCGCCGAGTCGCCCATCACGCCGAACTGCTCCTGAAATCATGAAAATGTGTAGTGCTGTCAAAATTGACATTAATTTAAAAAAAGTGACAAATAGTTTAAAATTGACAAAAATTTAAAGAATTGTGAAAATTGACGAAACTAAAACTATCAAAATTGTCAAATTGTTAAAGAACGTAATTATGTACGACTTTATTTAAGTCCATCAGTCAATATGAAATTAAAAAAAAAATATTTAATCGTGATACCTATTATGGTCCAACTACCTTTGACTAATTGTGACGTGCATGAAAAACTATTTTCTTCGAAATTCATGTAATCAAGTTTTGGACCGCACTTAGAGTATGTATAGCGGACTTACAAGATGGCGGTTGTCGGGGTCGTGGGCGTACGAGATGAAGACGTGGCCCATGTTGTGCAGGTCGCCGTAGTAGCCGCGGTTGGGGCTGATGATGGACGATTCCATGATGTTGCCCAGCCTGTCGATGCCCGTCTGCTCGTCGAGCGCCATTGTGCGACCGCCGGGCTGCATAATCGTAATGCACAAGCATGATGAAATGCAAGCATAACGCATAGCGCCAACAGTCGTTCTGTGGTATTTAATTGTACTGGCAAAATTTTTACAGGTGCTCCTGACACATATTACATCGCATACTATTACACGAGATACTTGGTGTTGCCTCTGGGCTGAATTACTGAATTTAAAGTGACGATCAATTACTTCCTAACTGTAAACTCTAATCAGTGTTTCTGTATAGATTTATATAATTTCATCTGAAACGACTAATGAAAAAGTCCTAAAATCACTTCTTTTTTTGTCCACCATGATAGTCAATTCAATTTATGATTTTTTGAGCATAATTTACAAATTACTTAGAAATTGTAACAAATGAAATAGTTTTGCTGTTAACTTTTGTTTGAAAGTTGAAATTTTCATTGAATCGATCGCGAAATAACTTTTCCGATCACATTAAAATCAGGAACTTTAAAATGATTTCCTTTCAAAGAAAAAGTTATAAATGTAAGAATTGCTCTTTCAAAACACCTAACGATAACCATAAAATAGATTGTTGTACCGAAGTCATACTTTACCTCAAAAGAATACTGATTTGTAAAACATTCATCACTTGTGAACTGTGTCCTTACCAACACTATGGAGTTACTCTCTATGGCCTCCATGAAGCGGATGCGCCACGTCTCCAGGTCGGATATGTCCGCTTGGATCCTGTCCACGGGTCTATCAAGGTCCCGGATCACAGTGTTCGCAAACCTGACAACAGCATTTTGTCTCCATAATAATGTTCTATATATTTCATATTATGTATGTTCATAAATAACACGTATTAACCTGTTGGTGATTTTTCAATGTAAAAGGCTTATATTGTCTTTTTTTATCTTTAGTTATCAAATTATTGTTTATTTATCGCTTGTAATGACTGCATTGGAAATATCTAGAACGAGATATTGCTAAAATTCGCTTATAAAATAATACACATTTACCATATACGAATACGTGCCAATTATTTGTTCAAGATCCTTTCCATGTACAGTGCAATCATGCGTCTTTGACATAACCCCCTTCTTTTTTAGACCAACTTAGCCGAATAAATTATATAGTCAATAAATAAATTTAAATGTTTCTCAGCTATCAATATTGAAATTATTTTTAGAAAAAATTCAAACATGGCTCTCAAGCATGGCTCAAGTACTGGTGACCACAACTGACGCCGGGTCGTACGGATACAACTGCGCAGATGTAATCTCCAAACAGTTACACGTTTGCATAGCTACAGCGCGTACAAGCAATAAGCATTTAAATTTTTAAATTATTTCTGTTATATGCTAACATGTGCTGTTATATGCACGGTTATCATTAAGTACGACAGTGTCATTTGATTATATCGAAATTTTTATATCAACATAATTACGATATTATATACTAAAAAAGAAAGGGATATCTATTTATAAAAAAAACTCACGACTGAATGCGTCATTATTATAGAGGTGCATCACAACTGGTTTGCTCACTACTTTGACTGGTATCTACTAATTTTAATAAAAAAAGTGCACTTTCAATACCTGTGAAATACTTTCACAAGTATTGAAATACACAATACTTTCTCAACTTCCATCTATCAGCCTGTGAGCCATAGACAATATTAAACGTATTAAGCTGAAATTAGGATAATAACGCATACTTGTAACCGCCGCACGCCGATATCTTATGCATTAATCAATTCTAGAGCCCAGGGCTATGTTACATAGGTGTGTTCACATCATTGTTAAGGTTATTTAACAGTTTTTGCATATTACTTCTTGTTTAATAATTTTAGATTGTACGAAATTTTAATTGTTAATACTTCATAACGATAAAAACTTAATATGGAATGGCTGATTACATAAACTAATCATAATTTATCTATCATATTTCAAATAATGAACGTTAAGTAATGTACCCTCGATCAGGAAGGATAGCAGAAAATACCTTGGCGGCCAAGCGCGACTGGCCACCACGGAGTCCAACTTGGGGAAGTACGCTTCGGCGATGGGCTGCCTGAAGTCGTTGTAGCGGGTGACGCGGGTCAGACCGTTGCACATGCGCTCTATATTATACCTAAAAAGGGCGAGAATTTTTGCTATCATAGGGACGCTTTCTTACATAATTAAAATGAATTTAAGTTGCAGCACTTTCTATTATTGCTGTAATATTAATTTTATCGGTTCCAAAAAGAAGAGAAGTTCGCAAGTGCATGTTGTGCTTCAGCCGAGACTACGTCTCGGTGGGACCCGTAAGCAATTCGAAAGTTTGTCTATTTATAGGGTACCACATGATAGAATTGAACTGACAATTTAATGTGTCGTTATGAATAAGATTGTGCAAAAATTGTAGAGATAATGAAGATAAGAAAATTTCAGTATATTTTTGTGTGAGAACATCAAATACAAAAAACACATCAATGTTGAAACCACAATCGCGATACTATCATATTTAATAACTTACAGAACACTTTCATACAGGCGTATTAACATGGATAAATCATTACTTCACTGATTTTTGATGTCTTTTTTAACTTTTTGTTTGCTGAAATTATTTTGACAATGCATTCGACACAAATCGGATTATTTACTTGATTATGGTAACCTTCTATATAGAAAACAAATATTCCAATATTTACAAGCAATGAGTAAAAATATAAGAAAATGTTGATGGAATTTTATCTATCAATTGAGTGCATGAACGGGAAAGAGAAAATTGATATTTTCTGTGCTTTCGAATTTGAAACAGAAATATCTGAAATCGATAAGTTGAAATAAGTACATCTACAATTCAGTTGGAGTTATATTTGAATTATCTTCTACACATAGTCTCATATAACAATACACACACAAAACAAACGATTTACTTCAGCAGCATATTGTCTATATATCGAGCAATAATTTTAGAAAGTGATCACAAACATTACATATGCGGGTAAATTTTAATCTAATAACAGTCTCACAATATTTCGCATCGTATAAAACCATTAGGTTTTATACGATTTATTTATATCGAATGCAGAAAATTTCTAAATCTAACCTTAGACCTAGAAATTTTCGCCTATTTATTTCAGTGGTGAAAGAAGTGAGCCGACGCGCGGGTACCTGGCGATGATCTGCTGGTGCATGTAGTAGAACAGCTCGCCGCGGCGGTCCTTGTCCACGACGGCGCGGTCGGCCGACTCGAAGGGGTACACCAGGTGCCAGTGCCAGTGGTGCAGGTTGATGCCGATGTCCTCGCGGAAGTACGCCACGCGCTGCTCGGGCTCGTTCTGGGAGGCCGTGTAGTCGCGCGGGATTATGACCGGCATCTGCAACAGAGGTGCGAGTTTGTATTGTATGTTCGAGTATAACTTCTTTATGTGAGAATCGGTTTGAATTTTGAGTTGGATACAGGACACCTGTACTGTACTGTACCAATGAACTTAAAATGGAACTACCTTGGAGGTCCAAGGTGGTTCCATTTTAATTTCATTGGTATTGGACCTTGGACTTTGGAGATATACCAGAAAACTGCTCAAAATCAAATGGGAAACTAAAGTGATTACCTTAGGGTATTGTTAATGATGGTCCCAAAACAAAATGATCCATAATTATGGTCATGGACGAGTTAAATTAGACTGCACATAGGGTTAGGAGTAAGGAATACCTTAATGACAAACAGAAGGAATGTGTAGATATCGAATTAAAATGGATGTTGCGTCAATTCTATAAGTTACCATAGAATTTTAAGTGGCAATATATTGTGCTTCTTTAGCATAGGTTTATATATTAATAAAGATAATTTGATTAGTTACGTACAATAATATCGATTAAAGGATGAAGTAAAAATTCTAAATATCTTCATTTCTGACTTAGCTCTCTCATCGTGTGGTCTCTTCAATAATTTATTTGATTCTAAATCAGACACCTGCCCTTTAGCGAATTTTTTAAGCCACTTGAAAAAAAAGAGACGTACAGTATAACGCACGAAACTTTGCCGCTCTGGATTGGCTGCGAATGATATTCTACGCAGTTATTACGCTCATTCAACCCTTCCTTCTTTTTCGGCGCTTTTCTGTTTTACCACATTGCGACGCTTTTATGACGAACTTCAGCGGCAGAGTTTTGTGCGTTAAACTATACCTGTGTACACTGATAATACATGTCCATGTTGGCCAAAGCGAAATAAATATAAAATAATGAAAGTTAAAAACTCAAAAATTAATAAGATATAACCAAATTCCAAAAATTATTGTAAGAACAAAGTATTGAGACAAAACGATGTCAAATTGTGAAGATTGATCTAAAATCGAGTCTACACCTTTTTAGACCCATTCCAAATACAACCAATTATTTAATTATTTTAAAACTTTTGAAGGATGTCTGTATTTCATTTTATAGAAAAGTTATTTTTTCTTGTTCTATAGCCCATTATTCCATTTTCCATTACCATCATCACCAGGACTGGTCGCAGGATTCTCTTGTAAGGTTTTTCTTTAACTATGCTTACGGAACAGGATCGTCCAATTCTTATCCCTGGACAACATGGAAATAAATCAAACAGGAATCCTCAATGTGCCGGCCTGTTTGACTTTCAGTCGGTCTTTTAAACCAGCTATAGTGATCCTGTTTTGATACACTACCATCTATAAATCGCCTATAAATTATTCCAATTGTCACCATATTCCCGACAGTATATCGCGGTGTAAACAAGGAATATTTCAAGTGTGGTCTCCTGCCGGAGAGTTCTATCAGACATTTTACGGAACGTTGAAAATCATCTTGTTACGCTCAATACTTTATCGCCTCATTCACATTAAGACTTCATGAGCAGTAGTACCCTGGAGCCGGAGTCCTCGACGGCGGCGACCTCCCGCGCCTTGCGCCCCGCCTTCGGGTCCACGAATTTGTCGGGGAAAGTCTCGGCGACTGTCGGGATGTTCATGCCCTTCGTGTCCGGCCTGCGCACACACAGAAAATAACATTGGTTACATTCTGACGTATTTTAAAATATTCATAGATACTAACCGTTCTCGTGCCCACAAGTTAAATTGAATGTGTAAATTATTTTACGTATATATTCATTAAAATATATACGCATTGCAAAAAGATGTTTTACAGGTAATAAAATACCTTTTTAAAGTGCGATTTTTCAGAAGTAAAAGTTAAAAAGTATAAATAGTTATGAAACCACGTGTCTCATTATTTGATTATTTATTATTAGTTTTATAAATTTGGATAAAAAAAATATTCTATCAAATCACCCGCATCAATCACATTTAATTTTTAACTTCCAGCTAAGAAAATTGAAAATTTTCAAAAATTTTCGGAAGTTATTGGTTTCACCCCATTTTGCAAAAATCGTGTTCTCATCAGATCTCGACGTTCTGAGGATCTAGGAAGCTTCCCTGATCATACATGAGATGATGTCCGTATGTCTGTGTGGATGTGTGTGTGTGTGTGTGTGTGTGTGTGTGTATGTGTGGATGTTTGTAAACCTCTTATAACTTTTAAACGGCTTGACCGAATCGAGCCCATTAAACGGCGTTCCAAAGAGTTTTATCAAACTTAGACTTCCTGAAAGTTTGGGTCGATTTGGACCGGTAGATTTTGAGAAATTATCAAGAAACTAAGAAAAAAAAATTTTTTTAAGTTTTTTTTTCTAAATAACTTTAAAATGGCTTAACCGATCAATTTCAAAATCTAATTAGCTCTTAACCTAATAAAAACACGTCGATTGCCGCAAACCGGGTCAAAATCGGTTGATTCGTTTGCGAGAAATCGTTGTCGAAAGAAATCGAAACAAACCGTTTTTTTGAAATAACTACGAAACGAATAAAATTAACGGGAAGTTGCAGAGTTGGCCTTTAGAGTCAACTGTTTTCCACATTTTTTTTTTTAGTTTTTCTTTCCAAAAATAATTATGCCGATATAAGAATCAGAGATGCTCTAATAATCCTTCTTATGATTGATTTGTATTGTACCAGTTGTTCGAAAATCTCCACAAAGTTCGGCAAACAAATATTTCTTGTTTAGGTTCCAATTATGCATTGATTCTATTTAAAAGTGCAAAGAATAATAATATCCAAACCATAGATATTTTTCATAATTTTAATATAGCTTTAGAAGTTACGCTAGCACAAAAGATTTTGAAAGTCAATAGCAGAACACTATTTGCAATGAGGTCACAACAAAATTGCAATACATTTAGATATCTATTACGTATAAATAGACGCTGAGTGAATGGACTTTTTGATGAAGCGATTAATATTTGTTATTCTCTTCGCCTGATGATGAGAAATATCATCGCTAATTAGATCGACATCATTTAACATGGAGATCGCTTTGTACAATCACTATTATTGCCATCAAAACCAAAACAGGCCCGTTATCGTCAATAGCGTTCAATGACACACCATTTGTCGTTCACAAACGGACCGTATGCACGTGTGAAGTTTAAGAATTAAATCAATTTAAAATCAATCTTAGCTCAGTCTATGTTATGACCGACTTTTAAAACTACGGAACTAACGAAGTACCCACAACCCGGTTAGCCGGTCACTTTAGCTGTTGCCAGACGAAACAAACGGGCTAGGTAGATATTTATAAAATCGTAGATGTTATGACACACGTTGTCAATGTAGTAGAACAAAAACGTGAAATAAAAATGTACAATTTAATAAATCTGTGTTATGACTATTAATATTATAAATTTAAAACTAAAATTGAAACTTATTTATTTATTAGTAAATCACAAATGGTTAGGAGCTCTATGGCTGCTAACTTTTTCGCCCTAGTATTTGTATGCAATATTTTTAGTTTTAATATAAGATGTACGTCAATACCTCATACGAGATGACATCCCTGTGTAGTATAATTGATGATAAAGCAGTGTGCTTAGAAACAAATAACGATTAAAGTAGAAAATGATATAAAGCGGTGGTTTAATCGTCGGGAAAGGAGAATGAAAGGAGACTAATAAAAGAAATCTGCAGAGGGAATATGTGTGACAGAAAGATTGACAAGGGTCGTCCTAGAAAACGTCACGCGGACTAAATTGGTAGAACATCATAAAAATGACTAAATTTTACGCACCCGGCACGACTAGCTAGCATAAAACGATCGATGGATATCAGTGGCGTAAGAGAAGTATGCGGGGATCGCAGCACGCGACGGTCTGTGGTCTCTGTTTGCGTTTGGGAAATAAGTGAGTACATGAAACAAATAATAAAATACGCACCTGTGCAGGATGGCCACCGAGAGGCAGTAGTTGAACATGTAGGGGTTGATGCGCAGCTGGCAGTACGCGCACAGGGACTTCAGGTCTTCCACGTTACGCATACCTACACATAAATACTAAGTAATTTTATGTCTGTTTGGTAATTACGCAAAATAGATTATGTCTGATATATAGTCAATAATTTATTTGTCGTTATGTATAAGTTTGAATCATTCCACTCCTGAGTTATATCCTCCCGCGGCAGTCTTTATAAAACAGAGGGACTTGGAACTTGAATCGTCCACCCTAGTCCAGTGGAGGTCGGAGCCTGTCGCCACGACCGCTGTCACCAATAAGGTGACAACGCGTATAAACCGGCGGCTCGACGTCTCCGACGCACGGAGCGAGTGACTCAATTTGGATAAAGTTCAAAGCTCCTTGGTTCATTGGGCCGTGGTCAGGAGTACCACTCGATACCTTCTAAACGAAAAGCGCTCTTAACCACTCAACCACAGCCACTCTAAGATATAAATACAACTAGCTAAACCTTGACAATCTTCCCGATGACTATTTTTAGAAATAAAAAGAAAAACATTTAAATTGACATAAATGCTTGATCTCGTTTCCAAGCCTCTCCAGTGGGCTTCATTTAACGGCATATCGACACGATAACAATAATTCAACTAAACTATTCTACATAAAAGCTATACACGATTTCAATGGAATGCAATTTTTATGATAACAATGCACAGTGTTACCTATTGAATATTGTTTAAACTTCAGTCTTCCCAGTAATGTGTCAAACATAACCTATAAATTTGAGCTCGAACGTCCTAATGATCTTCCAGTCTACAAATGAAACAAAAACTAATACTGATTTAATATACGGAGATTGACTGTCCTTGAATGTATTTGCGCTACGAGCATCAAACTTTAATAAAAATCAAAATCAAAAATATCTTTATTTCATAAGTATGTAATGAAATTTCACTTGAAATACGTCATTAATAAATTCTTTTCGACGTTACTACCCATTCCAAATTCTGATTGACCAACAAAAGTATGGACAAGAAACTCGAGGCTTGCTCTTTTTACTCATCAATACAAAGGATTGAGTAATTAATGATTTAATCGATACTTAAAAATAATATGAAGTAGCCTGATAACCGAGCAGTTCGATCCCAAAGGCTCTTTTCATTAAATATTCCGACACGGTATAATAGCCCTTACCATATAACTTTCTTTTAACGAAAGGTTTAAACTCAGCAAACGGCAAAGTTTGAATTTCAGCTGGGATCTTATTATAAAAGCGCACACACTGCTCCTTGAATGGTTTATTAATTTTGCTTAGACGGGTCTTATGAGTAGCAAGATCGTTTTTATGTCTAGAATAAATTCTTTTATGTTACGGATGTCGCTCCTTTTTTTTGGAACGATTCTATATGTCTCTTGACTTATACCAGATATTTGTATGTGTATTGTGATGCTAAAGTTAGGATATTAATTTCCTGAAAATTTTTTTTTCTCAAAGAGGTGTTCTTAGTCCTCAAATCATAAACAGCACGAATAGCTCGCATCGGCAGCATAAAAATTGTATTAACATCGGCTGCGTGACACCATAACAAAATCCTTATGTAGTCATATTTAATTATTCATACATCATATAAATACAAAAATTAATTTAATTCATGAATTTAAGTTATTTAATTTTTTTTTCTTTTTCTTATTATATCATTTTTTATACCTGCTATAAAAAATCCTCTCGGTGAAGAAGTACTTTATATTAAACAAATTTCAAACTTAAAAATAAGTGTATATAAACGATATAGTAATATGCCATAACACACAGAAAGTGATCATTACAAAAGCCACATCATAACGACTGACGTCAGGCATGGTAACTCCAATCTGTTTTGTGCGCATTGAATTTAATTGTGCATTAAGTTAAAGAAATTATGACGAAAATGCATGTTCGTCGCTAAACAGGATAGATTAGAAAATAAACAATAACTACAAAGAAACAATATTTACTAAGGGCCACAGTCCATGGGCCTACTCGAATTTGATAATGTCTTCTTAGAAAATCATAGATCATTTGTAAAATCAATAGAGATATTATTAAAGTTTCCTTTTCAAACTGTTCATCTGGTGATATGGTTTTTCATTATTTGTATTTCACTCTCCAAAACTCCTTTTTATAGTGTTTCATGCATTAAATTCTGATTCAGTGTGAAATTAATTGCATTAATTAATTACACGACTAAATGACGAAAATTTGGTAAGATAATGACAACTGATCACTGCCGTGATCTTATTTTAATTCTAGACGAGTATTGCCGCTTCATAATAAGCATTCTCCTTTTATTATCACGTGGTGTATCTAATGATAATTTCACGAAAAATTTTTCTCGGTCAATACCAGCCTAACCTTTTCCGTTGACAAAACTATATAGTTACTCCAATAAAATATTTCAATGAGTTATTCTTCATATTTTTGCATGAAGTACGTAAACGGAACGTGAACAATATGCTATTACTTTAATATTATTATTACTTCAATTCGTCGATCAATTTCATAGCCTCATAGCACAAGCACCACGGGCTGGCGTTCGAAATCGAGCTCGCTGTATTTTAAATGTTTCGCAAAAAATTCGATGTTTTCCATCTCAAGTAACACGACGTCATTCAGACCCGTTCACAATATATTTTTTTTTTATTTTGGCTGAAGTGTAACTCATTTTGTGAAAAATGTATTTATAAGATTGTAATGAAAATGTCCATTTTCATATCAATGGCAATTTTAATAAAATTAAAATTTCCTGTGGTTATTTATTAATTATTATTAAAATATATTTAATGCAGTGTTTTAATTAGATATCCCTTAAACTTTTCTATAATAATATTGTGTTTTATTTGAAATATGTTTTCTCGTTCATACCTTTTCATTTAATCGGGGATTTATATAAGAAAAATATAATATAAAAAAAAATAGTACAAGCTCGTACATGCACATAAATATGTCTATAGCACGTGTAAGCGTTTCTTCTACTTCTTTTATATACACTCATATGCATTTCCCAGAAGAGCAGGCAGAAGCCTTAGATATCCATATGATATGATCCTTTCACACGCATCTTACTTCACTAATATCCACCAATAGTTGTCATCGGTTTCAGATGCTTAAAATTTTATGCTCTTTGTCAATATGCCACTAATTCGATGTGCAAAAGATTTTCTAGGGCGGCCTCCCTGACCCTCCCATCACATACATTCGCTCTAAAAATTTATTTAGTGATTCTGCTTTCATTCATCTTTCCAGTTAACCAAACCACAGCGATATATCTTTTTTTGCTCTAATCACCACACCTACTTTCAAAAACACACCATTTTCCGACATATCTATCCCTATATCCATCTTCCAACAATACTTTTCTTATTCCACGCAAAGATCAAATCAAATCAAAAATATCTTTATTTCGTAGGTCATAGAATTACACTTGAAATACGTCATTATAGTATTCTTTTGACATTAGCCCTTACCACATATTTTTTTTAATGAAAGTTTTAAATTTATGAAATAAAAAATTTTGAATTTCAACTGGGACTTACAAAAGCGCACTCATTGCCCCTTAAATGATTTGCTTACTTTGCCGAGTCTGCTTTTATGAACAGCAGGGTCATTCTTATGACTAGTGTTAATATTATAATTGGCGCTCATTTTTTTGGAACGATTTTATATTTCTTTTAACATATACCAGGTTGTTGTATATATATATGCATTGTGACGGTACAGTTAAAATAATAATTTCTTTAAATTTCTCGCTGTTGTTGGTCTTAAGTTAAAAATGACACAAATAACCCGCTTCTGCAGCACAAAAAACTGTGTTTATATCGGCTTCATGGCCCCATAATAATATTCCACAGGTCTTGAGACTATGAAAGATACTAAAATATACTAATCTTGCGGCGTTTTCATTTGTAAGCCACCGAATTATTTTGGAAGTTCCACTGTAACTTAGTATCTAAAGTCAGACCAAGAAATAGAGTCGTGTCCACAATAACCAGTATCTCGTCCCTGACTACTACGTTTGTGTCGACCAATTTAGTATTAGGCAACGAAAATTTAATTATTTTAGTTTTCTTCTCATTAAGAAAAAAATTGTTAATTGTAAACCACTCGACTACTTCTGAGATAGTATCAATCTCCACAGCAGCGATTCTATTTTTACATTTCCTCTGCCACTACCGTATTTAAGTATAGGGATCAGAATATTATGGTTAATCAAACACGCTTGTGATATCAAGTTACTATACATAACAGCAGGCAACGTCCCATTACTTTATTTCTCACATTCTCTCTCTACATCTCTATCATGTTTACTGTCATCTGTAAACAAACTACCCAAGTAGAAAAATTCTTTCACTAGTTCTCCTCTCCGCTCATGCACGTATGTCGCAATCAGTTATGTTATCGCATGTTTCAAAACCATGATCTTGGTGTTTGAAGAAACCGATTATTTACCATAACGTAAAACCACAAGAAGAGCTTCGAAATAAATGTATCATAAACGAAAATAGTGACGGTTTCGTACATTTGGAAATTGTTTGATTTTTCCTACCAAAGAGATGAAAGTATAGTGAAAGTGGTGAAAGACAGCTACCCAAAAATATGTCGATGAGCCTGCCGGACATCTCCCTGTGCTTGTTGACGAAGAGCGAGAACTGGCTGTGGTAGGGCAGCTCCATGGGCAGCGACAGGTCCGGCAGGCTGATGTTGGCCACGGGGATGGCGCGCCTGGCGGTACTGCCGAAGCGGTTGGTCAGAGTCGTCTTCACGTTGGCATATTTTTCTGGCTGTTGGAAGTAACACAGCGTACTTAATAATTTATTGTTTTATTAATAAATAATTATGTTACCCGAAGTTTTGCCTGCGTGTATATAGAAAAAAAATCTCTTGATACATAATTTTCGCCTCTAGCTTCAGAAAAATCAAGAATCCCTTACGAACTTTAATCTTAAATTACACCCTTAGATGTCACATTTTGAAAAATTAATTCTTATTTCACACTTAGGTTTTACATTTGAAAAAAACCAATTCTTTTTTAAACACTTAGGTCTTAAAAAACCCACTACCAAAATTCTGTGTCTGACTTCGGCAGTTTCGTCTCTCATTCTTGAGTCAGTCAGCCTGTCAGGATTTCTCTCTCTATAGTATTAGTGTAGACTTTGTAATATTAACTTACGTAGTAGTGGTCGGGAAGTGTGAAGACGCTCTGGTCGTCGCCCTTCTGCATGAAACAGGGCTCCGCCGGCCGGTCGAAGAACAGCAGCAGGTCTTTGCGGTCCGACATTCCGATGCGCCTGCGCAGAACACGGGAGTACACATTATATGTTTAGCGAGGGGGCTGTCCTTCCATTTGTTAAGACTTTTTACAAGCTTGTAAAAATGGTAGAATGAAGAAAACGGGACAAGTAAGAATAGAACTCGAATCCTGAAGGTTTGGAACAAACTTTATTATGTACGTAGATATTTCGCCCATCTCAAGAGTCTCGATGATTTTTATCCGTTTCCGATATCGATATTAGAGAATAATGATCCCAGCAATTCCGGAACTTTTGTTTCTATCAAACAATATTTCGAATGTTGTTAAAATATTTTTTAAGATAATAAACGCTTATATATAAAAGTTTTTATATATAAGCGTTTATTACTGTACATTTAAGCTTCCGTAAAAATGCTGTATCATACATATATTGGTCTACATGACGACCCATACTCGAATTGCAAGTTTATTTTATGATTACAAGATTATGTACATAAATAACCTTGTAATTGTTAGAGTAAAGATCTCAAAGCACAAATAAACATTTATTCTTACCAAATTTCATGAATCTGTGTCATTGGAAAGTACCCAATAGGTTTTGATTTACTTGGGAATGTCAAAATATAAAACATAAATTGCTGTATTTTGGCCGTTTTTTTTTATTTACGTTGACATAAATGCTTAATTTTTTACCCCTTCAAGGACAAGGGACAGACATAGGTATTTGATGTTAATTTCAACTTGATATCTCCACGCGCTCGTGAGAAAAAGGGCCTTGACAAATGGACAAACAAACGAACCGACGGACGAAAATGTGGTTCCTAATAAATACAGAAATAAACAAAATTATTCATATAGGTCATTGTGTATTGAATATTAAAAAAAATATTGAACGTTATGTACAACGCAAATATTAGCACGGTCCTAACTTAATACCTTTTTAACTTTTTCCGTTTAATACACTAAAATTTGTTTAAGATAACAAAGTACAATATGATAACTACGCCAATCATTTTTTTGGAAAACTGACATTAATTAGAAAAGTTATTATTAATAACATTCTGATATTAATCTTCCTTTATATCACCTGTAATTTTTAATTACGATTGAATCTTCTTAATTGCGAACATACAATAAAAAAATATGTGAACAAGTATAAATAACGATATGTACTAAAAGCAACTTGAAATAAACTCGCCAGATACAATAAATAAAATACATCAAATATTACTTTATGTTATCGGCATATCGATACCGAATAGCCACACTTACGCACTGGCAACCCAACTTTAGGCTTAGATTGTATTTTCCAGTAGAAAAAAAAAAAATCATGGCTGGATGCCCTACTAACTAGGTTAAAGTTAATTAGTTAATCATCTTTTGTAGTCTATGTACAGAAACAATTACAATTAAAATCGGAACACACCTTCTGAAGTTTGGTTTGGTGAACGTGATGGTTTGATTGTAGTCACACGACACTATATCTATATTGACAAAGGAAAAAAACAGCTGAAAGTTGAAACAGACAAACAACAAATTATTGGCATTTTTTTTTTTGTATGCAATCGAATTCTATTTACAATTGTAGTTGTCAAGTATTGTATATTAAAAAAAATAAACTAATCTTCGCCTGCGGCCCCGTCCGCGTCGACATTGAATGAATTTCTTCATGATGCCGACCGACGGCGCTGTCGACGACTACTTCAATCCCGCTCTCTCCTTGCGATCCCCCTCCTCCCCTTGATTTCGATCCTGGCTATCGATTTACATCCCGATTTCGAGCCAATCATCAATTACACACGCCAAAAACACACGTACTGACGTAGAATCACTCTGTTACGGAACAATGACACTTCCACTTTGAATCCCGGTACTAGTAGCAATTTGAGTCCCAAACCGGTGTCGATCGTGTTCTTCCCTCGAACGTTGCAGCTACCGATAACCCAGGTATGGGCAACCTTTGACATTTTGTGGACCAAACTTTAGTGTGCTAATACATTCGCGATCCGCTTTCCAAAAGTAGTGCATTTTAAAGTAGTGTTCATAATTTTTAGCGATAGATATCAGATGTGAAATTTTTCAAAATGTCTCGCGGGCCGAATTAAATCTTACAGCGGGCCGGTGCTTGCCCACGTATGCGACAACCGATCGGTACAAAAAACAAACGGTTTCGTTCTATGTATGATGGACCGAACGCACGGATTAAAGCTAGTAAGCGATAACTGTTACTTCGTCTTAAGTTTTGTATTTATTACAAATTAGATTTTAGATTCATTACACCAGTTTACAATGTATCTGTTGCCGGGAAAATTTTAACTATTATTATTGGCATGATGAGTTCAAACATATAAGTGGAATTTACCGATCAGCTCTAGTTTCTGAGTTCCAGATATCTACGATGAAATCCGAAAAAATAAACAAATTTACTAAGAAAAATTTTATTAAAAAAATACGCACATACACCAAACATATCTAGTAAAAATGATTTGGATCGTTTACACAACTTTTTCTTGAAGTACTTATGTAGCAGAAACTTTATAAAGTAATGTGATCAAAATGAGCCTACGCACGTTATCAACAAACAAAAACACTAAAGATGAAAATGAACAATAAAGTCATTTGAGCTACACAAAAACTTCTAAGGGTCGATTTGAAAATAACACGTCATAAGTATGTAAAAACCATAGTCAAGTTCGCGGCAACAGACAAAAATTAAAATTTTGAAAACTAGTGTCATACAAATAGTTTGTGGGTGATGCGCTTTCAAAAAAACAGACAAACCGACAAATATTGAAATTCAAACAAAGTATTGCATTCTATCACTTGTTATTTATTTTTGTAGTTATTTTTTTTTTTTTTTTGCAAAAGTCTTTAATATGCAAACGCACAAAACTACCATATGTACAGGTTTACTCACAAAATTGACAATGAGCGTGAACGAGCGGTGCAGGAAACCGGCCTTGCGTCACGGTGTCGAGCAGGTCCGAGCGGGTGTCGTCGAGCCGTCGCAGGGCCTGTGCAGCGGCGGCCGCCGTGCGGGGCTTATATGAAGGCGGCGGGGCCGGCCGCGGGACTCGCGCGCCGCTTATCGGGCGCTGCGGTCGCGCTCGGCCTCCACCCGCCCCGATTTCGGAGTCCGCGAGCGATACCGGCGTCCGTCCGCGGCTTCGCTCGCGTCGATGCGAGGTCGAACACCCGCTATCGATTTTCGAGCCGCCCTCGATGTATTTATTTAAACATAATTATGGCTCCGGTAAAAGAGGCCCGAGACTTGGTTGATTCACAAAAATTACGTTAAGGCTCTTTAGGGTTTTCATCCGAGAATTTCGTAGGATTTCGACTATAATTATACTATATTATAACTTAAAGTTTCGTCACTGGTTGCATGCGCTTGCGACTTCGTTCGCATGCACTTTATAGAATACACGTTCTACTTCATCAGAATCAATCTGGTGTTAGGAAAAAAATGTGTGCGTATTTAGTGTGAACACGACTAACAAGAAAGACTTCTGTAATACACTATTTTTTTGTGTATTTTATTTAACGTTGAAATTAATATGATTAGTGATATTAACACAGAAATGTTTTTTATTAATTTTATATCTTCAAACATATTATTAATTTACTAATTATCTGGTCATATGTAGATAGATTTAAAGTAATCGGTGGCTGAGAAATTAGTCACAAGTCACGTTGCAGTAGCAAATTTTAGGTGACAGCGAAACGTTATAGGGGCCTACCGTTAGCGGAACGTAACGACTTAAGACGACATGAGATCTAAAAATCAGGCTTATAACTTTACGGTACCTTATTAATAAATTTATTTAAAAATACCTTGAAATACCAAGAAGTTGCTAAGTCATAGCCTACATAAATATCTTGCATATAATAAAAATAAATTAAAAATCAGTTTAACTCTTATATATTTTGATTAAAAGATTTGTGATAAATTAAAGCTTCTATTACTTTTATAATATGTATCCTAAGAATTTGTTTTATCCATTATAAAATACGCAATAGACTTTTTTCGAGTATTATGTCACCTTAATTGTACTCGCGTGGACTCGCGCTCGCAGCCTTACTTCACAACATATAATTAATGCATATAATATAACAACATATTATTTACATATGATAAAAACAATATCTGGTACTTATTATTAATAAAGAGGTTATAATGAAATGATACAATAAATTCCAACCTCGTATTTATCTATGTTATAAAATGTCCTTCCACAGTCTTTAATATCCAATAAACGCTCACACTATAACATTAAAAAAACTTTAGTTAAATATTGAAATTATTCATCAATAAAAATGTTAATCAGTAAGTCACTATAAATTATTTTATTATTATTTCTAAATAACAATGGACATCCAAGTGAATAGACGTATAACTGTGATTATATACTAAACGTGGTAACTTACGTTTACTTTTAGCTCTTCAAACATAATTCGCAAACCAAGTTTTTTTTACCGCACCAATAGAAGTTCCATTAAGAAAAAATCTTTAATAATCCGTAAAATCATACCACAACATTACGTTTCAAACATGAAACTTGAACAGAAATTAATAATATATTATATATGTAAAGACACAAAAGCAGGAATACAGAGTTGTTTTGTGCTTGATCAACATTTAAAAAAAGCGTGTTAAAAAAAAATGTAGATAAAATTTGTGAAATAGTACATATTTTGAAGTGATGGTAGGAAGTTTGAAAATCTATACATTTTTGGTATCGTTTAACATATCACAGTGATATAATTAGTTTATATAAAAAAAATGAAAGCAAATAATTTCTTCTTAACTGAATTTTATATTCCATATAGAAAAAGATAATGCCGTATTAAGGTGGTTATTTTTATATTAACAGACCAATCCTATATTAATTCTATTTTTTTATGAATTTGATATTATAGAGCACATAAAATTATTACATGAAATTACGAGATAAGTATGTCTTTTAAATCGCCTAATAGTCCGTGGTCAATTCGCTACGTAGTACTTACACTCTAAAACGTCCCTTACACTATGCGACGGTCGTAGATGCGATGTTCGAATTTATCGTATGCGACTGTCGAAACTACCTTTAAACTTTTACGACAAAGCGATCAGAAAAAAAAAAGGTTCCAAATTATTCATTCCCTTGTGATGGATCGCCGAAAGCTAGCTGCGGTATCGGTGATAATATGCAAAAGTTATAGAAAAAGAAATCACACGTGGAACTTTGTATGTTGTCCTTGGTACGTTTGTATGTCGCCCTTTACATTATACGAGCTTAGTACAGCTTTGTTCGACCATCGTATCGACCAGTTCTACCGTCGCATAATGTAAAGGCCGCTTAGGCTCCCAGCGCTACATACACTGCGCGCTCCTGCGGGCCTAGCATTAAGCCCTAGAATAAAAATTATCTACAGGACTATCCCTTCCAATTACTACGTTGGCGCCTAAGGGAGACGCTCTGGGATGTAATAGCAAAACAACGTTTAGAAATCGTCCATTGTTGCCAGCAAAGCCATGCTGGTTGGGCAAACTGTCTCCAGTCTACAATCTGGAGCACGTGACTCTTGACGTCATGAGCACGTGTCCTGAATCTGGCAGCTACTGGATGGCAACTCTGTCGGGAGGGCCGTGGCATTTCGGTCGGGCTGCAGTGTCTGCGGACATGTATGCATTTGTGATTTAGTTCGAAACCTCATTGCCAACAGAACGATCCTCGTTCTGGGTGTTGTCTGGTCTAACTCCTGTCTGTCACGATTCAGCACGATCGTGTCGCTAGTATAATAGGAATGTTAGTACGTTGGAGGAAGACATGGAGATAATAAAGAAGGAATATTTGAAATTCACTTTAAATTAGTTTCATTCAATTTATTTATAGCATTATTTCCATTTTAAGTTTACTCAAATTCTTTTAAAGTTATTTTTTTTATTATTATTGAATCATTTTTAATTTAAGTTTTGTTAGTTTTCTATTTTAAGACTTTTTATTTGATAATTAATGCTATAATTTATAATTCATACAACAATAGTATATTTTTAAATATAGATATATTATAGAATGGTTAATCTATAAAATATGTTCCCATGCGGTCTTGGTTATCGGTGCCCGTGCCTTATCACAAAATTCACGCGACTTCGGATCTGCGGTACTGGCTTTTGTGTAAATATTGAAAAAAATAATAAACAAAAGCTTCATTGAAAAAAATATTTAAATCACGTACTAAAACGAAAAAATAATTTCCGGTTTTTTGTTGTGCAGTGCCAAATGCTATCGACAAGACCCACTTAAGAGGACATAGCTACGTACCTTAATTATAAGAATAAATATGCTTATTATCCTTGTCGGTGAAAAAGATTTAATATTACAAATTGTATATATTTTTAATAAAGTCATCCCGCGAAACATTTATAAAAGTAGTTATCAATAAATTTCTTTATGCAATGATCAGCCGGTAAGTAAATATTCGCCGAAATATATGTTTACTCTACCCGATTTCTAAACATTTTCAGTTATTTATTACGCATTAAAGGCGTCCCCTTTTGGTAAAAGTAAAATCCACAAGATTATTTTCCGTTCTTGGCACTATGTGAATGCGAGGGAAGGCACTGCGAGAGCAAATGAGGATATTTACGAAGTGTCCACACACCGTCACCGGCAATTAACGATATCACCCATTCGTTGTGAAGAAATTGCGAAACCATTCTTCCTGTTTTAAGGCGGAGAAGTGCTTGCAATGGCCGCCGGTTGGCCACACGAGGTGTTCCAAGTTATTAAAAGTTGTTATTACAAATACTTTTGCCGCCTCTTGGGTCAATAATGATCATATTCTTTGTACCCGCATATCTTATACCCGAATAGATTACTTCTACGTGCTTAAAACAAAACAAAAATTTCACTTTCACTTCGCACTTGCAGTACTAATGTTTGGATGTTACAGATCGATACAGACATAGCCGTCGACATCCTTATGAAAGATTGAATGATTCGGAGAAAAGACTTTTTTTTAATTTTATGAGGCTACGAGAAACTATGAAGTAGGTGTATACAGCCAGGCGTACATGAAAGTGCAATATTTAACATACTTAATTTTGAAAGATAAGATTGAAGAAAAATTCATACGTGAATACAGATGCACTTTTAGAATCAGTTCTTAAATAAAAAAAACCTTGTACTTCCTTTTCAGGATAGACGGCCTAAACCACAACTAAATACAATCATATATTTATATCGTATCTTTATAAACACAACCAACACCTAAACCATAGCACAATTTACGCGTGCTTTACGTCTATAACTTTTAAAAACGCATGTCAATCCCAGAATCAACATAAAAATATGCACGTGTGAGGATTTATATATAAGTAGGTGTTAATAACTGTTTTGATTTGATTTGATTGATAATTCCGAGTCTGAGCTTGCGCCCGAATAGTGCCTACGATATTTTGAGGGTCATCGACGTTTGACACAGTCACCAGAGTCTAACTGCGCAGTCTGAAAGTTATCAAAGAAACCCCCTTATGCTGAACGCAGACCCGCTCAATACAAGGTCAAAAGATCGATGTCGATTTGTGCATGGCCTCAGTAATACTCTCTGGACTTCACATTCAAATTGAGATCACGATAACGATGATTTTATGCCCAATTCGAAGTTATGTTTCAAAGTGGCTTAAGTTCCTTCCATATCCTGAAATCTCACACCTCTATCTGCCTTCCGATTAGGTTTCTACATTTTTTTAAAAAAACACTTTTCATTTTTTTTGTGCAAAGACTACAAATGACCTGAACAGCCATCCTCCAATTCTCCAATTGGAAGTTCCTCCAATAAACGATTGTCATAAGGACCTATCATAAGTTTATCCACAATTTGAAATGGGAGTTTTCTGTTTTAGCACCATAATTCTGTATTATTCTATCTTAGTATTGAGTGTGTGAATCGCAAAAAAGGCCTACTAATAGAAGATGTAGCAAATTCTAGGAGTTTGGGCTCCATGATGATGGTGAGTCAGTCAGTATCTGTGTGTTGTCATCAGAAGTTGAATTAGTGAATACAATATTTTCTATTTCAAATCTAAACTATAGAGTTTTCTAGAAAAGCTCTTCTGACTACCAGACCGTTGTTTTCACGTCATAATCTCAAAACACGTCTAGTTTTTCAATAGAAATTGTACATGTATAATAAAATGGAAAAAGCATAACATTTCCAATTCAATTTCACGTACATATGTGCGTACGCGCACACATGCACACACGCACGCACACACACATTACAGAAAGAGAGAGACAAAGTTGGGGACGTCATCATGCAAAATCATTCAAATTTTTCACTGTTAAGGGTTAATTTCAAAAATTAATTTTAGATTTGTTTTAAAAAATTTAAAATACAAATATGTGAAACTAATAGGTGGTAACATATATTGGCCTAACAATAAACTTATCTTTTGTAATTTGAAACGTGTTTCAATGTCTATGGATTACATAAAACTGTCCCGATTTCTGTCTGTCTGTTTCTGCACTCACTATTTTTAAACAGCATAATAGTTTTTAGTGCAGTTTTTACCATCGCTGGTTTAGAGAATACATTTGCAGAGTTCTCTATCAATAATTCATTCACATGATATTAAAATATAGTAGAAAAATCTCGAAGTTTTGTTTGAAGAATGTTTGAAAAAGTGTTGTAAAGGCGCTTACATGATTTACGCCAATGATGAACTGTCGTCTTACGCTGACTAAATCATAATAGTCATGCCAAACTAATCTACAAGAGAATTGTAGGTTTTAAAGACGTCCAAAGAAAAATCCACGACAACATGTACCTGTGTTCTGGAGTGACAACATATACCTGTGATCAACGTTATGAATTTTGACTTTTAAAATTTAATTAGAATAAATGAATGTATTGTGAAGCTATCTTGATCTTCATGGTACCTAAACATTAATACCAGAAACAGGACTGAAGCCAAGAACGATTCGAACGAAAGACCAGAATTAGGAGCAAAAGTGGGACCGGAATAGAACCGATAGAGGGACCAAAAACAGAAATGAGACCAGAACCACTAGAGAATTTGGATCCGTCAATAAAAATGGAATCGGAACTGAGAGCAAGACAGAGCGGCATTTGACATCGTGAGAGGCAACAGAATTGAAACAGAGATTAAAGCCGGAATCAAAATTGGTCGGATTTGATATGGAAAGATGCTGAAATTGAATCGACTTCATAATCGAGAACAGAAGCAGATACAAAGCCAGAAGTGAAACTAAAATTGGAACCGAAATCGAAGCAGAGATCTGAACCAAAAATAGAAATGAGATCCAGACAGCATACGGTATAAAACTAAGTAGCTACTTACGTCTCTGTTTTTGTGCATCCAGTTCTCTTACACTACTTAATAAATGCAGATTTTATCATGATTTAGTTGATTTTTTAATTGAGAAAAGACGATAGTTTCCATCGCATCCTAAAGACAATTTTAGGGAACTTACACCGTTTATGCTGACTAAACCACTAAGTGTTCCTCAATATAATGTATTGCGGAATCTTAGATTTCAAACAGAAAAGTTCACGATATCAAATTTCTCTATGCCAAGATAACCCACAATAAACATCTCCCTTTTGTTTTCGACATTTATTTTAAAATAATGAGATGTTTGTGAATCGCTTTCGGCTGACATGGTATTAATACCTAATAGCCACATACATACATTAGTATTTATGTAAGTGATGATATAAAAATAACAAAGTATTTTTTAGGAGATCCATGAAATTTTAAAAGGATTAAACTAACATCTATAATAAAAATTTACATTCATCCATACCGTTTTATTGAATAGTAATCATTGATCTATACAAAAGAGAAGATGCACAGTCCCGCGCTCAAAAACGGCCGCAGTGAATGAGCGCTGAATCAGGCGGTTTAGCGCTCATTGCATTCAGTATAGTTTTGTTGCACCTTCCGTTACGACGTCGAAGTGTTCGTTAAAGAATTCAAAAATAACACGTAAAGAGCTATGAAAAAGAATGGCATTTCTTATTTTCGATGATGAAACATTTAGTTTATTCATAATAGGTGCTCAATAATGTGTTATAATGTGTATTCTATGAGTATTTTGTATTTCTTCATTATAGTAGCATCAAAAACCGAGCATAAACTGAATTATAAGAAATAGACTTAAATACCTGTCTCGTATTTCTTGAGTTGTCACATTATTCGGTCGCTTAACAATAGGGTCTCTGATTTTACATTAATGGAGACGCCTTCTTTTTTTTATTTATTACTTTTTTTATATTTGTATCAAACTTAAAATTAAACCTATTCCAAAAAATTGAAAAATGGTTCAACCGTAAAGGGTCATCCTAGACTATCCTAGAAGGCCATCTCTGCAACTTCCCGCTAATTTTAACCGCAAAGCTATAACAACGTAACTTGTTGAGCCGTTTTTGATCTCTTCAAGCTCAAAAAATACGGTTTGTATATTATTTTTGAGCTTTTCGAGCTCAAAAGTTTAGTAGACATTAAACAAAGTAATTTTTTACACAAACTGTTCGATTTTACGTTATTTTATTGCATTTAACGTCGTTTTTTTTAACTCTCTTAGGCAAAAGTTATTTTCAAAAACTTATTTAACGAAATTCGAAAATGATTTGACAATAATTTTTCTCAAACAAATTAACCGTGTCTGATTTGTTTATTAATGATTGATTCAATCGTTTGAGGTTTTAAATAAATGAATTAATGCAATCGATCCGTATGATCATTTGAAAGTTCTCAATAAAAAATCGATGTCTCAAATTTTCAAAGTTATATTAAAAAACTCTTTTTTTACTTTTTAAAATGCCATAACTTTGGAACACATTGCTCGATTTCAATATTCAAGACGGCAATCGACGGCAGTTTTTGAGGCCTAAAATGCTATACTAAGATCAAAATCAATTAGTCGTAAGTTTGTAAGTTATTCTAAAAAAAACGCTCGTCTTTGAATTTTTTCGATTTTTTTCGTTCACGATATCTTACGAACGAATCAACCGATTTTGATTTGTAAAACGGCATTCGACGTCATTTTTTGAAGTTATGAGTTGATTAGGTTATGTAATTGATCGGTGCGATAGCCAAAAAGTTATTCTCAAAAAACTTCGTTTTTGAATTTTTTTCTGGATTTTAGGAAATTTGCTGGTTTGAATCAGCTTAAACTTACAGAAAAATTAAGTTTTCATTCGAAAGTACAACCCTTTCGAATGCCAAAGTCTCATTTCGATCGGCCAAGCCGTTCAATTTTTAAATTGACGCACTGCATCCTATATCTTACTTCTTTTAACATTTATAAACAGTAAAATATCGTTTAAATTAAATTTTAAACACTAATTTTTGTGTCTACTCCGACGGTTTAAAAATTCGCATTCGAAATTCCTATCCGTTTTCACCTCTAAGGTGTTGATCTTTCGAAGATGCTGGTACAGTATCTAAGAAAGTGAGACTATCATTGGATAAAGAAATCCTGAACTAATATCTGAATATAACCAATGTCAATTACTTAATTGGCAATCGAAGCCGTGAACGGCTGCTAGTGTATAATGTCCTTCGAAATTTCCAGTTCGCGTGGGCAAAGCCCGATCACCACCGCAACACCAGATAAGGCACTGCAGGTTCCCACGGGACCGTTAGACCAGCGCAGATACGGGCAACCGCAACACGGGCCCGACTCTTTAATAAGCTCTACCCGTCCTGGCGTTGGCTCATAACGAGCCCTACAGCGGCTCTAAAATACCATCTCACAGTCCTCATCCTCATCAGGTCAGAAGGAAAACTTATTAATATACATTATATTCATTAATATAATGAATTTTTCGTAAACTTTATAGTATGTACCATTATTTTTTTTAATATTATTGAAATTTTGTTAAGTTTATTTAATATATATGAACTATACGTGTTAGAGTAATTTACATTGACATTTTTTAACAGACAATGTTATTAGTAAGTAGTAGAAGCGCATTATAGTTAAAACACACAGCAGATGGATTAGTCGTATATGTCTATATAATTATGACAAATATTCTCCATTACCTAACTTTTGCATGCCTTAAGCGCGAGCGTCGGTATGCTTCTACTGTCGCCTGAAAATCCCGTGTAATCACGATAACTAAAAAACTATTTAACTTTTAAGCTTAATTTCTTTTTCAACCTCATCACTAATCCATTGGGAATAACTGTATTGAAAATCACAGCTTGTCATAGTACCGATTAGCTGTAATTGAATTTTTTAACTCACAGTTATTCATGTTTTGATCTGTCATTTCGCTTATATATCTGAAATGGAGATTGAAATGAATGTTTTATGTTTTTGTAACTGCCAACATATGGCGGTAGTAATATCAAATATAAAAAAAGAATTTTTGGTTTAAATTTTTATTTATTAGTATAAAATGAGAACGCGATTCAACAAAATGTCAGAACGAGGTAATTAATAATTTTATTATCTTACTTTTCATAATATACAATCATAATAAACAAAGTTATGAAATAAAATAAAATACTATGTGTTGATGTTTTTATTGTATTAAGTATCATTTTTTTTAACATTTATCATCATAATAAAAGTAATAAATAATGATTGTTTCGAATTTCGAACAAATTTTGAAAATACCATGTATATGAGGTTATTAATGGATTAATTGTTTCGTCCTTGTTACCGCATATGTATTAATTGATATTATTTTTGATATTTAAACTTTTGTTGACAAAAAATATAGTACTTTTATATTATTACCGATGATAATAATACTAATAACAATAAGCAACAAAAAATATTTCTTGCATGAAATTTAAAATCATTTTTTGCATTATGACGTCTAATAAATATGAAAAAATGCCTATCCTTTTTTCGATTCCAGTTTACTATAAAACTATTTGAAAATCAAAAATAAAAAAAGAAGATTTTTGGTGAAAAGCTCATATGTTATTCTAAACCTCTAATTTAAAAAACATACGTATGGCACGAGCGCTTAAGGCATGCACATTTGGTTAATGGAACATGCGACTAGCACAAATCACACGTCCCACTACGAATATCAATCGTTTTTTCCATTTTGTACATAAACGAAAAAATGTACATTGTGCTAGTTACATTTATTCAAGTATTTAAATACCCTATAAATTCTTTAGTTATAGGATCCAAATTCTATACCTCAGGAATATAAGGCACTATGTACACATTTCATTCAAGTTTATTTATCTTGTATCATAAAACATTACGTACATTTCATTCAACAACATGTAGCTTTAAAATACCGCTTCTACAAAGAGATAGCCCTGGACTTATAAAATGGACTTCGATAAAGAATAGACGTGAATTCCTCATGTCCAATATACGAAATTATATTTTATCTTCATTACAAGCTTGTTAATGTTCTATGTGATGGAAGAGCAGCCACCTCGTTATATGTGTAATATGCACACCCTGTCTTGCGCAGGCGCATCGAGATGTCGGACCGCAAGGACCTTTTGCTGTTCTTCGACCGGCCGGCGGAGCCCTGCTTCATGCAGAAAGGAGACGATCTAAGCGTCTTCATGCTGCCCGATAACTACTACGTAAGTACACATCTTACTTTAAAAGAACAACTCTTGAATGTATATATATATATATATATATATATATATATATATATATATATATATATATATATATGCCTGTGTGTGTGTGTGTATATGTGTATGTATGTATATTAGGTGTCGGAAAAAAATTTATAAATAAAAAGTTGAAGTAAAATCTGTTTGATTGTACTGTTTGTATCTGGCTAGTTTTAGTACCACTGGATAGACATTTTAAAACAGAAAAATAAAAAGTAAAAGCAGTGTACCGTCTATTGTTTTTTTATCGTTTTTCTGCCTGTCTATTGTTCTTCTGTCCACCAAAATGAGTGAATCTAACGTCAAAGTTCGATACATTTTGAAGTTTTATTACAAAAGGATAAATACTGTCGCATTTTTCCTTTTTTATCGCAATTTTTTTATCATTTACATTTATGGTCCTAAAACAGTGTCAGAGTAAGAGTAGCACAAAACTGATTTAAGCGTTTTCAATCTAGTAATTTTGATGTCAAAGACGAACCTCGCTCTGATCGATCTGTTACGGATACAGTCGATGATATTATGGAAAAAGTAAAGCAAGTTCGGCATATTATTTCTTACGACATAGCTGAAGAGCTGAAGATTAACCACAAAACAGATTTGACCCATTTGAAAAAAGCTGGATGTACAAAAAAACTCGATACTTGGGTCCCACGCGAGCTCACTGAAAGAAATCTAATGAATCGTATATTCATTTGCGATTCTCTATTGAAACGTAATGAAACCGAACCGTTTTTGAAAATATTGATCACTGGTGATAAAAAATGGATTACCTATGATAAGAACGTGAGAAAAAGATCACGATGAAAAGGCAAGCAAGCTCTACGGACTAACGAAACCTCGATTAACTCGCAATAAGTCAAAGCTATGTGCATGGTGTGATTGGAGGGGCATTATTCATTATGGCTTTTACCCGCGGGCAAAACCATCAATTCGGATCGCTATTGCCAACAGCTGATGAGAGTCAAGCAAAAGGTAGAGAAAAAACAGTCGGAATTGATCAACAGAAAGGGTATGGTATTCACATGATAATGCCAGACCACACACATCTTAACCACTCAGAAAACATTGAAAAAGGTTGGTTGGGAAATATTAATACGTCCACCATATTGCCCTGACCTTGCACCCTCAGATTTTCACCTGTTTCGGTCTCTTCAGAATTTTTTAGGTAGTGCAAGGTCAACATCAAGAAAGGACTGTCAAAACTACTTGTCGCAGTTTTTTGATCAGAAGTCCCAGAATTAATACAGCAATAGGATTATGTTACTACCCACAAAACGGCAACAACTTATTGAAGAAAATGGTATATATATATATATAAATATATATATATATATATATATAATAAATCAAATGTAAATAAAACATGATGAAAAATTATCTTGAATTTGTATATAAAATATAAAAAACCTTTTCTCCGACCTTCTATATTTAAGTGTATAATCGATCGAGATTCGATCGAGAGAATATTGTAGATAATAAGACCAAGGTCAAAATCGGGATTTTGATCAAAAGTAGAATCAAGAGCGTGATCGGAATCTGAATGAGAAGCAGTACCTACTCAGATCAAACTTTAAAGCGGGATCAGGATCGAGAATGTAATCGGAATCTCTTCAAATCGAGACCGAAGTCGGAATCAAAAGTGGAACAGCTATCAGACTCGAGAAGGAAATCAAGAGCGGGAGCGGGATAAAAATTGAGATAGCGATCAGAATTTTGATTTCATGATGGGACGATGCACAAGATGAAGGAAATCATTATGTTTTCACGGATGAAGCTGCGGGGAAAATCTGCAACCCACTGCTTACGCCATGTATGGATAGGGTTTTCTATAAATCGTTCCTTTCTTATTTCTTAAACTCTTTTTTAATTTTTAACTTTGAAAATTTTTTAATTGAAATTTGGTACGTAAGTGAATCATATTTTAAGTATTAATATATGTGAAATAGGATCATTTATAATCAATACTTTTGCTATTCTTTTCAAATATATTCTTTTGCCGTCCAACAGCCAGAAAAATATGCCAACGTGAAGACGACTCTGACCAACCGCTTCGGCAGTACCGCCAGGCGCGCCATCCCCGTGGCCAACATCAGCCTGCCGGACCTGTCGCTGCCCATGGAGCTGCCCTACAACAGCCAGTTCTCGCTCTTCGTCAACAAGCACAGGGAGATGTCCGGCAGGCTCATCGACATATTTTTGGGTAGCAGTTCTACCATATCTTCATTGGTTTAAAACAATCCCTGAACGTATAAAGAAATTGTCATTATTTTCAACATTTACTCACGCAAAAAAAGAATATTACTTGGCATTTTTTTTTTTTCTAATTTAGCCATTCTTTTAAATCGGCAAATATTAAAGAAGAAAATGCAACAAATTCGAAGGGCCGCCTTCAAAGATATTTTGACGCTGCAACGAGTGGAGGTAGTTTTATTGTCCACCGATCACTGGCCTGAAGTGAACCGAATAGACAAGACAGAAGAGCTTTTCGGTGACGAGGTCCATGCTATGACGTCACAAACCCTATTAAGGGAGAGTTGTTATATAAGGACAAGGAACAGATCTAAATAATAACTTGTAAGAAACACGAAGAGGCCGCTGGACTAGATTTATCGATGTTCAGCGGCGTTTCTGCGATTCGGCCCATATGACCTAAGAAGTCGGAGGGGCCATGGGAGGTGGTGGGCTGTCGATCAAATCGTGTCGGATCATATCGGACACCGGTCACCGGTGTCCACGCCGCGCCGCCGCGACGTTCCGCCTGGAGCAGACCGCTGTTGCGCTTGGATCATATTGTCACAAATTTTTGCTATGCAAGATCTAAAGAAGTTCTTAGATGATACTCGGTTTTCATCTTTCATTCTTTTGTAATTTTATGTTCGTATTTACTTACTGAATGCCAGTACACCACAAAATAATAAAACTCTATTCGATGCTAACAGGGGCAGTTAAGAGTTGAACAGAATTTTATTTTGTGATTCTATTATATTATGTATGTATTCATGAGAATAGTCATCGACCAAAAAGAAATAAAAATAATTTCGTACATGTTGTAATGAATCAATTCTATCAATCTGCTCGTACTTAAATGTCAGCTTGTGTTGCGTGAGACTATTAACAACGTCGTCTATATTGTCGATGTTCCTATTTTTCGTATCTAACAAGAACATATTAAACAAGTTTAACAATATAATATTTCGTCTTTATATTTATGTGTAGGTATGCGTAACGTGGAAGACCTGAAGTCCCTGTGCGCGTACTGCCAGCTGCGCATCAACCCCTACATGTTCAACTACTGCCTCTCGGTGGCCATCCTGCACAGGTGCGTATTTTGTTTAATATTAAAAAAAAATGTATATTGAAACAAAAATGTCCAGTACGATATAGTGCATATAAATAGTAGAGCCCGTAGAGATGTTAAAGAAATCCAAATGCTTATAAAGCGAGTTAAAACATTTCGGAAGAAATACTGCGCCTACCACCTTAGTTAAAACCACAACGACCAAAAAATCAACAATAAAAATAACTTAAAAAATATTAAATCTACACGCAGACGCAGACCTTTCACATATAGGTAATGTCCACCGAAAAATTTCGACGTGTTTTTAGAAGATCCAGCCAATAACCTCGTTTACCCTCCCCCAACCCCTTATGTAGTGCTTCTCATAGATTTTATTATTTGTTTCTTACCCAGTTAAAGCATCGAAGGGGGCCTTTTTGTTTGATTGATACTATGAATCTATTCATTGACTTAACGGTTTAACGCTAATAACGTCTAAAAACCGGCCCACATAGAACGGATATCGATGGTATGATTTTATATTTCCATAATTCTATATGTTTCTTAAACATATATTTACAACCTGTTTTAGATAAACAATGACATCATCAAATGACTTAAAGTCGCAAGAGACGTACTGTTACACGTTCTCGAATATTATTAAAAAACAAAAGTTTAAGTAGATACTTTTTATTGCTTTTACATGTATATTGTAATGTATTACTATTTTAACGTATTACTATTTTAACGTATTTACTTAAGTACATAGTTATGTATTAAATTTTACACGCGTTAAAACATAATTAAAACACATACTATAGTCACAAAGTCTAAAATTACTATGTGAAAATCCATTAGCACTAGCAAAATGCACTAGGCAAAGCTGTATACCTGGGTATATTGAAAATATTTTTTCTTGGAACTTTTTTTTAAGCGTTACCTATATAATTTTGACATTGTATATTGTGTATTTTGACACACGGGGAGATACAATTTATACTATTTTCGGGGCAATTATTTCCAAAAATATTCACTTAATCGAAAAAATTGCTTAAAAACCTTAAAACCTTTTTAAAAGAACTGTCAAAATATGTGCCACACAATCATTGTAAAAATTTTTTTTTTCAGCTTTTTTTACATATATGGAGTGCCCCTCATATACATATTTCTATTTGTTATTTAATCACCAAACTAAGTAGCGGTTTATACAAGACACCCACACTATAAATTTCATCAATATACGTCTTGTAGTCTTTGAATAAAATGCCTGTGACATACTGACGGACAGACGGACATGACGAAACTATAAAGGGGTCATTTTTGCCATCTTTGCTATGGATCCCTAAAAACGATCGAAATCACCAAACGTCTCATAGCTATGCGACAGCATATTAAGTCCGTCATGGCGGACGTGACTCGTATAATAAGTATTGAGGCTCAGTGGTTATAGACGTCGCTTTCGAACCGGGAGGTTAGGTCAGGATGGAAACCTGACCACGGCCAAATTGACCGACGAGTCTTTGAGTTGAGTCAGTTCAAGCCACTCGCTCCGTTCCTCGGAGAGCACGTACGGACGTCGCCGTCGCGTAGGTGACGACGGCCGACGACGGCCCCGATCCGCACCGGACCGGCGTGGAGCGCCTGAGGTCTAGGACCTCGGTCTGAAATAAAACGGCTGCGGGAAGACGTACCTCTGCAGTGGGACGATTAAGAGATACGACGAAAAAGATCACTAATGTACCACGTTTCATGACAAATGAAAATTCACGTGTCGTACCAAATTACAGATTCTGTAAATGTACGATTATGTATAAAAAGAATGTGTCATAACTCTGTGAGAAATAACAATATGCATATAATTATTTCCTCTAATTTAGTATTACATGGCTACAATGTAGCAGAAAAAGGATCATCAATTTAACAATATATGTAATGTATGTACGTACATATATTGGACGATAGCTTAAAAACTACTGAACCTATTGTCAAAGGAGTTGTCAATTGCTTCGTTTTTAAAGTGATAGTATCACGAACTATAATTATTCAAACAAGAAAACCAATGCAGCGGCCACGACGTAAATTTTAATATGCAACACAACACAAAGATCGATATAAAGATGTCAACAATTGTGCTGCATAATAAAAGCTATAAGGCATTCCAGATTTATAATAAGCACTTATAAAATTTATATACATTGCATTTTGTTTCTTACAAAAAATTGAATACATAGCGTATTATTTAGGCATTTGCCATGAGTCTGGAAGGCTTTCATGATCGTAGATCATCAAAATGTTACAAATAAAAACAAAAGTTAAATAAAATCGACTGTAGAATCGGCGGTAGAAGTGAAACTTAGTATTCTAGTTAATTTTTAAGAGAATGAGATGAACACACTATGGAGGTGGTAAATAAAGAGAGAGAGAGGGAGAATGCGATTAATCGATAATTTTTTTGTTGCTTAAAGTAATATTTTAATAAAGATAGAAATTGTTCGATTCGATATAAAATAGTTTTTAAGAGGGCGCGATGATCACTACGATCCAAAAGAAAAGAATGTGCTATAGATTTCAACGTTTCTCTCTCTCTCTCTTTATCTGTGTATACATTTCGAATAGATTATGGACTTTAGTCTCCATGGTACGGAGAGTCCATGTACGGGCCCGCGTACGGCGGTAGAGTGGTGGGGCGCAGACCGCTACGAACCACCGCATTAAGAGGAGACGAAGGGGAGGGAAACCATGTAGAAACGATTCTATCTTATCCTCTTACAGCCTAAAACCTGTATATACATTTTTAGCTATTTCTTTTGCTTTCTACATTTTTGTTTCATAAAATCCAATTCATACCGTCCCAAAAGAAGTTTCACTTCAAAAAATCCGTCTAAGACGGAAAAAAATTTTGAAAAGCATAAAATAAATTAGACGTTTCGTTGACGTCTAATAGTTACTGAATAATTGTGAAGTGTTGTTCAGTAATAGAACATAAATTAATTAATAATGCTCTAATTTCAAATAATTACAATATAACCAATGTTTATTTTCTACGTGTGCGCAGGCCGGACACGAAGGGCATGAACATCCCGACATTCGCCGAGACTTTCCCCGACAAGTTCATAGACCCGAAGGCGGGGCGCAAAGCGCGAGAGATCGCCGCCGTCGAGGAGTCCGGCTCCAGGGTAAAGTCACCTCGTCGTAAAGTACTGCTCGTTGAAGTCCGACGAAAGGCCTACGGCCTACCACAAACGTGACTGAATTGACATGACTAACAATTTAGGTACCAAGGAGGTTATAGTTGATGATCTGCCTGTCGAAAACATGGGAGCAAAAAGACTGAGGGAGAATCATACATAGTATGATTGTTTTCCCTACACTTCCAGGACAAGAATTATTCATCGTTTTTGAGTATTCGAAAGCATTACAAGCATTACATTCTACGCGAACGTGGCGATTAGGGAAAATTCTTAAAAAACAACCGTATGGCTTGCCCTAGTAATTATAGTAATGAAGAGGTAGCTATGAAGCACTAAAAAATTACATGTTTAAGTTCCTTAACGATAGTTAAGTTCCTGTCGTGCGACAAATTACATTATTGTAATATACGTTTACTCTTATACTCGCACCTCTGTCGCAGATGCCGGTCATAATCCCGCGCGACTACACGGCCTCCCAGAACGAGCCCGAGCAGCGCGTGGCGTACTTCCGCGAGGACATCGGCATCAACCTGCACCACTGGCACTGGCACCTGGTGTACCCCTTCGAGTCGGCCGACCGCGCCGTCGTGGACAAGGACCGCCGCGGCGAGCTGTTCTACTACATGCACCAGCAGATCATCGCCAGGTACCCGCGCGTCGGCTCACTTCTTTCACCACTGAAATTTACATGCAAAAATCTCGAGCAACGTCGATTAAGCCGCTCTGTCGTTAGGTAGACTGTATTCCTAAGCCCAGTATTCCTGAATATTACGAGACTTGAGTTTGAAATTGTCATTACCCGTTTATTTACATTGAGACTGGATTTATTTATTTTATAAAAAAATATACTAACAGAACATCTCGACGTGCAGACGGAAGATAATTTGAGTGCGAGTTAAGATGCAGGTTTATACATTTCATCGTATTGAGTTAGAGGCGCAAAGCAAGACCTAGCTGTTTCCGCACAATCCAGTCGGTCGACTTCGTCGGATGTCCTAAGGCGTTCAATTTTCTGTCCCGTTCAGTCCGCCCGAGTTCTTTTTCTTGTTTAGTTCAGCTTTTATATGTACTAAATGTAAACCATGTTAATGTAGTTTATTTTTCACAAAGTATTCAATTTGTTTCGACAACATTGATTGATTAATTTAAACGATTTGTTCGATGAGGGCACAATTTATTATACCAATAAATATCCTTATTATAATATATTATGTTTATATCATTACAGGACAAATAATTTTAATGAATAAAAATTTTAAATAAGTGCCTTTTATATGCAAATACATTAAATTTGGTATATAAATTTTATTGTGTGAATCTTTTAGGTAAAGACAATCTTAATAACTATGATACACTTATTTTATAATGTGAACACATTTATAGCGCATAATTTAAATTAATTTTGCGACGCGATAGTTTTCGGTGACAACATATCCTGATAACGTTATAAATGTGTAAGTCTGTATTGTTTGTATGTTTGTATGTTCGTGTGTTCGTGTGTTCGCATGTTCGTGTGTTCGCGTGTTCGCGTGTTCGCGTGTTCGCGTGTTCGCGTGTTCGCGTGTCCGCGTGTTCGCGTGTTCGCATGTTCGCGTGTTCGCGTGTTCGTATGTTCGTATGTTCGTATGTTTGTTACTCGATCACGTTTTAACAGCCTAACAGAATTATCTGAAAGTATCTACAGTAATATAGTTTATACATCAGACTAACATAAAGGCTATAATTTATAAAGATACCCACTTTCGCTCGCGCCTTTTCTTGCATGGTCGTAGGACAATTTGTTTACTTATGCCGATTAGCTATTGGCAACAACTATGTTCAAGAGAGATTCAAGCTCGTTATCGGTTCGATATCGGAATCGCGAGCAGGACCGAGATCAGGATCGAGACAGTAAGTGGGATCGTTTCATACCAAAAATATTTGCGGCACCAAATGAATTTCCGGTGCAAGAATATGGGTTTCGGGTTTCTCTGGTTTGGAATCAAAAACGAGACCGACATCGGTATCATGGTTGATGATGTCATCGATCGATGTAAAAGATCAAAGAATCCGTTGTATGTCCACGGGGATGGAACCGCGGGGGAATTGTGTATATTTTGAAAGTAAATAGAACTTAGATCAGAACCAGAATGGGCATAAAAAGCGGAATGCGGACTGAAATCGAAAGGAGAACAACATCGAGATCGCGGTTGACTGAGTGACAGCTGGCAACGCCGTACTTACCAACTTTTCGATACAGTACCTTTATTACTCGACGTTAAGGAATGCTTGGGCCGTATCAAAAGTTTCCGGGACGTGTATGAAAAAAATTACATGAGAAGCCTAAAATAAATTTACGGCTTCTCTTCTTCTCGCCAACGTTGTGATTTCTTAAAACGTTTTTTCGTTTCTCTTCAACGGCTCCTTGTCGCAATGAAATCTACAACCTGTTGATTGATTCTTCTTTTGTTGAAAATAAAATCACGATATACCAACTTAGGATCGTATGTTGATGGCTTGTATGTATTATACTATGTTTATTACGTATCACGCCTGTAAAAAGTCCTCTATCTAGTGGTGTGAGACCTATAGCAGTCGTAGTGTAAGATACAGTTGTAGTTTAGAGTTCTACTACAACTTCCGGCAAACAAATAATCAATAACAATCAATATTATCGGTACATTACTTTGGTTGGTTGGTACTAATCGTTTGATTATCCCTTTGTTTTGGATCTGGAGCGATAATCCCATGTGTCATCGCCTATTACTTTAACATATCAATTTTGACGCCCTTTTTTTTAGTCCTGAATATATGACATTGCACCAAGTAATTTCGTTTTTTTTTTTAACGTCAGTCATATTTAAGGGATTAGCTGTTTATGCAGTATTGAATGTGCCCGTCTCATGTTAACGCTTACGAGTACCTTCAATCTCGGGGTAGGTAACAGACCCATCTGTTACAACATTAAAAGCGCAATATTATTCGAATATTTTTCTTACCGACAGTGGTGAACGGTCAATTTTCACGTTTTAAATTCGTAACAATGCAGAAATGCAGTTTTCAGTGACAGGTGAAACGAAGTTTCTTCTGTAGCCAATGATTTTCGTTCCCAAATATTTTAATTGCTTTTTAGACATTGTTGATTGGAGAAACTCAAAATAATCGGAGGATGGTTGCTTGCGGCACTAGTCTGCGGAATACCTCCAAAACTGAAATTAAACCGTCAGAATAAGTTGTCTTCACTCAATTTGCGCTTCTGTACCTTCAGGTGTCCCACAGAGATCCATCTTGGCCCCCTTCATTCAATTTTTATATGTCCTACCTTATGGTTTTCTCCACGCATGTAAATAATTTTACGCCGATGACAACAAGATTTTCATAGAAATTCGCATTTCCATTGATTATTTCAATTCCCAAAAAGATTGCAATCGACTAACTCCATATTGTGATTTTATATAAAAAATGTTGCTTTAATTATATAATTTTAACTTTTATATGTACGCTAGCAAGCATCCACATAGAAAAAACAAATTTTTAAATTCCTGTAATTTTAGATACAACATAGAGCGCATGTGCAACGACCTGGGCATCGTGGTCCGCTACAGCGACTTCAGACAACCCATCGCCGAGGGGTACTTCCCCAAGCTGAACTCCGTAGTGGCCAGTCGCACCTGGCCGCCCAGGTATTTGTCGCTCTTACCTTTAATGAGATATATATCTTCATGTTTCTCATGAGACACATGCTTAAATAAAAAGTAATTAATGTATATAATCATTAAAATAATTAAAAACTACTAAATTTCAAGCACACAAAACCAATGAGCTTGTATAAAATATCTGGTAGATATCAGTGAAGCAAAGGAGACATGTAAAGATAGTGATAAGTGGAGGTCTATGGTCTCTGCCTACCCCTCTGGGAAACAAAAATAAGTTGTTAAAAATTATTCCCAAAAAGAATTATAAGCTAATAATTATTGTGTAATTTCAACACGAATCATATGTAATAGATAGCAATGTCCTAACAGAACCTTAAGACAAGAAATTGGATGAAACAATTAAATTCGTAAACCAACCCTAAGACTATGTGAATGATCATTAACTAAACAAAAAAATCTTTGTAATCAGGTTTGCAAACAGCTTCGTCCGCGACCTGGATAGGTCTGTCGACAGGATTCAAGCTGATATACACCAACTGGAGAAGTGGCGCAACCGATTCATCGAGGCCGTTGAAAGCAACACCATACTTTTGGTAAAAGTGCAACTTTTAACTTATTCATTTTTGATAAATTAAGCTATTGAGCGTCAACAAAAGTGTTTTTAAGAAATAAGTATTATCCCAAAAGTGCAATCTTGTAATATTCTTCAGGCGTGTTTTCATTATAACAGTTTCAATAGAGTCATTTACGGTCCTTAAGTTTGTTCATTCTGCTCTACAGCAAGGATTATTCTTCTAAAACTTAGAACAGCCATTATCTGAGGGTTGCAGGTTGGAAATTGATCAAATGACAGCCGACCTATTAATAGTTGAAACTCTCCACCGGATGAAATTATTTTATTTAAAAAGTTTCTTGCAAAGTCAATCAAGCTGTGTTAATAAAAATTAAACGTGTGACACTCGGGGACTGCTGCGGTAAAGCTATTGCATAGCATTTTTTATCAACTTATGCAATTATAATTATTTATTTATTAATGCAGTATTTTTTTTCTTTGATATTAATTCAAGTTTTTCATCACTTTCTTCATTAATAAATTCACTTTGTTTATTTATATTTAAAACACTTTATAGACTAATTTTACGCGTATAGCTATTCACCAGCAACTGCTATTCACTGTTGTACACAGGTACACCTATGTATACATATATACCTATATGTATACTTATGGGGCACATGCGGTGAGTGTGGCATTATAAAGATATGATAGATACCTATACACCTATATACTTTCTCACAAACAGCTGCTTACGTATTCGTCCGATTTTGGAGCAGCTCGTCTCGATCCGTACGAGCTTCGTACAGTCGCACCTTATACATACACGTTAAGCGAACGCTCAGCCGAGCTACGTGGTAGGCGGAGTGGGGGTGTTAGGGAATTTCTTGATTCGGTCGTCGCGCTCAAAGCCCGCGATAAAAGCTATGCAATAGCTTAAAATTCCATTACCACTACATGAAATTTGTCTCTCTGTCTAAAACTTGAGTACAAGTACATACTTGCACTCAAGTATATACCTAATAACATTATTAGGCATACCACTTTTAGGTGCCATGTGAAATTTTGAGTAAATGCTAAATTACGCCTTCCAGACATGATATATGCTTAATCCCTAATTTAACCTAACCTACCAGTAGTGCTCTAACTTCTACTATTAACTTCATTAATTTCTCAGCAATTTATTTACATAAAGACCACACTTAAGATATATAGATATAGTTATTTTTTTTATTTAATAATATTATAAACATTAATCTCGTTTCTGCGAGGAGCTGATGTAATTACATGACGCTTCTACTTATAAACCACACGTTACACTTTCCGACATATTAAAAACTACAGAAAAATAAAAAGTTACAGAAATACCCATATTGTTATGGTAAAAAAAGTAGCAAACAAATTTCAATTTTTATGTTTTTCATCTATATCGGTAACTAAAATTGAAATCCTTTTTCTGGTTTTTTGAACTTTTTTTGTAAATCTGACTCTTTATCCGATCGCCTTATTTCGTCTTTAGGTAATTGAAAACACTCGTATAAGCTCATAAAACAAGTGATGCCACTTATTTTACATGAAAAACTAATATTTTTTTACAGAGATAGAGGACAATGCCTGTAACGTTGCCTTCTGCTTTTTTTTCAAAATTATTGCGGAGTAGAGTGAAGAGATCGAAACAACAATTGTATTTTATTAAAGAACAAAAGAACAACGACTGTAAACTATGATTATTTCAGACAGCCAGGTAATGTCTTAGTCTATGTTTTGAAAATTATAAGGTTTAACTGTGTAATACATGTAAGGATCACCTGTAAAGTTTTACCAATATAATTAACTACCATATAACGGCTGTTGGCGTTATGCATTATGCTTGCATTTCATCATGCTGTGCATTTTGATTCTGCAGCCTAGCGGCCGCACAATGACGCTCGACGAGCAGACGGGCATCGACATACTGGGGAACATCCTTGAATCAACCATCATCAGCCCCAACCGCGGCTACTACGGCGACCTGCACAACATGGGCCACATCTTCATCTCGTACGCCCACGACCCTGACTACCGTCATCTTGTAAGTCTCGCACCCAGAGCGCTATCCGAAACGTAGTTTTGGATATGCGCTGCATATACGCTATGGATACGTAGTTTTATTTCAAACTGACTATTATCAATATTTTTAAATTATTCTACGACCGACTTCAGGAGCAATTCGGCGTAATGGGCGACTTGGCGACGACGATGCGCGACCCGGTCTTCTACCGCTGGCACTCGTACATCGACGACCTGTTCCAGCTGCATAAGTCGCGCCTTCCCGTCTACGGCACCGACAAGGTACGTCCGGGTCTAAGGCGCTTCAGAACGGCTTTGACAAATTTTCCTTCTTCACACAGTTTAAAATCACAGCGTCTATGATTGTCTATTACTTTAATAAAGTATTTTAATAAATTATTCAAAATTTTTTTGATTGCCTTCGCCCAGCTCGATTTTCCCGGCGTGACGGTATCCTCGGTAGCCGTTGAAGGTCAAGCCGGGGCCAATACGTTCGGCACCCACTGGGAGCAGAGCACCCTGGACTTGGAGCGCGGGCTGGATTTCGCACCGCGAGGACCTGTTCTAGCGAGATTCACCCATCTCCAACAAGATCCCTTCACTTATGTGTGAGTTACTATTTACCAAACATTAGACGGCAATTGTTTTATTACAGACTAGCTTCAGCCCACGTAGAATGAATTCCTTCATGTTCTATATCGTCCGATTACCATCTTGATTGACTCAGATCGTTACCCCATTGTCGAAACTGATCCCTGTCTTATTCTCGATGTCATTTTCAGTCTTGATTCCGATCGCGTTCCCAGTTTTAATTCCGAGTCCAGTTTCGATTTAAATAGATTTTGATTCTACTTTGGATCCCGGTTCCGCTCAATTTCATCTCAGCAGTACGTCTTATTCCGATTCCGATCTCAATCTTGGTTCTAATTCTGGTGTGACAATCGATATCGATCTTGGTCCAGTTCTCCATTTCGAATCCTCCCTGTGTCGACTCTCGATTCTGCTTCTCGTCCTGTTTGCAATTTTGATTCTGTTACCGACCATAGTACCAATTTGAGTGAAGGCGAGGCAAATTCTAGTATGAAAATAAAATTTACAGGATATCACTCGAATATAATGTTTCTTTGTATTAGTGTAAAAATTTTTAGTATCCGTAATAACTTAAAGATGCAGATGAAGCCAAAACCGAAATTTATTTTATTCAAGAAATTTCTTATTAATGAAGTAATTCTTAACATCGGCTTAGTAGTTCGGTTCAATAATAAAAATACACAGACGTCAGATACAAATTCTAATTTCCTTTTGCAGAAATCTTCCATTTGCAATTACAACATATTGCTAATTTCGCATTAATTGGATGAATGGTCTAGGCACGCAAAAAAAAAGCGATTAAAGTACATATATATTCTTTTTTATACTTTATACAACTCCACTTTATCTTACCTAATTGGAAAAGATGTATTTCACCACTTTTAATAAAAAATATTTATACCACATTTCAGTCGTACCTTGTACCATGCAGTCGTGCTTCATAAAAAGTTTCATACAAAATTTAACCCCTTTTTTTACTCCGTAAAATAGCGAATTTCAAAAATTCTTTTATATTGGATCGTTGCATTATATAACATATCGAACACGTCCTATTCCATTGGATGTGTTCAAAAATTTGTAATCTTCCTCATATAAAATACATAAGAATTTTTTTAAATCCGAATGGGAGTTACAGAGATTCGCTTATTCAAACGAACAAAAAACCTATTCAAACAGGTTATAACTTTTCTCAAAAATTGGGCTATAAAATGCAAAAAGAATTTTTCAAATCCGACTAATAGTTCCACAGATGAGCGTATTCAAACAACCATAAATAAAAGCATTCAATTATTTAAATAGCCTATAGCTTTCAGCAAGCATTGGGCTATCTAATTAAAAATATATATATAATCCGACTAGTAGTTCCAAAGATTAGCGCGTTCTAACATACTCTAGTTTTGTATATTAGTACATATATTTAAATTATCTATTTGTTATTGAATTTTACCGAGATCGTGATTGAAAGATAATGTTGGATGACACATTTCAAGCTACTTTATTTTTTGTTATGCCCGTAAAAATGTTTTCAAATTAAAAACTATTTAATGATTTAAGCATAATTTAAAAAAATAGTTACCGACCACAAATGAAGTTCATCATATGACAATATTAATTTCTATAAGGAGGACATTTAAACTATCACTACTTACGGCGATTATTAAAATTTTAAGACCCACCTACAGAATACTTAAATAATATTTGCTTTAAACTACAATTATTGATTTACTTTCAGCATCGAGTGCAATAACGCAACCAACAACAATGTGATGGGCACCGTGCGCATATTCATGGCGCCGCGCAACGACGAAAAAGGACAGGCCATGCCTTTTAAGGATCAGCGCCTGCTCATGATCGAACTGGACAAGTTCACGCAGAACCGTATGTAGTGCTTCACGTTAACCCTACGATCAGAGAATATCTTCAAAACTAGAAAGAATTTGGCAGGCTAAGTTTTAGAGAATTTTGCTAGGGACCATAGACTAAAGGAATGCGAAAATTAACCCGGTCACATACCAGAAGCACTTAACTGCACCATATAAAATAGGAAAACGTATTTTCAGTCCGATTATTAAAGTTTAAATTCACAAATTCTGGATTTATTTATTTATTGACCGTGTCGAATTGATAGCGATGCTAACTAAACGATGTAGTTTAGGTATGGTCAGATCAAGCTATGGTTTGATAGTGAAGAACGCCGCCTTATACACGAGTCAGACAACGAGTCTGGTTCTGATACAAATCGACTAGTTTCGATTAGTTTTTTAACTTAAGTCAAATTAAACATTCGAACATAAAAAAAACATTGGACGAAAACGAAAATGGGAAATAATGCATTTTAATTCATCCATATTGTCCTATCCGTAAAATTTTGTAGTTTTTATGTACCATTTGAAGTTTTCAAATTTAAAATTATTGACCTAGTTATATAACAACATAATTATTAGAATTGTTTTTAAAACAAATATCGCTTCACGCCATTTTAGCTACTAACAAATTTGATTTACAAACCAGAATCGCTTAACAATTATTTCCACTATTTCTCTAAAATGTCTAAATGTGAAGATAAATTTATTTCAAACATTACATTAGTGTCAAGTGAAAAACTGGGGCCAAAATTAGAATGAGAAATTTATTTAATAAAGCTACAATAACATATACGAAAATTACCATATCCATAAATTTATTTTTAAATTATTTTTTCATGAAATTATTTAATTATAAATTAACTTGAAAGTATATCAAACAAATCGTACAAAATAACATTATTTCATTACTAGTAAATCAATTATCAATTGTCTATTAACGTGGGCAAGGCGAATATAGTCACTGTTTAAACATTGAAACAACATTGAAAAACATTTAGGTGCTATAAAATTGAGAAAAGCTTTTATACTTTTGCAGTTACTAACACCTTTCTCTATCTATAAAAAATGTTCAATAATTTAGGCACATAAAGTCAAAGAAACTTCTTTTGTTTACTTGTTAAATTAAAATAGACAAGTGTAATTGACTATACCTGTAACACAAATATAATTGTTGATATGTACTAAATAAATTATTTGTGCACATTTTAACTTAATTATTTTTGATATTTTTCATACGCCATAAATCTTCATGAAAATAAATGTACAAATTTGCCATTTCAAACGGAGGTAATGATTAACTTCTCGTGCAACAACCAGGCAACATCGTTTGTTTTTATATACTGGAAGCTGGAAGTTCAAAAGTTCGTCCGCCTTTGAAGCTTGAGATTTGCAAATATTAGTAACTAAAAATTAGACATACAATTAATTTGACCTAAAGTGCCGATAAATAAATAAACAATTATAACATTTTACATACTCCAAACCGAAGACAAAAAATTGTACGTAAAAATAATAAAAATAAAAGGACAGTAATCAACTAAAACAAATTATAAAAGCATTTCTATTGTTAAAATTGTCGAAGATAATTCTCATCAATTACAATACTTTTTATTTTAATACCACATGGCGTATATGTTATGAAAAAATAGTATAACAATCTTAATTAAAGTTTGTAAATTATTGCAAAATGCATGAATAATAAAAAGAAAGAATGGTAAATAAGTTTTTTCCCTAATTTTGTATTGATTTTTTTTGAAAACTATATATATGCGCCATATGGTATTAAAACCAAGTGTTGTATTTGTTAAGAACTATGTGTGGCAATTAAAAAGTGGACGAATTTTCGAACACCGACTCTATATTTTTAGTTTTCGTAGTGAAATGAAGTGGTAGTTGTACATTAGACGTTTAGTAATAATTGTCAGAAATAAGGACATACGTGTGTTAAATTAATAGCATATTCAGTAGATTATTTGTTCATCTATACACACACAAATTAAATAACATACTTAAATTGGAGATTTCGTGACATTTATAAAGCACTAACTTCAAATGAAAGATTATATATGATATGATATATATGTAAAATTGATTTTATAAGTAATTGTGATTATTTTTATTGTAATTCATCGGTGACGAACTTTTTTATAAAAAATATATATTTAGCAAAAATATGTGTATACTTAATCAATCTTATTCCAATCTTTTACAATCTATTCGATTGCAAGTTCTGTTTGCAATCGAATAGATTTTGATTTTGTAAAGTGGTAATTGAAATGCTACTAGCAAATTTCTATTGATTCGAAACATTTAGAAGTTGTAAACATTTGAAAATCACAAAAAAAAAGAGAAATAAAAGCGGTAATAAAGCGTAAATAATTGATTGGACAAAATCCATTAATATTTCTACAGTGCGGCCCGGCAGCAACACGATCCGGCGCAACAGCGCCGACTCCTCGGTCACCGTCCCGTACGAGCGCACGTTCCAAAACCAAGCGAACAGGCCCGGCGACGCCGGCAGCACCGAGGCCGCCGAGTTCGACTTCTGCGGCTGCGGCTGGCCCCAGCACATGCTGGTACCCAAAGGGACCGCCCAGGGCTACCCCGTCGTGCTGTTTGTCATGATCTCAAATTGGATGGATGACAGGGTAACCACACATTTGTCTTGTGTGAGAAAAAGAGGATAGGATTTAATATGTCAGATTCGATTGGAATACTCCTAGATTAACCTTTATTATTTATTTTTACCTAACACTGAACGTACACAAGCCCCACGCCCGACGCCACAGGTATTGCACATTGTAGAGTATTTGAATGGGGAACCATCATTGATTTTGATTAGTTATATCTTTTTTCGTTTCGTCTTACACACATGTAATTTTAATCAACGCATTGTTTACAATATTATTTTGAATAATCATTTATTCAGTTTTTAACGTTTTACATTTAGTGATTATTAATTTAGCCCTGTAGGTCCTCATTTGTCACTGGGCAACTGACTAATGGGCCACTATATCTACTATTCTTTTCTACTATAACATAGCAATATAAATGCGATTTTATTTCTTTGCCTGTTTGGTTCACCAAAGATATAGTTTACATCATTTATAAAAAACATAATATACCATATTTATTATAGACAAAATTAGGACAAAACGAAAACGATGTTAATATAGGAAACGAAGGCAGAACTGAGCCTGAACCAGAACCGAGATCAGTATTGAAAACGAGATCGGTAGCAAAAGTAGGATGTATTAATGCTAACGATTGAGGAATTTAATATATACCTACTCGCATTGGCGAAGCTGTGAGCAAAAGCTAATCTTTTGATATTTTCGTAGTTAAGTTCCTCCTGAACTCTTGTTTTAGAAATAATGCACTTTGTCTTTATCGATTGGCGTTTTGGTTGCAGGTCGAGCAAGACACGGTCGGCACGTGCAACGACGCGGCCAGCTACTGCGGCCTGCGCGACCGCAAGTACCCCGACCGGCGCAGCATGGGCTACCCCTTCGACCGCGTGCCGCGCAGTGGCGTGTCCAGCCTCAGCGAGTTCCTCACGCCCAACATGCGCGTCCAGAACTGCACCATCCGGTTCACAGACACCACCACTCAACGCACCGCTCGTTAATGACCGCCTGTTGCTCCCTCTTGTAGATTTTGATACTTTGAAGTGAGACAAAATTGTAATACTGACCCTTCTTTGACTATCGCAAAAATCAATTAAATAAAATATAACATAAGACGTTACTGCAGCCAATAGAATTGTATCAGAAGAACACTTTCAAAGAAATATGCCTTAAGGTTTTAATTATAAAAATGTAAGCATACTTCACATAGGTACTCACAAATACTGTTTAAACACATTTAGAAGTGTCAAATATTCTCGCGCTGTTATCAAAACACCCACGTAGTTAAGTTGTTTATGGTTCGTTTCTTTTCTGGTACCTTGGACCGCAATTATGTGTTAACTATTGAAGGTAGTTTTATAATTATCGGACATTAATTTCTAATTTTTTTCCAAAACTTTCCAAAGATATGTCTATCTATCTACAGAGTAAATCAAAGTTTGTATATAACTTTCCTGTATTAAAATCTCTATTATTTCTGTCAAGAGGGACTCTACATATGATACTTGGCTATGCAAACGGATTTCGACTTTAGATTAGTTTAGAGCAGTCAGCGGGTCCAATTTCAACGTTAAGTTAGATTAAGCAAATGCTTGTAAATAACTCTTCGTACTTTATAAAACAATAAACTAAGCCTTTCACAAAAAAAAAAGTTTGTCTCATTTTCGCAACGGTGTTTGTCTAAGGAAAGATCGTATGAAAGTATTGACGTTAATTCGATGAAATACTGTATGATCCATAGGATGATCTTAAATCATCTGACGAAAAAGGTATAGTTTCGATATCTTTAGAATACAATTTTTAAATCATAAAAGCAATAATTAAGTCATCGTAAAACGTAAAAATTCATCCGACACTATAACAAAAAATTGTGTTTGACCCGTTTTAACCTCATTCTGTGACGTCAGAGGATACGCAATTGAGCGCCGAAAGTGGTAACTTAATATAACAGCAACAGGTGCACCGCGTTGCTGTTTGAAATGAACTAGCAACAATAGGTAGTAGGTATTCAATCAATTTAGACGCAATCAACGATACTTTAAAGCATATAGTATAATCTATGGATTAACCCCTTAACGGACATAACGATCTAGCCAAGGTATTTTGAATTTGATTTCGATTTTGGGACGTTAATTATGTCTAAAAATAATATATGTATATAAAATATATAATATATGTATATATGTATTGGTGGTAAAAATATTCCCTCTACCAGTAGCACACTTCAGGCAAATAAGATACGATTAATTTTTATTTATAATGTTTTTTATTTATTATAGCGAAAATAATAACCATGAAAGTCAACACTTAGAAATACATCATTGGTATGAAAATCAACACTGAGCAATCAAAATCATCATAGAAATTAGCAAATTTAGGCAGGTAATTAGTGTAAATCAAACGACGAGTGACGAGTGCGACCTAACTCCAAGACTAGAGAACAAGTTTAGAGATGTGTTATGCTGGTGCTTGCCTATGAAAATTCAGAAAGCATGGTGTTATGCATAATGGAACTCCACATTTGCAGCACATTATCTTCGACCGTTTATCCTTTATCTTTGTACTACAATGTCGGCATCTTTGATATGATGGTAGATCAACTGGCATGTGCTCCCCAACGTTGGAAAAGCGAATTTCTGGAGCAATCATGTGAACTGACTTCTGATAGTTATCGGAAACTGCAACTTTCTTTCTAACTATGTAGTTTACTCCTTCAGATCGACGTTTTCGGGACGAAAACCCTCCGATAAGACCTCTGGCTAAAGCTATGCGAAACTCCAAATTGGAAAGCTTTGTGGAATTTGAATTTTTGCTGTATAGTATAAATGCATTTGTGATGCAAGCGTCCAAAAGAAAGTAAAATATGCGTAACCACCACCTCCTGCTCCTTCGTCCAACCGAATATGTACCTTTGATGTGGTCGAAATGATCCACGCCACCCATTCTCTTCGTATACTGCTTTACAACTGCAGGACATCCAACATCAGTCTTCGTACCATCTTTTTGAGTCCTAGTTACAGATGTTATATTGACGTTCGGATGGAAAGCATTGGTCAAGAACAGCACCTCCTTTGTATCCTGCCAGATCACAAAAGCAACATCACCTTTGACTCTCCATTTATGCTCACCCTTTTTTCAGTTTTAATTTCTTCTTGCTCTTTACAATTTTAGGTAGGTCTGCCCTTTGTCTTCGAACAGTACCGCTAGCGTAAATACAATTATCGAACAGGGATTTCATGATTTCGTATCCGCAAAAAAAGTTATCGAAAGTTACATGCACAGCTCCCATTCCTGTCAATTTTTCCGTCAACTTCGTGACTACCTTCGCTCCTAAATTGTCTTCAACTCTATCACCATCTTTTCCGGTATATATGTCAAACTCATAAAGATAGCCAGTAGAACTGTCGCAACGACACCACACCTTGAATCCCCTTTTTTATAGGCTTTAGGGGCATATATTGTTTTAACGAGGACCTCCCTTTGAAGACTATCATGGATTCGTCTATGGACTGTGATGAAGAATTATTCGCATTATTTTGAAAAGTACTGTTGAGAAGCGTCACTAAAGGTCGAATTTTGAATAACTTGTCATAATCTGGACTGGATCTGAGAGGTTGCTTTGAATTGTCATTCAAATGTAAACATCGTAATATAAGCTTGAATCTTCTGTATGGCATTGTGGAAGCTATTTCATCAACTCTAAAAGCTGGATCGGAAGACCAATAAAGTTCCATGGAGGGTAAAATATTGTAGCCCATTATAATAATGATTCCAAAGAAAGCTTTCAATTCTTTGATGTCGATTTCAGTCCACCCCAATATATTATTTTGACTGGCATATAAGTTGGTTTCCCGAACAATCAATTCAAAAAACGTCTTGAGTAAAATTTTTTTCGAAATGACGAATAGGTCTGGCATTTGATGGTAACATTCGTGTTGGAGACAAAGGAATACTATCGAAGATGTCAGGTTCTGGCCTATCTGCAGTCCACGAACTCTTCTTCCACATGTCTTCGTCTTCGTCAGAAGCATTTTCTTCTAAATCAACTTGGGCCTCTGCTAAGTCGTTTTCGTCTGTAGAATCACTATCTTCACGATCCGGACTTTTACCACCCTTTCTTACTCTCCTTTTCTGTCGTGTACCGCGTGTGCTTCCCCCCTTCCCGCTACGCGTCCTCTTACCCATCCTATACCACGCCCATTTCTCCTTCCTGTCCCACGGTCTATTTCCCTCGCTACCTGATGTCCATTACTCAGTTCTTCTTCAGGCAATGGGCTTGGACATTCAACCCTAGCAGAAGGGGCGCTCAAAAGTATGTCTGCACTTGAAGTGGAAGGCTGAGGTGAAACCCTAATTGCCTCAGTAGACCGTAGACCTGGGTCATCTATTTCCTCTAAAATCCGCTTCAGTTTCGTGGCATTGTAAGAAGTTTCTTCCTCATCCGATTCGTTGTCATCTTCAGATTGGTTCGGATCAGATGGGAAATCGAACATCTCCAATAACGCTGCCTCTATTTCATGATCTTTTTGAGCTTTGCTCATTTTTATCGAGCTGTAAAGAATAAAAAAACATTCTAAAGCAAAAACACATCAAGAAACCACATGCAAGTTTATGCAGCCGAAATTGAAACACCCACCAAGAAATTCCAAGCAAAACTTCGACATTCACAATACCGTTATTGGTTACAGGGAATATTATTCCCACCAAGAAAAATCATCGAAAAAAATACGTGCAAGATAAACCGAAAATAACTATCATCTGTGAGTTACTATAGATATATCAATAAATGCTAGAAGAACTTACCTTTTGATACCTGTTGATTTTGAAGATTTATACCGATTTACTTCGAAGTTCAAAAAAACACCTGTTGTACATTTTCAAACCAACGTTACGAAAATAATGTACCTATCTGTCAATCTGTCAAATTAAGAAAAAAAATACTTTTTTTTTCTATTTAGTATTGCCAGGTTAGAAAAAAAAATTAAGAGTATAAATCGTTTATCTATAGAAAAAAAAGTTGGTGGGAAAAGTATTCCCTCTAACTGGAAAAGGGTTAACATAAAACAATATCAATGTACCTGATAGTTTTAGACCACATGCAAGTCTAAACGTTAGGACCTGAAAGCGGTATCGCGACCAGAACCTAGTGGAAACCAAATCGACATCGTGCACGACTCGGAATCGAAATCAATAGGATTAATTCTACAGCAGGACAATTCCAGGATCCAGAGTGAAGTCGAAATATAAATTGAAAATATGAACGGGATCAGGCTTAGCAACAAATTAGAAAACTAGAATAAAATGGAATCCATATGAATGATGAAGAAATCCTTTCAAAGTCCACGAGAGCGAAAGATAGTGAAATATAAAAGTAGACATCATAAATATTCACAGATCTAATAAGTACGAAGCATGGGCCTTTGGAAACGATGTGATCAATTCTTATAGAATATTGAAAATTTACTATCAGAATCTAAAACGGTAGAAGTCATGGCTTCTACCGCTAGATAGAAATCGTAATAGAGACCGAGATCGGGATCAAAATTAAACACAGGTCTGAGATTAGAATTCAAAACACTTGAAGAGGAGTGAAAAAGAGAATAGAACCGAGATGACCATTATGATCCTCCCATATTTAACTCTCGATACTTTCCTCGCACTTATTTTCATTTCTTTAGTACAACTGATCTTTAATGGACGTGCTTTGAATTTTCCATGGGCAAAGTTGCTTAAGTACATTTACAACAATATACAAATACGCAATAATCTTATTCAATAAATCAAAAGAATCGTACATTACAATATATTTGTGTTGTATATTATGTAGTACTATTTTTTGCGGAGAATAAATGACAGAAAGAATGTAACTACCCCAAAATTCCATAAAATTATCTCGTTGTTCCAAAGTAGACAACTATAAAAATAGTCTAGAAAACTTTTAACCTTTTAACAGCCAAGACCGCGTTCATAATAGGTACGTGCTCTTGGAGCCATCATCATGTTTTATATAAATAAAGCTAGTAATATGAAGTGCTAAAAAAATATTATCGATTTTTATTTAATTTTAGAAAAAGTAACCGTTTAAAAACCGTCACGTAGGCAATACCTATGCCGCGATTATGTTATCCGAGACTTCTAAATGATATCTCCCATCGTTATCACCATGTAGACCTGGTGTATTTCATATACCAACCTGATGTTCTCCCGTAAATCTGAAAATGTTGGCTTAACCTACAAATTCACATAAGGCCCCATCCGAAACTTTTTTCATATAGGATAAATCGAAATTAAGAATTTTCCACATAACAATGAGTAGTATATGGTTTACAAACATTATTCTATTCGACGTTTGCTATCGAGAGCTATTTTTTGAGCGATTGGTGTCATATAAGTTACCACTTTTTTTGAACTTAAATTACTATGTGACAGAATTAATTATGTTTCGCTAAAACGTTGCGTAACTTGAACAATATGATGGTTGACAGTATTACTATTATAGCGTTCTGATGTGCAACATCGATTAGCGCGCTTCGACGGCGACCGTAACGGCAAACGGCATGACGCTCTTATGCCGTCATGTCCTCTCTGCTGCGGCTCTGTACTGCCTTGTGTGATTAAATGTGAAATTACATCTAAAAATGGTAATAATAAGGTGCTTTGTAAGAGATTTATTTGGTCTAAAAATGTCGTATTTTTAACTCAAATTTGCGTGAGTTGCGCGCCATGAATGAACGTAAATTTGTTCGACGTTATCGTTCTATTCTTTACTATTTCGATGGTAAAAGATGAACCTCGCTCTGGTTAACTTGTTACGGATACGGTCGATGCCATTTTGGAAAGAGTAGAGCAAGATTGACGTATTACTTCCTGCGACTTAGCTGAAGAGCTGGGAATTGGCCACAAAACAGTTTTGACCCATTTGAAAAAGCTCGATACTCGGATTCCACACGAGCTCACAGGAAGAAATGTAATGAATGGCATACACATTTGTGATTCTCTATTGAAACGTAATGAAAACGATGAATGATCGCTGGTGATGAAAAATAGATTAGCTACAAGAACGTGCGAAAAAAGATTATGGTCAAAATGCAAGCAAGTTCCAGACTATAACGAAATCCGGATTAACTCGCAATAAGTTGATGCTATGTGTATGTTGGGATTAAATTCATTAAGAACATTTACCGCCGGGCAAAACCATCAATTCGGATCTATACCGCCAATAACTCATAACATATGCATAAAGTAGATAAAAAACAGCCAGAATTAATCGACAGAAAGGGTGTGTTTTTTTCACTATGGTAACACCAGACTAGGTAGACACATCTTTAGCCACGTAGCAAATATTGAGTTTGGTTGGAAAGTTTTAATACATGCATTAAATAGACCCAAGCTTGGACCTGTTTCGGTCTCTTCAGAGTTCTTTATTGCTAGTAACATCAAAAGAGGACTGTCAGAACTACTTGCCGCAGTTTTAAGATCAGAAGTCCCAAAATTTTTACACTAATCATATTATGTCACTACCTATAAAATGGCAACAAGTTATTAAACAAAATGGCATATAAATATTATAATTAAATGTAAATAAAATATGACGAAAAATTGTCTTGAATTTGTATACAAAATACGAACAAACTTTTTCCCCCCCACCCAATAATAAAAAATATGACGTCATAAGTGGCCAGATTTTTCCGAAATTGGCTTTCAAATAGTAAAGACAAACTATCTATCTAATAATGGATTAAATACGCTGCAATTTCATAGTGACTTGAGAATTTTATATATTTTTATACTATATAAAGAATTAATTTCAAATATCTTTCGTAATATTGATTACTAATAAATACCTATATTGATATTAAAAAATCAATGTTATTTATAAAAAAAAATAATCTGTAGCAGAGCCATGCTGTAGGCAACTTGGTTAGAATACGAAAATGAGCTGGCTTGACCATAAAAATACTAGTCTCACAGAATACAGAGTGAAGTAACAGCTTCGGCTGTTGCTTTTTATCCAGTAACTGAAAGTTCCAGTGGTCTCCTCCCCTCCTTCACCCCACTCTCCCATAAATCACCGCCACACCTCCTCCATCACCCCACTTCCCCCTTCATCAGATATTCTATCAAGAGGCCGACAACGCACTAGCGACTCCTCTGGAATCGCGAGTATACATGGACGGCGTTGACAATTTACTCTCTGATGGCTCTCCTGCTCATTAGTCCTTCGGTTATGCTAAAAAAAAATCAATTTTCAGGTAGAATTGATTCATAAAATTCACTCGTTTTGAATCGAAAACTTCTAAATCAAAGTTAAATAATTATAACAAAAAAAAAACAAAGTAAGAATAGTCGCATCACTATTGCCGATTATATCCGACCTTGGCTTTTAATTATAAAGAAAATTCATGATTTGCATTGAACAAAATAGGTTTTTTGTCAGATATTCTGAGATTAAATCAAAATTCAATTTATCTATTGGTAAAACCATTAAATTGGTTACAATCATGTTTTTTTTTGTTGAGTGAAAATAAAGTATAAACAAAAAACTAAAAGAATAATTTGTCCGATATATCCAGCATTGGCCATCAAAGGATAAATTTAGAAGAGCAGCACTGTCAACATTATGTCCCAAAAACTAAGCTGTTGGCTAGCATCAACGCCAAATTAAAAATATTTCAAAATACAAAACCCCCACAGGCAGTTGTAAGAGCGGGCGGGACGAGGGGCAAGGAAAGGCAGTTGCCCCCTAGAAATTATATGTTCTACAATATATTACGCCTCGCTTACACTGTCGACCTAAGATATCCGACTTACCCCCCTAGGCTAGAAGCTGTGTACACCCATTAGCAGTAGGAATGGTTTTCATGTTTTGAGATATACCCACCCCTGCAGCAAAGTTGCAGGGCATATCCCTACAAATCCAGATGGATGGACGTTACTCAGCATGGCCTATTTATCTCCACTACTAGTACTTAAAATTTCAAATGTACTTTTTAAAAAAAACTCAAAAAGTAAACGGCGCAGCCGAAAGGCCACGCACGTGTTCGACATATCGTTTTGGAAAATGTTACCTACATTTGCTCAAAAAAAATCAGCAGAATGCACGTAAAATCATATTGATAATCAGCAGTGGCGGGGCGACCTCATTCAATTACCCAACAATCTGGAGATCAACAATTTTTGCTTTCCTATGACTATGATTTGCTTTCATGGCAAAAATCTGGCACCAGCTTAAAAATCTTTGAGGGTGAACAGTAAAGATACACAACTCCATTTATAAGAAAGTTTAATAATAGAAGTATTGAAAATATCTCCCGTGCGCACAGTCTGGAAATAAAACAAACTAGCTCGACAAAAATCTAATTTAAAGATATTTTTACAAAAAGTAAATACTGAAAGGAAAATATAATGATACAAAACTGTATTTTCAAATAAATAAATGTACTGCGATTGGCGTGCATACAATATATTTAACCAATCAGTGCATTAAACTTTCTAAAATACATAAAAAAAGGAATTTGCCAGTGGTTAATTCCTATTTGATATACAAATTAATTCCACATCGCAATACATTTATCACTATTGAAAGTAAGTTCAACAAATGCACTAAATCTGATTACATTTCAATATGAATTTACACATTATTTGTAAAACATTTTAAACATTTCAAACAAAAAATATAGGACAAAAATCAAGGAAATAAGAAAAAATTTACAACCATCGGTTTGTGTCATAAATTTACACAAAGTAATAAAATTTTGAACCAATGTTGTGAAACTCCAAAATGACAAATTTGATCAATGCAATAAATTATTTTGGGCAAATCATCATATATAGAAAAAATGTCTACTGACGTCCCTTGAAACAGTACTCAGACACGAGAATAGCTTAGTTTAAATCTGATTTTACTTCATTAAACAGTAATTGTGGTAGTTTATTCCGCTGACTGATTACTACACAAAATATTTCACAAAATACTAAAATGTTTGTCCTGTTAGTTTGCTCTATTTGCATACTGTAGTGCATTATAACAAGAACTCAAAACAATTTAGGTACTAACATATGACTTTTACACTATAATACTAGGTAATAAGTCTATAATCAACTAAAATTTGCATAAATACACTTATATAAGTGAATGTTTGCGTGTGTCAAAATGACCTTATCATAGTATCGCTAACACATATACAGGAGCGGGACGCGCGACGGGCGCGCGGGGGCACCGCCCTCCCAGCCGTCGCTACGCCCCTAAATTGTACAGGAATTTAGATGTCCTCTCACACGCACCATGCACACACTCAAACACGCACGATTTACACGCGTGGTCACACACATCCCGGGCGCGGGACCTCTGCACGCCGGCATAACAGACAAGGGAGCAGGAGTGGGAGCAAGGACAGCGGGAACCGGAACGGAACGTGGCGGGGCGAACGGGGCGCCTAACCGCTCTTAAACAGCAAGATGGCCACCTGACCAAGATAGAAGTAGATGAAGTGGCGCGTTTCGTGGGTCACATAAGATCCAAAGTTGCGGCCCACGATGCAGTGCCACGTCGGGTTGTACTTCTTATCAAATTCTTTCTTAATGAAGGCTGCTATGTCCTGCAAGTATAAACATGTTTAAGGCAAAGAATCTTTCAAAGTATCTTGAATCGATAGGCTTAGACAGATCTCTATTTGGTATTATCAACCTTAATGCTTCATCGACATTTGACAATATAGCTTAATACAAGGTCATTGGTTTCCAGTATGTAAAAAGGTCATATTGATAGTCTTCCTAAAACACTTCATGTTTTTTCTACAAAAATATTTTCCAAAGGTACACTAGAGGCAGGTGCAAGTGGCACCAGTATAATTTTTTTTATAAAGTAATAAATACACACATTTGTTTAGTCTTCAATGATCTCTTGCAACTATTTCATTGATCAATAAAAATATAAAATCAATTTGCATCGATTTTGTTCTGATGGACTACGCCAATTATGTAAAAGCAAAATAAAGTGTAAAAACTTTCAAATAAATTTTAATGGGGCTGAAAACAATATGCACAACACTGGATGACCTGGAACTGAACCCAACTACAAAAAATAAGGAAATAAAATATATTAAAAAAAAAACCTTTTACTAAAACAGACTAAAAAATACGAAAATATAAAAATAAATATTCCAATTTTGATCACACTTTCAATTTCGATCCCAATCCGGCTCTAAATTTTGCTTCACACCCACTATATCGATTCGCTGCCAGTCACCATTTAAATTTTAATGAATCCAGGGCAAATGCTAATATAAAAATAAAATGTAATTGTTTGTGAATAGTATAATTTAACGAGTGAAATTATTCTAAACTCTTTGTAGTTCTGTTTGATAGTAAATAATGCAGACAAAGTCATGGGCAAATTCTAGTATGTAGATCAAAATATACAGATTCAAAATTTCAAAGTAATTGGTAAAGAATTCTCAGAAAGGAAAGATTTTGAAAAAATAAACATTTATGTTTTTATTTATATACTTAAATACTAATTGACAATACAGCATGATTACAGCACAATCATAAACCCGATGATTTGATACAAAAAAAAAAAAAAACAATTTAAATGCAATAAAAAGCAATAGTTTTATGTTGAATTAAATTAGACACTTTGTTTATAATAGAATATGAGAAGAGAGAACTAAAGAAAACAATAGAAACTATTTTTAATATTATTTTACCACAAATTCTCACGTCTTAACTTAAAATATGTGTGTCACATGTTAAAAGATTCAGTTGATTAACTGGGATGTATATTTAACTACTTTTCATTAAATATGTTAATGAGCAGTCTATTTCAATGCCAAACTATGTCCTAACTTGCCTCTGGGAGTGAAATTCATGAGGCCCTTACAAATGGAAACATTTATCATGAAACATTTTTTTAAATTAGGGTCATTGCTAAATCGACTCAATGCCTTTTACAATCCGAACCTCAAAAACAAAACTAGACAACGCTAAGCTTCCATGAATTGAATTCACAGGTCAAGAAAAGTCAATAGACAACCTAATTAACAACCAAGGGGCCCACCTTCTCAATATTGAATTTTTCGAGAGCCTGGGTGGCACAGTCCACCGCGTCCTGCTGCATCTCCTCGCTCATGTCCGCATTCTTGATCACCGCCTTGCGGTCACACATTTTGTCCTTCTTGTTACTGAAAAGTACGACCACATAAATTAATGTTTTCTTTGTAATCGGGCACTTATGGATAACGTACGTAACGTATTCACTTTTGACGATTGCTAGACGGCTAATAACAGCACTATGCACCTTTCAGGGTCTACTGGAAGTTGAGACGATTTCCGTGTGCTAAGTCTGATAGAAGCGGTCGCCCTTATTCCCGTCATCTAATCTGTGCGGCCCGCATCGAACCCTCCCACGTCATAATCAGATAAGAATAAACCTACAATGCAGAGGACATCCCCATGGATACCTCCGCATGAGATCGATAGCTTAAACACGAGACCCTGACTACGGCCAGAAAAACTGTAAATCTATAAAACGACTATTCTAGATAGCCACCAAGAACACAGTACACATAGTTATATTAGAAAAAATATAAATTTAAAAGTAATTAATTATTACTTACAGTTTTTTGGAATAATAAACCAATTGTCACGTAAAGATTTTGATACCGGAGTGCCGCCAGAGAAATTCAGTGTCTACTTTCTAGAGGATTCTTTCAAAGGCTTCTTTCATGCCAAGTGTATTTCTGTACCAACAGAGGGCGTTCTAAATTCGAATTTGTTCGGAAAATGAATTAACAGTTAATATAATATTATCACCAGTTACTTTTTAAGTATAACGTAAATACACATTTTCTTAACAATTTTTACTAATGATAAAAATCACTAAACTTACCTTGAATCCATATACAAATAAACACATGATAAGAAATGTTTATGGAAAGTATATTTTACCATTGTCGTATACACTTGTAGTAAGCTTTGTACGAATATTTGCTGATATTGGTATACGAATTTCTAATACCTGTTTATATTGTGTATATTTCATATTCGATTTATTATTTTTTATTTTCCATTCTTAATACGTCATGTTAAATAAATGTATTATTATCTATATACTATCTAAAAATAGATTTTTTTATCAATTTTAACTTTAATATTTATCAGGGAACTGTTGGAATATTGTATTTTCAAATTATACTCATAAACCTTATAATTCTTGAAACAGAACATTAAATAGTTAATTGTTTGTTATAATCGAAAATCATCCTCTACATCACACTAACTATTAAAAACTTCAATGGTTTTATAAATAAAATGGTTTTATTAATAAAACCATTGAAGGTTTCAATAGTTAACTAACTAACTGTTAGTTAACTAACGTAATTTCTTATGTAAGGGACCATCCCACCTGCCTAACAAATGATCCGTTCTTTTATGAATGCGTCCATTACTAGGTCATCGTAAATATACCTGCATTCTTATATATACCTTATTTAAAATTCACGCGACTTGTATATGAATGATAGAAAGAATGGAATTGTGTAGATGTGGAATTTACTTTAATCTTTTCTAATTTATAGGAATATTTACGTATTATTATTATAGTCTTTATAATAGTCAGCCACATAAATTTTTGTTTCGCTGTGTACACTTTATATATATTTTGTCAATAAATGTTCGAAACTTATCTTAAAGTTTTGTAGTATTATTCGATACACGCATATAATTTATTTTGACGGGCACATGTATTTCAGTGTTAGTTATGTTTATTTGTTGTCACATTTGCAGTTAGTATCAACAGCATAGAATGACATATAATTGTTGATTAATTGTCTTAAATGCACTGAAAAAATTAAATACAACAATAATGGATAACTTATAGAAAAAAAATATGTCCTAACAGACATACAATAAAATGCAATAAAGTTCGCTCGTTTGTTTCCGCCATTGGATGTCCACTGATGCACATAAGCCTTCCTTTTAAATTTCCACAACGTTCGATCTTGGGCCACTTACAACTACCGGTAGCACTAAATTTTTACTAGGTCGTCAGTCTACCTAGTGAGAGATCGTCCCACGCTGCAGTTTGTAGCGTTTTATAGCAACTAACCCCTAGTCACCTAACGAGAACCTTTAATCCTCAAAGGTATCAGTTCTAAGAGTTATGTAGCCTGCCTTTTTACCACTTTAATGTACTTATTCTGTTAGCTATGTCGATCAGTGACGTTCTTCTACGGATCACCTTGCTTATATTTCATCTCGCAGAGTCATCCCGTACGTAATTATTTCTTTTCCATTCAAGTGATTCAGATTGTTTATGATATCGACACTGAGGGACGAGGCGGAGCTCTCTTCACGATTAAAAGAAGAAAAAATTTTGGAGAACTCCGCCGTAACCTTAAGTTTTTGGGCGTGTCATTTTAATGTATTTATTTTTATTTACCCAAGAATTATTTTTACTTTTTCAACTCTTTACTTTTTTCATCCCTCAAGGCTTTTTTCCTTTCTCAAGTTATAATTTTTTTCCCCACTTTTCATTTTTTTACGCTCAGTTCCTACAGTTTATACTATAAAGGTTCCCTTCTTTCAGGCGTCCCTATACGGCACTTTTGTTTTTAAATGAGGTATTTAAAATTTAATCGCTGACGGGATACAGCTGAACTATACTTTTCCACAGTCTTAAATGTATTTCATATCGAGAAGTTCGGATCTAAAGCTTTCGTTACCCTTACGCGAATTAGGGGCTGGTATGAAACGACCGTCGTCACAAATGTGATAACAACGCCCGGTAACAACAGCTTAACTATTCGAAATAAAAATTAAATCGACAAAAAATACAATAAAAACCAAAGAGTCGCAAACTATAAAAAAATCTTGCAAAACAGATTCTATCATATATTTTATATGTCGCTATTACAAAATGACGTCCCTGCTTCATATACCTTAGCCATTATAACCGTTATATATTAACTTTATTACCTAGTCAACAGACACAAAACCAAAATAAAATGTGAAGCAATTAAAATAGACACTCGCAGTGCTGGCGAAGTTAATGATTTTAAGCACGTCTTAGAACTAGCTATACTTCTATTTGTGAATAATTTATGTGTTATCTCCTTAAGTATTTCATATTCAGCCTACGCTTTGGTGTGACCACCATCGAAATGAAGAGCTAGACGTGTAGAGTCTATTCACTTGGTAATCCAAATGACAGAATAGTAATAATTTATTATTAACACTATTTTTACAAGAACCGTTTGGTTATTGAAAAAATATTCTAAAGAAATTAACTTGAAAATGTTGATTAGCAACTCTAAGCAAAAGTACGAATCATTATCTAATCTATATAACGTTTATTTTATGCGTATGTCTTTTTTGTCTCTCAATCGAGTAGTAAACGTTTGTTGAAATGTGTTTTTACTTAACATTATAATAAAATTAAATAGCTTACCAAATTTTTTATATTAAGGTTAGAAAGGCATTTAAATTTTACATTTTAAATTTCGGCGCGAAAGCGCTAAGTGCCATGCTGTAATAGTTTGTGAAGTCACTATATAGTTATAAATAAATAAATAGTATTAAATAAATATCTTTGGACGTCCATAGCACCATCTAGTCCCAAACTATGCATTGAGGCTTGCGCTATGGGTATTAGAGAGTTTATACAAAATATACGTATGTTTTTTGAAGTGAAAACTTCTTTAGGTGCGTTAAACATTTTTTAAATGGGAAAAAACCATTGAACTCGCGATACTGTTACCGATACTGTTACCGACACCTCAACATATATTGGCCCTGTTTACACGACGTTTACACTAGAGTCGAATTTGGGTTAAAGTACATTGATAATATAAGTATATATAATATAAATATATGTTGTGTATATGCGTACAACACAAATATATATTTACGTCGGAATTTTTCGTATTTTAATTGTAAATTTACGTTTTAAACAATAGATTGCAATTTTTGTTTGTAAAATAATATTCATTATTTTTTATACGTAATAACGCATTAAATGAAAATTGTAATATAATTTTTGTAGTAATAGTTTATAATAACGAATAAAAAACACTTCATTTAAAAGTATTTCCTCCACAATAAAAATTCTTGATAATTCAAAAAAATATTTCCTGACTATTCAAAAAATATGCATGTAGTTGTTCAAGTTTTCCCTTCTGTCGACATTCCCGGAATGTTTTTTCCTCACTCGACCAACCAACTAAACACAAGATCAACAGTAAAAGCTGCTACTTTACTTCTGTATTCTGTGAGAGTGTGGTATTCTATCGGTGGAGCCGGCCAATTTTCATGATTTTCATGTATTTAAGTTGGCCATGACTAGCTTTACCACAAACCGAATAAACATTTAATTTTCATTTCAATGGTGTGCGTTGATGTACTTTATAGAACAGTATCATTTTTCATCACATCTTTCTCATTCTAGTACTTATTACTTTTGTAAAATCACGATTATTCCTTGATTTATTGGCAGCTAATAAGAAAGCATTATTATTGACTAAAGGCTATAATGCAGTTCATTGATTTAAGATTGGTTCGGAGGTTAAAATAGATGTAATATTTCGATTGTAGTTTCAATATTTCATTTTGAATTTTTGTAATGGCAACATTCGCTAATGCCAGCGTGTCGCCATCTTTGTCCTGTTAAAATAAAGTACATCTTGCCAAGCGAACAAACACCGGTGATTTCTTACGTTATTTAGCTATATAAAAACGAAATATGTCCGGTGGAAGTGGCGGTGGCGGTAGAAATGAATGTAGAATATATGTAGGCAATTTGCCACCCGATATCAGAACAAAAGACATTCAAGACTTGTTCTACAAGTTCGGTAAAGTCACATTTGTGGACTTGAAGAACAGGAAAGGGCCTCCGTTTGCCTTTGTCGAATTTGAAGACCCCAGGTAATTGTTTTAGTGATTAACTAAATCTTATTGCACACTGCCTCTGCCGTATTATGATTTCATGTGAGTAATAAATATTCATGGCCATGTTTCGTATGACAACCCAGTTTGTAACCGGCGTCGGTCGATAGTAGTAGTTAGATAAAACCGTTCAGGCTCTTTGTTTCGAAACGTTGTACAATCCGTTATCAAACTAAGCAAACATGCATGCATACATGCATTTTCCATCAAAATGATAAAGCTAAATGATTTTTATAATAGATATACTTCCATGTGGCGACGTGTACTTTGAACCGACCTGTCTAAAGTTTAAAATTTTAGTGTAAAACGTATTAGACAACTGTATACATGATAATTAAATGAAAATTTGCACATTCTAGTATTTACCTAATATATTTGCAGATGTCAAAACTATAGGAATACAAACCAATTTAACAGAAGCATATTGGTAAAAACTGCTGACAACAGTAATTTGCTCATTAATTAGTTTAATATCAAGAAATTTACATTAATTTATACATCAATTAAATAGTAAAAAATCATAATGAAACATAAAAATCACATTTTGTTATTGTATATTCATTTTAACAGTTGCTCATTATACATGTGCTGAATTTATCTTATGGCAATTATTGATGTATGAATACAATTGTTTAACTTTTTTATTTAATTTTGAAAAATTGTATTTAGGGTATCATTGTTTGGTTATTCATCTATAGTTTCAAATATTCAAATGTATAAATGAAAACTGACATTGGAATTCCTAAACAAAACAAACAATATCTAGTTAGTAATTAAAGCAACTAGTTGGAGTCTTTTAGCTCATAAATCAATGATCTGGAGCTCGTACCAGATCATTGGATTTGGAGATTGGAGATTTTCGAAATTTATTCCTAAACTTGTTTTCTTTTTATTGTGCAAGTGGTCTACTATCATAAGTCAAGGAAATATGGTTAAATATAATCATTAAGTTTTGCATATTGCATTTTTTTCTATAAAGTTTTTGAATTTTGCATGCACAAGGACATGAATATGTATGTTGGGTATAAGCACCTTGCCAAACCAAAATTATAAAAGAAATAAGGTTTTTACAGTATTGAATAAATTGCTTAAATGACAACCTATACTAATACAAAAATAATCAATGTTTATATATCTTCATCTTGTACATTTTTAGCATAATAATAAAGGAGAATGCTCATGGATGGTACCAAAAAGTGTCATGTGTTAAGATTAAAATATGAAAAAAAATTTCATCATTTATATCACATAATTATATCAAGAAAAACCAAATTTAAACCAGGGTTTTAAAGTAATACTAAGTTGCTAAATTCAAACTGCCTTATGACATGACAGAAACTCACTACAGTAGTGTTTTAACAATCAATTTATCAATCAATTAGGTGATATAAAAGTTATAGCTAACCTTGTGGGTAACTACCATGATAACATCTTCAACAGTTCAAAATCACCCTCCTTTGGCTCATGTACTTCCACCTATTGAATACATGCTGTAGAAATACCTATAGTTATAATGATGCAGTATAATTAAAATCATGGGCTGGGCTTACCCCATGATTTTCTATGCTTTGGATTATCATAGTGTATCCACTTTTCATCGCCAGTCACGATGCGGTGCAAAAAACCTTTTCCTTTCTTTCATTGAAACAGTAGTTCACACGTGAAAAAATGAGGTTCGAAATATCTTTGCTTCATTTTATATGGTACCCAATGTCCATGCTTCTGGATCATTCCTAAAACTTTTAAATGTTTTGAAACAGTTCACTTATCTACATGTAATATTTTTCAAGTTCTGTTAGCGTCTGACATCGGTCTTGATCGAGTAATTCCAACTTTTTGTCTTAAAATTTTTTCAGTGCGCCAGAACATTCTTTATCTTCAAGTTCAAAATCATTATTTTTGAAGCGTCAAAACCAGTCTTTGCATGTCATATCCGACAAAGCATTGTCACCATAAGTCTCCACAAATACACTTTTTTTTGGCACAAAAGTAGACATTTTCAAAACTAACTAAAAAAATTACTTTATTTACACTAAAGTAAATTACTATACACTGAAATTTAGGATTAGATACACTACTGCCTTGCATGTGTGTTATTATTCGAAATTCCACGAACTGGGTACTACTACTGCCGTCTTTGAAGAAACAGCGAAAACTTATTTAAGGTCCCAATAATTATTAAGTCTCTCTGTAATAGTGAATGAAACGCAATGCAAAGGAAGGGCATCAGTAAGGCCTTACTTTTGCACCATCCCCCCTAATACAAATTCTTATAGACGTGTTACGTTTATGTGACAGTAAATTGTAAGATGAAAGAAATATTGTACCAGAATGTTTTTATTTTACATACATTTTACAATTGATCCCATAATTCTGGGAAGGTTTTATGAAAAGGCAAAATTACAAAATTTATCAACCTTATTTGGTTAATTTGCAACATTTTTAAACTATACACACCCCATCTAGTTTTAATCTCTCTACTTAAATGTCTTTCAACATCCAAGTCCCTTAAATAATTACTGTAGTCGCACAAAACTCGGGATATTGTGATCTTGCTATTGTAAGATCACAATACCCGATTATATCTCGGGTTATCCAGTTTCTAATGTTTTTTTTTTCTTTTTCTAATAAAAAAAACCAACAAGTTTTGCTCCTAGTTCACATCAATAGTACAACGGTGGAATTATATTACATCCAAAGAGAGATATTTTAACTGTCTAGATTGAACTTTTATATTTATAGTATCGCTCAATTCTTTATGTAAAGATATTTTATAAAGGTCTTGATTATCTTTTTTTTTTTGTGCAAGACTGCCTGTCTGTTTTAGTTGATAAATTTCTATAGTTGCATCACGCACAATTCTTGAAACAAGCCTTAAATAATTTTATTTTTTACATTTATATGGATTGGAATATTATTAAAATAATTTAATTTGTAATTATCTATGAGTGCAGGATGGAATCAATGTAATATTTAAATAAATAGTGTAGTAACATAAGAATACTAAATTAAATTAAAAAGAAAGTGCTTCGTAATTGTACTCTATATTAAAAAAAAAGATAAAATATTAGTGAAAATGTCTCATTTTGAACAGAAATCACAGTTAAACCAAAGTTTGGCATTGTACAAACAGTATTAATTGTACTTTCTTTTTCTCAAATACATTTTCTTATCAGACACACAATTTACTTTCGTGATTTATAAAGGAAACATCAAATTGTATGACATATTTTCTTCATTATTCTGGAGCAGAAATAAAGCCTTATCAGTATCCTATCTTTGACCAGCAGATATTAACTTATTACAAATTGAGGTAATGTGACTTTTCGAGGTGCTCAATGAAAATATTCTAATATTTTTCCACTTGATTTCGTTTATCACCATATGTGGTATTCCTCTAAAAAAATGTTTCCTGGTAGTTATAACACTAAAATATATTTTTATCATGCCTCTCAACTACTTCAATTGATTAATTTTTAACGTGGTGTCATTAACACTGGTATTTCAATAAATTGTTATTTAAGCACTTTTCATCTATTCTCTCATAAAAATGTGTCTCTTTTTTGAGTAATTAGAATCCACATTAAATATTGTATACTATCCGAGGCAACGACTAGCCAATTTTGATGTAATAAAGCTCATATATTGCCCTAAGTTACTCTCAAGTTAATCATTTACATAAATTTTATCAAAATTCATCTAAATAATCTTGAAGGTCTAAATAATGTTCAAACATTCTAAGTTTTTAAAAATAATCTTATTGTAGCATCAATCATCATTACCTGTAATTAATTTTTGGAAAATATTTCTAATGTACAAACATTTAGGTTTTACAATTTCATTACACTTTCTGAGTATAAAAAATGAGATTAAAGACTTGTCTGTATTTCAACTTATTTATTGGCATACTAATACATTTGTGTAGTAGAACCTGATGCAAGACACACGTAGTTGTAATAAATACAATTTTTGAATGTATGCTTTTAAAATTTATCATAATCAATGCAACAATTAACATATGGATAAAATATTATATTATAGGCTTCGATAACATTTATTAAATTGAACTAGTGGTAAATTTTGTGATCATGCCAGAACATTGATTTACAAACAAACACTATTTTGAAAATGTAAAAGTGTACCAACTAAATGTCATATGCTATTAAGCTGTTTCGTTTATTTTTCACTCAATTATATTTTTATGTTAATAGGCATATTGAAAATTTGATTTCCAATCCTCTACACGAGAAACCACTTAACGAATTCATACATATCATCAGTTGGCTGCCAGAAGTCATTAATATTTCATTATAAAAATTGTTAACAGTGTGTAATCACATGTTCAGATTATGGAAATATTCAGTAATCTTTTTTTTTTAATTGGACTGCTGAACGAGACTATTCCAAAACATTCAAACTCGATTGTCTCATCATAAATGTACTGATAGTTTATTCTGTTTGGTTTTATTATGAAATTGGCATGTACAGTGGAATCTCAATAACTCGAACCTCGTTAAGTCGAAATCCTCAGTAAGTCGAAAAAAATTGCCATTCCCTTCCGATGCAACCCTAAATATGCGGTATCTCAAATTATTTAGACTTTGTAACTCGAACGAAATGTAATTTCCCTACGAAGTATTGATAATAGATATTTATACTCTATAACTCGAATTTCAAAAAGGAGACTCTGTAAGTCATAGTTGGTAAAATATAATGACGTCTTACTTGGAATTCCCCAAAATAATAGCAATAAATTCCAAAATGAATGTTCGGGTTCCAGGCTTCTAATCTATTGTTTTTGTCTTGTACATGTGCAATGAATGAATACATTCATGAAACTTTCTAAGTAACACAGCTGTGAACATTATGTTTGTTCCTTGTCGACACAGTAATATGTATTTGAAGCTCTTTGTTAAGTCGAAAACTCGTTAACTCGAATTTTTTTGCAATTCCCTTGACATTCGAGTTATTGAGATTCCACTGTATTTGAAAATCATTAAATTTTTTCGGTTTATAATCAGAGATGCGGAAGACGCAGTACGGGCGCGTGACGGCTACGACTACGACGGGTACAGGCTGCGAGTGGAGTTCCCCCGCGGCGGCGGCGGCGGGGGCGCGCGTGGCGGTCGCGGCGGCGGCGATCGCTTCGGGGGCCGGGGCGGCGGCAGAGGCCCACCCGCACGGCGCTCCGAGTACCGCGTGCTAGTCACAGGCCTACCACCTTCGGGCTCATGGCAAGATCTCAAGGATCATATGCGTGAGGCGGGCGACGTCTGCTTCGCCGACACTTTCAAAGACGGCACCGGTGTCGTTGAATTCCTACGCCACGAAGACATGAAGTATGCCGTCAAAAAGCTTGATGACTCCCGTTTCCGGAGTCATGAGGTAAGTGCTTACTCATGTTTTATTACTAAAAGTGTTCAATCTACAAAGGTAGCAGTTTAAAATTTTGGTAAATAAAGCGAATTAGTTTAAGCCATTTCTATTTTTCGTCTATGTCGTGTGCAGGGGGAGGTGGCATATATTCATGTGAAGGAAGACTATGGCGGCGGTGGCGGCGGAGGAGGCGGCGGCGGCGGCGGCGGCGGTGGCGGCGAGCGCTACAGCGGCGACCGCGACAGGTACAGGTGAGCATTGCTGCTCACTGCTATTGTTAATCACCATTACTTACACACTAACTAATTCAACAGATTTGAAAATAGTTTTCAGTATTTGTAACAAGTTATTGTTAAAAAGCCATTTCAAGGAATAGTTATTTGCTATTTATAGTAAGTTCAATGATGAAAAAAATTAAAGCAAATGTTCAGTATTCATATCAATGTAAAGAACTGTTTTAAAGTATATTTACTAGGTTGGGTTTCGACTTGTTACTGCTTCATTGTCATCAGTTTTAAATAATCATTTATTTTAATTAGTTGGTAGGCTATGACCTAGATTGTCTTTACTTGTTTTCAAGCGATAAATACTACAATAAAATAGTGGAAACAGAAAAGGAATGAAGGGACATACCACAGAAGTTGCATGGTCCCACTGTGGGCGCGCCCTCTTCATTCTCTTTTCGGTTAAAGCACTTGATCACAGACTTTAGTGCTATTCTTAGAGATTAGAATATTTGTACACGATATGGACTCAATACAGGGAGCCATTACATACAGTACAACTCATGGAACTCTGTTGCTGCAAAGTTAGTCACTAAAATGTCGCAGTGGTGTGAAATTGGCATCCGTAGGCAAAGTAGGAAAAGTCGGGGAGTATTAAACCTATCCATTACATCATTTGCAGGCAATTCAAAGCGAAAGAGTTTTGTGTGTTGTACTGTACCTACATGTAAAACATTATAGAAATAAAAATTTAGAATTTATCTAGAAAAGCTATTGTCGTAACATACTATTTTATATAGTTTAATCAAAGAAAATCATTCATATTTTAATTATTATTAGTCTTTCAAATTAGCAGTAAAGATAGTTTACTGATATTCAAAATATTTGAATATCAATTATATTGATGTTGATAAATTATATAAGCAGACTAGACATGATGATTAAAAGTGAAATGAAAATCAATCAATAATTTAAGTCGTCAAAGTTTTTTGTTGACTCTTGAAAACAGTTTGACTTATATGACACTATTACATGTTGATGTCACAAGTCAGTAGTAAGTCGCTAGGAGTGACTTCTCTGTTTAATTGACAATTTAAGAGTTATACTCGTTTGCTTTTATAATTTTCTAAAAAAGTAATTTCACTGCACCTTAACTTAAAAACTCTAAATACAGTATTAAACACAATAAATCTGTTAATTAATGAAATACCCCATTAACCTTTCATTTTTAAGTAAGCTAAATTAACTCATATATGAAGAGCCTGATAATCTGGAATTATTTAAGTATCATATTTAGTATAAATAGTAAATGCACAACATTTAGGAAAGAACATGCTGTTTGTTGAAACAGTTTGTTTCCGTGAAACCCAGTTTCACAGAAAGTTATTTCTTAGTTTTACACATAAGAACTAAATTTATTCTAAAAATTATTGTATGATTAGAATAATAGGTATAATTTTATTTACTTTTCAGACCTTTTGGATTTGTGCTATTAAACACAAACACACATATGTTCGCTATTACTACAATTGACAGATTTTTCAAAAAGGGTGACTTTACAAATTGGCCACACACTTTTAAGTTATAACAAATTCGTTGAACAAAATATTTCATTAGAGTACTGCATAACCAGTCGCACTACAATTTTATGTTTATTTATTAATTTGGTTAAGTAATATGTGAAAAGAATATAATTTGATGATTCTTCAATCATCAAACACAGGAAAATATTTTCATGACTTTTTATATGAATTGTAACAATAATGCACATTTAGGGTTCCTGCGTGACATTATAGAAAAACTTAAAAAAGGGGTTAATTTTATTGCAATTGAATCAAAGATTTGATTTTGGAGGAGCAGAACCAGAATTGGGAACTAGATCAAGTTGAAATCAAAGAGAAGGAACGAGATCAGGATTATGAGGGATACAGCATCATCGGTCGCTATAAAAGATGTAGGGATTCATTCTATGTCCACATGGGTAAAGTCGCAGAGGAAATTATCCGCAATAAGAAATATCAAGTATTTTAATCTTTTTTAGGGTTTTATTAGAATTACTATAAACCTTTATAATTGGTTGATTTCCAACCAAAATTGGTTTCCATTTCAAAATAGAGAAAACTGAAAACCAATAAAGGGATATTTGATACATTTTTAGGGTTCTGTGAGAATTACTGAGCACCTTTTAACTAAGCCAATTTTAATGAAAATTACTACAAATATATTTGAAAGCCTATAAAAGGATATCCGATACATTTTTAACGTTCCATGAGAGTTACTGAGTGCCCTTGTAATTTAACAGAATTTAATGAAATAGGGAATTGAGACAACTGAAAACCAGTAAAGGGATATTCCATTCATTTTCAGGGTTCCATGAAAATTTCTAAGAACCCTTTAATTAAGTTGATTTTACTAAAATTTGCTGCAATGATATTTGAAAGACAATAAAAGGATATCAATACATCTTTAGGGTTCCTAGAGAATTACCGAGAACCCTTACAATTTAACTGAATTTAATGTACGAATAGAAAGACAAAACTGTTCAACTAAAGTCACATTAAAAATGTGTAATTTACCATCCCAAAAAATATAAAAGTATATTCACAAAACAAAAATCAATTAACTGATGTATTTACTTATGGTTGTGAGTGTTAGTTATGTAGTTATAGGTTTGATAATGCATTCTAAACTGTAAATAAGAAATAATTTTTGAATTTGAAAAGTTTTTTTTTTACGTTTTTTAGTGATTGGTACAGTAATATAGTATATAATGTGCATAGAGCATGCCCAAATTAGTTTCATATAATCTATATATCTATATGTGTGTGTGGTGTGTGTGTGCGTGCGTGCGTGCGTGTGTGTGAAGTAAGAAATAATTTTTCTATGGATCATCAAGCAAAAAGCCACATAAACATTTCTAACCTCATACAGATCGTCCTGAAAATGTATCATTGTAAATTTTTAATAGGTTTTAAATTACCAGTAAGATTTGAAACGAAAAATGTGGAGGCATGGAAAATGGGTGGACAGATTTGATGTTCCTGGTAAATAAATAAACAGATTTTGCTTTCCAGCCTACATTGCCATTTCGTTCATTCAATGTCCTGTCTTTGTCCAGCTTGTACAATCATTAAAGTCCAAAGCGGCAATGTTCTAATTAGGGACACCTCATTCACACCTATATAATTATTGGGCTGTCATATCAGTCCTTTGTTTTACTCTTTGTAAATATGTCGAAGAAATATATACTCTATGTTGATGTGATGACAGCTTTCAATTTTGACAAAAAAATGCAATTGCTTATGTGTTTATAAATGCAATAAATTAATTTCTGTGTGCACTCACACGATCGTAAATACAGCCGGTTTTTCATGGATTTTTCAATCAAATGTCAAAATAAAAAATTTTATTTTTTCGAAATCATGTAAAGATATTTTTTTAATGTTTTTGGACTTATTTCTATTATAGAATCAATGCATGTCGAAATATTTTTTTTATGAAATCGACACGTTTGATTTACTCTTGACTCACGCACGTGTCAATAATTCTACTGCAGCGCAAGTTGTGCCTACCTCCACCGCCCTGTACGTCATAGTACGGCCACACGTCATGTGAATTCGTGCTTAGCTTGTGTGTGGGCGACTTATCTGAGCAGACAACGCATGTGTCAGTGACGTCGAATCGTTATCGCGATAGACGACCCCACATATATTTTATATAAAACAAAGGTAGACAGGTGTATAACTTGTATATATACAGCGTTAGAACGACTGCTCAAAATGTTCATACAAAGTACAAGGAGACTAAATGGATTATTAGTTCTCATTAACAAAAGGTTAGGTATTTCTTGGATCATAAGTACACTGAAACGCGTGCGTGCGCAGGTCGCGGTCGTACTCGCCGCGCCGCCGCGGCTCGCCGTCTTACTCGCCGGTGCGCCGCTACTCGCGCAGCCGCAGCCGCTCGCACTCCGACAATTACTGAGCGTCACCGCACGCACCACTAGGTGAGGATGATTTCATTTCCTTAGGCCAGTTTACTACTAATTCTCACAAGATGTAATATCAGTACTTTTGTAACTAAATACATTGTCATATCACGAGTGCTATATTATTTGCTTTTTCTGTTATAACAATTTCATAAAAGCATACATTAGGAGCCATCCATATATTACGTGACCCACTATTAATGTTTTTTATACTCATTTTATATTGAGGATTGATGATTAAATTATATTAAAATATGTATGCATGTGTATTACTTTCACTAAGTAGTTGATTCAAATTATCATTTATAAAAAATAAACCTTTTGAAGAGTTTGAGTAGATGTGCTCATATGCTTTTGGAAAATGTGAGAACAAGACAGCTTAGTAACAAAGTTAATTGACTATGCCACAAAAAAATCCATTAAGTAAAATAAAGTAGTAAACACTGTGAAGAGTTTATGAGTAATGACAAAAGTTTTTATAAGCCTCCCTGCCCATCATTATCCACACACCTGATTTATCAGTCCTATCTTTATCGATAATGTAAAGTGTCATAATATATGGATTGGTTCTTAATAGTGCTGAAATAATCTAAACAACAGAAATAGGCGAATAATGCAGTCGTGTTAAATCAACTGTTAATGCATGAGCTGTTGTGGTACAGTTAACATGCTATCATATGCACGACTATGTTATTTAGCCTATTAAACTTTGTGTGGAGTTTGCTTAATTATTTAGTGGCCTTTTTTTATTATCGAAATTGAAATCAATTAGTTTTCTTGACATTTCAAAAAAGTACCTTGCAGATTCACAAGGATTTATCTGGATATACCTTTTTTGGAAATAAATAAGTCGGTCAGGAAACTCATAAAGGAAAGGAAAGGTCGCACGGACCACGATCCGAGGCACTCGTCGGCTGTATTGTAGTGCCGGGATTTAATATATAGTGGAGGCCCCAGGAGCGTACGTATGGCCCGCGGGCGCCCCGAGCCGCCCGTCACGTGTGTTTGGTCCGCAGCTGTAGGTCGGCGCGTGCAGCCGCCGCCCGCACCGCCGCGCTGGAGTCGACGCCGTGACGCTGCCTGGCTCGCCCCACCACGACGGCCCCGCGGTGGCCGCGGCGCCCGCGCACAGCGACGCCACCATTATAGTATAAATATATAATAATAACGTAATGTAATGACCCATGTTCGCGCCGTGACGGGAGAAATACTCAAATGTACTTTCTTTTGTTTCATCCTCTGTGGATTCGTTGGATTTGGATCGATTCGGATTGGACGGACGGAGTGTGTCAGAGGGACGGAGGCGGTGCGGGCCGGACCTCGGATTTGACAGGACCCTCGCGCAGGAGCTACACCCCGCTAGGATTCCGCACCGCCTCGCAGAATCTGGATTGGATCGGATGCCGGGTATGACTTCATCACTTGTAGCATTAACTCTAATGTCGAGTGCGCGCTCTCTGAGCTAATCATGTGTCGACCGCTTTGGCCGTGTCCTCCTGCCGCGAGGCGATTCTGATTGTGTGCCGAGTGAATGCGTCCATCCCCGCAGCGGCCAGGCCCGCGCCTGAGCCGTTCTGACCGACTAATCATTGTTTTGACTCCCGCGCATATGTAATCCACATTTAGAGTTGTACATATCTATCAGTGTGGTTGATTGAGTGAATGTGCGCGAGCGTCCCGCGCGCCCCACAGGCCTCCGCGGGGCGCTCGCCGTAAGACTGTTTTAATTTAGGCTGTAAGGACTAGGTAAAGGGTCTCATTCCCACGCCCATTAATAAATTGTCTAATAAATTTTTTATTGTGTTTTATTTTTATCACATTAGATACAAAACCATTTCTAAAAATTTCTTACAATCATAAAATACAGTTGGATCATAGTTTAAAAGCTGAATGTATTGCTGCAACGCCAAAGGTAAGGTTTTCATAAGTGACCTGCCTGAAACCTGCCTCCTCGATCATAGACTTGAATCTCTCCTAATATAAAAACAATGTTATCATTAGAAATTAAAAAAAAAGAAAATCATGTATTGATAAATGCAATTGAGGATCTTTATTATCTGTACAGGCTCAACTACATCCTTTTTTTGCATCTATAATCCCTTTAACCTTTTTAACCCCAGCAACTCATATATGAGATCAAGTTTCCTGCCACTCATCGATAATTAGTATGAACAAAATGGAAGTTTTTGGGGTACCTATATATAAAATAATTATGAATATTTTATACACTTATTTAAAGTAGACAATACAAAAAATTAAAGTAAATTATAATATAGAAACCGATAAAGGTCTTAAAATGTGTTTTAAATTTTGTATTCTTTTTTTATAACTTTTGAAATTGTACCATTCATACATATGCCATACCATGAACAAATATATATGTTCATTAGTGGTGTGCCACTATCAGAATAAATGAAATAACACAATTATGTGTTAATTGTTAGTTAACAAAATAAGTTATTAATAAAAAAATTTGGAAACATTGCCACAGACTTATACATTATTTTATACATAATAAAAAAAGAAATAGAACGAATTACATCTTGATTGAATTACTTCTGAGAATAAACCAAGATATTATTTAATTGTTAAGGACGTTAATAAGCAGAACATCTAAATCAAGTTTGGATTAATTATTTTGAATATAAACTACATCTCTAGTGCAAAATGCGAAAATAGGCTTGGGCAAATATGGAATTTGTATATAACTTCTTATTCCATTAACTGCACAAAGTTAGAAATCCTGGAATCATTGTCCGTATAATTATTGCTTGATAACATTTCACAATGTTGATATTTATAATTGCATTTTATTAATATTTTTTGCTTCATTTGTTTTCATATTGAGCGATTCGCTTGGTACTGGATCTGCTAAAATTGACAGTGACCATTTTTGACTATCCACTAAAATACTGGGTGAACAACGCCATTTTCTATTTGACCTGTACAATATAACTATAGTAATAAATTTTCGATCTTATGATTAAGCATTTTTATGAATGCTTCCTCTACTTCTGCAAAAATTGAGACAAATATACATAGGTATTAACTTGATTTAGAACTCGGTTGACATTATTATTTTCTATTTTAATCCTAGCGACCCGCACCGGTTTCGCACGGATAGCAGGAATTATCTATAGCCAGATAACTTTGGTGGATAGATGGGAACGGAGTGGTCATGTGACGAAGTTTTAGCAGATATCTAGTTACAATGACTTTTACAGCTGAAAAAATTATTAATTATGACACAAAATTGTAAAATAAAAGAAAAAAAATCTATTAATCGCGTTTTGTAAAGAAAATAAAATTAAAAGTTTATAAGGGAAAATAATAATTCATAAACTTTTATTTCTAAAATAAATTTTACCGAATGATTTGCCGCAGTGTTATGTACACTCAAAAGCGATCGGCGTATGTTGACGCCCTAAAGGAATACAGTAGGCGGCGAAAAGGTTAAATAGTGGGCCATAATCTACAGAGAATATTAAAAAGTTTTGAATGTCTCATAGTATTTATACCTACATATACAGGATTCTTTAAAGGTATTGTATCATATAATGTTCAAAATGTCAAGTGCTATGATTTGCACATGATCAATACTATCCTAAGTCATTTGAGAACATTGATATCCTGTCATATATTTTGTCAAAAAGATTTCCAACCTATGTATATATATCAAACAGCTATGGACCACCTTCAACTCACGATGGCATTAGAATTTTACTGCATGGACTTTTTCGCCAGAAATTGTCAGTTCTGCAAGTGGTCTTGCTCTCTGTCACATGTTGATTTATGAGGCAATAGGTTATTTGAGTTTTATCTCTTCAACTATTGTTTACATAAATTTTTTGGTTTTGGATATCCTAAACATACTTCTTTCCATTTGAAGTAGCCATAAAGTTATCAACACGAAGTCATTTTGAAGTTAAAACTGATTGAGCACCAATAATTTAGAATAAACCATTCAATATTGTTACAAATTTGATTTCATATTTTTATATTTAAATATTATTATGATGGAATAAAATATTAAAGTGATCAATAGTGATCAGTATTATAGAATACTGACTACTTTCTTTAATAAAATTCTCTAAAAGCATTAACTTTGATCAATGCAGAATAATATTTTTTTCTGTATTCTGCATTGTTAGAATTTAGATAGCATTTTCAACATATGAATTCCAGAGAAAATGAACATGATATAAAATATGGGAAAACAATATTATTTTTACCTGTTGTGGGAATTGCCTTATACTTTCAACAAGGTACTGGTAGGGCTTCCACTGGCCTGCAATGAGCTGACCCAATGCCGGTATCACTTGAAACGAATACTGATCATATATCCTGAAAAATAACTTCTCTTATTGTTATACAGTTATAAGATGGGACTTCAAAGGACAATTGACAGGAGATGATTTTTTTAATTAGCATATATTTTAACTAATACATTTTAAAAAGAGATATCAGTTTTGATTATCCCTTTATCTAACAGACTGAATTTGTCCGATTCGTTTCGCTATGACTTTATTAACAACAAATTCAATTTACAATTACATATTTTTAATAATTGAACAAATCTACTTGAATTTAATTAAATATTTAAGAGACGAAACTTAAAAAAGGTAAATATCAGTTATAACCAAGACCAATGGAACTCGTGATACCAGAGTTCTACTCTACAAATTAAAAACCCTTCTGGGAACTTGGTTACATGGGACAGCATCTCCCTTTTTAAACCTAAAACCACATTTTTTATTTTGACATACATGTAAAAGGATTTGAAGATGAAGATCTGGTTAGAGGTAATATAAACTTAAGCCTAGTACTGCAGAAGTCGGCCAACTACCTTTACAAAAATATTTATTCACAACAATTGTGTAATACGATCTAATTATTGTTGTCACAGTATAAAATGTCTGTGTTTCCAGTGGTTCAGCCCATTACTGCTGAGAAATAGGCCTAAAATCACAGCATTAAAGCAAAAAAGAGTATTTGTATATAAATTTCTTACTGTGAAAAGTTAGAAATATGAAAATCAATGTTTGTTAGAATTTAAGAACTTGTTGCAGTTTTTGATAAGGAACTTATAAATAATTTGAACCAAGTATAGATTTTTAGACAGAGCATGAATTAGAAACATGTAGCATTTCAATTTGACACTGTTTCCAACATGGAACTATTGATTTAGTAATCAATTGTTTTAGTTCAAACTGAGAATTCAGGAACTCATCCTTTTTTCAATACATCCTATTAAAATTCATACCATTCGAATCAAATACAAATGTGGTTTTTTCAGATATGTACTTTATAGTAACTAGAATTAATTTAAAAAATGAACCAAGTTCCACAGAAAGTTGTTAATTTTTTTTCTAATTAGACAATGAAGTTTAGTACGAAAGAGCTATATGAGATTTCCACTGAAAATAAGCATAGACTCATGATTGAAAATAATGTGTCAGGACTGTGTAACCATTGCAAAGGTTGATTGTTGAGGTGACTGAACTCCAGACACAAGAATCGGCCTCCCGGACGTAGCACACGGTAAGCTTCAGACAGCACCTATTAGCGAAACAGCTATTATAATATTACTCGTGTATTAGAAAAGAATAGTGATTAAGTGATAAATTAAATTTTTAAGTATTTTCATAACTACTATACTCTTTTCAGGAACCATTACAAATGATATACCTTTTATTCACCTTATCAATATGAGTACAGTTCCTGATTCCAAAAGCGATAGTGTAGGCAGAATAGGAGTCATCGGGCAACGGTAGGTGCTCTGCATCTCCACACAACCACTCTATATCGACACCATAACGTTCCTTTGTAAAACCCTGTCTATTTGAGAACAATATAATTAATAGTTTTCATGTATTGTATATGTTGATCTCTGAACTACTGATCTCATTTAATTTCCTGTATTTATCAATTGATATCGCTAAATATACACTAAGAATTTGAAATATGAATATGCAATATGGAATTTATGCATATTTGATCTAAGACCCATATTACCAAAAAATAAATTTTTGTACATCAAAAAAGTCCATCCGAATCTTCATAGACAATTGTTCCTAACACTTAGTAAGTTATCATAGAGGCATTATAGCCTAGGGAATGTCCATACCAAATGAATACAGATTAAGAAAATAACCTATTGAATTTAATATGGTGAAATGTAGCATTTATAAAGGAAAAAATTTATGATTTATCTATACAACATTAGGCTGACTGGTTTGGATGTAATTATTGTTTACTTTTTAGATCTATTTAAATCTTGTATTTTCTATCTCAAACTATCTTCTAGATTGAAGCATTAAATTTAAACATGTTTCTGCACTTGTATAAAATTGAATTTTGTACCTTTGTGCTCGCAGCTTGCCAACATCGAGCATAGATTGATTGATATCACAGACTGTTACGCTGCTCTGTTTCCCATCGTGTATTGGACCTAAGTTCTTCAAGAAGTTAATATACCTAAATGTTATATCACCTAAAATAATATATATTAGATACTTTCTTTCAAGAAGAATACAAATAAAAAGGAAGCATTTTAGAGAATAATGTGTATTTATGTAATCATTGTGTATATCTTTTTCTGAGAGAACTCATAATATTTCTTATTTTGTACATTTAAAGTTCTTGTAATTTTTATTTTCTGCAATAAATATGGCATTTTTTTTTATATATTATAACTTTACATTATAAAATACAAACAAAAGGTATTTATACAAAAAAATAGTGTAGTCCATATATGTAATTGCACATTAAATATGAAGAGAAACAAAAGTACAATCAATCAAAAATATAACTTAAAAAAAATAGAAGAGCACTAATGGCCAAACGATAACTGTGTTACTCTTGAATAGAAAGGTGCAAGGTTCTCAAACCATTTTTCTATATTCTTTTAGTGGAAATCATCATTAGTAACCTTTGACCTGCATTGAGCCAGCGTGGAGGGCTAAAATCGTGGCCGCTCAATCTAGATAAAAAGATATAGAAGAGTATGTTTTCACAGTGGCCAATACATACTTGATACCATACATACATAGTAATATTGATTTATAACAGTAGGATGAAATAACCATTCAGAGTTGCTAAAATTGTCCATAAACTAGCCAAATTGGATTTTCCCAATGGTCTGAGTTAATTTACACTTATCTAAATATAGGATACTCATGCAAATTATGTCTTGCTATTGAAATAATTAAAAAAATTAATTTACTTCCAATAATAATAAATGTAACAATAGAAACTCAGGGCTATTTCCTATCATAAAGAATGACAACAATTCAATTAATGAGCAAAACAATAACTTGTAAATTAATTTTCCAAATATTTTATACCAGTTCCTCCAGCAACATCAAGCAGACGTGTGCCGTGTGTAGGTGCCAATCGAAGCATAAGTGTGTCCTTCCACAGCCTGTGTATGCCCAATGACATTGCATCATTCATCACATCATATTTGCCAGCTACAGTTTCAAATACTTCATGTACTGGAACATAATTTGGTAAAATAGTGATGTGAAAATTTAATTTTCTGAGAATAGGTATTGCAATTTTACTTTGGAAATATTTGAATAGTTTTTAGTGAAATTTGCGGTTGATATACAACTGGAGCAATATCAACTAATAAATTGTTCTGCCAAAGTGACTTAAGCTGACTAATTAAACTCAATTTGTGTTTTTATAATGTTAGGTATTCCCAAAGCTTATATAGGAATGATTAATATGAAGATGGTCAAATGGGGTTTACTTTCTAATTGAAATACTTACCAGTTTTGTTTTCTTTTTGTTAATTTTACGACTATAATAACAATTTAATACTGTAATGACAGGATTTGTTGAAAATGTAACCTATTGAAAAATCTAAATAAATTTGATCGCATAGTCTAAATATTTATATCTTGAAATATATATCTGGGCATTGCTGTTAAATACTACTTATATACTTCAAAAAATCTGTGTTTAAGATTATATGCATACCTTTTTTCCACTTATCTTCTTCGTCGACCGATTGAAAACCAAAATGAGTTTGTTTTGGTTTTTCGCTGTCTTGAGTCTTGGAAAAGGTCTCCGTGCTAAATTCTTGTACGCAATTAAATCTTAATCCATTTTTAAAATACCTGAATTTAAACACAGTATTTTTTAGCGCCATTTCGATAAACTTGCTTTTTTTACTTCTGAAGTTGATTGATGTTTGACACTTGGAAAATACGATTGAAATTTGTAAGTTTTTTTTTATTCCGACTATTGATAGTAAAGTTCACAAAAAAAAAGAAGATATAAAATTTTATTCGATATCCAAAGTGAAAAATCACAATGTTTATTTTTTTGATGTATCAAAATTCTGTGTAAAAGATATCAACTACATATGTAAATGTAAAGATGTTTGTCCACTTATAGAAAGTAATCTCTATGCTCTTAAAAAAGTAGACTAATAAAATTTTAGTTATGGACAGTTTTTTTTTAATTACAATAGTTATATTATTTTTACATAAAAATATAAAGAGTAACAGTATTGTTCTAGTGGTGATTAGAAGTTGATTTGTATTCATATTCAATTTGCTAATAGTTTTTCTATCGTTATGGCAAAATCTTAAGCGTTCTATATCTATTACATGGGATATGCCAAAACTAATTAGATACTTTTTACTCAATAATTGATATTGATAGATTATACACCATTGTTTAATACTGGGTTATGTAGTAATAAATATAAAATGCCCTTCCAATCCTACCGTACACTTATCATCAATTTATTGCGAGTTAATCCTGGTTTCGTTATAGTTTGTGGTGCCTGCTTGCCCTTTGATCGTAATTTTTTCACATGTTCTTGTTGTAGGTAATTCATTTTTTATCAGCAATGATCAATCAAATTAAAAACGGTTCGGTTTCATTACGTTTCAATAGAGAATCGCAAATGAGTACAGTTCTTTCAGTAAGCTGGTGTGGAACCCAAGTATAGAGCTTTTTTGTATATCGAGCTTTTTTGTATATCCAGCTTTTTTCATATGGGTCAAAACTGTTTTGTGGTCGATCCCCAGTTCTTCAGCTATGTGGTAAAAATTAATCTGCCGTTCTTGTTTTATTTTTTCCAAAATGACATTAACTTTATCCGTAACAGATCGACCAGAGCGAGGTTCATCTTTGACATCAAAATTACCGGGCTGAAAACGTTTAAATCAATTTTGTACTACTCTTACCGACGCTGCATTAAGTCCATAAGCATCATAATTTTTTTCGCATTTTATGTCACATTTTTTTCCTTTTTTAAAAAAAACTTGAAAATTTATCGAATTTTTACTTCAGATTCACTTATTTTGGTGGACAAAAAAAAACAGAAAAAGAGCGGGACACCGTTTTTACTTTAACTCTAGAGTGGGCGCGCTATGAGTATTTTGCTGTCGCCGGAAAAAAAATGTAAATATTTTGTGCTATGCACGCACCAAGTTATTTAGCAACTGCCCCCTCTCACTTCCCCTACCTGTGTTGTAAAATTACACTGGCTCTGTGCGCGGGCGGCTGCAGAATGAAAGAGTTGTTGACAGTATGTCGCGCGGCGGCAATTTGTTCACCGCGCGCCTCCTTACGTAACTATCTTTATATTAATGTTATAATTGTATTATGTTTTATTTCGGCACCTGTATACTTTTTTAAGTCTGGTTATTTCTGACATGAACAGCCACATCATTTAAAAATCCAATACAGGTCTTTTGATGATTCGTCGAGTTTATTTAAAAGAGATCTCGCTGGCCTTAATTTAGCCACATATTACAAGAAGCTCTTTTGTGTTAACATTAAATATAAGTACCTTTAAGAAACCAAATTGCTCGATTTGTTTCACCCGAAAACCAACCATGAACTACAGGAAGAGAAGGGAAATGCATGGTATGTCCTTCAAAGAAAAATAGGAAGACTAAAAAAGAATGCAATGTATGCTCAAAGTTACTGTGCAACAAACATTGCAGGTATAAGTGTGAAAGTTGCTTTGCTTAGATTTATGATGTTGATCTCGAAAATAATAAGATTTATTATGTTTATAGATTTTAAGTGAAAAATGTAGATTAAGACAAATTGTGTTCCAAAAAAATATTATTTTTGCCGAAGTTGATTAAAAATCCTAAGACCTTAAAATGTATATCAAAATTATAATAAATAATTCATTTTCTTAACGTTTATATATCATTTCAACCCAATTATGTAAAAATATATACAAATTCTACAATATTTATGAAAAAGGTGTTTTATTACACGCGGCAAAATGCTCCCCACGCGCCTGCTCAAGTTTTATGGAATAACGCGCCCATTCTAATTTTGAAAATGTAATTTGCTTAATGGCATCAAAACTAGCCAGATACAAACAGCACAAGCAAAGAGATTTTATTGCAACTTTTTACTTGTAAAACGAAAAACTTTTTCCCCAACTTAATAAATTGTGCTCATATCTAAAATCATTTGGTTAGAGCATGCCGATAAAGAACGAAAACAATATTTTAGACATGATTTGCAAATACAGTTACTACGTACAAATATTTTTTTTCAATCACAGTATAACATACTCTCATTATACATAGTACAGTATTGTATTTTTCCAAAGATGGAAAAATACAGTTTTATATCATTAAATAAATATTTAAAGTCAGATGAGTTCGTTAACGTAGATTTTCTTTTTTTATACAGAAAAAAATTTCTACTTCAAGAAATTCCTTTATTGATCTGTAGATCTAAAATTTGCAGTAATGTGATTTAGATTTGTGAGTGGATTACGAGTAGACGATCAAGGGGGAAAGGCATATGAAGAACAAAGAAGTCGAAGTTTGCCCGCTAAAACGAAGGCGGCGCAGCCACGCGGAATTAATTAGTTGTTCGCTGATTCGAGTTTCTCATCCGTAATTGATTTGCCGTTCAACTTTATAACAATCAATTTTAAACATTTACGTTATTGGCGTAAATGTCGTAGTACAAGTGAATTTCTGACTTTTTTATTGATAAAATTAAATTTGCTTTCTTCTGAGCGCTTTTATACTCAATTTTTTTTTTGTATTATAAAAAATACATTGAATTATTTTTATTATCTAAGTTGGATATTCCTATAAAAACCAAGAGCTACACCTACGGATATCCTCATGAATTCCATTAGATTTGGGATAAAAATTAATAGTTGTGAGAAACTTCTTAACGTAATTCGCAAATGAAAACATTAAAATTATTTTTATTTCAAAACTAGATGTTCTAATGGAAACTTATACTACTCTAGAATTTCACTGACTATGGATATTCCGCTTGATCCCATTAAATTTCGGAGTATTTTCTAATAGTTACTTACAGATGAAAATCTTTAAAATAAATTTTAGTATAAAGCTGGATAATCCAATAGAAATATTGTTTTTAATGTGTTTTTGCCGCTGTAATTCCAAAGGTATTCCGATGAATAAATTATTTTATTATGTTCACAGTTACTTATAAAATAACATAGATCACAATGTCATGTTGTAGGTGTTGGCAGATAAATTATTTATTTTCAGCGTCTATGGAATTACTTTAAATTTCCAATATTTTGAAAGTGGCTGTTTCATATAGAATACATTAATTTTTCCGATTGTGGAATTGTCATTTAAAAGCATTAAAAACATTTTCTATTTCGGAAATCCACATTGGTTTTTATGTCCACATAGACTTACGATAAGAACAAATACAAACCTACAGGTAAGGTGCAGATAAGATCCATACAAATACAAATAACATTAAAACCCTATTAAGTCCAATAAAGAAACTTCGCTATGATGGACTTACATATAGATTCCAAATATACTCTATCTGGATTTTTTTTCTTCCAGATAGATTACATATAAACCATTACAGATTCTATTGTTATATATAAGACTATATTGGATGTTTTCAACAGGGATAGTCCTTTATTGCACTATCAATGTCTATAACATCACATACATCTTGCTCAATAAACAAGATAGCTAGATTGGTTAGCCTTAAAGTAGCTCATTTTGATTGTAAATAATTTTCCATCTATATCAATTTGGAAAAACTCCTTTCACATCTGGTTTTGCTTGAGACAATTGTGAGAAGTATTCGTAGCATTATTCTAACATTTGTCAGAGTTTCTTATAAAATGACACAGGATTAATTGTAGCAGTAATAAAAATTCGCTCCAACTTGAAGTCCCGCTCGTCAATATCGACAGATGTGTAATCTAGATTTAATTTAAGTCGTCTGCATCTAGTCATATTGCCAGAGTCAAATAAGTAAAACTTATCCGCTAAATTTTGTAGCTGCTGAAAAGCTTTCAAATTGTTTTATTTAACGAAGAAAACACCTTACGTCGTAATTCATTTTCACAAGCCAAGATGTCATCTTTGGTTTCGTTGTCAAATGTATGCTATCTCGTTATGCATCTCTGAGATCCAATGGAAAATCGAGATTTTTCACCATATTTTTTGCGTAAATTTCAACGCAATCGGCCCAATCCTCTCGTTTCTCTATCAGTGCCTTCGGAAAAGCATTTACTCTTTGGGCGCACAGTCTCATGCAAATCCCTTTGTTTTTTAAATATTTTTGTGTATCATTCACTTTATGTAGCACCGCTGGTGAGAGATCCCAAAAACAAAGAAAGGAAAATGACTGTATTGCAACTAACAAAGTTCCTACATATGTTCTTCCATTTAAGCTTTTACATGTTGTCAGTCTTCTCTTGATGCTACCCTAATACTACCTAAAGAATTCTGAAGAGACCAAAACAGGTGAAATCTGAGGGTGCAAGGTCAGGGCTATACGGTGGAAACATTGACACTTACCAAACAAACACTCCCAATATTTGCTCAGTGGATAAAAATGTCTGTGAACAGGTGTTATCATGATCAATTCCGGCCGTTTTTTCTTTACTTCTTGCTCGAGTCTCATTAACCGATAGCAGTAGTTTTGCTCGGCGGTAAAAACTCATAATGAATAATTCCATTCCAATCCCACCATATATTTAGCATCAATTTATTGTCAGTTATCCGGGTTTGGTTATAGTCTGTGGAGTTTGCTTGCCTTGTGCCCATGAACTTTTTCGCACGTTCTTGTTATCGGTATTCCATACAGCTTTCTAGTACTAAGAGGACTCGGAGTTGAGCCGCGAAAGATTATATATTATTGACCACAATAGATTTTATTCTAAAAATCGTTCAGCCAAGTATAAAAATTATTTATCAACACCTTAGACATTTTCAACTTCGATATCTTGCGATCGAATAACGAATAACATATCTGTACCGAAGCTTGTGTCATTTGATAGTTTTGTGAGCGTTTGAATTTTTTCAAATCAGTGGGTCAAAAAATTTAATAATTACTTTCAAAAAATGCTGTTTTAGCATTCATGATCTTTCTCGAACAAATGAATTGATTTCGAATTAATACAACGCAATGCGGTTTTATTGGGAACTGAACAAATTTTGCATATATCGATAAATTTTAAATTACTCTGTTTTTAAAAATTATTAAAAAGAAAACTGTGTTAGAGATTTTGCAAAATCTATTTAATCATCCAATCTCAGTTTTTAAAAATTTTAAAATCTGAATAATAAAGTGCTTTCGATTTTCAAAAACTCGATATAAGTCGACCATATATATTCATGGTTTACGTAGTCATGCACGCATATAGACAGCATTCTGAAAATGTTCAAAAACTCCGTAAAAGCGTCGACCCTGCAGGCCACACCTAAAACCTTCCGTTATGACGTTTATTAATGTGTATTTGACCTCCTTAAGTTCAAGAATATCGTTATCTTAAAAACTAAAGACTTATCTTTAAGCATTTGAGCTTGCCTTGTTCAATTTTGCTTCGCAGCCTTCCACGCAGTTTTTTAAGCAAAGAAAGTTGATTGATACCAAACATCAATCCAACAAGAACGTTTGAAGTTATTTTGAAAAATTCATTTTATGCGAATTTTCTGTAACAATATTTTTCGAACAAACCAACCGAGTTTGATGCAGCTTGCAACGATCTACGTTGCTTTCAGAAGAGCTAGATACCTTTTGAAACTTCTCGGTAGAATAGTCTATGAAATATTTTGAAAAGTACGTTTTGATAATTTTTTAACAGATACACATTAACACACACCTTCACACACACAAGCACACAAATGTACGTCGAAATACAGACATCACGCGAAAATGGTAAAAATAAATTCTTAGGAGCCCATAACGTCAAGATCTGGTGAAAACCCTATTTTCAAGTCGGACTGCAAAGAGTATCTTCCTAATTCTTTTTTTTTTCAGTTTTCGTAACGGGAAGTATAAACGCTATTTTTAATGTTTTAACTGCGATGTCTTTCGAACACATAATTCGATTCAGATGGCATTCGACACAGTTTTCTAAGGAGAAAAAGATGTAAGTATCAAACGTTAATCCATCAAGAATTTCACATGTTATTTTCAAAAAACCCTTTTTTCGAATATTTACCATATCTCTTGAACGAATGAACTGATTTTGATGTTTATTTACGACGATCAACGCTATTTATTTAAATATAACAGCTTGTTAGATTTTAGTTTATGGGTAGAGTAGTTTAAAAATATTCTGAAAAAACAATTGGAAAATTTTTTCCAACGATATCTTTTGAACGAATTAACCGATTTTTATGCAGTTTACGGCAATATAATTGAGCGAAAGAACTGATTAGATTTTCGTATCTATCGGTAGAATGAAATCGGTAGAATTAAAAAAAAATCTGATAACTTTATTTTTGAAATTTCTACAAATGTAACCGGCGAAACTAGTTCAAAGTTTCAAGAAATTTAAATTGCGTAGATCCCTTCAGAATGTCGCAAATAACGTTTCGATCGGTAATTTCGTTCAAAAGTTATAAGAGGTATACACACCCCATGAAGCAAATGGCTCCTGCCGTTAGCCCGAAGGCTTTTACAACTTCAACTAAAGCGGCCAGAAGGCACAAGGGGTGCCAACGGCGCGAAAAGTCGTTGATATCCATCCGAGTTATCACGACGTAATAACGTTATAGGTGACAATTGTGCCCCGGGAAGAGTCATAATAATTAAATAATTATTTATTACAATGTGTAATAAATTAAATAACAGACGACGCTGGTAAGCGAGTATTGGGAAGGGATGGCAAACCAAAAACTACGAAAGGTTTTCAAAAAACGAACAGTTCCGGTCGAGTTAAATTACTGAAATCACTGAATTTAAATTTTAAAATGACATATAATCGTTAGTAAAAACGTAACGTAACATGACTGAATTTAATTGAATTGTACACTGATAACAGAGTTCGACGCGCTCAAGCGTTTGTCGGCGTCCCCCCCCCCTCCTGCCAAGGACTGCTGCTGGTCGACAAATGCGTTCGCCCTCATGTAGTCAATGACAAACGTTTATGTGTGTAAAACACATGAAATGCCTAAAAAGCGATCGGTATTGGAAGCGTGATCCTGCGAAAGTGCACGCAAGTGCAGTCCCGCAGAAACCGAGCACGGGCTCGACGTGCTGACGGTGCAGTAAACCGGAGTGAACACACGGGACGAACGCACGTAGCTTGCTGTGAACGCACGCTGAACACTGCGCGGTACCACACACACTCGTACACGCATGAAGCCCGACACTCTGGAACGCGGCTCAAAGAAACACTACACACACAGTAGCACACTAAACTAAATGGAGTCCAAGGGACTGGACCGAAGGCGACCAATCGCGACGGCGGAACAATCGGAACTTTTTTGGGTTTCCACATATGCACACACACACACGCATGCACGCCCGAACGCACTTAAATTTATTTTATTCACGAGTTTTTGTTTGATTGGTGTTATTTTCTTTTTTAGATGCAAACCTATTGGATCACTCAGTTTCCAAAACGCAGTCATAACCAAAAAGCGTTTCGCTGTAGTAAAGTATCGTGTCAAGATATCAGACGGTTCCATGAAATTTTATCGGTATTCAAGCAAAGTGATGCAAGAATTTTTTTGCTACAGTACTGTTCTACAACTAAAGCTAAAAGTAACGAAGCTAACAGCAAAAGGCTTAGAGCCGTAAAATACAGCATTCTTGGAAAAGACTTAGTAAAAAGTCCTGTGTGTCCAAAAACATTTACCAGAGCACTTTCGATTAAAAAATATCGTATTCAAGGACTATTATATCACTTTTTTAATAGTAGTGGGAAAATGCTAGTAGAAAATAGATATAAGAAGCGAAATTGATAGATAGAAGAAAGAAAAAGCGAAAAATTTTAAGCAAAAAGAATATTAGTGCAATGATTTAAAGAATCATTCAAAGGACAGAAAAGGCATTATTACCTATCGAAGTACATTCGGAGACTGTATCTTTCTTCGGAATTAGACATACGTAAAATGTGGCGCCTTTATAACAAGGTTCGTGATGAAGACCTCTAAGTTAAACAAAGTTTCTTTAGTGCAATCAAAACACATACTACAATATTGGATTCGGGTCACTTAGAACAGACGTTTGTTCGACATGCATCGTATTAGGTGAGCGTACAAAATGTGAATTTAATACATCTAAAATGAATGAACTAACGATTGCAAAATAATAAAAAAAAACAGGCAATACCGAAATCACCTGACTAGTCGGCGTATTTTACTCGGAAATTGAATTTTTATAAATTTTTTTTATACTTCTGGACAATTGGAAAACAAAATTGGCGAAGAACAATGTTCACTCACATTACTGGGATGAGACATCGCATGCCAAGGGAAATAACGAAATTATATACGCACTTTATATTTTTTTACAGCAACAAATATTTTATGAACGCATTAAAATTTTAAGATTAATATCTGATGGTTGTTCCCGCCATAACAAAAACACGAGAGTGGCTTTGTATTGAGGCTCCAAAACATAAAAAATTTTGAATTAATATTCCCTATTGTGGGCCACTCGTTCATTTACTTGATAGAGTATTCGCCAAAATTGAGAAGACTTTGAAAACTAAGGAAGTCATCATTTCACCTGCAAATTATTCATCTATACTGAAAAAAAGCGTGACCTACAAAAATCTTGTTTCAAGTGTACGACTGGAAAAAAGTTATGGAGCAGTAATTAAACCAACAACCATTTGGCATTTCCTATTCATTAAAAGCAAATGCTTTTTTAATGCGAAAAAAGACAAATATTTTTTTGTAGAAAAAGAGATAAATTATAATAGTCAAATGTGTGAAACTATTACAATTACAAAGATGGACAAAAAAATTACTATGATACAACCGGAAGTGGTTCTATAAAAGATAATGATACCAAAATAAATAAAAAAAACTATGTTTTAAAATTATTGGCTAAATACTTCGACAACGATTATAAGGACTTAGAAATTTTGGAGTGATACAAAAACATTCAAAATAGAATACAATTTCAAGAAACAGAAGATGATGGAAATTTAACAGATTGCATGTGATCTATGTGAAGGAGGATTTAAAGAAACTTCTTCGAATGTATGAAATTCGTAGCTATCTAAAGAACGAAACAACAAGAAATTATGTTTAATTCGTACATAGTAACAGAGATCACCAGAACCAAATATAAACCGAGAAATAAATCGATAAGTTAGAGTAATTACTAAACTTAAACTATCCATCTAGATTAAGCGTTAAGAAAAACCACAACTTTTAAAACTGTAAATATTTGTATATATATATAAGTTCCCACTCCTTTTTAATTCATAACACTATCCACGCTTTTAAATTTGTTCATGACAAACCCGCTAAAAAGTAATTTGTCAATTTCACAAGCCTCGGAAAGTACGAGTGAATTTAAAACACCTCTGCGATGGAATTATTCTTAACTATAAATTTTTAATTTTTATACGATAGTAATATGTAAGGACTTTTTTTTCTATATTTCTATCTATTAACAATAATTTTAAAACTAAACATAAACCCCTTTGTTTCTTCAGAAATAAGTTAGAAGTTTTTTCTTGTTTATGGAAAATTTTAAAAAATCGTTTTAGTGGTATTTGATATTAATCACCACATTTTCTAAAATCGGGGTGAAAGCAATAACCTCCCAATTTAATGAAAATTTTTCAATTTTAATAGCTGGAAGTAAATGTATAGGATCTCAAAGTTTCGAGACCCGTGATAGCTCAGTTTTCAAAAATTGTTCTAGAAATTGGAATTTTACGAACATTTGTAGTTTTCTTGGCGGGAAGTCAAAAATAAGGCGAGGAGATGAATAAAAAATAGTTTAACATGGTTTTCAAACAAAATCGTTTTCAATTTATAATTCGTCACCAAGCCAGGAGGTGTTGAAGGTGAAATTGGCTAGTAACGGAAAACGGAAATAAGAGTCGGGTGTATGAGTCTTTTACAATCAAATGACGCAATCTCACTTTCGAATATTGCTAAACGTGACCCCAAATATTTAGAAAATAATTAGGTTACACTCTGCGCCAAATAACTTTGTATACGTGGAGTTGACTCACTCAGTCGATTGGGCATGTAGAATCGAGCGCAAAGTACCTACATAGTTTAAACAAGAAAATTCTAGCTTTGTACGTTAGTCATTCGAAATATAGGTTTACGACCGAACAGGTAATAATTAATAAAGCTAATGATACTCGTTTTCTATCCAAATAGAATTAAAATATTTACACATAATTAAAATATGAATGTCAGTTTTTTTTAAATATCCTATTCGTTTACAACTAAATGACAATCAATAAAGCTAATAGTGATCTTTTTTATATAAATAGAACTAAAATGTTTACATATAATTTAAATGTGTTCATCAGTCATTAGTAATATGTTACATATGATATCGTGTTTACAACTAAATTATAATTAACAAGGCTTATGATACTTGTTTTCTATCCAATAGAATTAAAAATTTTCAAAAGTGTGTGATTAAATTACAAGGTATGTGACTTACCAAATTGAATCAAACAGAATCAGAATCTATAGGTATAATTCCTACAATCACTGTGGAAGATCTGATGACACTATTTGTGCTAAGACCAGCATCATCACAGACACTTAAGAATCTATATCCATATCACTATAATCAAAATCATCAATATCACGACAGGATTCACTGTCACTAACGCGAACGACAAAACTTTCTGTTAAGTCGTCTATTACATGATCACTTTTAATATATTGACTATCGATTTCGTTGACTTTTTTGCACAATTTGCTTCATTGATTTTCGCCTATTGAATCGATCTTTTCACGAACTAACTCCATAACACGGTCTGCATTAAGACTACGTTTTTTTGCGTTACGGTTTTTATACAATTGCACTAAGTTATACAGCTCAGGTTTTAATAAAAAAGGATCAAGTGTAATACGTTTTTCCTTAAGCCAGATTTGAATTTCGTTTTTTTCTCGAAGCCGATGTAGGAGCAGGATTCAACAGTTTGTTATGATACGGTGCATTATCGATGACTACTACAGAATATGGACTTAAATTAGGGATCAACTTTTCAGTAAGCAACTTTTCATAATTATCGAAATTCATCTCATCGTATCGTGATAGTTACCAGATTTAATTCCCGATTTAAACATTACTAAAAAGTTTGGTGTAAAACTATCTTCTGACCCAGAAGCAACAATTATCATACGTTTCCCTTTAGAGACTCTTTAAAACCTTCTTTAGACTCGTCAGTCCAAGAAAAGGATTTTTATGGGTCTAATGAACGTAACACTCGTCGGCGTAAACGATAAGCCGTCCTTCATTTCGGTACTGCTTCATTTTCTGTATATATCCAATTCTTTGTAAACGACTATTCATTTGTTCGACCAACAGCTTCCTATTATTTTCGGTCTTTTTCCACTTAAACCCTAATGTTTTTATTACGCATCCTAAACTTGTACTTGACCCCTTGAAATTTAAATTTTCGCTTAGTTTTACCAAATTTTTTTTTTGTAGGAAGTTCCTTCTTTACATGATGGAAATTGTGTATACAGGGCTTTATTACATCCTGGTCAAAATTATCAATTACTGTTACCGGTTTTGATTTTGTGCCTCTTTTTGTACCGAGTGTACAAAATACAGCCTCAAGGTCTGATTTTTTCGATTCCTTTATAATATTATATATATTATGGTAGTACCTCTTGAAACACCAGTTGCTCCGACAGTGCATTGTTGTACTTTTTGTAAATTCATTATACCATCATTATACCTTCGGCTACTTCTTTTTTCATAAAATTATATACCTTAAAAATATTTTTTCTTGCTTGTCTACGCAGAACGGTGTTAATGCCCCAGATTTTTTTTTTAAGAAAAAGTACAAATAAACTGGAGCAAGAATAGTTTACACATATATAACAACTTCACTTTAATTATATTTTGTTATTTGTCAATAGATAAAATAAAATAAGTTATAATTTGTTATAACTTTGTGTGTTTCGCTATCCCACTACGACCTTTACACAAATGAGATAAAATGACCGTAAAAGCGCTATAATTAATAGAGATAGACCGCAAGCGATCAAACAAACGGTGCGACACGATCCGTGAACTAGCATCGACTGAGATAGTAGAACATAAAGAAGATCCGTCAAGATCCACACTTAAATTCATATTCATCTATGATCCACACGCCGCGCCTCCCTCCGCTCGCCTTACGTTTTGTGTAGTGCGACGGTGCTTGTGACTAACTTCACGTGTACAAAGTTATCTGGCGCAAATTTTAAATAAATACAATACAATAATAAGAGTTGAGAATAGATTGCAGTTGTCATGTAGGTAATCTTACACGTAGGCGTGCGAAAGACGACGTAGCGAAACCATCTAAGTCCCACTAGGATAAGCGCTTGCACAGTATTCATATATATTACGCCGTATTAATTATATTGAACGCTGCACTCATTTGCACAGGCAGAATGACTCGAAACTATAAGAATTTATGTAGATGTATTTTGTTTTGTTTTAGATTGAAATAAACAAATACTTTGTGAATCGCTTATGGTTTTGTTTTAATAGAGAACACAATTAGTTTTAATGTAAGTACCGATTGGAAGCATATTTAATTAAGTTAATAAAAAGAGGCCGACTAGGTAGGTACTAGTAACTTCTCTTGGGTTGACTATGTCTATGGGTGTCGGTGATTAACTACTCTCTGAAGGTTTGTCTACTCGATCGCTCCTCATAGCATACAATGATAAAATAAAAATATTAGCGCAATGGGATAAAACTATCATACATGTTGCTCTGAACTATAAAATATTACGATACCAAGTTTAATCAAATTTTGTTTACCAGTGCAACAAATGCACAGAAATATAGACATGAATTCTAAAAAGGCATTAAAATGTCTTCAACGAACATTTCTAATACCCCAAAGAGTAATAATTCTCAAATATCTTCAACGTGCAGATTTTTTTCTGTCTATTATCATATTAAGTGTAAATCATATTACAACGATCATTCGATAGGAAAACTAATACCTACATTACTACACGGGCCTTACATGATGGCTTTTATCATGCATCTTTTCGCAAACATTCATAATCTATTTCTATTTTAGAACAATTTTGTCAAAGTAACTCTAACAAAAATATGTCACTGAAAATATACTTAAAATTAATATAAAATAATATAGACAAAACCCTAATAAGTATTCGGCCAGACTGCAAGCGTGCCAGACTGCCATCGCTGGCCGTGCGAGACGCTGCGGCGCAATATCTATTCGTCAATTGATCTAAGGCTGTCAGTATGAAATTTCGACGTAGATGTTCGAAGTTATGTTTCCCAGAAACAACTACTTCAATGGCTATGATTTCTTTGGCAAAATTGTATTATAAGGAGAGGAGATTATGAATATTTACGAAAAGATGCATGATAAAATCCATCATATATCCCTGATGTATTTTTTATATCTGCTTTTAATTTCCAAACGAGAAATAATGATCTAAAAATCTTATTTCGAAATTTTTTCGGAAATTTCGCTTGGAAGAATACAAAAGTATTATTTCAAAATATACAACATTTAAGGACAATAACGAGAATCGAGTTATCCAAATAATTTATTATGTAATGTAAAAATTAGTCAAATAAACAAAACTCTCGTAAAAGGTGAAATGGTCCTTAAAGAAAGAAACATTCTTACTGTCTATTGTTATTATTTCTACGAAAACATTAAGTATAAAGGTATAAAAAACATTAATATTTTGTCTAAAATTTCTAATTGCCACAATGCAAATAAACACAAGATTAAAACGTACGCTAGCATTGTCATGGCCATCAAAGATTATTCTTTTATAAGTAAATGTATTCATTTTCATTAAAATAAAATCCCCAAGTAAGTAGAATTCATTAGTATCTAGTATAGAATCATGCAGTAATCAATTCAAGAATTGTATCAAAGCTCAGTCCATGAGATAAGGCTATGATTATGTCATCACATTCAAAATACAATAATGCTCGGGACATCAATGCATTAAAATAGCATTAAAGTTAATTATTTTAAGAAATGAAAAGAAAAAAAATAAGGAGTCTTTTGTCGGTTTTTCTCTTTCTTAAACTTGATAGTACATTTACTTGCCTTTAGAGCAGCTATAATCTGTGTTCCCTGTAGGAGTTCCGCAAGAATTTAGAAAAAATCAAAACACCTCTCTTTGATCGAACGTTTGGACTCCGCTCGCCACGCGTATACTTGTGAGCGCGCAGTCCTTATGATAAAAGCCGCCTCTGAATTAGATGCTATAGATGTAAACAAGCGACTTTCGGCTCTAACTTCAAAAATAAAGTCGAGATTGTTTACAACGTATTTTTTGTATTTCTCTTTTTATTTCCGCTTTTTGTTTATCAAAGGCACCAACTCGAGTATTTTTGAGAATGTTCGAGATCGAGTCTAGGACTAAGTATAAAAGCAGCGATCGCGCATCGCGCCTCGTCAATCAGTTGACAATTAGCGTTCGGAGGGATAAGTTCCTACCTACCTACTTACAAGCTGGCTAGCGAATTGCGGAGTTTAAACGTGATATGAAACTAGTGTTTATTGTTCTACTGCCTGCTGTATTCAGATTGTATCAGTTTTGTACATTTCTTCTTTGAACTAAACTTAATCTCTTATGCGCAGTAACGATTGTGCATTATTTTGACCCCACTATCCTGACGTGTAACATTACTTATTAATAAAGAAGAACAGAACGTTGGCTTAAAGGCGTTAAACATGTTGCAACATCTTCTAATGACGCTGAATGTTCAAAAGCAGTACAACTGTACAGATGTGTCAACTGATGTCGCTGGTCTTGCTGGTTATCGTGAGATATCTATATGAAAGTTCTTTTAAAGAAGACATGCTTATGTTTTCACCGCTGCCCACAAACACTACCAGAGAAGAAATTTTTAATAAAATTAACATATTTTTTGAAGAAAATAATCTCAGTTGGAACGACTGCATTGACATTTGTACAGATGGAGTCAAGGCGATGACAGGTAAAACAGCAGGAGCAGTGTCACGAATAAAAAATAAAGCGCCTAATTGTAGTTCCAGCCATTGTAATCTGCATAGACAAGCACTTGCGATGAAGTGAATGCCGTCAAATCTTCATTTTTTACCCAACTTGCAAAAGCCCGAAAGTATATCAAACGAGACATATAAATCTCTTATAGAAATGTCATCAGACACAAGTATGGAGTCACTGTTCAAAACGACGCCTCTCAACGATTTTTGGTGCAGAATCCGTGATGAATATCCAACGCTTGGCAAAATGGCTCTGAATATACTTCTCCCGTTCCCAACAACATATCTGTACGAAATAGGATTCTCAACCTATGCAGCCACGAAAACAAAATATCGCAATAGACTGGACGCCGAACCTGATATGAGACTTCAACTGTCTTCTATCAAACCTGATATCCACCAATTGATGAAAAATAAAATACAGTTTCATACTTCCCATTAGTTAGATTTTCTTTTTTAACATCTTCTAATAATGTACTTGTCTTGTTGTAAAGTAAGTAATAATTGGTAACTGTTACATTGTACTTTTACTATGCTTATCAATAAAGAATACATTTTTAAAAGCTATTGTTTCATTGTAGGGTTCCGACAAGTATTTTGCTTTCCAAAAGAGTTCCATCACCAAAAAAGTTTGAGAACCGCTGCTTTAGAGCGTATATTGAATAAAAATGATCGTTTTTATATGAAAAACAATAATCTTTACACTTTGATCTGCAAAGATTTGAAATGTATATAGGTATAATTTTATATACTGGCATAATACAGCATAAAATTTAACAATTAACTCACCTGATTATGAAAAATCGTAGATGTAATCACTGAAGTAATATTACTACGTTATACCTCAATGGATGTAATCCATAAAATTACATTTCATAATTCTGCAATCGAAATAGCATAACTGCATTTTATAGTGCATCTCCATATTGCGACATGGTTCATTTGTGTGGCCTATATAAACAATTTCATAAGTTTTAATAGGTTATCATAATTACTAACAATTTAGTAGACACTGATAATAAATAGTATGACAGCTTATCTATCTATATTGTTGCGCATTTAAAATTGAATGGTTGCCAAGTCTAAAACTATATTTAATCACATAAACAGGGATTTTTTCAACCATAGATTGATAGTATTGCCTATTACTGGAGATTGTATTACCCATTACTTTTTGCGATATATTCCATTTCTTAAGCCAAGTCATCGGTCACACTAGGCCTCCAAGCCTTATGAGTAATCTTTACACATCAGGACACTTTTTCCTCAATGGCGCAATTCGAAAATACATCAGGATTCTTCAACAATGTTATTATTTTCCAAAATACTGTGATATATTTAATTTTAGTATTAGCAGACCGACAATAGAACCTAGAATTCTCTAGATTACCAATGATATACCTTATAACACATGCTATATTTGATGATTACGTATTTTCTCATGAGACATTTATACAGTAATTTGCCCACAACATCTTGCGTGAAAAGACCGTATCTTCATCTATTGAGGCTGAACTATTTGATCCCTCCCAAATTGTTTTCAGTAATAATAAACACTCACTCAAAATTAATGGTCTCTAAGTTAAATTTGAATATCCTGACTCTGTAATGTTAAGAGCTTATCGAAGGATATCAAACTCTAGTTCGATATTGGCAATACTCATGCACCGATACATATGCAACATCACTGTTATTAGTTATGAATGGCCGCTGGAAAAGTAAACCGTATTTAGTAAACGGGCCAAAAGCATCTCGGACCATCCTCGTAAAAAAGTACGTTGTTATAATTTTTCCATATTTCCCGCACAGAATATTTATAAGCACTTTAGTAATCTATAACTAAGAAAACAGTAGGTACGTCGACTGTTACTATTAAACTAGTGTAAACTAAAGTGCATCAGCAAAAGAGCATATCTTCATAGCACTTACGTCCTTTCGTTAAGAAATGCAGTTTTTCGGTAATAATTCGAAAACGGTATATCCAACCATATTCAAAATAATTTTAGTTAAAATTATTTCTTATCCGTTATTTTGATTATGTTTTTTCATATTTTTTGGACATATGACTTAGAAAATAGAGGAGGGGGACCATTTCTGAAAACTTCGGAGCGATTGTTTCCGAAACTACACACGTAATAAAAAATTGCTTATAAACCTTAAAGTGTTTCTAAAAGAACTGTCGAAATATGTGCCACCAAGTTTTTTAAAAAAAATTTTTTTCAGCTTCTGTTACATGTATGGAGTGCCTTCTTAGAAATATAATTTTTTGTTATTTGATCACTAAACTAAGTAGCGACTCATATAAGACACCTACAACATAAATTTTATGAATATATATCTTGTAGTTTTTGAATAAAATGCTTGTGACATACGGACGGACGGATATGACAAAAGTGTAAGGGTTGGCTCAAAACCCCAAAAACAAACACCCTGACTGGCCACATACACAATCACAATTTACTTTGTTGCACGCAAAACTCGTAAACCACGACGACGACAACAAACAGCAAGTAAGCATTATTATTTTAACATTACCAATTTTTCTTAACAACTTTGACTATATCTAAACTGTCTACGTACTTAAGCTGTCATGTCGTTTACTTCTTTACGATACCATTGTATTAACTCCAACGATATTAGCTGTTTAATATTGATTCAATTTTAATTTTTGTTTGGTCGCAAACGTAAATTAAGAATTCCTTCGCATATTTATTAAATTAATAGCTTGTCAGAACATAATAAAGCTTTTTATGTAATACGTCGATTTATAATCTTTGCCTATATCCGACATTACCAAATCAGGAAGTCTTCGCTAAATATTAGATGAATTCATAAATGACATTCATATTTTAGGTGCCGATGGAGCGAAAAAAGTTTGGATTTGAATTCTGACAATATTAATTTCTTATTATAAATCGTTTTTAATGTACGAGTCCATAAGTAGATACTAATGCTAATTGTTTCGCTTTCAGAGTTTAGATACCAGTTCGACAGAGTTTAATTTGTGTGATACAAATCTTTTTTTATTATTTTAATGACGTAATTTGTTTACGTGTGTTTGTTAAGGCAATTTAATAATACATATCGATATTTGACTCTTGGCCACATCCATGAAAAAGAAACAATGAACAATGAACAATGACCTCTGATCTGGCGCTAAATATAAATACTATGAAAACGTAATAAATTAATATCACCTGAAAACATAGAAAACCATAAAAAGGCTCAATTTTAAGATCAAAACCTTCCCGATGATACCAAATTTAACTACGAAAACCCATATCATATGCATGTGCGGAGACGTAATACTATTTGTTATCTTAATTATATAATAACGATCTTTTTAAGATTTCATCTATTAGAAAAAAAATGTATTATGATAACGTATCAATATAGTTGACTCTTTTATTTAATATATTCAAGATTGAGTTTAAATTTTGTATCTATATAGACACGATAAAAATTTACAATATTTAAGAAAAACAAGTAAATTCTTTTATTACACAATATGTAATAAAAGAATTACGCCCTGCAGTGATCGAGACCTTTCTATGATATTATTAGAACTTATTGTATTTGCATTCGCACTCATGCCTAATTTAAATAATTTGTTTTCCTCATTACCAGTTAAATTGTAATACATTCTAAAATTTATTGCAATATCTCGAAATTAAACATAATTAGCAATTTTGCAATAGATGATTTTTTTTTTGTAATCATATTTGATGTTATTATTTTAAAATCATGTAAATAAATTCACCCCAATTATTTTCCAAACCGTTAAAATCCGTAGTCTTTTACGAGACTTTTTTCATAAATAGCTAATACATTGCAAGACTTATTCTGAATTACAAAAAAAGAGTCTACAAGGATAACACGGTAAATCTTTTAATACTGTGGATACAAACTTGTATTTTCAACTTTATTAGTCACTCAAACAAATTTGGGTCAGATTTAAAAGAAACGTCGATGACATATTCATGGTACGAGACCCTCTCCTCACGAATTTAACTGACACTTGTCCCGTTTTTAAATATTCGAGTTCATTTTTTAGTATTTTTAATGCTAAAAAGAACAAGCATGTAGTTTTTAGAAATTTTTTTTCATTTTTATCCGATTTTACAACGTTAATCATTCATTTAAAGTGTATAGAACATACTTTGTTCTGTGTTTTTAATGTAGTGTGTTATCTTTATGACAGGATTCCATAATAATAATATGAGTACTTACTATTCTCGAATATTTTCTAGGAGATCGAAAACCATTTTTTAAGGTAATCATTCTGTTCTTTTAATCAAATCAAATCAAAAATATCTTTTTAACGTAGGTAATAGAAATTACACTTGAAATGCTCATAAACAACTGTTTTCGATATTAAAATTACCGCCCATTCCAAATGCTGATTCACCATGAGAAGAATGGGCAAGAAATTCAAGGTTGCTATTTTTTACTCATCGATACAAAATATTGTATAATTAATAATTTAGTACAACACTTAGTAATAACAGGTAACCACCTGATAGCCGAGCAGTTCAATCCCATGAGTTTTTTTCATTAAAATATTCAGACACGGTGTAATAGTCCTTGCCATATAACTTTCTTTTAACGAAACGTTTAAATTCATGAAATGGCTCTATACATGTCGAATAATTAGATATGAATTAAGTTGTGTCGATACTATAAACACTGAGCTCTACGTCTATGTAAAAATGAATAAAACGAGAAATATTTACGATGTTCTTTAATAAATATTTTTCAATAATTTTTCGTATGGAACGAAGGTCTATTTCTTTTAAAAATATATATTTGTCAAATTTTATATCTGGTTATTGTATTTACCGCGAATTTTATTTTTCGCGAAGTAGAATTTTTCCGAACAGCTCCATGAGAAATCAGAAATTTGAGGACGACGAACCAATAACAGACTTCATTTGTCGTTTACGTAATGATCGAGATTATGAAAGATTTTAAACCTTTCGGTATATCTGAGAAGAACCGTCTATAGAGTTTTCATTGCCAGAAAGTGGAGAATTCCTTGACACTTTTCAGTATTTCGATTTTTCATTTTTGATTTCGGGTCGCCCGTCGCCAGTGCACATGATATTTGTAATTGTACACAACGATCGCTATGTCAGTTTTAGTTATAAACAGATTATGTGATCAGTGTTGTCATAAATGAAAATGTAGCTAAAATGATTTTATTTTATTTAAATTTACTCGTGGGTTCGAATTATAATTTTTCGGATTTTCGATTTTTTTTTTGTTAAAGTATTTTGTGCATTTCAGAAAATAAATATATGCAAAATTTCATTAAAATCTATTTAAGTAATTGAGCGTCACAAATGGACAAAAATTTTAATAAACATTTATAATATACATATGTTCATGTATAGATGGTCTGGCAGATGAAATCTTTAAGGATGTCTCGATATGTCAAACAGCTAAACAATTCAAACAGAAAATAACATTTACTTATTATAATTTTGTAATTCACAGGAATAACCGTGTTTTTAATCAACTCAAGTAGTTTAACAACATCATATGTATGTGTATATATATATATATATATATATTCCTATTTTATATATATATATATATTTCTATTTTTATATCCATCTACATATATGAATATAAAAATAGGAATAATATAATATTATTATTATTATAATAAAATAGAAGTATACTGTAGCAACATCGGTTGCGGGATTCACATCTAAATAGTTTATCGCTAAGATTGGGGTGGCAGCCAGAGACTATAAAAGCGGTAGTGACCCAGTGTCCTCCATTCGCGAGAGTTCCATCGGCGTCCAGAAGCAGCAAGTGTTACGACCGAAATATACTATGCTGGCAACTGCATTGATATTTCTGTATTGCACATCAAAATCCTGCTTCGCTGCATCACGGGTCGCCGGTGTAACAATAAATTCGTTACACGATAAGATCGACGTTCAAAAGGTATATATGCCTTTTTTTGTTTTATTACGTGTCGTCAAAAAGAGAATGCTCAAAAAAAGTAACGCTTGTGTGAACATATCGTTAATAAATAATTACACAACTGGACTGAAACTCGACGTGCCTGTAACGATCCTGAGTATAAATGGTATAAAATTTTACGAAAACCTTTAATAGAAGTTATTATTTAAGTTATAACTAAATAAAAATTAAAATCTTACAAATGGCGCTCGAGCTCCATGGCCGCAAAATCCATACACGTCGACGACATAGATATAACTTTATTGTCATCTTACGCAATAGTCCAACGAGTGTAACACGATGTTGGCGATTTGTTACGGTTTAAATAATATTAAACAGAAATAGATTAGTACGTCAACGAATTCGTATAAAGTGGTTTTTATTTAAGGTTCTGTGATAAAATTGAATATTTATACAGCCATTTCTGAGTGTGTTTGCTTGTCAAAACGCGTTTTGAGCGGCGTTAAGAATCGCTCGCAGATAGGGATCGGTAACTTGATCATGGCACTGTATTTCTTATAGTCAGATTTTAATTTTGGATCTAGGAGAAATAAATGGACCGATAACAATAATAGTATTTATGAACACACACACACACAGCACCATCTGGTCCCAGACTAAGCAACGAGATTTTTAATATGGGTAACAGATAATTGATGTAATACATGTATTCTTTTTTTATATAAATAAATACGCGTAATACATAGAAACATCCAAACTCAAAAAACAAAATTTTATTTTTAATGAAACAAACATTTGTCTCGTGCGGGAATCCCAGCGCAGCGTGCCGGTAGCGGTCACTGCCAACTACGTCAAAACGACAGTCGGCGTCATAGATGAATATGAATATATGTCGGCGTATAGCAGATATCAGTGATTAAGGCCAAGTGCAATGCCAAACGCAACGCGTCACGCCCCACACTGTTTTGTGAGAAGGAGAATCGACTTAAAGCGGCAGAGTAAGGAAGATGGATTGTCATTTAGTTACGCAGAACTTTTTGTCGTAAGCGACATTTTAGTTTTTTATTTATAATGAGAAAACTATTTATTATAAACAAAAATGCTTAAGGCCAACCCTGTATAATTATATTTTACTAATAATGTTTAAATTTTGTTTTTTTATCGTTTGTCCTGTTAGAAATTTATTGGTATTAGTGTTTTAAGTGAACGTACTTTAGTATTTTTTATCATAAAGAACGTGCAGTGTATTTAAGCTTTCCCTACGGTAGAACTCAGAACATATTTTGTATACTTAAATTTTTTTTTTTGAATTTGCTAGGTATAACAGTTTTCTAGAAATATTCGTTTAAAGGTACCAAAATCAAAGCATACTTGGCCTTAATGGCAATACGTCACCGACCCAATCGCAATGCACGACCGTCGCTAGAACCTTCTAGAGTTCTCTGTGTATTCGACCAGAATTTTTCAAACGTCACGTGAAGATTTTTTTTCCTGATACTCATCCATCTAAGTGCGCAATTCATTCATGCAATATCGCAGAACAAAGCGGCTCTCTTCGCCTCTTGTGCCGTTTAAACTATCTGTCATATAAATTTCGCGAAATTTGTGTCAATAAAAAGTCGTATCAAGAGAAACCTACTTCAGTTTGTATAATTAGTACAACTAATTATTATAAATAACTAGTTATTGTTATACATAATGATCATCTTCATAGTGACCGGTTGTTTGTTTATGTTACGGTGAATACTCGTATTTGTAAGGTTGTATGAATTTAAAGAATAAAAGTCGCGGAAATTATAGAATTCCTCTCCATCGAGGGTGGATCCAGGACCACCCGGGCTGAGTCTTCGTCTTACTGTTGTAATTGAATTAGAACAAATCTTGACTGAACGTCGTTTGTACGAGCGCCCCTTGGATCTAAGGCTGAATCCGCTCATAGCACTTCATATGTAAACGCCTATTAAATTCAGAATATTTAGCGTTATTTGGTTTATATATATTGAAAAAAAAAACAGTGAATATTAATAGTTTTAATTTTAGGCTTCATTCAAATTACCTGCATTTTTTTTTAATATTGCGTATGATATCATTATGGGTCCGGGAAACTTTTGAGCGCATCTCATTAAAAAAAAAAGAAACTGCTATACAGGTAATCTGCCACAGATGATGATACTAAATCCTTTCCTATTTAAAACTTGAAATTGTCTTCCAGCGATGTGGTGGGAGTCTTTCGGAGTATGACATGATCCACTTCAAGCAGTTGGTTCCGTCTCGTACTCGCGTTATATTCGCACTGGTTGAGGCGCTTTGTCTTACAAAGATTTCAATATTTCATCGGTTTCGCTGTATAGAACTGTTGAGATGTTTGTGCAACAAGTCCATCACTAAACATTTCATAAATCATTGTAACTGAAATAACATTTACTAAAAACTAGCTTTCCACCCGCGACTTTACCCGCGTGGACCTAGGATGTCCCACTTCTGGTACTTTTTCTAATTTTTAAAATGAGAAAAAAGTACTCTACCCGTTCAAACTCTTGGTTCTAATGCCGGTTTCACGATCGATTTCGATCTTGATATTCTTGGTTTCGATCCCGGTTATGGCCGCGATTCTGCTACCTGATTTCAATTCCCATACGACTATCGATCACGGTTCTGATTTGTATGCAGCCGGGGCAAATGCTAATATCAAAATAAATTATGTGTTGTATTATTCGGGGTTAGTAGTGTATCTTTCTGTTAGTAAAATATTTTTTTAGAAGCAGAATACTAATATGGTTTAATAGTACGAAACGAGCCATAGGCAAACGATAAAATTTACTGCATAAAAAGCTACTGCATGAAAACAGATCTACACCAACTTTTATAGTGTTCGGTCAAACGGTGTCGAACTCCATTAATCTCGAACAAACCAACATCCATTTTTATCCACCAACGGTTTAACCAAATGTGGTTTATGATTTTAACAGTATACATATGTATGTGGGTATTTTCTGTGACCTCATAGTTCATAAGGTACTTATCCTAATCTTACATATGAGGTGTCATTCGTCACCTTTTATCACTCCGTGTGTCATGGGGTATGAAACGTCTAACTAAATCCAATATGTCCGAATTCATAAAGAATTTTCCAACCTCAAAAAAAAATAAATCGATGATAAACATGTCACTTTTGGTATGAAGAGAAAAATCTTGAAAGTACATTTTGAATATGTAGTATAACTTTCATATGTAAAGACATTTCAGTTGGTAAGAAAATAGTTACACGTTTAAAAAGGAATTTACCGATATTTCTCATTTGGAATGTAAATAAAATTACATGGATGTATTGTTGATAATATGGACAATAGAATATTTTATGTGGTAAGTCGCTATGAGAATGGGTTGTATTTGTTTTATAAAAACATAAGATTATCGTTGTCTATGGTTACGAGTTTGTTGTTTCCGGTTTATCAAATGTTGTATTTTGTTTACTCCCAGTTATTTTTATAATATAACTAATTTAAACTAATAAACTAATTATTGTATTTCATTAGTTATAACATATACTTTAGATAGCTTTTTTATTTAAACAAAGCTTTACTCCTTAAGGGCCAGGCCTATGTAGCAATAAATAGGTTAAAGTCTCTGTTGGAAGCTGAATTTATTAGCGCCTTAGATAACAATAAGCTTTACAAAAATCCTCATGATTTACGATCTTTTATTGACTTAAATATATTAAGTGATTTGAATTCTATGTAAATTTATAATTTCATAATCATCATATGTTTATTACTCTTTATAAGTAACTTTTTTATATTTATAAAAAAGTTATTTAAAAATATTAGGTTGTATATAGCTGTATACTATTAGAGGAAAACTATTTTTTTTATTGTTATATTATGTACAACGTGCGTTTGTACATTCTAAAAAGAAATAAAATATTGTCATATACTCACGCGTGTAAAAATATAATAAATTAAACTTAAAAGTATAAAAAACCATAACCTGCCTTCTACAAATGAACAAATAATCTGGTTATGGAGAAATGATCCTTTATGCCCCTTAAGTTCGTTATACGAGTTCAAATTGAAAATCAACCAAAAGGTGCAAATAAAGCTTTTACTACAGTGTAGATCGTTCGCACATATTTTGACAATGAGAGCATTGGCCGTAGTCATCGTTCGGATTTACCCTGTGTACATATAAAATAAAAAATATTTACCCTGTATACGTATAAAATAAAATGATATTTAATTTAGCGCAGCACAGTTTGCGGCAATTGGCACTCTTTTTGTATCCCTACTAACAATGACTAATTGCACACACGTGAACTGTAGCATATTACATAACCTAAATATTACTTTAATATTGTAAAATATTGCCCCATTAACGGAAAACGTTTAATTTCTGAGTTATTTTATTTAATCTGAAATATTCAGGTGTCTTATTGCAATAGTGAAATCAGTTAAAAAATATATTTTAGTTTATTAATTAATAAAACTCCACGACAATATCCATAAAAATATCACACATTCTAAGTCTAGCATAGTTAACTTCCAATTTAACGACAATAAAACAGCCGGTTATAAACGATGTCGAGTCGAATTGTTTTTTTAATCTAATCGACTGAGTTACAAATACTGAATAAAAGGTGGCGCGGTCAAGTGAGTTTGTCAAGAGAATTGCCTTCGAACCAGAAGGTATCGAGCGCTTTTGGTGATTTTTACCGTAACGATATCACCGTGGACGTCCGCTGCGCGGCGGCAATACAGGGAACTCGAATGTATGGAAATATATGAATACGCTATTAAATTTCCGCCGACGGTAACGTTATGCCGTGGAGGTCAGGGGCACACCCTCTTCTGCCGTCATGATACTGTAGGAGTTGGGCTTCCCTGTATAACCGTTGCGGTATCTTTGCGAAGTAGTGCGTACGTGTCTACATAAATAAGGATTTCTATTGATGTTTGGGAGTGACGCGTCCGCGCTCCCCCGCCTCCCGCCCTCTTGGACGCAAGCAAAAAATTAGTGTACCGAGTTGCGACAGAAATCGCAACTCGGTACACTAACTTTTCGCGGTCCAATCGACTATTTTTTTTTTATTCAATAGTAAAAAAATGGCTTTAAAAATATTAGGTCGGGAAAAAAGTTATTTCTTATTTTATAAGTAAGAAATTGCAGTAAAATCTCTTTTCTTGTGCTGTTTGATCTGGCTAGTTTTGATACCATTAAATAGATAACATTTTAGAAAAAGAGAAATTAAAGTGAAAACTGTATCCTGCCATTTTTCTAACGTTTTTCTATCCATCAAAATGAATGAATTTAATGTAGAAATTCGACATATTTTGAAATTTTATTACAAAAAAGGGAAATGTGACAAGCAGCGAATAAAATTTGTGGCATTTATGGACCTAATGCAGTGTCGGTAAGAGGAGCAAAAAACTGGTTCTAATGTTTTCACTCCGATCATTTTGATGTTAAAAATAAACCTCTCTCTGACCGATTTGTTACGGATAAAGTTGATGCCATTTTGGAAATAGTAGAGCAAGATAAGCATATTAATTCTTGCGACATATTTGAATAGCTGATAGACCACAACTTTTTTGACCCATTTAAAAATAGCTGGATGTACAAAAAAGCTCGATACTTGGGTCCCACAAGAGCTCACTGAAATAAATCTAATGAATCTTGTACTCGTTTGCGATTCTCTATTGAAAAGCTTGATCATCTCTATTGTAAGCAAGCTTCGCAGAGAATATCGAAACCCAGATTAACTCGCAATAAATTAATGCTACATGTATAGTGGAATAGGAAGGGTATCATTAATTATGAGCTTTTACCGCCGGACAAAAGCATGAATTGGGACCTATACTGTCAACAGTTTATAAGATTCAAACAAGAAGTAGAGAAAAAACGCCCGGAATAGATCAACAATAAGGGTGTGGCTTTTCATCATGATAACGCCAGACCACACACATCTTCAGCCACTCAACAAATGTTGAGAGAGTTTGGTTGGGATGTGTTAATATTATGGCCCTGACCTTGTACCCTCAGATTTTCACCTATTTCGGTCTCGTCAGAATTCTATATGTAGTGTTAGGTTAACATCAGGAAAGGACTGTCAAAACTACTTGTCACAGTTCTTTGATCGGAAGTCCCAAATTTTCAACAGCAATAGGATTATGTCCCTATTTACAAAATGACAATAAGTAATTGAACAAAATGACATATTTATAGTATAATTAAGTGTTAATAAAATATTATCTTGAATTTTTATATAAAATAGGAAGAAACTTTTTCTCTTATCTATATAATGTTATTTCTATAAATGAATTAGAAGAAATGGGACCTTGTCTGTGGCATAATAATTGAAAATGTCACTGGATCATATTTCACTTTTAGGGACAAATGCTGCGCAAATTTTCTAGTTATTTATTTCTGTTTACGTTTTAAATACTCTAAATATGGAAGACGCAGCCGGAGTCGATTATTGACTTGGACATCCGTTCCGCAGTCTACCACTATACTGCACAAATGTTTTTGAACGTTCATGGCATGCGAATTATAAAAGCGACCACCGAATTCGAATACCGACCACGGACGAAATGTCTATTACGTAAGACGATTTTAGGGAAAGAAGGGTTGAACATGTTTTATATTTTCTTACAAGGGGATTGGGGACGGGGTGTGTGGTATTTATGGCAGAATTCCCACAACAACCGGAAAAAAATATTCGGTATGCTCCAAAAACGTCGCATTGAAAAGGCTGTGGAAGGTCACAAAAAAATAATGAATCTGATTCCAAAATTGAAAAAGAACTTGAAGTGTATATTCAAGACGAGGTTAAGCAGAATCTCACGTGGGGGTGAATGAGCCTCAGCAAATATGAGCAAATTTTTTTCCACAATAAACCGTGTAAAATTGCGAAAATAGATGGTTAAATTAAGCGAAACGTGTTTTACCTCTAAATGTGACTAAGGCCTACACAATCATATTTATCGAGCTACTGAACTTATCTGTGCAAGCGACGATGGTTTTTAGAGCGGCTAAGTCAGCAAAGCTAAAGGAAACGAGTTTACTGAAGATCACATGGGCATATGTAATTTCTATTTAAGTATTTTATTGTTCGATTCTCTTACTACGATTCTAGAATACGTTTTTAGTAGTGTTACATATTAATCTTAATGAAACTAATTATAATAATTAAACAATTTTTTTAATAATTCCAATGCAATATAGATTAATATACTTACACAAAAATACGCATTTTAAAAAATAATACATAAAAATTAGAAATTGGTCTAAAAATTGCAAAAATCATCTCGCATAATTAACTGATGACTTCTAAGTATTACAATATAATAACGAAAGAGATTTGATATAACAAGATAGTATTTGACTGTATAAATACAGTCTCTAAAAACTAGGAGGAAATTTTTAGAGATTAATAAAAAAACTATCAAAATAAAAAAAAAATGCATTTTTCTGTTTTAAAAGACTATGGCTCGTATTAATAAATCGCTCTTATCTGGGTGATAGCATATATTAAATAATTTGTAATATATATTACTAATGAATAATAGATATGATAAAAAAGGAGATTAAATTAATAGAAATGAAATAAAGATGCTCCAGTAATTCATTGCATTACAGATGCTCTTGCAGTCTGTGGTCGCATCACGAATCAATCGCTGCACTCTCCGTTTACGTTAAAAATCACATGCCTAGCATAAAATCCTAGCTTATTACAGCTAACCGCCTTGCACATCAGTAAATAACATAATTGAAAATTTCACTAATGTATGCGATTTTCGTTTCGTAAATAAATTTGATCTCCTTCAATGATTTTTACTAGTAACTACTGTTTCCTGCACCTTTACCCGTGAAGGTACACAATGCTGAATCTTAACTCCGCTCTTCATTATTCTGATCTAGTTACTTCTCCAGAATCCAGAATCAGAATCTCCATCATGCTTTTGATCCTAATCTCAGTCCCACACTCAATTTCGACCTCGTTCCGGTTTCGAATTTCTGTTCTAATATACATTTCAATTCAATGTTGATACCGCTAGAAATCACAATAAAAAATTTGAACATAGTGGGGGGGAATTGCAAGATTAAAATATGGGCTATATTGCTCGAGGACAGTGTATCTTTTAACGAGTAGAAGAATTCTTAAAATCAGTGTAGCAGTTCTGCTTAACAGCACAAATACGCCAATAAAGTCCGGGACAAATATCAATAGACACGTATATATTTGAATGCAACGTTGTTTCAAACTCGAACCTTCAGAGTTAATATTTGGAACATTTAGAACTTTAATACATAAATTAATGATTATGTTTGTTTGAAATGACAAAACAGAACGAGAGTATCAACAGAAATTAGTATTTAATGATAAGGAAATTGCAACAAGATTCATACATAAATATTTTTCTCGAGTTATTATTAATTACCAAAGACAATTATAAAAGTGTCATTTTAAAAATAATACTAAAATTTAAATTGACTGCTTGAATAACTATGGAAAAAATCTTAAAATGATTTTTTGGAAAATTTGGTATTTTGAGGGGAATAAATATCAAATGTTGGCCACACTGCTGGACGTATTCTTGATAGTAAATGTGTGACATTGCTGAGGATAGGGTACTGATAAATGAATACATAAGTAGATACTGCTTCAAAACATCGCCTTCAATATAAATAGAGAATTTGATTTTACGTTTTCAAATTACGTATTTAAACTTAAGATGCCGAAGAAAGACTATATGAAATGCTATTTTGGATGTAGAACTAAAGGTAATTTCCAAATATCAATAATTTTCAATTTACAAGAAAATGCACCATCTTCACCTAACGATTTCTTTACTTTAGGTCCTTTTCATCGGTTTCCAAAGCCAGATTATCCGCATTCAGACAGGTTTGATTCTTGGAAGGCTGTTTTATCGCCAGCCATACAAAATAAAGGCGATTCTTATATATGCGATAATGTCAGGATCTGTGATTTTCATTTTGAAGACCGCTATCGTTTGCCCAGTAAACGACTTACCAGAACTGGAGTTCCAACTTTAAATATTCGTAAGTTCTTAACTATGCCATTAATTTTAATTCAATAATTAAATGCGTTATTGCACTAAAATATTCCATCTTTCACAATTTATTACAAGCTATGCCCAAATTGTGTATATGGAATAAACATGTGTATTCAGTTGATTCTGAAGGATGTACAATACTCAGTTCTGGATTGAGATATATTGCATTTGTAATGTTTGCTACCTCATTTTTCTGTTGCGTTTTAATGGTGGGTATCAAACAAGACAGGAAAATATTAGGTATACAATTTTGCTTCTGCCAATTTTTTCAAAATTTAAAGCTTTATTGTAAAAAAGTGATAATACATTTATGTTTCAAAGTATTGGCCATCATTTGCCACTACTTTCTCCCATCTTTCCGGCAGCAATCAGATCCTGCGTTGAAAGAACTGGTTATCTGTTGAAGCCATCCACGAATCAATCAAATTTTGGACATTTTCATAAGACCGGAGATGCTGGTCCTTCAGGCTGTGTGCCATCAATCAATTTAGATGATAGTCAGAGAGAGCAACATCTAGAGAATACGGCGGATGGGGTAAGACTTCCCATTTAAACATTTCTAAGTCTGTTTTGACAACTTTTGCAACATGAGGCCGAGCATTGTCATGTTGCAAAATAACTTGATCCCCTCGTGATGGTTTCAGACAGTTTTAACAGCTCATAATATACTACATTGAGCTGGTCACCAAATACAGAGGATGACCTTAGAACCATGAATATTCGGTTTAGCCGATGGCACACAAACTTGGGATATCCCCATGACTTTCAACGCTTGGGGTTATCATAATATAGCCATTTTTCTTCACCAGTCACTATGATGCAAAAATCCTTTCTGTTTTTGTCTTTTGAGCAATCATTCACAGGTACAGAAATGCCCGTTCAACATCTGTCGCTTCAACTCTTGTAGCCCCCAATATGCTTACTTTTGGATCATTCCCAGGTTCTTTAAGCAATTTGATACTGCTCGTTGAGTTACTCCCAATGATCTTGCCAACTCCTCTTTAGTTTGACATGAATTTTCATCAAGCAAAAACCTTTATTTTCCACCACTATGTCTGCCTTCTACATGCAACTCACCATTCATGAAGTGTTGATACCACTCAAGACATGTTATTCCGCTCATAGCGGCTTCACCATAATTTTCTGAAAGCATTTAGTGAACCTCAGCAGCAGATTTATTAATATAAAAAAAAATTAACACTTCTCACAAATAAAGAGAATTTGGCTCATAAACTAACATTTTTAATCAACAATAATTATATGTTGTAAACATAAATCAATTATTGGTGCTATCTGGTTATGTTCACAAGATACTAAAAAGTATTGCAAGCCAGCTATAATGTTTTTGTTTGGCGTCTACATGTCACTAACTCCCATCTATAGAAAAACGGCAAAAGCAAAGTTGTATACCTAATATATTAAAAAAATATGGTTTTAAAAATCACTAATTTTAGTGTAGTGTTTTCATTAATATTTGGGTTAAGCAATGAAAATTAGTCACGTGAATGTTCCACAACCAGTAATAGTTGAAACTAGGGTTATATGATACCTATAGTGTGTAAAATACTGATCGAGGTATAAACTGCTAATTTCATAGCCTCTTGTTAGCTCACACTTCAAGTTTATGTGCATCTAAACCTTAGTATACTGAAGATATAGTACAGTACATAGCATGAAACTACTGCTCTGAATCATCTGCGAATGACACAGATTCAATACTCCCTGACCCTTCAATCTTCTCTGTGTTTCTAATTTATGCCATTGTGCCTCTTTTGTGACTAACTTCACAGCGTCAAAGTTCCTTATGTTGTAAGATAATAATGCTGAATTCATTGAATGACCGTAGTGCCATATTGAAAGATCTCTACAGAGTTTCTCAAAAAATTTATCTAAAAATGAACATAGATAACATGACAAGTGTGTTGAATGCCTATGTTTTACTCACTCCAGTAATAGTTGAAAACTCTCCAATGAAAATTGTTATGAATATGTCTTCCTGGAACCTACTGTCCAATTTATTATTCAATATTTAAATTCAACTTTAAACAAAGAGGTTACTTGAAAAATTTAGTTCGGCTGGGGAATTAATGTACGAGACATATTCAAGACCAATTTATCTTAGTGCATAAAAATGAAAATGTTTAAAAAGCGAGCTCATTTGAACATTTGTTAACAAAATTTAAATGCAGAATACCTTTATTTCATAGTTCATTATATATACACCGGGTGTCATAAAGTCCTAGGACAGTTGTATATTTTGTCAGGTAAAGTATTTTTTAAAAAGATCAAGGTCTTTCTTAAGTAACTGTCACTGAGCAATCCAATGGTGACCTTGAACTTGCCCATTCTGTTTTTGCCATTTTGGCAAAAACGGAACCCTTGTAGTTTCGTCGTACCCATCTGTCCGTATGTATGTCACAGGCATTTTATTCAAAAACTGCTAGATGTATATAAATGAAAAATTGTATCCATCAATATTTTTAAAGTATTGTACCATCCAATATTATAATTGTTTTCAATTAAAATTGAAAATCAAAACCATGTAGCGAAAATTATAGGTATAAATAATATGTAGCCATCTAATAACCTCAACTTATTTTTAAATAAAGAGTGACATATCTATAACATTTAGACATTAGTGTGTTATCTTTAATGCAATACATCCTGTGATAGGTAGTCATGTGTAACTCTGTGGTAATTCATTTATAATGTATTGTGGTACAACTGTTCAATGGATGGCTATCCATTAAATACTGGAAAGTTTTCAATTCAAACATTGTTTCAAATAATTGTATAGAAAACAATGAATTTATTACTACAATCAAGGTAATAAAAATTATAATGGATATCGGAAATAATTGAATATGAAGCCTTCCAATATGCAGTATCCATAGTACAACTGTATGAAGATGGGCGGATATTACAATGCTAATCATCATTTGGATGATTGATACATAGAGATTTCTATCTATTACATTTTGCGAGACTATTATAGTTGAGTTTCTAACGGTGACAAAAATGTTACTACAAAATTTCTACAAAAACATAAATTGTACTGCATATAAACATCAGATGGAATTATACAATTTTAAGAAATACACTCAATAGATTATCTAATATAATCACTTAAGTGAGGAGTATAATCTTGAATTATAACTGTTCAGTGGACACAGTTTTCAGAATTGCAGTTGCAGAGCTCAAGATGAAAACATGTCTTGAGTACAAAAAAATTGTCTCTGTTTCAGCAGTCTTGGTAACTCATAAAATTAATAAAGCATCTTTATCTACATGTATGGTACTTGAAGACTCATAAAAATATATGAATATAACCTTGTTATATTTCTAAAATACCCCATATTTATAACAAAGTGACTTTGACGTGTTTTTATTTTTTATTGTATATGAGCATTGAAATACTATTTATTAATACCTTTGGACATTGACTACTTCCTTTTTTTTATTGTAAATGTTTCAGCGCGTGTTTATTTTTCCCAACACTGTCTTTACAGCTGCCATAAATGAACACCAATAGCTTTAACACATGGCTGACACAAACAAAATATGCTCAATCAATTAGCATCATATTCACTGTTCTATTTTCAGCTGTCTAGTCTAAAAAACTTACAAATGGCAGATTCCTTACCTAGGTGAGGAATCTACCATTTGTAAGTTTTTTAAAATAAAGATGTGAGTAGGCTGTGTTCTAAATTACTTTGTCTCATAAATTTAATTGCCTAACAGGAAATTTTTGGAAATCAAAAGTTTCTTAAAATACTTTTTAAGTTGAAGGAATATTACAATAATTATTCTGAGGTATGTCTGTTTTATGGAATTCATCTATGGATGAGACTAGTGATGCTAAAAATTTGTAAATAATTAGTCTTTATTAAATTCAATCTCAGAGAAATCTCATCACATAAGTAATTAGATTTTTAAATGTGTTAAAATTTTATGTAAAATTTGCCTGATACAGCAAGATCATAAATTATTGCCACTATTGATTTTTTAATGTGTTGGACGTTTTCTAAAGATTTTATTTTTTGTTTATGACACAAGTTCCAAAAAGTTTGATTTAAATTAGCTAAAGAAGCTAAAATTGCAGAAAAATATTAGGTTAGGTTACTTATGACAAAACAGCACTATCTAGGAAATTTTCAGAATTTCAAAAAGATTTTTAAGCTGCTTCATTCAGAGTTTTTAAGCTGTTTGACTTACCATATGGCTAGTGTTTTCTGTAAATAGGTATCTTTAAACAACAACAGAGTGTTAAATGTAGCTAATCTAATAAAAAACATTCCACACATTTAAAGCATATTACTTTAAAACATTGCTATATACTTCCAAAAACACTAATTCCTGGAGTGATAAATCTTGTAATATACTTAAAATGTGATACTTGCATTGTTGCTTTTATAAATACAGTAAAAACTCGATTATCCGGCCCTCAGTTATAGGGATTCACGATTACCCGGACTACCAACCGCGACCAATACATTAAATACCTACAAGTCGATTTATGCAAGCATGAACGTGTTAGAACTGGCACGGGATCGCTGCCCACGCGTTTCTTTATTATTTTAGTTAGTTAGCAATTGTTACTCCGCTCTGACGTGCATATCACTTCTACATCTTTAAAAATGTCAAAGCGTAAGAGAATGGTGTTATCGCTTAAAGACAAAATTAATACAGTGGAATCTCAATAAGTCGAAAAAATTGCCATTCCCTTCCGATGAACCCTTAAATACGCCGTATCTCGAATTATTTAGACTTTGTAACTCGAACAAAGTGTTATTTCCCTACGATGTATGGATGATAATATGTATTTATACTCTATAACTCGAATTTTAAAAAGAAGACTCCATAAGTCGTAGTTGGTAAGATATAATGAAGTTTTACTTGGAATTCCCCGAAATAATAGCAATAAATTCCAAAATAAATGTTTGGGTTCGGTGCTTCTGTTGTTTTTGTCTTGTACACGTGCAATGAATGAATACATTCGTAAACTTTCTAAGTAACACAGCTGTGAACATTATGTTTGTTCCTTGTCGACACAGTCATATGTATTTCGAAGTTCTTGTTAAGTCGAAAACTCGTTAAGTCGAATTTTATTGCATTTCCCTTGACATTCGAGTTATTGAGATTCCACTGTATTACTGATTCATTAAAAAGAATTCTCAAGTGGTTTGAAAGACAAACAGACAGTGTTTACTACAGCTGAAACGAATTTGTGACACAGCAGCGACAAAGAGAAAAAGTGGCCTACATCAAATGACCATTATCAAATATTTTAAACCAAATTAAACTTATTACTTATTTTATTTCATATTTAACAAACGCAAATTATCAAATACATATTGTTAACCAATTATACGTACAAACCTAAAAATTTAATTTCATAATTAAGCTGCAGTATTTTAGTATGTACATATGTACAATGTATGTAATTTAAGAAAATGTGTATGAACGGAAATAAGTGCATATATTGTATGTTGGAAAATGTATCTGTTAATTTCTTAATTTTTTAATAAACATTGATTTTCGTTAATATGTATTTGATGTTTTTAATAAACACTTAACATTATGTACTACATATGCACAAAACCCGCTTTTCTTCATACATTCGATTATTCGGATTTTCGATTATCCGAATGCCTAACGACAACAGTTAGTCCGGTTAATCGAGTTACTACTGTAGTATTTTTCTTACTTTTTTTATTTTACTTCTTAATTACTCAATAAATTTACTCAGTAAAATAAAGGTCGGTGATCTAATTATGTGACCTACACAGAAGCTCATATACAAATTGACTGACATACAAGCTAGTATTGAGATTTATATAAGGACAGATTTCAAGAGAAACTAAGTTTATATATTGTCTTGGAGACAGATTCATTTATATCACCGTGTGAACTAGATACTTAAATATGAACATTAATATGGATTGGTAGCTCATGCCTTGTTTGGTGTTCCAATTGTTTTCCATCATGTACCAATTGGCTTCATACATCCTAAAAGTGCACAAAGTTTGTAAAACCTAAGTAAACCTTCACTTCTATTATTTGATCCTGCAGATTATTTTGATATCTTCGTTTTATAGTATACATAATTTTAATAAAGATTGAATTATTGTATTAATATTCTTAAAATCGAATAATTACAAAATTCTTAAAATTTTTATAATACATCTCAAACTTCCAATTATCCATATTAATTTTTGTGTTATAATATAAAAAAAATGATGTACATAATAATATACCTTATATCTGACAATTATAAATCGATCATTAATCACAGAGATTGAAAATCACCGTGGTGTATGCGCGGGCGCAGATAAGGTAATAAGGAAAAACTTCGTGTTATCATTATCGCGATACGATAACGCTGGACATAATAATTTCGTTAGTATATTTCAGCGACCTGTGCGGATTAACTCTGTACAGTTTTAATTCTAATTTTGTTTACATAATAGACAGCAGCGGCACGAGAAGTTATGTCACCGCCGACCGCCTTGAACCCGCCGCCGTACGAGGGCGTCGTGGAGCGCCGCGCCGTGCCCGTCGAGCTGCACAACACGACCGACGGCCGTCCCGTGGCGCGCCTGGGGACCTGTCTGCCCATACACTCCACCTCGGCCGAGGAGGCGGCGCGGCTGGCGCTCATCACGCATCACTACGCGGGCCTCTTCACGGAAAATATCCTATCCCCGCTCGGCGAACTGGCATACGTACGCCTCGACGCCGATACCGTTGAGAAAGTTTTCGTGAACCGCTCGAGACGCATACTCATCACGTCCTCGGACGGACGGCTGGCGCAGTGGCGCGCAGTGCCCACGTTCGAGTCGCGCAACCGGTACGTGGCGGGCACGCCCGTCGTCGACGGCGGCGGCGCGCTCGTGTCCGTGGTGCTGGCGCGCCGCCACAACCACTACGCGCTGGCGGCCAACGACGGCGAGGGCGGCTACTTCGACACGACGGAGCCGTGGCGGGTGATGGACCCGCCGGCCGGTGCCTTAGTTTATGCAGACAGATGGTTTACGACTCGCGAGGAGCTACGCGCCTACGTATCGAGCTTGGGCCCGGTAGACGCCGGTGCGCCCACGCCGGTGCTGCACCGTGGCGCGCGGACGCGCGTCAGCCTAGTTGCGCCGGGAGGCCGCCAAATAGCACATGTACACTTACATACTGCGCTCACCGACGATGTTGAATACTTGTAAAAGTTGTTTATGGTTTTCAAGTTAGAAAGTAAAAAAAAATATTCAGTATATATATAACAAATAATCCTTATATTTCTTAATAAATAAATATGTTTAATGCAGTGTCTTTATTTATATCCTTAAAAAAGAATGTATGAAGAGCAAAGTGTGCTAGCTGTTGATGTATAGACGAACGAGGGTGGCGGAGCGCGCGGGTAGCCGAGTTACAGGACACGCACTGTGCTCGCGCAAATGCCGCTCGATACACCCGTAACAGAATACGTACCTGTGTAAACACGTAAAGATATCAGCATATACTTAAAATTATTAAGAAATGGAATCATGGACTAATCCAAATGAACTAATTAAATTCAGATACAAATATAAAACAATAAAAATATAATAATTGTCGGCTACAATGTATAAACATAAATGGGCATGAAATTCCCCCTTATTAAAATAAATAATTGATGTATACATACATTTAATATTGCATTTATATCTTTAGTATAATTGCAAATTAACAGCCAGTTTCTGTAACTGAGTATTTCTTAACCCATATTTGAGTACTCTCGACAATACTTTTGCATTCCTTTAAGAATACAATAACTAGTATTGACCTATATTCATGATTTCTTTTTTAATTTAATAGGGTCTTAGAATATAACAACTCAGGTAAATAGATTTTATTAAACTATATTAGAAAAATTATTGACCTTCAATATCGCACACTTTTTTGATATCAACATAATTTTGTATGAATGTCGTTGTAGAAATTGGAATGCATACTAAGGATTTTAATATGACTACAGTCTACTGCTCCTATGATGCTTAAAGACTGGTAAGAGTGATTGGAGGAATCACAAAAAATCTTGTGGCAACAATAACACATACTCATCTCAACATAACCATGCCACGAAATTCTCCTTTTACTTATGTTACCATATCTCCCACAACACTTTGGAAACTTGCTAGTGAATTTAAAATCTCATACCCTACCAACAGTTGTAGCATTGGTGAACTGCAATCCTGTATTTGGTTGCTGCATGGTAATTTGCTTTTTCATTTTGTTAAACAGAAATAGTCTTTTGACCGTTTTTTATTCAGGGAAGCAACTCTTCACCTGCATGATTGTTTCAGTTGAGACTGAAGCTTCTCCATTAATAAGAAAACTTCTTCATCAATGATAAGGAAGTATCATCACTAAGCATTATACACCTCAAAACATCTGAATAATGTGGGTATAAAAACCATTCCATATTTTTAATAAGATAATTACGAGTCGAAATTATTTAGTAAATATCAGTAGTTGAGTACTAATATCTATCATTTCATATACCTATGAAATGATAGGTATTTGAGAACTGTCAAATTCTGAAATTTAATTTATAATGCTATGCATAAAACTATCAAATTAGAAATTCTTAAGCTCCAATTTCACTCAAAATTTACTTCAGATGTAAAAATAAGTAATGCATAAGCAGTCTTTAAGGAATAGTCAGATTAAATTCTCAATTCAGAAACCAGCAGATAGAAACCCATACCCATAAAATAATAATAGATTAGTATATTATGCGCCAAAAGAAAAAAATATACATCATAAACATAAAATTTGACAGATAATGTAGAAGTAGTAATATATAAATATTTGTTACCAGTACTACTGTATTTATATAAACCATACTTGATTTTTTTTCATTTACTACATAGGAGTTAGTTGAATGGCTAATTTTAATACATGGTTCAATTAGATGAGTATGTTTCACATACTTTACATGTGTACATGTAAAGTATGTGAAACTTACAACTTACAAACATGTCTATACTCCTACATTTGGATATATGATTTGTACCACCAATAAGTACCTATTCAAGGGTATTATCATGTGCTATTGTAATAAGTTCACATAAATAATAGTGATTTTTTTTTTGTTTTATTATAATAAATATTGGATCATCAAAATTACACATGTACAGGAGAAAGAATTTAGTCATAAGTATATATATAAACCTAATCTGGCCAAAGTAACTGTCTAGATAGTGAAGTTAACGAAAAAACCCATTTGTTTATTAACAAGCTGTATAATGATATAACATCGTGTCAACCACTAAATAAGAAACATAACAATTTATGTACATACCCAGATACAGGTAAAACGGTAGGCGTACGCCAAGGACGTAAACACAATGGACAAACGTTGGCTGCTCGTTTGAGTTCTGGGCGTGGTGTAGGCACGGGAGGTACAGGAAGCGTGGCAGGTGCGGCATCAGCACGGCCTTCCCACCAGCGCAGGAACTGTACTAAGAAAGCGCCCAACTCCACAGTTCGGAGTACTATGCCGAACACCATGCCTGCCGACACATGTGCTTCCCTAAAACCATATTATGTAAAAATAATATAGTGTAAATTTATTCAAGAACATACGCACTATATAATAGACAATAGAGTGAAAAATGCGTCACTAGGTGGCGCTAGTATGTATGTAGTCTCATTTTGATATTTACAACAATTTAAAATAACTAATTAAACCATGTAATCTATGAACTACAAGCAATCTTAAATACTAGTCTTAAATGTTTTTAGGATTCCATACCTCAAACGGAAAAAAGAAACCCTTATAAGATTACTTTGTTGTCTGTATGTCTGTCTGTCGAGACCCTTTTTCTTAAGGATGTGTGAAGGTACCAAGCTGAAGTTCATAGCAAATACTTAGGTTTGGGGTACCTCGAAGCTGTAAAAAAAAATTAAGGTTCAAGTGAATGTGTGTAAAACAAAAAATGGCCATTTATGCCATATATTTGTAAAGTCACAAGTAAATTCAAATGTAAAGGGACTTTTCCATTGATGTAGAATCATGAAATTTGGCAACAGTGGTCTTACAGTACAAATAAATATCTGGACATTGTTAATTTGTAGTCATGTGAATTTTTTTTTTCATATAACTACCATATATCATAGGGTTCCTATGTGGAAATTGAAAAAACCTTTAAAAATTAGAAAAAATTTGAATTATATGTATCAGTTACAAGGATTAAAATCAAGAGTAGTACCAGTACCGAGATCATGGCTGACAGCATAATTTGTTGCTACGTAATATAAAAAAACTTATTTTATGTTTATGCTATTGGAAGATAGTAGTAAATAAAAATGGTGCAATGATCCTAGAATTTGTTTTACTATCCAAGCCAAATGATGAAGTGCTAATATAGTCAACAAACCCGACTTCACCCAGCACACAAATTCGAGACCAAGCCACAAGCATTATTTCTTTCACTGTACATTCGTTTGTATATGAAAATGGGAAAATTTTGATACCACTGCACAAGTAATTTAATGCAAATTAATTGTCAGTTTCAAAAAGTCATTTTATGTAATGGAAATGAAAAAAACATTAAGGTAGTTTAGAAAATTTTCCTGTCAATCAAGAACTTTACAATAAAATTACTTGTGAATAATTTAATTGATTCAGCCTTTTTTTGTTACTTTTAGAATTACAGTAAGTATTTTGCTATTGAAAATAGCTAAAGGGTTGTAATTTTTGGTGGCAACGTGGTAGTAGTAAATAAATTTATCTCGTCATTGCTCATGTTTCGAAGAGATTGGGCTGTAATAGTTGCAGTAATAGAACGTAGATGGCACTTTTTTGTTGTTTTTTATCAATAATTAAATTAACTTTATGAAGCGCTTTTGGATTTCCCAATTTTTCCAGTAGTATTGTAGATATATAGAATATTTCAATGAAAAATATTAAGACTGTCACCTAAAATTTCCACTAGTGATATGACGCCATAAATCCCGCCACGAGTGGTCGTCAACGGGTGAGGGTGCGCTGGTGAGGCGTAGGCCTAGCGCCGCCAGCGCGGGTGCGTGCGCTCCTGTCACGCCGCATACATACCGGCACATCTGTACCAATTTGGCGCACTCGTACACCGTGTGCAAAGCCGTATGTGTATGTACGGCCGCAAGTCTTGCTCGTCCAGAGATCCCCTATAATTTTGATTAATAATAAATAATGTTATATTATACATTATTTATATAAACAAATTGTCTGTTATGACCCCACTTTTTCGAAAGATGGTATATGAAATGAATGCAATAATGAGTGTCTGAAAATATTTATAAACTCCTCTTTTTCTACACTATATTTGTCAAAAACATTATAGTTATTGAATCAGTAGTGTTTTGTATATGGGAGGTATGTTCAACACCATATTTCTTAGAAACTACAGACTCAATAACAATACCTAAAAAAGGAAGATCCGACAAACGTAAATACAAATAAATATTACAAATCACCTGCTTACACATAAAAAGTAAGTTATAATTTCTTTGTAGGAATGGAACTACATTCCAATTAATCTATTAAAAGTAATTTATTTTAATGTCAAATGAAACATTCAAATAAGAATTAAAGAAATAATTAATGAAAACTTGTCATTTTACATTTTTAATTCACTCTAAAATAAATTCTCAATTTGTCTGTTTAATTTAATAATTAAGCCAGAAAACTAAAAATATAAAATAATGAAATCGAAGAACACAAATTAATTAGTGATAACCAAATAAATTATTGTATCAACAAAATATTAAGTCAAAACGATATCGAATTATAAATATTTATATAAAGCCACATTAGCTGGCACAGACTCCAAAAAACACTAATTGTTTAGTTATTTTAAGGTTTTTACATTAATTTTATTGAAAAGTTATTTTATTTCCCTTACTGATATTTCAACTAAGGGAATACCAGCAGTCATTTTAAATCAGAAAATTAATCAAACACAATCAACATTTATATGTTAAGTCACACTGTCATAACAATTGTTAACTGGTACTTTGAAATTCAAACTATAATTCAGTAAAATTATATCACCTTTGGAAGATTTCCTTCTATGTATTGGTCTCGCCAATGTTCAACAAAATAAGTAGCTCGATCTCGAATATATGGTACTAGAATAAGTAGAATCAATGAGGCACGTTCTAAGTGCGGAGGTAACCGATGGCCATCTGCAAAATCACTCGCTTTTGTCCCCACTGGCACCCGCCACAGGCCATAAAAAGATTCAGCGAAAGAGGCTGCATAATGCTGCAAGTAGTGGTACTGGAGAAGTGCATCCAGTGCTAGATACAGTTCATCATACCAGTTTAATGCCCATTTGGCCCATGTTGTACGCTCATCTTTTCTTTCACTCGCATACTGCATGAAAAATAATTTTTATTGAAATTATCTGCCAAATGTTGGGACTTTTATTATATTATTGTAATAAAATAATGAGCTGTGTGGGTAGTGTGAGCATATTGTTTGTCTATATGCAATTAAACGCTTGCATGTAACATGCAATATGCAAACCACAGGTGACCCTCGAATCTGAATCCAATTGAGATCTTGAAACAATTTGAAACAATCAATTCATTGGATCGGGGTTCGTAGCGGAAAAACAGATTCGAGGGCCAGCGGTAGGTTACATGCTGCATGTTAATCATGTTGCAGGCAAGCATCTAATTGTGAATTCCCATGAATTAACACCTTACACATAAGAATGTCTACATTCAATTTTAAGAGTGAAAAATGGAGTTAATTCTCCAGAACGTATTCTATGTATAAATGGTACTAAGAAGTGAACTAGTTTGAGCCATGGCAGATTTTAATAATACACTCATACATATACCTATGTATTATAGTTTGAGGGCAATTTCATTAATATAATATTGTTTATTACATAGTTTTAAGTATATGTTTCATAAACAGAGAAACAATTCATGTTTCCAATGGTTCAGTCGCAATAATACTATTAAGAGTACGTAATTTACACTTAAATCTTGTTAGTAATATGATTATCACTCGAAAGTTAACTGTATAGGAAGCTTAAACGAATATTACCTCAAGCAATCTTCTCAATGCCGGTTTGACTGTGTCGGCGAGCGCATCTTGTGCTGCTAGCGTAAAGACGCCAGGCGCCCCTGACGCCGTGCGGGTTAGGTGGGCCGCATACGCTGCCATGCCCGCAATAAGGAATTCAAAATAAAAGAAGTATATACCAGTTAGGTACTTTTATCAGTTATCAACCTAAAATCTATCTTATGCCAGAATAAAAGACTGACCACATAAAACAACACTACCTTCTAAAGGAAACTCACAATGCCTTTTTTAAAACATTTAATTTGAAAACGTTATGTGACCTTTGAACAAATCTAAGTAATATTGTCAACTTCATATTCATCTATGTTGTCAACGGTAGGATAATCAACATTTGTGTATTTTTTGGTTTGTCAATTTGACAATCAGCTGTTACGTTAATTTTAAAATCTGCCTGCCGGCAACGATATATATAACAGCATTTAAGCAAAAAATCTCTAGTTGCCTGTATTCTTGTACATAAGTATTACATGGTTATATTTGCTTAAAAGGATGTTCGGGCAATTGGAAGAACAATGCGAAAATAATGTTTCGTGCTGAGTTTATTAGCATAAGTCGATAATACGAATAGTATAAAGTGCAACTAAATAGTTTGACATAAATTGGGTAAAAGGTTAGACTGAAATCCGGTATTTTCTCGTCCAAAGCCTTGTCTTAACTACTGAGCCACCATCGCTTAATTCGTTCAGACGTTAGCATTTGTGGAAATAGAAAATGTTCCAAAAATTTTCAAAAAATACAATCGTCATATATGTCTACAATTAACAATTAATTTTATCGATTGGACGTGACGTTCCTATTTATATACATCGAGCTGATTTTTATTTAAAATAGCGATTGTAAATGCTCAAAAATGCTTAAATTTTAATTGAATCTAATCTAATTGAGTGTACAAAGTTAAAACGTACATAACTTAATGCTACGTAAATAATAATATTAGCTCTAAACTAAACACAAAATTAACGAAATAACAATATCTATCCTTTCACTTCACAGGAAACTTACACCATTTGTATACTATATCAAAGTTTATCAACAAATTAAGTTTGAAAACGTAGAAGTAATAAATTGACTTGTATAGTTTTAATTCAAAGATATATAAAACAACTTACGAGGGAAAAAATATTTATGTCTATAAAAATATTGTACCAAACATTGCCATAAAAAAATGATATTAACAACGCCATCGGTTGGTGCATAACTGTATGAAGTCGGAAATTTCGTTCCTTTAGTTCTAATGATGGCATTAATGGATGTATTTGTCAAGGGAAAACAGAAAAGAGTAAGAAAGAAAAAGTACATGTTAGCAAGACTAAGGTGATGGTGGTAGAAAAGGCGAAAACAAGGCTAAATGTGATAGATATATATAGGATGAGAGTGTCGAACAAGTGAGAGTTATATATTTGGGTAGTCTGTTTATAAAAGATGGTAAACGCGATAGAGATATCGAAAAGAGAGTGAAAGCGAAAGAAAAATAAAGTGAATGGGGCCTTGCATGCTATTACGAATAATAAGTGTTTAGCGACAAGCGCCTTTGTGGCTATCCATAATCTTGATCTCGGCGCTTACGTATGGTAATGAAAGTTGGATATAGCAGAAGAAGAATCAAAGTAGAATCAATACGGTAGAAATGCGATCTTTTCGTAATATGTATGGAGTGTCTCTAAAAGATAGAAGTAGGAACAACGATGTCAGACAGCGATATGGTTTGAAGGAAGATGTAGTGACTAGACTAGCAAAAGGTATGTTGTAGTGGTTTGGTTTTCCGATAGAATAATACTATAATACTCAAGTCCAGTAATTTGTTTTAATGTTTATATATGGCCATAACATAGATATTTTTATTAGTTGCTTATATATTTATCACTTTTTTACCATGATTTTATTAACTCTTTTTCCTATCTATTTTGTCTGTTCGGTAAGAATATTATTTTAAACTCGTTTCTCAATAAATAAATTATTTGAAATTTTAATTAACCGCTCAATTGACAGCTTTGACACGGCGCCACCGTCGTCGGCCCATTTTCGCGCCTCGCCGCGCCGTGCACCCGAAACGCAAAAAAAAATATTTTTCAAATAGAATTTGTATTAGGACTCTATACCTAGATATTGTACATTTTAGGAATGTCAATGAAATTTGCAACTTTTTACAAGAGAGCATTATAGAAAAAAAAATTAAAAAACTTTTATAAAAGATACAAAAAGTAAATTCAGAAAGCTTTTTAAAATTCAAAAGCTTCCAAGCTTTTGCAAAATTACAAATAAATAAAAGGACATTTTTGTTCTTTCTCTATTTTATTTATTCCTTAATAACTAATTTACAATACCTAATAATCAATAAAAACGGAGGTTCTATATATTTCTAAATCAAGAGAAAGATTAAAAAAAAGGTGTCAAGGGATCGCAGGTCAGAAAATTTGATTTTGCTGGATTCATTTTTTTTTTTTTGTAGAAACATCTACAAGTGGAGTAACTTATTGTTTAAAATTCCCTTTATTACAAAATCTGAAAAATAAGCGATTCTCAAAAGAATATCTATAAAATTAAATTTATTTAAATTAGCGCAAAAGAAGATATTTTTATGAAAAGTTGAATAATTGTTCTGCATAAAAGCATAGAAAACAATAAACTTTTCATAGAAAAATGTTTTAAAATATTTTCTTGAAAAGCGGTATTATTCCTCCTTAATTTCGCTAAATACAATATGTAAATTTGCAAGAAACAAAATTTCAAGATAGCGTATTGTCCCATTATTAATTAGGATCAAAATATTTTTATTTGACTTTTAGCTAGAAATTTTATAACAGGTTTCAAGATAGGAGAATTGTGTAAAGAAGAAAAAAAAGAAGCAAAATGGATACCGAAAAGCAGAAACCATAATTATATAGATACTTAAATAAGAAATATTCCACATATAAAAATTAATTAAAAAGTATAAAATATTTTATTCTAGCCCTATTCAGATTGCTCTGAAAATTTGTAACTGCTACTCTTTAATAGGCATGAAAATACTTGGTAAGATTTCACACGAAAACGTGGAGCGAATGCAACAAACAATAAATTACTTAGGTTTATTGTAAATAAAGAACAAGGAATGTAGATAAGGGTGAATTCAGCCTTTGAGGCAGGGGTACGTCACATATATGAAGTTCATTCATGGCTGGTTCTAACCCGATTGCAATAGTAAGACAAAGCCCCAGTTCAGGGGAGGTCATGCCCACCCCCCCCCCCCTTAGATCAGCCATTGTGTTTAGGAAGTAGTTAGGCATTGGACGAACGCAACAGTTCCTATAATTCGTAATGCAATAGAATTGTGCAGTATCGGTAAACTAATCTTCCATCGATTCAAATCAACAGTCAAAACTGGCATATTAGTTATGTTTGTGAAAACTACTAACCAAAAAACTATCACAAAGAAATAAGTAGATATTGCAATATGGTCATTATTTGTACTTAACAAATTTAAATAATTTTTTGATATTGCACTAATTAATTTTGCATCCTATTTCTTTCCTTAATATAGATTTTTCTCGGTATGTAATAGCCATTGTATTTGGGTCAAATTATAAGTTCTATAAAATTGAATATTGAATAAGGTTGTAAGCAAAAGCAGTGGTACTACAATAGCTGAACTGCAGCATGGTGGCAATTTATATTTGTGATTAACAACGGGAATCTATTAAGTTTACCTAATAATTTCTAAACATTTGAGTTATTACAAAGAACGTAAATTCAAAGCACTCAGCTGACCCGATGTTAGCAAATTATAATTTTATAAGTAATTTTCCAAACCTCTCATGATATCTTTTGATTAACTAAATCTACTTTGATAGTTTTGTGGCTTGGGATTTTAGTTTTTGAGTCTTAGAGTAGATTACGTTTTTATATATAACAGATAACTATCAAATTTTATAATAAATATTTTGTCAAAAATGAATTTTTGAGAATTAATAAAAAAACATATTTAGACCTGCTTCCACTTCATTTTAAACTCACTTTTAACAAGCTTTCAAAGTGAACTTTAATCTTTGTTTTTGCAAAGAACTTGCAAAAGTTAATTTCTAACTAAAAAAAATTAAGCTCTTTTAATTTTTTATTCAATTTATGCTTTATAAGTTAAAACAATTCACATTCAAGTCGTGTATACACAAAGGCATTATACTTCTAAAAAAATAAATAGCATTATGATTGCTTGACTGAACATCATGTCCTATTAGATATCTAATTTAAGAACCAAAAATTAGTTAGGTTATTTTAAATAAAGAATAAGAACATTATATGCAAAATGTCTTTTATTTCAGAAACTATTATTTTGTAATGTACTGCCTTATAATGGTCGATGGCATAATTTTCTTCTTTGATGTCACAGGAATACCAGTGCTTTCAGTGCAGCACAAAATTTATACAAGATGGGCAGAATATAAAAACATGTGTCACACAACAATTTATTATTACATTCGGAATGTGACATTATTGCATCACCATAAGAATGAACCTTAACAATACAACTTAGGCTCAAATGGAATTTCAACATTGAGCAACTAAGCCTGACTATGAGAACATCAGCATTCTGACTACGCACTTACGAATAACTTCTATAAGGCATTAATAATTATCAACATCAAAAAAAATCAATCAAAAAATAATTATGCTGCTTAGCTAAGACAGTTTAAGTAACAATTGTTATTTTAAAAGTCAATAAGTATATAAGGGCACCTTAGTAATCTTTTAGGCCATATTTTCTCATAAGGCCAAGCATCAAGTCAGGTTTACACTATCTCAACATTAACAAAATGTTGAAATATTTTAATAAGGCAATAAATAAGTAAACTTTCACGAAAATCATTGGGAAAATCTATAGTCTATGGTTTGTTACACTTTTTTAATACAATAAAGAATAGGAAAGTATTAAGTAATGTAGTAAAAATAAAATTGAGAAAGGATTTTACAACAGGTAATATGTGGAATTAAATCAAATTCACTTCCAAATTAAACTAGACAATTGAATACATAAATTCCACACTCAAAACTAAGTAATTAGATTTTAATTATTATACAAAAAGCAGAAACTTTTATATTAATTATACAAATAAATTCAAATAACTATAGATGTATGAACATAATATACAAAATAACTATCACATCACTTACACTTATACAATATTACAGTTTTAAGTACATACTCAAAAGCCGCCAACTTTGAAGTATGTTTCTCCTAAAGACTTTCCGTTTGCTAAGTTTACAAATTATAATATTAAAGCTCACAGTAAAAATGAGATTTTATAGTATACATACAAATTTTAATAATGAAGTAGGTACATATTATTAAATTATGTAAACCTGACATTTTTTATATATAATAAATTTAAAACTATGATTAAAGTCGCCTGCGACTTCTGTAAAGGCCAATCTCAAAACTCTAATCAGTTTTCAGAATATGAAAGTACATGAGTAATTTTTGTGTGTTGTAATTCTATACAAATTATAATTCCATTGTGCAATGCAAGATATTTTAAAAAATATTACTATAACATTGTGTTTAAATTGAAATTGCATATTTATTCAAAATTCTTAAACAATAATAATGATTGTTTGATCAAATCCCAATCGGAGATTAATTTTTATATAATAGTTACAAAACAATATCGATTTCAACAACCAATTACACCTTTTACATAAACGTCTAAAACTTCATTTTCAAACAAAGACATTCCTCTATCTGAAAATAATGAGCATAACATTGACATACAAAACGAAGCTTAGTATTTCAAAATTGGCCTTGAAACTCATACTGTTAAATCTATATCCAAGTAACAATATAGAAAAGATAATGGTAAATATTCATAGTTTTGGGATATTGGTCATTGAATTTTTTGATATGCCCATTTAACCACATTGACTGATCAGCTTCTCCACAGTAGATCTTACGAATAACTTGCGATTCTCTGCAACAAATTAGATATTTGAGATATTATATACAAGTTGTCTGTAGCTCCGCTCTAGTGGACTAAGCTTCTCGCGCTAATTACTATTGTTGAATAAGTGTAGATTTTTATTATACTTTTCGAAATAATATCCTGCAAAAAAAGTAATACACAGTAGTCTTTACAATGCAAACTATCTCCCTAGCTTGCATTGAAATTGGACAGCCAACAGTTTAGCCATGAAAAGATGACAAACATGCGGAAACGCTTCTTATTCCTTTTAAGTTTTATTCACAGTTCAGACAGAATTATATTAGAAATAGCTCTCGCGCTGCGGCGCCCGCGCCCGCAATGCGCTCCCGACATCAGCGTCATTCCTTATCTGTTCTCATCCCATTTCATTCTTAAATAAATTATTATATAAGGTAACCGTTTTTGAACTTAAAACTACTTAATATGTCTCCTGGGATTAATGAGACAAACTGTGAATTTTAAAATTTAGAATTTAAAAAAAATTGTGAATTCGGTGTATTATCTTTATCGAGAATCGGAGATTTTTAGTAATCTCCATGGAATCCTTTTAAAAATAGTACCCTAAAACTAAGTAGCCTCCATACTTTTTCTGGATTTAAGCAATCTTCATACCACAATTTAATTGAAATTAGCTAAGTTATAATCATAAAAAACAGCCATGGAACCATAAATCATTTTAAACACTCCATGCTATTATGTATAAGAACAATTTGTGTACATTTCAGCAAAATCGGTCAATCTACAGTTTTTAGTAATCCCATGGTACTCTAAACCAGTGTCTTATCTGTGGTCTGCGGACCTCCGGGGGTCCGCGAGTATGTGTATGAGGGCCCGCCGTCGTAAAAATAAATGATCTCGTAATCACTATGCATATTTAGCACGGCGAGTGTGCACCAACAAGTTGGATCCGACCGGGACTGAGTAAAATAAGTGCGCGCAGACTGGACCTTCCCCCTACCGTACCAAACGCGCCCCAGCATCGTCCACACCCTACACTTGCATTGCTTATTATTCTTGTGTTTGTGTGCGTATATCCGCACTTTTTTGTTTTGTGTTGCGTTGCTGATAAGTTTATAGAAATTACGTTTTTAGCATGATTGCGACAATGAAACGCTGGTTAAAGTCAAATGATTGCGCGTTAGACGACGCAAATGAAAAACCGTCGACTTCAAATGTTAAACGTCGTAAGTTTTGTGATGAATATTTAGCTTTTGGTTTACCACGTACCAATTTAAACGGTGAAGAAAGACCTCAGTGCGTTATATGCTACGAAGTTTTGTCGAATGAGTCGATGAAACCGGCCAAACTCCAACGTCATTTAGAAAAAAAACATCAAGACCTTCATGAGAAATCTCAATCCTTACTCAAAATTAATGCCTCGAAATTAGAACGAAGCAAAATAACAATAATCAAGAATGCTACTGGAGCAAATAATGAAAGTGCTGTATTAGCATCTTAACAAGTATCCTTATAAGTTGCAAAAAGTGGTAAGCCTCACCACATTGCTGACAAATTAATATTACCTTGGACTAAAATTATGGTTTCTGCTATGTTGGGAGAAAAAAAATTGAACATTATATTTTTATCCACGAGTACAGTGAAGAATAGTATTGATGAAATATCAGGAAATGTTAAAGAGCAATTGATTTTGAATGTTAAAGCAAGCAGATTTGATGCTTTGCAATTAGATGAGAGCATAGATATTAGCAATGACGCAAATTTGCTTACATGTGTTCGTTATGAACAAAACGGCGGCACAATAGAGGATTTTCTATTCTGTAGACCTTTGCCTTCACATGCTACAAGTGAAGCAATATTCTAAGTATTGAACAACTTTATGTCCATTCATGAAATACCGTGGGATAAACGTGTGGCAGTTAGTATCGACGGTGCTCGGGCGATGACAGGCACACGAACAGGACTACAGGCACGCGTGAAGAAGACGAACCCCTCTATTATCTGGCATCATTGTTGCATTCCTAGAGGCATTATCTGCTAAAAATATGCTAAAAAAATTAAAAACAGTGTTAGACGACATAGTACAAGTTGTGAATTTTATTAAAGCCAGGCCTCTAAATTCCCATATTTTCGGTATGATTTGTAAAATAGAAACTATGATAAAACGGCTTGACCTTTGGACTATTTGTACAATTTAAAAAAAAACTATAATCACTTTCCTATACTAATAGTGTTTTTGGAATCCTCTGGTAGGGAAATGTTGCCAATGCAAGTAGAAGACGAAATGATTAAATACCTCCATGGTTTGAGGTCTTCTTTTCGAGATTATATTCCAGAACCCGACAGAAATAAAACATGGATAGTAGACCTTTTCAATGCAGATGTTTCAGATATCATTAACTTGACATGGTACAAGAAAATCAATTGATAGGAATATCACGTGATTCAGCTTTAAAACATGATTTCGAAGTATCTTCTTTATCAAGTTTTTGGGTGAATTTAAAAAAAGTTTATACAAAAATATCAGAAGAAGAACTGAAACATTTACTGCTTTCTCATCCACATACTTGTGTAAAAAGGCATTCTCTGCTCTAGAGTATATCAAAAACAAATACAGAAACAGATTACAATTGGAATAATCCGATTTGAGATTACAACTATGTAATAACATCAACCCAAATGTTAATAATTTAGTTGCAAAAAATCAGCACCAACCTTCACATTAATACAGTATTTTTAAATTTTTATGAAAAAAAAACTATGTGTGGTTTTATGAAACCACGGTAAAAGTGAAACTTATTTTTATATCGTAGACATTAAACTAATAATTTTTGGAGTAATATTTCATTAAGGGTATTGAAATCGCATCATCAATTTTAATTTTATTTTTGGAAAATTGGAATGATAAATGGGAAATGATAAAAGTAGATTAGTTTTCCAAGTAATATTTTTATTCAACTCTGTGTTTTAGGATACTTTTACATAATTCTTAACAATTATTTAGGTGCTATACAAACATTAACACTTGCATTTTTGACGATATCTACGGCATCGTTCCGCGTTTAGTTGCTTTTGATGTAAAAGTTTTTCTGTAACCACATTTTCAGATACAGGCTCACCACTTTGAACAGTGCTAGTACTCGGCATGGCACCAAGATCTTTTTTCCTTTTTCTATAAGCACGTACTCTGTCAGCGTTCTGTTTTTTACGGCGTGAAATTAATTCATCGTCATTCATTTTTGCATTATTCTTCACTTATTCCTCGATGGATCAGTTTTTCGAACTCACCAGGTGTGTCGTTGCTCACCAAAAGCAAATAAACAACACTATTCACATTAAACACTAATAACACCAAACAAAATAACGTGGAGCACTAGCGCAAATGAGTAATAATCTGTAATATGGAGTGTATTCGCTGTGAGCGCAAAATTACTAATACTATAGCATTAAAGATGTATAGTATGTATATGAATGCTGACAGCGCCACCTAAAGGGAGTATTGGTACTATACATATTGGTACTATTACACTGTACTGAACACAATACTCGCTTATTTTCAACGTAGTATAGGTAACTCCGTCCATCCACACAGATTGAATACTCTATAGTATATGCACTACACGGTCAGCTGATACGAACTATAGGCGCCGCCATATTGGCCTTGACTGCTCTGACGAGCAGTGGAAGGGAGTGCCTTTCACTTTACCTACTCTGCGGCCGACTGTAATGCGACATGCAAACGCAGACGAAAAATTTTGAGACGATGTAATAAAAGTTTCACTTTAAAAGTTATTTTTTTGCAGTACTAAATTAATTGACAAAATTTTTTCCTGTTTTTTTTTTTTATTAAAAAAACAGAAAAAAAGGGGGCCCTTGGAATTGTGTTTGATTTTCTAGGGGTCCATGCATTGAAAAAGGTTAAGAAACACTGCTCTAAATTATAGAACTCTAGATGTAGTCTATTTTTTTGCTGGAGTTTATCAATCTTGGTATTAAATTTCTTCAAAATTTGTTAAACAATAAGGGATTTTAGTGATTTTTACAGACCGCTAAAGAAATAGCCATCATATCTTTTATTGGAAATAAGAACCTAACCTAACCGAAGCTTAAAGAATGAAATTAAAAAAAATCATTGAAATCTTTGCAGTAGTTTTGCATTATATGCACACATTAACAAACCCACTTAACATTTTCAAAATTCCATGACACCTTCCATGTAAATGACGTAAAGCAAGGTTGTTAAGAAGGGATTTTAAACAATGATTTAATGTCATTGTAGCAATGTTTGTATTTCAATGGATACTTACATGGCGAATATGGAGGGTGCGACTAGCTGGCGGAGTTATTATATTGAGGTCGACCAGCCAGCTCCAGCAGGTAGCGATCAGGATGCTCCATCCAATCGGCTGGCGACAGTTTCACCTGTCGTTGCCTCTCCGCCTCTTTGATTTGCCACTTCTTTATCTCGAGTTGCGTTTCCCTGCTCGCCGTATCCCCGCATCCCCACACTTCAAGCGCGTCCAACGAGTAGGGAGTACCGCGGTACTCCATCATTTCGAAGTCCTCGTGAATGGAAAGTAATGGCTTGCGTGGGTCTGAACCTGCGCGAAGACCCCGCGGATATCCACGAATGGATGTATTAAGATACAACATCTTGGGCGCTCGTTCCAACATCGCGAGCACAGGGAACACCTGGAGGAGTGCACATTCATTGTTACCCCAGTATTGATGTGACTCACGCCACTCTTGTGCCGACGCTACGGCCATTGTGACACCTCCCGCACCCGCTCCTTCGCTTTTACTACCGCCCTGTACTAGTATGAGCGTAGGTCCACGGTATCCCAAAGTATGATGCAGAAATCTGTTAGCTCCGAGTCCATGTTCGCGGGATGTGTACAGTAGCACCCAGTGTGATGGCAACGCGCAGACTAAGCGCGCCACCCAGGCGGCAGAGGCAAGCATGGCGCGATGAGGGTCGTGAGGCGGCGGTGCTGGAGGTGCATGCGGACGACTGTACAGCGGTGGCAACGCCCCCGCCAACAGCCACGCTACTGACACAGGCAACAAGCCACGTGCCACCCCATGTACGTCCCACGCACTGCGCTCTAGCACCGGAGTGGCCAACTCCAAACCAGCACCGTCACCATTACCATCTATATGCGCTTCCAATTCGCGATGCCGCGTTGCCAACGTGTGCACGCAATATCTAAATAAAAAGGGTTTTTCAATTACTTGAATACGAAAATTAAGTGAGAGGAGATAAAATGTGTACTAGTTGTATACCTATGTACGGGTAATATGAGCCGTGGACAATTTTCTTGCAACCAGCGAACCACAAAACCAACACTATGTGTGTCAGCCTTGCCAAAACAGCCATCCACAACAGCAGATAGAGTTTGATGGATCTGTTAGCAGAAATGGGCATGGTTATATTCAACTTTTTCATGCATCCTTCTATTTTAGTTTGCATTGGTGACTCTTACTTTGAGACAAGTCTGCGGGCCTTCAGGATAGTGGTCCATACTGAGCTTGTAGCATGTGTGGAGCAGAGCGCGCACACCTTCGCGTTTAACTTGTCCACCTTCATCGTCAGCACTAAACATGCGTACATACGCTTCTAGGATAGCGGCATCATCAAGTAGCACCATGAGACGCTCGCAGTGTGTACGGAACGCTGCCAGAGGAACATGCTGAGCACGAGCGGAGGTGGCACGCCGCGCATACGAATGAAAATATCGCGCCAATTCGGGGTACAATGGGAACACATATTTCTGTAAATAAAATCACAGAATAATGAGTGGTATATAGATAGCCACAGAAACCTGTCAAACACTACTGTAAATAATATCACAGATTAAATAATGCTATGCATCGAAAAGACCCTCATTTATAATGAGCAGTACATCAACAGTCATTTACCTTGAGCATAACTCATCACGTGATGAACTGCTCTCACCTTCAATATAAAATAATGTGCTATCAGAAAATTATAATTAAAACATTTTGTTTCTCAATTAGCTTGCAATTATATATTAACATGATCTTATAAAAGTAATAAAAATTTTGGTACCATACAACCCATGTCTCTGTACCTCTGGGTAAAAACAGGCTCAATATAAAAGAGGTATTATGAGTGTGAAGTGGATTTGTCTGTTAGTCTGTTTGTTTTTTTGCATCTCAATAACTAACTTGCTGAATTCATTTTAATGACATTTATAGGCAAGAAAAAATTTTCATTAGATGAGTACCCAAAATAAAATTAAAACTGGTTAAGTATGAGTTGGACACTGTTCAATATTTAATACTACATATTTTTTTAAAATTAGTTTAGTAAAAAATTGAATATTCATACTCAATAGTATGCACTAAGGTCACACCAACTTTGATGTTCCTGCATGACATAAGAGCAAATTATCATGTGTCCGATTTACACTTAGGGTTTCGAGCCAAAATGGCAAAAATGTAACCTTTATAGTTTCATCATGCCCGTCCATCCATATATCGTAGGCATTTTACTCAAAAACTTAGACATACATGGACGAAATTTGAGATGTCTTGTATATGCCGCCACCTACTTTAATAGTTAAATAACTGAAATAAAGATTTCTAGGGGGCATTCCATACGTGTAATAGAAGCTGAAAAAAAAGTTTTGCAGCAAACATCTACGTATGGCACATATTTTGACAGTTCTTATAAAAATACTTTAAGGTTTCTAAGCAATTTTTTTGATTAAATGAATATTTTCGGAAATAAATGCTCCAAAAATAGCATAAATTATGTCCTTCCTTCTTTATTTTTTAAGCCGTATGTCCAAAAAATATGAAAAAATTTTCAAAAGTAATGTTTAATAAACACTTTCACTGAAAATTATGTCTGTCTCACTTATGTCCTTTTGTTGAAAAGCCCAGTTTTTCGGCAATAACTCAAAAACAGTATATCAGATCATATTTAAAACAATTTTTATTGAAAGTATTTATTAAGCTTTACCTTCATTACTTTTTTCATATTCTTTGGACTTGTGGTTAAGAAACTAGAGGGGAGGGGGAAGGCACAATTTTTGCAAGTTTCAGAACCATTATTTCCAAAATTATTCATGTAATCAGAAAAATTGCTTAAAAACCTTAAAATGGTTTTAAAAGAACTGTCGAAATAAATGTCATATGTTGATGTTAGCTGAAAAAAAATTTTCAGCTTCTGCTAAGATCTGGCTTAGAAAAATGTACTCTCACCTGTTAATTGAATGAAAACAATGTTTTATAGGCAGATAATATTATACATTTATGGGAACAATGTCTGTACCATAGGCCTGCTGCTATTAACATTAATTACTTCATTTTTATTTTATGTAGGCTGCAAATAATTTCACTGTAACTGCCACTTATAAATATATTTTTTACAGATAGCTGTAGTAGTCATAAAGGTCGCTGCCTATCGTAACAAAGTGTGAAACATCATATTCGAAAGTTTTGTACTTGCAATGTGCAATTAATATAGGTAAAAAATTAATTATTGATTAATTAATTAGTGTTAATAGCATCAGAACTATGGTGGCAGACGTTGCTTTCATAAATTTATAATATTGTTACTTCACCTTAAAGCAGCTTCACCTTAGGAGTGCCCCCCTAGAAATACTTATTTTTGTTATTTAATTGCCAAACTAAGTCTTATATAAGACACCTACACTATAAATTTCATCAATATATGTCTTGTTTTAGAATAAAATGCCTGTGACATATGGATAGACGGACAGATGGATGGACATGACAAAGCTATATCCGATTTTGCCATTTTGACTCAGAACCTTAAATGCAATATATTTGCTTTATTTCTATTGGAATGTTAAATTTGACATATGTAGCTTCAATGGTTTTGATTTTCCATTCAACAATATATCACCATTTTCAACCCTTAAGGTGGAATTTCTAAAAACTCTTAGCTATGTTATAAAATAAATCTCTCAACAAAATTTCAAATCTCTACACCTGGTAGCTTGGGCTGTGCATTGATATACCAATCAATCAGTTTACTTTTCGACAATTTTTAACCCTATAATATATTTATATATATATATATATAGAGCTAAAGGTAGCTTTAGACAAATATAACATGACTTGAACATTAAAGTTATGACAGATAAAGTAATTATTTAATGGAAGTTAATACTCACTGTCAAAACTTTTTCAGTAACACCATTGATGCCGTCCTCTTTTTGTGATTTTTGTACCAGCAACTGCAACAAGAAATTTGTGGACATTTATAAAACTGAGTAATTTTTACATTATTATCAATTTAATCTCACACCTATTTCTCAAAAGATTAGGCAGGGACTACATATTTCCACATGTATGATCACTTTATAACTCTCTCGCTTCACTGAAATCCATCAATTGTTGCATACAAGCTCATTAGTAGGCCTCCAAATTTTGCCCTTCTTAAAAATGTCTATTGCTCTGCATTAGATTTTTTAAGGTGAACTTTACCGACACTTTCATCACACATATTTGCTGCATCACAATAATTTGTGTTTTCAGCCTATTTTGTTCATATTTTCCAGATGGCCAAACCACAGTAACATACCATTTTCTACACTAGTCACTATATTTTCTTTTAAACCACGCCGCTCTTTGACATCACTCTTTCTACATCTATCTTTCAAAGACACACCCGCACATACTATGCAGGGATTACATTTCCACTGCATTGATTTTACTCATATTCATTTTGCCATACCCATCTTTTCCTTCTAAACGTATGCATTTGGAACCAAGCCAAGGGAGGAAAGAACACAAAATTAATATTAAAAATGACTTTCTGTTAATGTCAGTATAAAAGATGGTGGAAGAGGCTTTTAACATTTGAACCTTTCTGGCTATTTTTTTTTTATTAAAGCAATCATTATTATACAAATTGCACTAACATAGTCCGAACAAAGGACTCGATTTATTAAGGGCAGTAGTAACAATGGTATTGAAATAGTACCTAATTAGCAACTAATAATCTAAAATACAATGCAAGTTCAGCTTTCACAACTTGTTAACACATTAAATTGATACATAATATTTTTCCTTCTTAAAATCAAACTAAATTGAATTCCAAACAGCTATTCACCGAATGCTAAGTCACACTTATTGATGATCCATACCTTACATGTAGGTGCACATGTTTTTTTCTTTTTGATTCTGTTTAAACGTATGCCGAGCATAGTGCACGAATGCCTGTGCACTATTGCTGCCCACTTTTCCATTTTATATCCTCAAAATTTATTGCACTAATAAAACCATTCAATGCATTCAAATCACTGTACACGTTTTTGCAAAGATTTATGATAAAACATTAAAATATGATAAAACCCCATAATCCTTTTGTTGTGTTGTTATATCTTAGCATTATCTATGAATTGGTTTTCTTATCAAGTTCATTCGATGTAATATAACAAAAGAACTCAGTCTGTCTCGAGTGGTCACTGTCACAATTCCACCAATAACAGTTATGCTGTGTGAATGATAAATTGTGCAGTTAAATAATTTAAGTAAATCAAAATGTTCCAATTGTCAAATTATACTTACTTTTATGGATATGAAGTGAACTTTTAAGTTGTCAATATCTTCAATAACAATATTTTTAAGGTCAGCACAATATCTATAAAGGTCTTTTTAAAAGGAATATTGTGATATTATTCACTTGATCACTTAAAATATCTATTTTATTTATTGATTTTTCAAATTGTCTCAATTTAAAAAATTGATTATTTTATATATTCAAATAGATTAAGTTGAAGAACCACAAGATAAAAGTTTGTATTATATAATGTACACTGAAATTAATTATATAATTATAGGATATATATTTAATCAATTTTATTTAGGTTCTTAGAATTAAACATTAAAATTAACAAAAAATCTATAAAATTTTTCATATGTTTGGTCATATGACATAGCAGTTATAATCATGTGACATATATGATATGTACTTTAATGAGTAAGAAACTGACATCATATAGAATAGCCATAAAGCCTTGACATTGAATCAACAGTGTTACACGGTGTTCTTGTCTAGATGCCTTTTCTGGGGGCACTTAATGTGACGAATTATAAGCCTGCCAGTCGACCGCCGCCGACGCCGCCGCGCCGCTAAACGCTCACGTCATCTTATACATACGCAAATACGACTAGTCTTATATCAATAAAGCCGCTTTAAATTTACTAATGCCCATCTAAATAGTTGCTTATTTTTCAAAATTGTGTAGTATCATAAATTTTCTCTTAATTAATCATAAATTATTGAAATGTTAATACTTCATTGTTTTAGAAGAATATAGAATAAAATATTATCAAGGTCAATAAGCATACCAGTTACGGTGTATAACTTAGTCACTGGATTAAGGGATGTTACAAAAATTATATAATTAAATGTCATCATTAAAAACTTTAAGGGCCACTCCCACCACTTTTAAAAAGTCACTTTTAAAATTAATTTTGCATTCCACATCCTCCTACCAACGGTATTAACCACAATCATTAAAAGGACATGGAATGTAAGTATTATTTTAAAAGTCACTTTAATTTAATAATCAGTTTAAAAGGAGATGGTGGAAGAGGCTCAAAGAGAATATCTAAATTATAGATTTTAATATATTTTCGTTATAATTAAACATAGACTGATTTATCCTAATATTGCCGATACTCCAGAGTAATATCTATGTATAAAACAAATACATATGAACATATGTTTTTTTTGTAACATTTGAATCTCATTTTAATTCAATTATATTGTGTATTTAAATGATAATAAATTATTTTTCCTTGGGAGGCATTAGTATATTGTGCTTACTTGTATATGTATTTGTGACCAGTGTTTTTAAACCGTCCAGAAATTAAATAACATTACATTTACCAAAACAATTCAAATCAAAAAAGGTTTGCATATTATAAGGTTATACTTAAACAAATTCAAAATGTGTGTAATGACCAAAATCTAATCATCATAATAAAAAAAACAAAAACTAACTCGATACATCCAACATGGAGACAAAAATTGAAATAAACTTAGAAGTATATAATTTTACGGATAATTTAAAAGCGGATATAGGTTTCCTAAAGTTTAGAAGTCTTACCCGTTAGATATCTAAGTGCAAGTGCATTACTTACATAAATATTGGGTTGGATATGGTATCTCACTACCAAACTCTAAAGACATTTTCACCCCTCTTTTTTCAGATTAAATTTCAAATAGAGTTATTATATGTGGTGTTTTAAATATCACATGCAAATTTATTTTAGTTATTCAACATTAAAATTATATGTGCGCACCTTGGCGAGTTTTTCTATAGGTACGAGGGATGGAGCGGGAGGCTTTTCTTGTGCCTGTGAGTCGCTGGAGCCTGATCGCCCAGTGCCTCGCCGGGAACCGCCTCTTGGAGTGCTGGTACCACTACCACTGGACGAGCCACCATCTGTTGCTGGCGCCGATGTGTGGCTGTGGTGACTTCCCATTTCCGCCTATTACGCTAGTGCTATACGCCTTTACCCTTTATATGAAACATGAAGTCACCACAACACTGAATTAATGCAAACAGATCTTCTGACAAGTCTACCAGGCTTTGATGAAAAACGCCAAAACACCTGATACAATCTAAGTTAACATATCAAAAATTATCTGTGGAAATTAACAGGTGAATAGCCTCATTTTCATTCGCAAAAGAATGACATATTCTGGGTGAGATTGACAATTAGCAAGCAAGATGAGAATTGACATTACACAATGACAGATGGATCAATCATCAACAGTTTCAATAATCAACAAATAAGTTTTGGATACCGCACAATTAAGAAAAATCAGATGATAAAATTTTCCAAACTTCAAAATGTATGTCTTAAATCTCCCAACATAAGACTTATAATGAAAACGAGAAATGAATTATGAGTAAATGTATATCTTAAATACTGTTCAATAACATAGTTAGATAGGTAATTGAAATATTGGTATTTACTGTTTCTTCAATACACAATTTTTTCTTAGCAAATTAAATTCCTAAATTAATCTAATTTGTAAAAAAGTATTGCTACACGTAGTCGATAGTACCTACAGCGAAAGTTGTAGCTTTTATCGAGTAGTAAATCTTTTGGGTGTATATTGTATATACTAGCGAAAGCAATATTAGGCGGCGCTAAATGACTAGGTACCACGCAGTGGCAAACTAAGCCCGTCGAAGATCCGGGGCGGCAAAGCTGAATGCGGCTCCCCAACTTTAAAAAGATGTTGTTTTAAAGCTTTTTATTCAGTTCACATTTGTATGTATAAATATTTAGGTTTATTTCGTTAAAGTCTGGCAAGTGTAATTTAAATTCGACTTAAATTATTTAGGCTAAATAAACATACCAACAATATAGAATGGATACGGGTGAGGAAAATAAAATACAAATTGATCGACAAAAAAAAATAGATAAAATAAATCAAAGACAGTTTTTTAATTTTTTGTGGCGTGTATGTGTTTTCGTGCCTTTCATTTACTGAACTCCTCAATAACATCTGTGAAATCGATTTCTTTTGAAGTTTTTCTTTCTATTGAAAGCACGGCTAGATTAACCAGTCAGACCCATTGTAAATCGAAGATTATTTTTAATTAGTTTAAGTTTCGAAAAACTCCTCTCGCATGATGCAACCGAGATGCAAATGGTCAAGAAGTATTGCAATATAAGCGATATACAGGGTAACGATTCACTGAAGTCCCATTTTATTATAAATTGAAGGATTTCTTGGGCTCTCCATTTGACAGCAACGTCCATACTCGTATCGGTGGCTTTTACATACCTGCGGTACCTTTTTATTTCTTGGGAAACTTGTTCCTTGTCAAATTCACCATAGATTTGTATCAGATTTTCAATTGCTACAGCCAGAACGTCATCTGATGCTTCTAGCATAAACTTTGTTTCAATAATTTGGAAAATATTATTGATTGGTTTCATATGGTCCCGTATCGTGCCGACAATTCTTGTATAAATCGGTCTATGTATTCATACATTGACCGACGTATTTGTTCTTGAATTGATAATCCAGCATCATGAGCTGATTCACCCGGCATCGTTCTTTTTAACCTCCTTCTTCCTCGTTTCTCGATGTTGATGTCCATGTCATTACATTTTTTTATGCCAAAAGTTACAGCATTGTCTACTATCGTGGTTTGTTCAGTCACTAAATACTCATTCAAGGCGTTTAGTTTGGTGATTCCTGTATCCAGAGTCTTTTTAGGAGACTGCAAATATTGTTGAACTAAATTTACTTCCTCCAGTATAGAAAGCCAGAATTGTATATAGGTTAGAAAGGTAAAATCACAAACAGCCGGCAGGAGCAGACTGGCTCCAGATCTTGTATATAGATTTGCTTTTGTTGGATCTTGAAAATGTTCCAAACTACTCACAATTGTCTCTATGTTTTCTTTTACAACTTTTACTGACTCGTAATGAGCGCTCCAGTGAGTATCCGAAAAACGTTTTAAATTTTTTCCAGTTTTCTCTTTCAGCAATTGCCATCTCTGTGTAGATGACGAAAAGAACGAATATAATTTTTCTATTGTTCCAAAACACGTGACGCTGGAAGGAACGCATACAAATGCATGAACTCCACAAAGATTTAAGGAATGATTAGAACAAGGACTGAACAATGCCTTTGGATTTACTTCTCGGATTTTTCGTTGCACCCCTCCATGGACATTTGACATTGACGCGGCATTGTCATAACCTTGAGCCCTGCACAACGCAATATCCAGTCCATCTTTTTCCAGCTGTTGCAGAATGTCTTTTGACATATCCGCAGCAGTTTTTCCAGACATTAAAAAAAAACCTAAGAAAGATTCTCGTACTTCACAATGTCATTCTCTATGTGAACGAATCTAATGATTTGACTCATTTGGTCCATTTTACTTTCGTCAGGAGTGCTGTCAAAAATGATTCCGTAATACTTAGCCTTTTTAATATTTGCAATAATTTTTTGCCTTACATGATCACCCAAACATTGAATAAATTCATTCTGTATTCCTTTTGACAAATAAGATGGTACTCTCTTTGACCTACCAGCAGCCTCTTCTAGTTTTAAGCAATGCTCTTGCAACATCGGATCACATTTTGCTAACAGTTGTACTAATTCTAGAAAATTTCCCCTGTTTTCCGAAGAAATATCTTCACAGTGGCCTCGAAAGGCAAGATTTTGTTGGGCTAAGAATAACGTTACATCTAAAAGGCGATGTAAAATGTTTCTCCATTTCTTAGTTTCATCGTTAATAATCTTTAAGTTGTCTTTATCAATAGTTTTATTAAGCTTCAAGCCCATTGTCAACGTTTTTCATTCTTCTAAGTTTGATAGATGTTCATGAGACGATTCATGCTGTGATATTCTTGGATTTAATTTCCACCACTGATAAAAACCAGCGACAAATTTATTAGCGTGATTGTTACCCTCAGATGAAATAACCGGCAGCAGTAACAATATAATTTCTTTGTTGATGATGAGTATAGCATCCATTTCCTTAAATATTTAGTCTCATTTAAATGAGAGTAAAACCGCGGCAAAGTTAAACAAGGATGTGTTCCCTTAGTGCTTTCACCTGGTCTTTCTACAGATTAAAACGGTCCATCTTTGTTTTGAAATATTTCACTGCCCTTTTCGATAATCGAAATTCTAATATGCTCTGGCACAGGTATTGGCCAATGTGCAGCATCATTAGATGATAAGAACTCTAACTCAGAAGCTACGTATTCTTCGACTCCCTTAGTATTTTCCTTTAATAATTCTATAGTCCTGTATTTCAGTATCAGTCACGTCGGAGTTTTTATTAATATCACATTTAGAAGACTTTTCACCTATGTTTGCTGTCTCAATATCAATGATTTGTATATTAGATCCCGATTCAATAGCTTGATTAATTTCTTCAGCGACGCCGCTTTTATTTTCTTCAAAATTCGAAAGGTATTTGGATAAAGATCCAACAAGCGATTGTGCCTCTTTAGTCTTCGTTTTTTTTAGCTTCCTTTTTTGAGAACCAGATGGTTGAATCCTCTTCACTAAAAATAATGAGATAAATAAGAAATTTTTATAAAAGATAGCTAAATTAAATAAACTAAAAAATGTTATTTGCATAAAAAACCAATACTTTATGTGTTGGATAAAGTAACATAATATATCTTTTCTCCAATATACTCGGAAATGTTTATCTTATTGTAGCAAAAATAGTACGGGACTTCGTTATTGACAAACTCAAAACAAAAATTACTAGGCTAAATTATACGAATAATTACTTACTTTTTCCAAATACTTAAAAATGCACAAACTCAATTCTGAATTCATTTACTTTTATACCGCAATGAAAATCAAAAACACTGTTACATTTTTTAATGAAATTACTTTGAACGAATAATACCGATCGCATTTATTACTTTACAATTTGAAAAAGGCTTATCCGTTCGCGAAAATATCAGAACACACTAATAAATTATTAAATATGTTACAACGTAGGCCAATGTTTATTTTTCGACGTACATAGAATATAATGAATGTGAATGTAGACGTAGAAGAGTGAATTTATTGCACTTCATTCATTCAGGGATTCCTGGGGAAGTACGTACCCGCTACAAAGACGGGAATCCCCCAGCATATTGGATGGTTCAGCAAAATTAAAAGAATATTAGTACTGCGTATAAAATCTAGATGGCTGTAGTGTTTTGATCTTGAAGCACATTTTAAAAGTCTTATTTGGAATTTGATCAGGGAAAGACGGAGGCATTTGAGGCCCCCCCAAAACCGGAGGCCCGGGGCGGGCCGCCCCTTCCGCCCCCCTGGTAGTCCGCCACTGGTACCACGATAACCAAAATAGGCGAATGCCAGTTCATATGATAACACAATATTTATTTATAGTATGTAAACAAAGTGTTTTAATATGCCTATGCGCTTTATGTCTTCTTCCAAATAAAAACTATACATATCTAATTATATTTCAGTGCACACAGAAATACATGTTATATAGATAAAGCATCTATTAAGAGCCTAACAGATGGCGCTATTTGGTACAGTTATCATTAGAGTGAAGCAACGCTTTGTAGTTATCAGTTGCATGTTATAATGTAAGTATATTTGTTGGTAGGAAAATAGTAGTATTTTATACCATCAGATTTATATTTTATTAAAATATTTTTAATTTATTTCCGTATTTTGGTACACGAGAACACAAAATATTTTTTGACAAATAGAACCCACATTATATAATATGATAGAGTACCAGTTTCGGATTTATGTCACCAGATGGCAGGGCTTCCGCCGACACGACGCTACTCGCTCGGCTCTACTAATATAACAAATACATAACATGAAATTATTCTACATTCAAAAAAACGCTTAGTACTTTCAATTTTGAGACACTTTTATAGATATAATTTTCTTAACAAGCATATTCACAGAGATAATAATATATTCATACACATATTCACATACGAAATTCACAGGTAAACATCCCAACATATTTACACAATAACCAAAAGTGACGGCTAACTAGCTCTTGTTGTATCAAATAGATGAATTATAATAAAACTGTTTGTTTTAGATGTTACTTCTATTATAAATGTCTTACCTAAGCTAGGACAAAAAAAATAACACCTTTAACTAAAGTAGTTGCAGCAATTGTTCATCCATTGTCTATTTTCTTAATTAAAGTAAATCAATAACCAATTTTCAGATATTAGAACATCACTGTTACAGGCACAGCTATTAAATATTAAGTTACAAGTTCCAGAAAAAAAGTTGTAAATCAATTTTTTGCTTATAAATAGTGTTTTTTATAGAACATTAACGTTTTATTTGTAATTTTGCATGGATCCCTAAGTAAAATGATCTACTTTTATTTAAAAATATGAAATATTATAGAACATTTTTCTATAAGCATTAATTACTTAAATATTTAAAATCTATAAATGCGGGTTTAGTTTTTCTATAATTTTAAATTCTAATCTTTTAATAGTTGAAAATCAATTAAAGTCCTAAATACCTTGAGATATAATTACAACTACTCTCTTTACATAAAGAAATTATCGCATCGAATTTTTTCATAACTGTGATATCGATAAAACAAATTATTAATTTTCGCATAAAATATGTACCAAAACTTAATAAAAATCGAAGCCTTCATTAAGCTTGCACATACACTATCAAGATTCAATGTTAATCCTTTGGAACATTAACAAACTGATGTCAAAGAGATACTACCAATGTAAGTTTACTGCATACGTGATTGAAATACATTATTTTTCTTAAAAAATGTCAAATTTTACTAATAGTTCTTTTATGAATGTGTTCATTGACACAGCTCACTATTAAGGGTTCCTCATCTAAAATGTGGAAACTGGATTCTTAGGTGAGACTTTGATGTCCGTACGCCATTGCTGTCCTTTTCATTCAAAAACAATCTACTCATGGTGCTGGAATTATAATTTATTTTTAATAATATCACATCATGTTTTTATTTATTACATCACACATGATGCTAGTTTGTAGAAAGGAACGTCATAATAAAACATTTTCATTTTTTCATTGCTTTTTCCTCTATACCAAATATGGCACTTCAATCACCGACATTTATGGCGCGAACGTTTGTTTTTTTGCGCGGATTATATAGTAATGATAAACCTTTTTTTATTACCAAGAACCGTTTTTCTTTAAACTACGTACCTATATGAATTTCATTTTGTTATTGAACCCCATTCTGGGTATAAGCCTCCTCCAGCTTATTCAATGTATGTACATTCATTGTTTTGCTTCTCCATTCTCTTCATGCTGTTGCTATTATTTCTTCGATCCATCTGTTCCTCAAAATGCGGATCTAGCTTTCGAGTCAGAGGGGGTCAACATACAAGGTTCAGTCAGGACTGGCTTTAATTCGATTACAATAGTGAGACAAAGACATTGGTTCTATGAACGGCCTTTTCTTCTTTTACTCATTGATCCGTCCCGGGTTTTTGTTTCTAATGTCCATCTTTTGTCTGCGTATATCGTTAGATATCCTACCCAACGTTACTTTTGTGTTAGGGTGTACTTGAGAGCAACATAGAAATTAGTTTTTTTCTTATATGTTTGCTTTTTATCTTTCGAACTTTTCTTATTCTCGTTACACTTCTTTCTATCGTTTTCTGATAGGTCACTAATTTAACTTTTAATTTGGTGTTGTGTGACCACGTTTGGTTGGCGTATATGAGAGTCGATACGTTTGTCCATAGCAATCTTTTTTTGGTAAAGAGAAAAAAATCCTTTAAGAATTTCTTTTCAGCTTTAGAATTTTTTCTAACTCGTATTCGCCCGACATTTGATTTTTTTTTTCCTTATTGTTTCTAAATTATATTAATTTATTGAGGTACATGTAATTGTTTACATATTCCAACGGCTTGACATACAAGCTAATTTTACTAGTATTGCTGTTTGTCATTACCTTGATTTTATCTTATTTCGTTTTGAGCCCGACTTTTTCACTTATCACGTCTAAAGAATTAATCATTTTTTCGAGTTTGTCATTTATTTCAACGAAGAGAACGACGTCGTCAGCAAATCTCAGATATGTAAGTCGCTTCCCATTTCTATTGATTGCATTCCAACAGCTAGTATGGATTATCGAAGACAAGCTGTAATACAGCGATAAAAAATTTACGTGACAGGGATCGCTCGGTCTTACTCATTACATTTGTATTTTTGCTCTCCGTTGTTCTAATTTGACCCTATTGATATTTTCATTGTAGATGTTTTTCAATACCTTTATATATTTATAGTGAATGTAGCATTTATCCAAGACTCTCCATATGGTATTATTTATTTATAATCGTGTCGAAATCTTTAGCATAGTCAATGAAAGCTACGTATAGTGGTCTATTGAATTCCTCTACTCGTTGCTAAATATGTATATGGTCTGTTGTAGAAAAAGCAGAACGGAATCCCGCTTTTTCGATTGGTTACTGTTCGTCGATATTTGAAGACAATCTGCTTTGTAGAATTGATGTAAACAGCTTGTGCACACTTGAAAGGAAGCTTATAGGCCTGTAGTTGCCAATATCTTTTGGATCTCCACTTTTGTACAATAAGGTTATATCGAATCTCCTCCATTTTTCTGGCACTTGACCCGTATCTAGCGTTTTGTTAAATAAGTAGGTAAGAAGGTGTACTAGTAGGGCAGAACCAATTTATAGAGCTTCATTTTCTAAGCCATTGGGGTCTGAGAATTTTGTTTTGCTTTAGCTTTTGAATATGTTTGATCATTTGCATAACATTTATTGGTATTATATAAATTTTATCCGGGATGGTTTAGCAGTATTTGTGATTTCCTTTAATACTTGATAGTAATAGTTCTTGTGATTTCAATTTAGTTGAGGTCGGACAAATATTAGTTTTCCTTCCATATGTTATTTAATAAAATTGTGTAACACAATTTATTTACAACATCTCTAATTTTGGTCTCATAAGTGTTTGTTTTTAAGTTTTGGATCCAATTTTTTTATGTCTTCAGTTGTCATATATGTAATAAGGTAAACAGAGACTGTACTCTTTACTTATACACTACATATATAGAATATTTCTAGCATTACTTTCAATTTATGTTATTTTCATATCGGTGATAATTAAAAGTATTTTTACACTGAAAATCGTTGTACTACAATATAATTGTTATTTGTAGATGTAAATTTTCTAAATAGATAATAATCTACTAATTTGTGATCTTTAAATTAGATAGGATAACACTGTGAGGTTTGATGCACTTCTGAAAACGTTCCGAAACATTCGAGCTTGGTAGAAATCAAAGAATAATAATGATAAAAATGTAGTAAGCGTATTTTAATGGAAATGCTTGACTGACACTCATTCTCTAAACAAAATACAGATTTTCGTAAGTGTTGAATATTGACATGTACTTAAATTAATGAATATAGATATAAAGGTTAGAAAATACCGATTATTCTTTTAGATCTACTATACTTGGTGTTCTTGTGTACTAACTATAGAGCTCTCATGCAAAACTACAATGATTTGATTTTAAACGTTATAGATCATAAATAGAAGTAAAAGATAAAAGTTGAAAAATATCTTGTTAAGGCAATATATATATATATATATATATATATATATATATATATCTGTTACCTTTCATTGATTACAGTGGCGTAGCTAGGGGAGGGCGGCGGGGGCGGCCCGCACCGGGTGTCACCCATTTAGGAGTGATAGGTATCCGAGTTCATCCGACCGTAAATTTTGATTCACAAAAAATGCACAACAAAATATAAAACATTGTATATCATTATAACTTTTCTTTAACTTAACAGTTTTGATTTTTAGGGTGTCACTTCAAATCCGCCCCGGGTGACACCCATGTTAACTACGCCACTGATTGGTTATTAAATTCTTCAAATTAAAATCTGAAAAAATACCGGAAATTTGGCAGGAGTAACGACCCAAAGTATATAGAGTAAGGCTCTAACATTTTTTTAAATTATTAAGTTAAATAATTTAACGACTTGTTAAATTATTTAACTTATGAGTCAGTGGTGGCTTTAGGGGATGGCTAAAAGAGCAATCGAAAGGACACACTGTACACGTTATATCAATATTAATAAGTATCTAAATACTTTCTTATTAATCTACCACATTCGTATAAAAAGTAAGTTAGATCATATCAAAATTAATAATCAGTGAATAACATTCAAATTCAAATTCAAAATATCTTTATTTCATAGGTTACAAAATAACACTTGAAATACGTCATAATTTTTTGCGAATTTACACTATACACTTTACTTAACAGTATCTTAAATAAAATACAGCAAATCATAATTCAAGAAATCATTATTATTTGAGTTTGTTCTTGGACAGTTGTGCTTCGGCATAATTAAGGAATTACATTTATTACGTTTTTCTGAGATTTTTTTTATCCATACTTGGAACAGTTCAGAACGTTTCTATATTGTGTTTCTCACAAGTAATTGTAACGATAACAAATTGTGGTAATGAACCAACAAAGTTATTGCTTTTTTTTTCAGAGCATCCCTAAAACTTTCCATTTGATGTCTAGTTTATGTACGAAATATCTACTTAAAAATTCTTGAATTAAATTAAGTACTTTGCACGCACAGAACATGGGATTTACAAAGATTTGTTCCGTCCGGAGTCTCGCATTGTTAAGGATGCATGAGTTGAACGAGTGAATTAGCGCATAAGTAAAAGAAAAACTTTAGTGAACAAATCATTGCGTATACAAACGATAGCTATTAATATACAGGGTGTGAGGTAGTGCATATACCTTTGCAAGTAATTTACTAAAGGTACAAAGTCAAAGTAGTTCGACTTTGAATTTGAAGGGAACTTGTATGGTATGTAAATATTTTCACATTCAGTCTTTTTTTAAGATTGCACAATTATTGATTAAACGATACTTTGGTACTTTTCCCCATTGGTATTTTAGTGGAATTTTAGACATTTCTGAATGTATACAAAATTGTGTACATACCTACCTAGATGAACGTTTGCGTATATTAGAGCTATGGCGTGATACCTTCTTAGGTTTTATAAAATTTTTGTAGTGAGCTTATTAATTTATGCCTTTTACAAGTGAGCGTCAATAGCCGAGTGGTCAAGAGCATTGCATTCAAACCAAATACCGCATGCAATAAATTTTAATTTAAGTTCCTTTTAACCTCTCGATTCGTGGCTCGAACAGCATGTTAAGCCGTTGGTCCTGGACGTTGTAATAGTTGTGATAACGGTCGTTAGTAAGCCCCGACCTGCACTGAGCCAGCATCGGGCGCCGAGATGTAACCCGCTCAGTCTAAAATAACAGGAGGTTAGATGCGCTATGTGGTTAAAACCTGACTCGATAACCTGTTTAACATTTAAGTTTATTAACATACATAACGCAATAGTACTTTTAAATGTCAACTGCATATTATTCAATCGTGCTAGAATCCTACAACAACAAGTTTAGTGCATTGCGAGGTGTTGTTATTTGTACACCCACGATTGCACAACCCTAATTGTACATCAAGTAGCCCGCTGCTGCTGTTCTGAGCGAGAAACGAGAAAATAAGGGTCGTATTAACAAAGCACACTTAAGTGCGGGGTCCCATCTTGAGCGTGGAAAGAATAAGACGGTTATAGTGTTTCTCTATGGAAAATAATATGTCTCGCTCCCACGTTACTTCTTGAGATAGCGCATTATTGCATGACGTTTATTAATACGACCCTAAGAGGCTGTGGTGCTGCGCTAGTGCACATCATAAGATCATAGTTATCCTGCACAAATAATAACTTAGATAAAACATTGTAATTTGTTTCGCTGAAATGAATAAATAATCTAAATTACATCTACAAACTAACACATGGCGTGCTTCTAATTTAATTTAAATATTTCAAATATAACTATTTAATAGATATCAGACATGAGATAAAGTAGTTGAAAAACAACAGTGTCAATAGCCGTTCAACGTGTCGCAAAATTAACATAATTAATCATTGCATTTTAGCATACAGTCAGAACTAAAACGTTGATAAGATAAATTGATTGATTGGGTATTATTTTTTATTTAAATACATGATTACTAAGTACTAGTCTATGCCCGGAGTTTCGACTGCGTTGATGGCGCCATCAACCAAGACTTCGATATCGCTCTCGCTCTCGGTTCCAATTCCTGTCACATTATCCCATGGGTACATATAAGTATACCTAAACCGAAACCACATATATATTGTAGGACGTAGTTCGGGGCGGCCTACCTTTAGGATCTTCGGTGAAGTCCAAGGATTCAAGTATTTAAATTAAAAAGTGTTTTCATTTAAAATCAATATACTTATTGATCGGTTCTTCAGTATTTCCTCTTATTACTTTCAATACGATCTTACAACAATCCACTTTTCTATCACTATTGAAGCTCGTGCCCTCGGGCATCAGCCCTCGTCACTTCCTCACCATCTTTTTCATCTACAGCTTATTCACTTGTTCTTCGCGAGGTCGGATTCGAATATACTATTACTCTTATTTTCAATCAAACGCGAACCCTCATTTGTGGAACTAAGCACGAAGGCTGGATGACTCACACGCCACCAGCTCCTAGGCCCGCTACTATAATATACACACAGTAAATTATTTATTATGAAACGATCTTGCTCCGAATCTTAATCCTAATGCCGCTCCTACTCACTGTTCTCCCGGGCCGGTGCCATCGTGATGCTCCCTCGGATACCACAATTTCTCTTCCGAGTAATGCATTTAAACTGTTATTGCTAGAACCCTAAGTTGTCCGTTCTAGTTTAATGCACACTAAAATTTGGCCAGGGGACTCTTTTTTATATTAAAAAAAGGTCATATGAATCACATCAGTGGTTGTCGAGTTATAAGCGCGCAAACGAACAGACAGATAGAGAGACGTCGTGTTTTGTATATAAGGATGTATATACAACTCTAAATATAAAGGTATTTTTCGTGAAATAGAAAACAATATTTCGAAGGTTCGGCCACGAATCCCACCGAACTGACACGCGTTTGGCACATTTTTTCATTTACAAAAATCTATGAATTTCTATCAAAGTCACGTGACAAAAACAACACTAAATATGGAAGCGAATACCATTAGCAGCGATTACGTCGAAGCAGGTAACGAGGTTAATTCATCTCACGAATAAATAAATACATTAAGCGCCGCGGCGCTGCGCCCGGCGATTTCTGACGCTTTCTCCATCTGTCAAGCGTGCTCCAGTTTACGCTACAACCAGCTTCACATCCGCGGCTTCGTTCGCGTGGACATATAATAAATTTCTTCTCCTATTATATCGATCGGTTTCGTTGTCGATCCCGGTCGCAGTCCTGCTCTTGATTCCGATCTCGGTAATGTTTCTAATTCTATTCTAAAATTTTAATGTATTATATATGTAAACCTTTCAGGAAGAAATTGTCTGATTTTCACTATCACTTATAGTAAAAAATCATACTTATTAAAATATGTTGCTTAGTCTATAAGAAGTAAGCATACAAACAGACAGATAGACGCGGACGGACACCTCATTTGAAACTATTTAGTGACGATAATTATCCACAGTTGTTTCAAGCGATCTTTCTAAATAAATTTTAGAACTCTGTTGTAGTATAATCATAGTACAAACTAGCAAGGTATGTACATAGTTTTATATTATACATTTCACACAACCATATACGTCATAATTTGAATAAAATCCATATTTTGATACATAGCATGAAAATCTGGTACACGTTATTACAAGCATTGTGAAGATCTAAGCGTAATTAGATCTAACGCAGCGCCATTTTGAGAATAAATTCATCTTTCTACTTATGTATAAATTTTATAATTGGGAACATTCTTATCTTACCGATGACATAAGGTGTGAAAAAAAAAATAAGAATGGGGCAATAAGAATTAATTTAACTATTCTAAGTCTCCACAAGTATGCATATATTGAAATATTGCATAAACTGAAGCCGTTTACGCGATATTATTAAACATTATTTTGGGAAGATTTAATAAAAATTAACTAAAGAAAATTGCATGCATCAGGTAATTTATATAACGGTCTCGTTAAATTGTAATAATATGTATTCGTTTTTCCCTTTACTTTATGTTTCGCACGTTATGCAGCAACTGTGTTATTGCGTCACGGTTTTAAGTAGAAACACAATTAACACACAGACCCAAGAATAAAATTTTGCATTGATCTATACTAAAATGTAATGTAACTTTGTACCTAACCTTCAATTGGTCATAACAAAGGTAGCGAGTTCAGTGCAAACGTAAGCAATAAATAAATGAACGATGACGTGCTGCACGTGTCGTCTTTGTACTGAATAAATTGCTAAATTAGTATTACTGTATTTAATTAAAATCACAATTTTTAAAAGTTGCTTATTTGGCGACCTACATCGGCGACTTACTGCGAATTTTGTACCGACGGTTGAGTTAAATTGAAAGGTATGTTTCGTGGAAATAATTTGCTACCTAAGCATGAAGCGGAATTCATAAAAAATAAATTATAAACTCTGATTTCGCATAGCATCGTTTTATTATTTTGGCCACACGAATCGGCCGTATAGTTTCGCAAAATTGGAAGAACAATGTGTATGTCGGTACTGGATAGACTCTGAGATTTATAGACATAGGAAATATGAAAGTTGACGTCATAGTAATTTATAATTCGGTATTTGTAATACCGAAAATAAAAACAGTCCCTATGAAGAAGAAGGTAAAACTACCATAATATTACCCATCTCTAACAGTTTCTAAGAAAACATATACCGCAGTAGGTCTGCTGATTCATAGCACTTTAATATCCTACGTATAATGAAAGCATCCAACTGCACATAATTTTGACTACGCGGCATATTTCGCCTAATAGAGAATCCTTGTAATTCGAAGGTGCATGCAAAACAGGTTCCAGTCTTCCTCCTGACTAGATAAAGTAGAACATTCAAAATTATGGGACTAATAGACCGGGATATGTTCGGAGCTATGGAAGTTCCCTGTTCTACTTTCAGCTTCAAGCAAATACGATGAATGAGGATTTGCGGTGTCTTTTGAACTCTTAAATGATACTCAAATAACGCTTAAGTCTTGAAATATGACAGTTTAAGGCGATATAGCGATGACGAGAGGGTACTGTTCCCGTGGGTTTACATCACCAATGATGAATAAGCAAGTAACATTATTAACTACAGTACAACGCACGAAACTTTGCCGCTATGAAGTTCGTTACGAAAGCATCGTAATCTCGTAAAATAGGAACGTGATGAAAAAAAGGAAGGGTCGGGGAGCGTATTACCTGCGCAGTATATCATTCGTAGCTAATTCAGAACGGCAAAGCTTCGTATGCTGTAGCGTATGGTACAACGCACGAAAGTCTGCCGCTCTAAATAGCCTACGAGTGGTGCAATACGCAGGTATAACGCTTCTAAACCCTTCCTTCTTCCAGTTTCTATTTTATGCCATTGCGACCCTTTTGTGACGAACTTCACAGCGGCAGAGTTTCGTGCGAGTACAAAAAAATAAATAGTGCGCATGGACTCGAAATAAAAGACGTAAACATCGAATCAAATAAACAAAACACCGTTTACCAGTATGTCTAAAATTGTTAGTACCATTATCCTGACAAAAGAAATATAGAGAAATCCTTTACCTATTCCGAACAACAGCTAAAAAGGTAAATTACCAGGGTCTGTTTTGAAATTTAATACTATCGAGAAAATTTAGTCCAATCGTGTATTCCCTTTACGGTATTCCAATAAAACCGGTTAGAAAACATATGTCTAAAAATGAAACACAAACTCTTAAACTCGTGCATTTACTGAGAACGAGGAAGAAACAAAACTGTCTTTTCATCACTATCACCTTCGAAATCGCAAAAAGCAAATTTTAAGTGTAATTTGAATGTCAGATGAAAAAAAGGAAAATTTGAAGAAGAAACTGTTTTAAGAATGCATACGATGAAAGGAAAAATGCTCATAACAAGAAATACAGTCAATTTCAGTTTTAAATTCAACATGACAAATAGTATAATTTCAGTATTATGAATAAGGCATTTATAAATATGCTTAATTATGCATTTACTTTATTTGCAATTCACGTTGTGTATTTAAATGAAATAAATTTTAATTCAGATAAAATATAATAGAAGTATTAATGTACATGTATCAACTTAATATATAATATATTTTGATAGCAAGTAATCGGATGACATTATTTTAGGTTTTTAGCGAATAATGTGTGAGTAACACTATATCTAGACACGCGGCAGCGGGTCAAGCCAAGTTGAAGTAAAGGAATTGGCTAGCCAGCGCCGAGTGTAATATTACACGAACCACTTGGGGCCACTTTTAACCCTTCTGTTTTGAGTTATAGACGTAACGTAAACACATAAAACTACGTGTGTTTAATTATATCCATAAGGACATCTGAAGCCCAAATTTCATGAAGCTATCTCAAACGGTTAGTAAAATATGAAGGTCAAAAAGTCGTAAATTTTAGCACTGACTGACTGACTGACTGATATATAGTACCTAAATCTAATCTACTTCCAGATGACCTAGAAGGATGAAATTTGGAATCCAGCTCGGTAATTGTGTGTAAGCGTAGAAAAAAACCTAAAAATAAAAAAAGTTAAAAAATAGGGGGGTTCCCATACAATTTTTTTTATTGTAGCGTTAGAACCGTTACAACGTTACAAGCAGATATTTGAAACTATCCCCAATATATGTATTATTATATTTGCTATATAATAGAAATATAAAAATAAAGTTAAGTCAAAAAATAAGTGGTGCCCCCATACAAAAAACTTGTAATACGCCCTAAACAACCGGCCAACGATATGTCGTCGGCGGCGCGCGGCGCCACATAATTATACACCGAACAGAAGTAAATCTACATAAAAGCGCTCCCGAACAACACATAAACAGGCACCGCTTACGAATACCGATTTAGTTATTTATTGTTTTATTACATTTATGTTCATCCTGCTTCTTTCTCAACGATGAATGAAATGATTGTCATACTATAACCACAAACGTTCTTCGTGCCTAAACCAGTAACAATATAAAGGTGAAGTAAGAATGGCTTACGCTATTACCATCCACAAATCACAAGGACTTAGTCTGGACAGCGCTCTTCTCGACATAGGCATTTCGATATTTAGCAGAGAACAGGCCTACGTTGCGCTCTTCAGAGTTAAAACACTAGACGGAGTACACCTTATTAATCTAGACCCTAGTCAAATTAAGGCACAAGATAGTTCTATAGTAGAATATAACCGCCTGAGATCGTTATATCGCCCGGACTTGGCTAATTGAAGCATAAACAGGAAGCGTATTAAAAAGGTAGCAGATAATGAAATGTTAATGCGCACTATTATCTCTAACATTCAAGAGAATGTAGACAATAACGTAAAAAAAGGAAAACCATGCAGCGGAAACGCAAGAAAAAACATTAAATCTCAATACCTGCCTAGTTTTCTTTACAAAAAGTAATGATATCTTACCAAAAACATAAATGTAAAAAAAGAGAGCCAAGTTCAATACAAAATTATGCTTGGCTGTGGGCTTCGCCGCAAAAAGAATGGAGATTTAAATGAGTGCCAAGTTCTATGCAAAATCCAAATATGCATTTATATATATGTATGTTGAATAACTTTATAAAATGACTGATGTAATGAAAACTGGCCAAGTCAAATCTAACCTACTTTAAGATCTCACATTTTTTTTAAATAACAGCAACTGTTATAGGTATCCAATAAAGCAATGAAATAAAGTTTAATACTTGTTCATAATGTCATTTTGTTCCTATAAAAACATATTTGGATTTTGCATAGAACTTGGCACTCATTTAAATCTCCATTCTTTTTGCCGCGAAGCCCACAGCCAAGCATAATTTTGTATTGAACTTGGCTTTCCTTTTTTACATTTATGTTTTTGGTGAGATTCCTTTTTCTTGGACAAAAATTATAATTCTCCTTAATGAAGCCGTTAAAAATTGAAGAGGTATTTTCAGTGTTTTAACTAGCTGTTTTAGTAAAAATTTACATGCCCGCATTTGGTATTATACCGCGAAATCGTTTTAAATAAATATTTCTTTTATGTAATCAATTCTCTATGTCTATGCCATTACTTCCTCGTGATGATATACCATGTGAATATAATTACACCGTACAAAACCTGTTGTCAGGAAAATTAATAGATAGTGTGAATTCCGGATTTGCTTCGCAACATGTTGTTGCGGTTATTAATTCTGAGCGTTTTTATTTTTATATTGAAATCTATGTGTCTCTATTACATATATGCTTGCACACAAACAGGCATATATCTAAGGAAACTTTAAGGAAGGCAAACATACCAGACACATCCCTTAATAAATAGGGCCGTTTTTGTAAATAGGCCCAAGAGGACAAGACCCTAGGTCCCAGAATTTTTGCGTCCGTAAGGAGAGTCCTAAATTTATTAATATATTTATACAAAAGACATTTTATAAATATACAAAAATATATACAGATAGAAAATAAATTATGAAATGGGAAAATAAGAAGAAAATTACTGTTATTTACAAAACTTTATTATATGAAATGACATCATAATTTATTTCTCAATTTTTTGTTAGCAAACTCTTTTGTATTATCAAAACTAATTGTTAGCAAATACAATAATATTATCAAAACAATTTTAGTCCGAAACGTCTGATTCACTACACACTATTGCAAGATAATTTAATCTATCATTTGACATCGTACTTGTACGTTCATTTTTAAAGGCTTTAAAACGGAAAATGACCGCGCTCTTACAAATGGTCATCATCACACTTAAATAAATGCGAAAACACATTTCGATGTTATGAAATGTCGAGGCGTGACAAACATTTTTTGGAGTTTATTGGAGTTTGCTCCATAAGAATCGATTTTATATTTAGGCCCAGGGTATGGAATTTTGTGGGATTAAAATCAAGTGTTAGATAAATGACGTTACGCTATCGTCATGGTTACTGAAATAAATAAATCGTCATGGTTACTGTTTACATTTCAATCAATCAGAATGTGACAAATATAATAGATTTTCTCCACGAATCATTGTTAGTGTATACAGAAGGGGGGTTCAAAACTATTGAAGAAACGTTACCATGAACTTCCACTTATACTTGGTGGAGATTTTAATATTGATTTTAATAAAGAAGATGGTTTCCGTTTAGTACAATTTCTGAAAGATGAACTGAACTTAGATTTAATTTCTGACAGAACACTAGGGACAGCTAGATATGGTACAACTATTGATGCGATGTTTTTACGATTTATCACACATGTATCTTCCGACATTCATGTATCATATTTTAGTTACCATAAACCAATTGTTTCAGTGTTTAATGATACCGCTATTGTTCCTGTGATAAATATTACGCAAGATAGCGTCAATGATAGAGAAAATCAATCTTACTAAAAATTTTATTGTATAACATAATTATTTTCAATATTTTCTTAAATGACGAATTAATTGTTTTACTGTTAACATAAATAAATGAATTGTGTTTTATGCTTTGAATAATATAATAGTTGCTTTCATTTACCATTATACTAATCTTTATGTACGATATCATCTTAAAGCAGTAAACTCTATTCGTGCGTCGGAGCTGACACACTTTTTTTATTTCTTTGTATAGATCTTCAATACTTAAAATTACTTCATTTCTCGTCTCGTCAATACGGTGCTTAAATTGTAAATATTCGAGTGTTAACCGTTCCTGGAATAAATTTTCATTATGAAGCTTTGAATTATTCTTACAGCTGTCTCAAATGCTTTTATTATTCATGTGAATATTAGTAAAAAAAAAATTGAAACACCTCAACATATGGTGGAATTTTTATATTTATACTTAAAAAAGATTCTATACAGATGAACGCCTAGTTTTTTTTTTGCGCAATTTAAAATTATACAAAATTTCTTTTTTAGAATAGGCCCCATTTTATTTTAAGCCTAGGGTCCCCTGGTACTGAAAGACGGCTCTGATAATAACCAAATTACGAATGCTGAATAAGAAACCGATTTCTTTTATATAGCCATTATGAAGTATTTAATTTCAAGTAATTTGAAGTTTTAAGAGGCCACTAAAAACAAAATATAGAAGTATATTAATATGAACACGGGAGAGTAAAAGAAAGTCGTTTTGCGTAATTGTCCACGAAAATATTAAAAGTTGAGTATTTGAAGTTAACTATTAGAACAATTTTGCATCCCTTTCGATTTTAAATTTGACATTTAAATATGTATACGTATTGAAGCTGTTTCATCTCCAAGGAAGTAAACGCGGCCCTTGCCTAGCAGTAACAGTATAGAACTGTCAAAGTTAACAAAGAAATCGTAAAATTTAATTGAACATTATACAATTAAATGAAATGATTGTAGAATAACTAGTTTATCTTAACAATTCATTTCGCCTTGTTTGACGGATTCTCCTCAAATTAATTCAAATAAAAAATAGGAAATGATTACTTTTTTGAATACTGCTCATAGAACTCGTACGTTAGAGTTATGAAAATCATGTTATAATCCGATAAAAAAAATTACAGTTCTCAGAAATATTTTTGTTATGCTCCAAATCAATCCTGAAGAAACTTTTTCGTTGGGAAACGAACTTTTATAAAAGTCCTCTTTCATTGCACCAGAGTGAAAGAAGAGTAATAATAAAATATATATAGTCTAAATATAGACTACATATATTTTATAATAACTATTTATTTAAGAAACATCTTAAATAAATAGTTATTATTTTTAGAGTTCCGTACCCAAAGCGTGTCAACGGGACCATATTACTGAGACTCTGCTGTCTGTCCGTCCGTCTGCCACAGACCTCTATTTCTTGAACCGTAATAATTAGATACTTGACCAGTTATGTATTATTTATATATTATTATTACCTATATATTACTATGACCGCTATAACAACAAATATAATAAAACTAAAAATTAAAGGCGGCCGTCATATAAGAAACGTGTTTTTTAGTGAACCATTTTTAATAAGGAAGTACGGAAGCCTTCATGTACGAGTCCGACTCGCACTTGACCGGTTTTTTATCATTTAAAACTTTTTCTGTGCTATTATGAAATGTATAAATATAGAATAACATCACATAAGCAATTTCTTTCAAGTTGTCCTTGTAATTGCAACAGTAACCACATTGAAACTACTTTCGTACGGGGTCAGCTAATATATCCCATAAAAATTAATGTGTTTTTTGTGTATACCCAAAATATACAAACGGGGCTGTCCATGTCGCGATCACAGAATCGACCCCATGATAAAAGTCGTCTAGTTTTTCAAATAATTTCATGCAGCCACAGGCAGAGCGCGCTCATGGAGCGGCACGGCCGCGTATAGGCATCCTTCGACTGGTTTTCGACTAACATGAGAAAGCGAAAACCCGTCTGTTTGTTTAGATCTGTGACTGTTACCCAACCGCGCCTCCGCCGCTCGAAGCATCGGACTCTTCCATAACAGTTATGATAGACCCCGTTTCGCTTATGAGTTCGGCGGCCGGTTGATACAATCGGGGTTCCGCCGGCGATGGTTCGGAGGGAGAACGCATGGCGAAGCATCATCTCCATGTTTTGGTCGGGTCCGTAGGTATTTTTATTGAATGTTCGATAGTTTATTCGTAAATGTTTCCAAACTAGAACCTGATAGGCTTAAAAAAATTGAATGTTCTTGATATTTTTTTCATAAATAAAGATAGCGCTAAAAATTAACAATTAATTTATAAATTCATCAATGAATTCTTATAAGCGTAAATTTAAACAGCGAGATATAAATGCAAATAAGTTTTGCACATATATCTGATCTCGCATGAAAGCATGATCAAATTTTAGTTTATAAAAATTTGCGTGTCTTTGAAGCTTTGCCGTATATGTAATATAAATTATAGATGCGCATGCGCCAGTTGTACCTACGTATCATGGAAACGAAATTCTTACTAATCTTATAAATACTGCAAATAAGTTTATTTTTTATTCGTGTGTTTATCTGCCGCTTTGCAGCTAAAGAACGGCGGATTGTTTTCAAACTTTCACCTACACATTGCGTATGCATTCCGGATCGCTATAGGCGATAGTGTAATATGATGTAATGTAATGTGGGCCGAAGTCAGCCTTAGGAGTGATAGTCAGACTAGAATCAAGTTCTAATTTAGTACGGAATCGATGCAAAAGTTAAAGGACCTTAAGGATATACTGTGCCTACCGGGAACCGGGGCGAATTGCTAGTTTTAGTGTATAAATAAATTGTGAATATATAAATAGATTGATTTCACACTCATTTGTTTGTGAATAGCACGTTAGTTTGTACTAACTGTACCTATTTTTAGAACGTAGTATTAGAATAATGTACGGAGCTGATGCAGTGGCGTGACGTGTTGCATTCGTCTGAATTCGCGTGACGCGTGACGCGCGCGAGTCTTCGCAGTTAGCTCGGTATTCTGTAACCTGCGATGATGAACTCTGCATAAAAAGTATTGCACAGATGTAGATCCTGGTCAAATACTATACTAATCGCACGAACGCTTCCTGCTTCTCTTTCGATGTAACATTTCCTATTACTCTGAACCGATTATGTTAACTTAAATAACCAAGTGACATTCAAAGTCAAATGTTTTTTTTTTATGTATTTTCAGTAATTCTAAAAATTTTTTCACAACCTCTCTATGTGTATGCCATTATTGATTTATTCATATTGTATTTCATCAATAAAAAGTATTTAATCGGACGAATTAATAAAAAATTAATAATCAATGGTGTGATACGTTAAGTTGATTTTTCAAATACCGAATCGAAATAAATTTAAATTATTGCAACGATTTTAATGAAACCTCAAATTTTCTTTCATTTAAAGTTAACAACAGAATAATCAGTTCAGTAACTGCAATTATGGTTTAAATGAAACAGTACAGGAGACATTCGTTGGTTATAAAATATATCTGTATGTATAATTTAAAATGGATGTTGGTCTGTCCACTTAATGAACTAGGACACCTTTTGACCGAACACTGCAAAAGTTGGCACATATATGTATCTTTTCATGGCGATGGTTTCTACGCAATATATATTAACATTTGCCTGTAGAGGCAAATGTTAATATATATTAACATTTTGTAATATTGAACCAAATTAATACACCGATTCTAAAAATCCTTTCACTAATAGAAAACTTTACCCTGAGTGTCCTGTAAACATATACTCCGAGTCATATAGCCAGTGTTTTATTTTAGTTATATATATAAATTTATGATGGTCTGTCCGCAGATGATAAACTTCGACACAGATTGACCGAGAAACGTGAAAGTTGATACATATATAGTAGTACCAGGACTAGAATTAGAAGCGGGAACAAAATTGGAATTCACAAGATAAAATTAACAGGTAACTATGTAACTGTTATTTGAATTCAAATTAATTGAGATATATACTCAATTCAAGTTAGTTTTTTAAATTGGTTTCTCAATTCTGAGTACAATTCTTTTTTATTTTTTGTTGATTCGTTTTCATCACCTCCCGCTTGAGGAGTTCCATAACATTTTAATTTTAGACCAGGAGATTGAACTTTAAGCTCTACACGCGGTGCCATTGCAGGTTGCAGGTTGCTAACCGGCGGTTTTATAAATCGTCGCGTCCTCCAGCGAGCGGTTAGCATTGATCTATTCTATAGCGGTTAGTTCATTCTCCCGTGGTCAGAATTCGAACGCAGTACGTCACGTTTCGAAGGTAAAAGCTCTCGACCGGTCCAGACTCAGTCCTCGTATCGGAGGCATTTAATTCCGTATTCGCATATCTTTTGGCTGAATAACCAGATTGTAGTGAAATGATAACAAAAAAAAAATTTACTCACTTAAACCAAAAATGTTCGTAAAATAGTCAGTAGTTCATACTTGATACTGTACAGAAATAAGTAAATACTTTATATAACGTACTCATTACTTTCCGAATTTGACCTTTTTTTATGATATTCTAAGGGGCAAATGAGCACCCAGGATCCATCAGAGAGTTGGTGATCACCGTCATCCAAATATTGACACTTGCAACTCCAGAGGAGTTACTAGAGCGTTGTCGGCCTTTAGGAAGGAATAGGATATCTATAGATGGAGGGGTGAGAGGGCCATCGGAACTTTTAGAAAGAAACTGAGAGAGAGTGGCCCACTGCATCTCTCACTTACTGGTCGAAACGTTATAGCGGAAATTGCTATTTAATGTCTGTATTCCGTGCGAGTTTGCTATTTCACTGACCAAGTTGGATTAATGTTTTTCGAATGTTTAATACATTGTTGAAATTTTTAATTCAGTATTTTACGTTTATTTTAAACGAATAGTTACGGAAAGGCATATTTACTAGTTTAAGTAGTATCTCTTTTATATATATATATATATATATATATATATATATATATATATATATATACGTAGGTTATACTGAAATTATTTGAAACTGGCCATTTGTAATAAAAATAAATAAAAAAACAATAACGTTTTTGAACATTAACCTCTTTGAGAGTACATTACGTTTTAGAGTGTGGGGATTGTTATTTGCTTTTTGTTTCTGACTTCATTTTAAAAATGTCGAGTCGACGTTACGATACATGCAAGTCGAGAGAATATCGGGTAATGAGATTTTCGCTGTGGTTCAAATAAACAGAATAGTTTACAGAGACTTCAACTGATGTTCGGCGATGAAGCTCCATCTCGTAGATCTCAGTTTAGTGAATAGAGACGTGATGATCTCTGTGACGACTTACGTGAAGGTCGGCCAACGACTGAAGTTACTGAAACTAATATTTATACTGTACGATAACTAACTGAAACTGATTTCTAGTAAATTACTTGTGAACAAATTTATATAGCAAGTGCAATCCATATCGGAGAGGCAAGCCCTTCCGACATGGCCCATCCGGCTTCCTGCCTCAGCCCTCACACCATCAATGCGACCACAGCAGATACAGCAGATGTAATCTCACTTGAGACTTACTGTATTGCATTAGGATACCGCATGATTTAACGGATGATCAAAAATGACTGCCCATACATTGGTGTCGCAAAATGATAAAAGTAACGGAGGACAACATATAGACTGTATATAGCATAGTCAGAGGATTCACAAGCGACGAGATTTGGAGATACTGCTTTAAACTTTAAAGGTATAACCAACAGGCAGAATGGGTCTTCTCATTTGAAGATGTGCCAACCAAGCTTTGGAAAAAATCGAAGTGGTAGTGAAACAATTGTTACTTCTTTTTCCAGCAAATCGGGACATAACATGATAGTATTGCTTGAAAACTAAAGGACGGTAACTGCAAAGTGGTACGTGAGTACGTGCTTGCCCGGGGTATTTGAGAAAATTCAGTAAGAGCTTCCTCGCAGCGAAGTCGTCCTTCGCCACAACAACGCGTCCACACATTCCACTAAGTGACGAATGAGTTTTGAAGGCCTCGAATGTAGTGAAGCATCCGCCATAGAGTACAGATCCTAATCGCACCTTATGATTTTTCCCAATTGCTGAAAATTAAAAATAAGCTTAAAGGTATACGGTAAAGGATTTTGAAGCGCCGTTGACACCCACGCGTGTCGTCCGGCCGCGTTCATTCAAGCTATTATAGTTGTCCAACTAGATAGCATAGCCGGCCCATTTACGCCACCTTCAGTGGGACTTTTTTAGTGGGTTTCAGCCCCACACTATCCACGCGTACGGGCGCGAGGGTGTGCGGTATGCATTTTTTACATCCTCCTCGTCGCTAGAGGGGAAAAAAAAGGACTTTGAAGACGTCCCTTAGGAAGAATGCATCAACTTATCTTTGCAACTGTTTCAAATAATGCAAAAGTGTGTAAATAGCGAGGGAATATATTTGGAAAAATAAATATATTGCAAACATAGATTTCGCCTTATTAACGATAATCTAAAAAATTTCAGTTTTGCCCACGTATATATACACAACTAGAAGGAATGTTCCTTTGTCTGAGCATTATTTAAAATCTACTAAACATATCGGTATGGAACTTTGGCTATTCGAGATAGATTCCGTAGTATATGGTTTATGGCTATTCATTTTTTGAACTCTATACACCCTTCTCCATTTCTTTTCTTTTCATTTTCACAAACCATAAGTAGGCGAGTGACCACTAGTGTCCTAATCTATATAACTCTATGCTACTATATAAATCTGTAGTTTCTGTCGTGCATATCTATTATACATTTTCATATATCTGAATCTCTGTGCGCGCCCCTGTATTTTTGTTTTTGTCACATTTTGCAATAAATATTTTATGGCTCACTGACCTCAAATTTAATATTTTAAAATTCCTTTGAGTGTCTGCCCCTATGTCCTTTTATAACTTAAGGACAGTCTGACCGATTTTGATGAAAATGGGTAGACAATGAGAACATGTGATTGCGCAAAAGATAGGCTATAATAATATATAATTTCAATACACATTATGGTAACCATAAAATAAACCATTATTTTTTATTTCTTTGATAGTCATTTTAATTTGTTTCTGTATTATTATACTTGAGTTGTTGAGAGAGTTGAGGTGCGTGTGTGTGTGTATATGTGCGCGTGCGCGCGTGTGTGTGTGCATATTTAAATTGTGAGGAAAAGGAAAAAAACAATCATTGCTAAATTTTACTTTAAGCCCTTTAGCGATTCTAACTGAAAAACTACTAAACGGATATAGATGAAACTTTAGAACAATATAACTTAATTTAGACTAATAATTTAAGTACAAAAAACAAATCGGATTTACCCGGGATCAATCAACGCTGGCGTTGAGCTTATTCAAGAAATTTTTGGGCTTGGGAGGATTCGCGACACGTGTTTGGTGTGTTTTGCGATCTTACAAAGCTTTCAATTGTGTAAATCACGAAACTGTCATCGGAAAATTGTGTAATCATGGAATGACGGGCCGGGCAATTGACCTTCTGATGTCATATTTAGTAAGTAGTTTAACAGGGTATAGAGAGTTGATTTCAATGACAAAAGATCATCTGGGTTTGTGGTCCAGGTGGGAGTACCACAGGGATCAATCCTTGGTCCCTTTCTTCCTGTTGTAATTCCTTCTCGCTAAAAGACTTCAATGGGGTCCTCATATTTACAAGTTGGTAAAAGGCTTAGCTCTGCTGCGTATGCAGTTAAAAGATACAAAATTCGTCAGAATTAAAACTGCCAGACTAGTTTATTTTGGTTGTTTTATAGCCTGATGTCTTATGGTATTTTGCTCTGGAGACATGCTGCAGGTGTACATAGAATTTTCGTGCTACAGAAGCGGGCCGTTCGGGCTATTTGCAAACTGGGACCTCGAGTATCTCTAAGTAATAAATTAAAAAAAATGCAATATTAACTTTAGCATCTCAATTTATACGCGTAAATTTTATACGTATAAAAAAATATAGAATTGTTCGGGAAAAATAGTGGTTGTCATAAGAAATTACTGAAAAATACGAAAAATAATAATAAACTATGTTTACTGGTCAGTCGATTACTTAAGTCACAAAGTTATTTACGGAGCTCTGTGTGCGCTTGTTCAATAAGGTACCTGTAGATAATCAAAACTTAACCTTAAACAAATTTAAGATCATGATTAAACAATTACTTGGTAAAAAGGGTATTATAAAATTTCTTATTATTTTGAAGATAAAAGTCCATAGACATAACCAGCTCGAGTTTTTATCAGGTTATATCTTTATACAATACTTTTGTTATTTATTGTTTTTGTATACCATCCTATTCGAAAAGAGCTACGCTGAAATTTCTTGTTCGGTCCTCTTGAAGAAAAACTGCCTTCCGAACAAGCGGTAAATTAATATTATAATGACACAGTTTAAGATTTATTGTATAACCTATTGCCCGCAGCTTTGTTTTGTGAACACAGAAAAAACTTTACTTTTTATATAGTTTGCTTATTCACATTGTCAATGTTCAAGCGAGGATTAACACCGGCCAGGCATGGAATCCAGGTAACGACCGAAATTAATATTCAAAGCGGGAGCGAGATCGTTACAGAATAAAATAATTTATTTTTTTTTATGTAAGAATAAGTGTTGCTTTTGGTTGGTATTGAGCCGAGAGCAGGGCCGAAATCGAGATCTGCATTGAAACCGGGATTGAAATAAAGAACGGGATTGACAGCAGGGACTTGGTCGACGGCGTGGTCGAGCGATATAAAAGATGGAGGAATCGTTGTCGCTGGTTACATAATTCTATTGGCCTTATATGTATGTATATATATATTTACAAATCAATAAGTTTTCAAAATTTTCTTTTCTAAAATATTTTTTTTTCTTCTAAATTTTTATTGTAAGGCAATCAGATATTCGTTTTTTTTTTTTGAGAGTGTAATTCTGGCGGAATAGAAATAATGTTCTAATCGTAGTTATTCTAATAGTTTTGACTTCACATTGCCAAAGTTTTAGATAGCTGCCATACGTGCGATTAGGTAACAAAGTATGAATTGCAAACGTGGAAGCTTTCCATTCGATAAGATTATTACCATAATTATAGAGGTTACTGGAGAATAGACACACTAGTTTTAACCGGTTACGGCAAAATAAAACAGAGAAGTTATGATTAAAACAGTGCGAGTGGATTTAATATGTCCATGTGTCAAGTAACAGGAAAATAAACGAGCCAAGTGCGTGTCGGCCACTGCAGTGTGGTTCCTTAGTTGCCCATCATGTGGACTTAGAAGTAGTATATGCACTTAGAAAGAGACGTTTTGTTTGGTACTATGAATTTATTAATTGAGTTCACGGTTTGATGACTAGTGACCTCTAAAAACGGGACCACATAGGATGGGTGTTATTATTTTATTCTTCCATAATTTTATATGGTTCTTAAACTTATGTTTACAACCTGTTTTACAAAAAACAACGCCAACTAAGCAATTTTCAATGGAAATTGTACGAAATTTTGCTAAGTACATTTTATAAATTGTTCGACAATTTTTCGTGAACTTGTAAAGCCTACTTCGATGTGATAGTTTTCCTTTTAATTGTATTATATGGACTACTGCCGTGGATTTTTTCACGTATCCAAAAAGCCAGCGAGAGGGTGGACACTTGACTCAGATTTTAAAGCTTAACATTTTGCAAGAGATTCTTAAATCAAAAAATTGTTTTCACTGACCCGCAATGTTTCTGAATGTACTATCCATCGATTGTGGGATGAACGAGAAAAAAAAATCATCTATATTTTACGTACAAGGGAGGTATGCTATTTTTTTTTAAATTTTATTTTGCCACTTAGTTGGAGTGATTAATATACTGCTTATATATTAGTTCAGATACTCTTAGTATCAGCTTTCTGGTACTATATAAGCGGCGGACAGACGTGGTGAAATTATAAAGGTTCCTTGTTGACTACGGAACCCTAAAAAAGGATGTATAAAATGTACATTGATATTTTAGATTTAACATATTTTTGACATGCAGCACTGTTTTGCATTCGCATTGAACAAGATATACCTTCCCTCTGACTCCAAGGATGGCTAAAAATTTTAACAAAATATATTTAAGTAAGAATTATTTGAGGAGAAAAAACATAATACAATTTTCAGAGCGCTAAAATTCAAAGTAGCTTCTGTTTATGCGATTTTTCTAGGTGAAAACTGTATACAATTTAGAACTAACATAAGTAACGAAAATGATATCGGCGAAGTAGAGCACCGCATCGGTCACGGCGAAGGGGCGGCGGTGAACATCACCGGTCAAAATAATTAATAAATAAGGTATGTACTTACATATAACCAGTGCCGACATCTGAAGGGGCGGGGAGGGCGCGCGGCCGGCGAACGGCCCGCGCGCCCTTACGCAACGCACGCGGTCAGCGCGACACCGCCTGCGCCGGCGTCGCCGCGCCGCAGTCCGTCGCGACCGGCAGCCCGCAATGGAACGGCCGGGACGCGCTACCGCGCCTGCTGCTGTCGCTGCTGCTGGCCACCGTCGCCCGCGCCGCTCATGCTCGGCCGAGGACTCGTTCGGCGAAGTAGCCGATGATGATTTCTATTTCGAAGCTACCGGTACGAAGTCGATTCGATGCCCCGGCCTGCACGCGCCGCCGTTTGGCGGAAACCGGCAGACTGTGCATATTTTCTGTGGAGACGTGCACTCGTGCCGGCGCCTCTACCCGTGAACATCAAATTAGGGCAGTTTTCGATTCACCGTCGGTCGTGATTTAAGTTTCATCACCGCCGTGACGTTGCTCGTTTCGAACCGACGAGCGCACCCCGAGCACCGGCCGGGCGCACGGCTCGCTTCGTCGAGCGATGCTTCCATTACGCGATATCGTTCCGCGTGAACATTAATTCGTGCGAACGGTGACCGAAAAGCGAAAGTGGCGCGTCGAGATCGTGCGCATTTCCGTTCACCGGCGGGTACGGCGCGCGAATCCGGCGCGCTCACGGCGGACATCGTGTGTTTCAGACGAGGTACTACCGCATGCCCCAATTGTTCCGGCTGGACGACTACGACGCCTGCCTGTCGCGGCCCACCGGCGCCTACTGCGTCGGCAGCTTCGAGCTCACCGACGACGGCCGGTCTCCGCTGATGCGGCTCATGAAGGTCTATGTCGTTCCGCGGAGTGTGGTGCCGGTGGCGACGTCGAGCATGCGCCGGCTATTACACCGACTCGACTACGATTTGTGACTATATAATTGATGCAATCGACGTAACGTATGAAGTGAATGTAATGCGTTTCAGCGCTACTCTGCTAACTGGGTGGACCGGTTCAACCACACGCGGCTGCACCGCGGCGTCTGTGTCACAGCCTCTTGCGCGCCCGCGCTCGCCACCGACGGTTATCAAGATTTACCTAAACGATTCGCGCGTTGCATCAACGCGTCCGTGTGGGCCACGCATCGGCTGCATGCGCGGCTGCAACATCTCGCCTACTGCCGCACCGGGGCGGAGCGCACGGCGCGCCTGGCCGCACCGCTCACGCCCGGCCAGCTGGCGTTCTCGGCGCTCGCCGCCGCGCTGCTGGCGCTGTCCGTGCTCTCCACCGCCTGCGATCTCCTATTGCCCGCAGACCACCCGCACCGCAAGCGTACGTTCGCGATGCACGTCATATATTACCACTCTTCTATCTTTTTTATGTTTGTGTAATTATTTAAGCTTCCGTTCACCGTAGATGGGACGTGGATGCTGGCGTGGTCGGTGCCCCGGGCGTGGCGCGCGCTGGCGGCCCGCCCGGCGCGCGCCGCCCTCGATCTTAGCGCCTGCGATGGCCTCAGGTACGTAATCGGTCGGTCGTCCATTTGAAGTCCGCGGTGTGCAAAGGACATCGAGCTCACTACGATGCGCGCTCGTTACAGGGTGGTGTGCATGCTGTGCGTGATCGTGGAACACGTATGCTGGCTCGCCGTCACCGCTTATGTCGCCACACCCCGCTTCTCCGAAACGGTGAATATATAGTTACTTCATGAACTATCTTTCTATGTTGGTGCTCGCATCTCCTTATCTGTAGTATTGTTTTCTCACCATACTTTCTTTCACAGACGCGGCGCGCCGGTGATGCAATTATGATGGTGAATAGTTCATTGGTAGTGCAAGTGTTTTTCGTGCTATCAAGTTTTTTCTTGGCTCTAAAGCTTTTGCAGCAGGCACGCGCGGGCCCCATGCCGATCACGGTGTTGGTGTCCACGTTGGTTAACCGCCTCATTAGGTAAGTGCAATATATAAAATCGACGTAGCGACATTAACGAAAGTATGTAGCATAGCAGTCACGTGAATGTCTGTAATAGGATCAGCCCCGCATACTGGCTGATAGTGGGGTACGCAGGAACGTGGTGGGTGCGCGCAGGTGACGGACCGCTGTGGACACCGCTGGTGGAGCGTGAGGCGGATGCGTGTACGCACAAATGGTGGGCTCAACTGCTGTACCTGGAACAATGTTGTGCGGACGGACGAGCATTGCCTCATTCAGACGTGGTACCCGGCCGACATGCAGCTGTACGTGTTGGGTGCTGTTCTGACGATTGCGCTGGCACGCTGGGGCCGTGGACGCGCGCTAGAGGCGTTGGCGGCGCTGTGGGCGGTGGTAGCAGCGGCGCAGCTGGCGGCGGCGTATGCGTGGCGGCTACAACCCAATCTGGTAGTCCACCGACCGGAGGCAGTGCATGCACAGTATGTCGGCGACCCGACGTTCGCACGACTTTATCAATCTCCGCTAGGCAATGCACCGAGCGCGCTAGCTGGCTTACTGGTGGCGCACGCGCACTACCGCATCATCGATGCCGGTGTACATTTCCATGAGCACAAGGTACATGACGTATTTATTCGAATTTATTATTTTTAAAATACTGAACGATAAAAAATATACCTACGTTAAAATAAATATTGTAGCGCAGATGTACCCTTCATCGGATTTTGGTACCCAAGATCGAAATTAAATATTACAGGCAGCAAGATTGTTTCTTTGATCAGTTCTTCAAATTATCATGCATCTGGTTTCACTCGCTCCCGTGGTCCACGCATCTGAGTAGGAGCCCCGGTCACTTTAACCACACACCTTCTTTGTTTCTCGTCAACTAACATTTTTTCTATTTTCACATTTAAATCAATACATAGAACCCAAATGGAACTCACATTCGCGGAACTGGGCACGGAGGCCGGACGCCTTAACGCCATCACATCTAACTCGGTTACTACAATATTCTTATTACTATATTGTATAATCGCTGACGAAAATCCCAAAAACTTTCACAGGCCAAACAAAATTAGCAAAGGTAAATCTGCCAAAATCGGTATGTTAAGGGTTTTTTTCTATATGAAACGGTTTTTGATTATAAAAAATTTACGCTTGCCTGTACACATCCAAAAACACAGATCAAAGCAAGTTTATTATCGGAGAGATGATTTTCCTAAAGTCGGCCATTTCCATTTGAACTACGGCCAATTATATGCGTAAAGTTGGCGTATGTGTTTCTAGGTTTACAGATGTGTCTAAATAAAAAGTCGAATAACTTTCTTTTCAATCACCAAACAAAATCTTTAATTAAATAAATTAATACATGAATTCTAAAAACAATGTTAACTTTACAAAGTATAATTTAGCACTGTTACTTAAGACAATAACATAAATTAAAACAAATAGGTGGGTAACTCTGTCAACTGGATAGGTATAATTTAATTTAAGTTTCATAACAACTACAATATTTTAATTCCTTACACTTCATTCTCAAACAATTTCATACATTTTTAATAGAATTTCACTACAAATTATACTAAATTCTAATAATTTAGTCCACGCACACAATCACGAACAAACTTATTTAAAAAATATACAGTGAAATCGTTTTTATACTAATCCTTTCAAATTATTTTTGTTAATACTTTAAAAAAATATTTATTAATCCAATTTATGCCGATCTTTAAGTTATTAATTAGTATTTTTTATACCGAATCAAAATATGTTTCGACAGTTTGTATATGTCTACGGACATGAAGACCGACCGAGCTTAGGGGCTCTATGTGTAATCTTAAAGTCGGCAGTCCTATTTAAATTATTAAATAAGTAAAATACTTAAACCCAGTCCACCTTAGGGAATTAAAAAGGACGATTTTTATTTAGAGCATTACAGAGATAAATTAAAATAAACAATAACATTGCATCACTAAAACAGTTTCGAAGATCCTTCTTTTAATTAAAAGTCTGCCACTCGGAAAAAATCTTCACCAAAATTCGACCATAGACAGAACATCATAAGCCACGAAATGAAGGAGGAAAAAGTATTTATAACAAAACATTGTTTATCTAAACCTTATATAGTATAAAAAGTATAAACATATTTTCGGAGCTGATGCCTGCACATAAATATAATACAATTGCCGATTGTAGTGTCCGACTGGGAGTTGATAAGCGAAACGATGCATTTATGTAGTCACCTAGTCACCTTTAGATCATTGACCAGAGCCCTTCATTGAAAACAGCTGTTTTATATGAACCCGGAAGGGATAAATATCGTCGAGTTTAACATGAAAGGAATGCGATTTTATTGAATGTGAAACTAATCATTAACGAGTATAGCTCAAAGGGCCAACTTTCAGCTAGAGCGAGTTTAGGCGTATCTACTCTTTCTAATATGTAATCATAAAACAATTTTGAGATTGCTCTGTTGTTTGCCGCTTTCTTTAATGTCAATAGCCTCAGGAAAGCGGCGCTATCTTAATTTTGCGGTTTTTGACGGATACTTATCAGATTTATTTGATACAGAAATAGTCGTCGTAATAATTGTCAGGTTTTCGGGTTCATTAATTTTTATCAATTACAAAGAAATTGGCAATAAATGGATGTACCTACCAAGGATTTCTTCATTAATGGCATGTGATGTGTACACATATCAATACAATTTTTGTTGTTTTAACTTGAAATTTAACTTTTATATTATGAAACATTAACAATATGCACACTAAACATTGTTAATAACGTCTACTGTTTGATCATTTAGAATACTAAAACAATGTATTTTTAAGCACCTGCAAGATGCTCAAAATGCATAGAGATATATAGAGGCACCCTAAAACATTTTTTAAAAATCCTCTTTAGTTTGCCGATTTACTATTATGATATTGCAAGAATTAGCTACACTAATCAAAGTGGCAAAGTATATTCATAATACTCATAATATGGTTTTCCTTATTTAAAGGGCGTATTAGTTATTAAAAAAAGGTGTACCTATTCTTTAAAAATTAAATAACTGCTTAGCTCCGTTTGTTCACAACAATCAAACTATCCCATAAACAGAGGCTAATCCTTGTGTTTGGTAATGACAAATAGTGACAATATGTTTTTATAATGTTATTCTATGGTAATGACAGGTATGGGCGTGGGTGACGCGCGTCAGCGCCCGCTGGCGGTGGCGTGGGTGATGCTGTCGCCGCTGCTGGTGGGCGGCGGTCCGCCGGCGCCTCTCCCGCCGCGGCGCTGGCGGCGTTCGAGCGGCCCGTGTTCGGGATTTTTGTGGCGTTCGGGTTGCTCGGTGCCATCCAAAATATACGAAGTAATACATCGAAAAACATGTATCTATAAGTTAACTAACTTCCGCCCACAACTACGCCTGCATGGACGTAGAATGAATTCCTTCGTCTTATATCGATCGATCTTGTTGTTTATTTCAATTCCTGTATCGCTCTCAATCCGGAACTAAGCCCTATTCCTAAATCCGATCCTGGGCCGAATCCTAGTACTTGATTCTGTTCGCCGACCCACTATCAATTTTGATCCTGATTAGGATGAAGCTGGGACAAAAACTAGGCTCTTGATAAGCTATAGCCTATATTTTATTTGTTTAAGCTAATATTACTATAAAGTTGTATAAAACTCCATACAGAGCTTTTTGCGTGTGAGAGTAAAAAACATCCATCTCGTCAAACTATTATTTATAATATTACTGGGATAATTCTATTTTTTGTTCTTTTTCTTCATCTTCATTGTATTATTTTATCAAGTAACATACATAATTATATGCTACTGAAATAAAACAATACATTGAAGACTAAAGTAGTAGTTTTACTTAACTTTATTATATTACTCATAAAAATCTTCCAATTACTTCTTACTACCTTTTACCAAGTAGTCCCTAAAGGCTTTTAACCCTTTAGTCATCTTTAGTAAAGTTCATAAGTGTTATCTACAAAATTATCTCAACTTTTTAATTTGATGCTAAATTTTAAAATTTTTGACAACAAACATTAAACAATAGATACAAAATTCAATTTAAAGTTAGTTTGCCGCGTCTGCGACGCGTCGTGCGCGCGCCAGTGGCCGGAGCGGCCGTGCTGTGAACTTTGATTTTTGTTGTGATTAAATAGGACATTAACTAGTCAGGATGCGCCTTGAACACATGGCAGAGTATTTATGCTGAAAATTTTTCGCTTACATATTATAATGCAGGTGATAAAACAAACATCCTGTTCTCGTGCCAGAAACGTTAGGCTATATATATATTGAAACCTCTAACAGATAGCCTTGAAAATACATCATTGTAAATTTTTAATAGATTTAAAAGTACCTGTAAGATTTGAAACGAAAAATGTGAGAACATGAAAAACCGGTGAACAGATTTGATGCCTCTAAATCAAAGCTAAATAGAGATTGTTTTCCAGGTGATAATGCCACTTTGTTCATAGGAAAGGGTGCCGTCCTTATCAAGCTTGTACGATCGGTACAGCCCAAAGTGGCAATATTAGGTCAAATAATGCAGAAGTTGTTGTAATTGCAGACATCTCTTTCACACTTATATAATTATTAAGCTGTCACATAAGTCATTTCTTTCACTCTGGATGTAAATATGTTGAAGAAATATATACTCTATGTTGATTTAGCAGCTTTCAATTTTGGCATATAAATAATATATAGTTGCATATATCTGTTTATAAATGCAATAAATTCATTCCTGTGTGCACTCACAAGGATGTAATTACTACCAGTTTTTCATAGATTTTAAAATTAAATATCGAAATAATTATGTGATCTTATTCCTCTGAAGTCATGTCACCAAATTCATATTGCGGATTTATTCCTATCACAGAATCAATATGTGTTCTTTACCTTAAAGAGAGAACACACATAATTCCAAAATACTTATAATATGAATATATAAATAAAATTGTAGATCAAAATTGAAAAGGTAGATCTCATAGTTGCTTTACCCAATGCACTGGCTTTCCTACACTGGAAAACACAGATGCTGGCTTACAAAATTTTACATAGTTGCTTTTATCACCCACCCCTCTGATAAAACCATATGGAGATTTTTTAAACCAGGATTTAAAGTTTGGTTTCCTCTTGGGGACCCTTATATGCATAATGAATGGTCCCTTATCCATATATTTGCAATAACGATTCATAGATGTATTGACATAGATGGTAGTGAATTTCCAACAATTTTTCAAGTATGTACCAATTAATATTTTATGAAATATGATTAAAACAATATAATGCTAGCTATTGCAAATCTAGTAATTTGCAGCAGCCAAAAAATAATCTTGTGTTTTGTAAATTTTTATGTGGCTTTAGGAAAACCAAATTAATTTTTTTTTCTAAACATGTACATATTAGCTACTCTTTGTTCCTAAACGATAAAGAGTGTTTTGATATTAGTGAATTCAATTGTGACAGGGTTCACCGCACATTTCAATTTTAGAATATAACATCAATATCTGTAAGATAAAAATGCCAAGCACATATTTTAAGACGTATTTTCCGCAGCGCCGTGGCGCGACTGGTTGTCCTGGAGCGGTTGGCGAGTGCCGGCACGGCTGTCCTTCTCGGCGCTGCTGCTGCACATGTTGGTGGACAAGACGTTGGTGGCGGGCCGGCCGCAGCCCTCGGAGATATCGCGCGCCTCCGTCCTCGTCGAGTGGTGGGGCGTGACGGCGCTGTCGTATGCCGCGGCGCTGCCGTTGGCGCTCCTGGTAGAAATGCCAGCGGTGCGATTTTGGCGCGACATCACCGAACCATCGGCGACAACTTGCGTTCAAAACAATGACAAACCGCGATAGATCGTTATTATAGGAGATTAATTGAGTTAAGAGTGTGATATGGAATGTAAGTGGTTAGTTTTTTTGTAAAGGATATTTTGTTGTCTTGTTCTCGCCCGAGCAACAGAGTTGTATAGTTAAGTTATACAAAGGAAGTGCTGAACAAAAAAAAAATTTGAATAATAAATTATATCATTTTAAGTAAAAAATGTATGTTAAAAAAATGTTCATAATACCATAATTACTGAATTTCAAACAAAACTGTTATGTTTTTACCTTAGTAAATATGTAATAGCTTAGTATTTAGTTTTTTAGAAGCAACCTATAAGAAATTAAAAAAAAATGAAGTACTTCAAATGAGACTGTTAACCATCTAAAATATCACTTAACCTTTATTCATATGGGAAAGGTGAAATGTTATTGTGAAGTCTTTTGGGGTAGAACTTATATAAACCAATATAGACTGAGTTTTAGTACAGTTTGATTTATTTCTAAAGCTATAACCCTATATTTGTAACCTTTGGGCATATCCAATTGATGTAATGTGATCAGCATACAAGACCATATCAATAAAATCATATTATTCATTGATATCACTGAAGATATTTGGAGCCTAGTAGCACCTATATTATATATTTACTTCTTACTGTAGTGCCAAAATGTCATAAACAAATGTCAATCAATTACAAATGTTGGTAATAGGGAATGCTGTTAAAAAGGAAAACTCATACTGGGATGAAAAAAGGCACATAATTAACAAGTTATAGACATTAGATTCAATAGAAATTATTATAATTTATAACAGAGGTTCTGTGAGATGATTCAAATGTGAAAGTTTTAAATATAACCCTAATAAATGGTAAATTTGATAAATCAAAAGCTTTATATTGGTATTTTGATCTGGATGGCCATATATATGCATTGTAATACCAAAAATCCACAATTTTACATACATCTAGTGTTTGTTGTAAGCATATTTTTCTGACAGAACTTGGTGAATATATGAATACCTTACACAATACAACTAGCTAGTATGTCAAAAGCAAACTACATTATTTAGGTAATAACATTTATTACATAGTCATTTGCCCCATTCACACATTCAGTTATAGATTATGGGCTATATCACTGCTCAGCACTGACGACTTATATAATACACACATTAGCCTACATAAGAATCTGAAGTACAGCAATGTCTATTCAAATTGAATCACAGAAGTACACCGACATACAACAAAAAATACATGGCATGGATTTTACATCACTAATCATCTGGGAGGATTTCTCCATCTGATTTTTCTGATGAACTACATTTAATTATGAGACTGAAACTGTTTGTTCTTAATAATCATAAAAAAAAACATATATTTAATATGAAAGTACACATTATTATGATTTTATACTTCTATTTTTTTTTAAATAAACTCAATTGAATTAAAAGAAAAAATCTAATTCATTTTTTAAGGTGTCCTTGAATTTGTATCTGCATTACGAGATGACATATCTTCATACAATGCAAAATGCAGCATTTTAAATAATAACTTAAGTGACAGATGATATCAAATAGAAGAGCTGGAGTGTAGTACTTAGCGCCGTGACGGTCCCGAGCCGCCCTGCCAACCACCGCGCCCACCCCTGCCGCCCGCACGTCCGCGCCCTGCCGCTGTAATTATTAAAAGAAAAATTAACACATGCAAATATTGGTGTTTTCAGAACCATGATTACTGTACAAATAGTAGTGAGTAGAATTATTAAAAGTATGCCTGTCTTAATAGTCAAATAGAAAATTTTCATGTACATATAACAGATGCCCTTATTGCATTGTCGCATATCAACATTTAATTATAAAGAAGCACCATCAAAGCACAACATGCAAATCTTAACTGCTCTGAATTGCCTACAAATGATGCGATGCTCAATTAGAATGCTCCTTGATCCCTCCATCTTCTCCCCCTGCACTCCTATCTTACACCAATGCGATACTTACAGTAACAAATTTCACGATGGCAAAAATTTGTATGTTGTGTGGTAAGAACCATTAAAAATACTACAATGTTATATCTAGTGGGTGTCATTGCAAATGAAAATACTACCAGCCTCCTCTATCATCCCCTTTTGAACTGACATTTAACAAAAAAGTCACTTTCTAAAATAAAAGTTCCACATCTTACTTTTAACAGGTTTTAACCCAAACAACAATTAAAAAGAGGATGTGGAAAGCAAATTTAATTTTACTAAAAGTTACTGTTAAATGTCAATTTAAAAGGAGATGGTAGAAGAGGCTTAAGTGTTTTATACTCATTTAGTAAAAATAATACATTGCCATTGCAACTGTGGATAAACAAATGTGAATGTCTATTATGCTCTTATTAAATTTATTAAAATTATGTCATGAAAACAAATGCAAAATCAATAAAACTTATCAATAATAAATATGGAGCTCATCTTAACAATGTTACTCGAAGAATCATATTGTATAGCATTTTTCTTTTTATTTTGATTTCTGCTTTCGATTAATATATATTATGTTCCTTCTTATACTCATTCATAAATTTTAATTTCAAGTAGCTTAATCACAATACTGGGTATTTTATACCCTAACACTGCTATAGTATAAGTCCACTATGTTACACTATATTAAATAAAGATGAAACAGATAGCTGGATTGGCGGGTTCGGATCCAGCCATTGGAATAGGTCACTGAACACCTAAGCAAGTGTTACTTTTTATTTATTTTAACTCACAATAAATTAAATAAGATTTATATTCTAGACTTTTCATGTAAATCAGCACACAAATCCCGAGGATATACTGATTTGGAACATGAATTTCCATAAAGTAACAACATATAGAATGTGAGATTTATTTTTATTTGATGAAAGTGTGAATTGATTGTGGTCATGACTCTTATATTTGGTGGTCAGCTAATGCTATAGAATACACAAATTTAAAATATCAAAATTTATCATCCAGCGGTGCTGGATGATAAATTTTATCTAAAATTTCTGAAACTTCTGAAACTGACTTTGTCTATGAAGATAAGTGAAACGTTTGTTGCCTCTTATGCATAGAAATTGTCATTCGTGCAGTATGATTACATTTTTTACTTTAAAATACAAACTTGGTGATTATAATTGGATCTAGGTGATTGAATTGGAACCCCCGACCCCCGATCGGAACCACCACACACCCCATACAATATTTAATTCATACTCTAAGCTATGTTATAAACTATAGTCGCTGGATGTACCTGCACAAAACGCAAAAATTAGAGCAGGAATTGTTATAGGCCACATCTCAACTTCAGTCTCAATTTCATAACATGATATAAATCTAAAATACAAATTTATTTAGAACCTTATTCTTTAATGATAAACACTATTTTGCTTTGACATACTTGATTATTATTAGTTGTGACCAAATTCTCTCGCAAATAACTTATTACACTATTTTAAACCTGAAGCAGTTATATTTTGATTTAATGTACTCTGTCCCATTGACCTTATAATACATATTTAACATAAAAAAACAAGTGCAGGTTCTTTAATACTTTATTTACTCTTCGGCCATACTTTTACAGAGGACTTGTAAATGTGCATGCCACACTTTTAATGGCAGTTGTCTACAATCCTTTGGGTTTGGACACAATGAATTTGGGGTAATATAGTATGAGGAAACGAATTAAGCACAAAAATATGGAGCATAGTGTATGCTATATAACAGCATTATTTTTAAGTTACAAGCTGGGACTTCATGTACCTCACATAAGCTTTCTTTCAGTATCCACTTCCAAGATCATGGCATTCAGTCTTAAGTCGTCCACAATGGGGTCCCTAGGGATTATCTGTGGTGGTTTAGATAATCCAGTGGTGTTGAGCCTATTATCTCTTATTTTGTGTTTGGGTTGTGTTGTCCAATTTGACATGAATTTGTCAGAGCATTATGTGACAGTTTCTTTCCTTGATCATAGTGAGATATACAATAGAAATGCAAAAATATTCGAGTTAATGAGTTTTCAACTTAACAAGAACAAAGAAGGAACAAACATAACACGTCATTATATTTTACCAACTACGATTTACGGAGTCTCCTTTTTGAAATTCGAGTAATAGAGTATAAATATGTATTATCAATACTTCATAGGGAAATAACATTTTGTTCGAGTTACAAAGTCTAAATAATTCAAGATACCATGTATTTAGGGGTTCATCAAAGGAAATGGCAATCTTTTTTGACTTACTGAGGATTTCGACTTATTGATTATACTTAAATTAGTTGATTATACTAAAAATAATGACTGTACATCATTATTTTAAGTATAATCAACACTATTGAGTAAGTTTCCCAGTAACTATTTAGCAAATAAAGTTAGATCTTGTTGGAATTGACACAATTATTTGCAACTATACTTGACAAGTAAAAAATAACTGACTTGTAATTACTTGACACTACTGGCTAATGGTGAAACAGACCTTAAATATATAAAAAAATATTCAGTATGACTACTTACAACAGAAAAAAATTTAAAACATTAATATACCAATATCGATAGTGATGTTGACACATTCAGATTGTGTAATTTTGCCCACTTTCATTGCACATCAGTGCATATGGATCTCTTGGTTTGCATCAAATATTAAAATGTACTAATCCTATTCTACATTGCCTTTGTCATTACCATTTTTAATTGCACATTGATTATCATATTTTTTCAAATTTTCAATAATGTATTGATCACACAAACCTCATAATAAATTAGGTATGTACATTAATAAAAGCATTAATTATATATCTATCTAGTTGTTAATTCATTTATACAACAAAACCAATACTCAATGTTGTGTGAAATTTGTATCATCCCTACTGTATGGACACATCATTACCGAAACTTTCTATTTCAGATTGGGTCTTAAGCCGTCCATGCTGGTTAAGTTTATATTGAGGATACTGACAAACGTTGACACAATGCAGTGACAATATCTGAAAATGGTAACTTAGATTACTGTCCGACCCACAATGCGAGTGATTTAAATTGACTTAAAAACTCTTTGGCCATTTCTCCATGCTCAAATATTTGACTTTAAGTCTAGGATTGTATTTATGATTAGGCTCCCTATCCTTGAGTGTCAGTTTATCTAGTGTTTAGTAACTTTACCTATCATTGAAACTACTTATGCATTATATGAAATTTGTGTATCTTATGGAAAGTTTAATCAGAACTACGAAGATCTACCTTGGGCTCGCAGGATGGCGCTTTTCCCACGGCCGGCACTTGGCTTGTTGCCTTGCCGTTTGAACATAGGCGCGTTCTTTAACATATCTGGTAATATCAAGAATCGTATTTTGGATCCACGAATATAAACATTCTCCAATTGTGCGATGCGACCATCTCGCTGTGTCACCGTTACTTGTGTCATCTGGCAGTTCATGTTGTCCTCGGCTTCTATTAGTTTACCCCGGTAAACTTCACCGGTATTTGTTTCACAAGTAACTATATGGCCTTCCGCTTCATGTAATACTTTTATAGGCACCCCGATAGACATTTTATATATTCTAATTAAATATATTGATTAGCAATAAGAGATTAATTTGATTGCGATGGATTTTTCAAGAGCTCAAATAAATAGTTAATTTCCAGAGCAATGGCGGCAAACGGTTTGTATACATTAATCAACCAGTCAACCAAAGTGCATACTCTGGTTTGTCAATCATGTTTATACAGTCCAAAATTAACTTTAGGATAAAGAAATTAACAATTAAGTTTTTCTTTCCCTTTCCCTCTTGAATCTATAACTTTTACATTGGCAGTATTTTCATATTAATAGTAATAAATATAAGCTATATGAATACTTTATAGTTTAAGATAAATTGCAAAATATGATAATGATATGATGATGATGAAATTAATTAATCGAGTCTAATAGGATAGAGAAGAATATAAGCTTGTAATAAAAGTGTTTTTGTTGGTTCTACACCCGTAAGGAAGTTACAGTGACAAGAGAATTAGATATGTATATAAGCTGTTAACAACATAAAATAGAGTCTATTTCATAGAGTCCATATTGTAACACTCGATGGTAGCCGTCGACTACGAGTTGTTCTGCCGTTACGAAAGTTTATGTTTACCGAAGGCATTGCAAATCTAGTAAATTCAGAACAGTGCTAAAATGGATTGCGAAAAAGAATCTACTGTCACTATTGTTTCGGTGACGAAAAGAGAGAAGGCAAAATTGTTAAGTAATCGTTATAACCTTTAAATTTATAATTTTATGTATAAATAAAATGGTTTAATAATATTCTTATTACAATAATCTTTGTTAAACCTAAATACGCACATTGATTTAATTTCAAATTTACTGAGATTGCACAACTCATGTGTTTTGATTAATAATTACTAGATATGAAAATGTATAGGTATAATTGTTACTTAAGATGCTGATACATGTAAATTTATTAACGTTAATGATATTAATAACGTATATTCAAATCATTAACGTTAGTTTTGGCGTAACTTCGACAATAACAATTAATTTGAATATCTCAATAAAAGTAACAAGATTACATGGTAGAGCCATGCTATGACCAATTCTCACAGAATACAATGACTTCTGCTGATACTTTTCGTCCAGTGAGTGAGAGTTTCGTTGGTCTACTCCTCCTTCTTTTCAAAGAGCCGGCAACACAATAGTAACTTCTTTAGGGATGCGAATGCTTATGGTTGGGATTAGAGTCCCTTGAAGTGCTGTAAAAAAATATTTTTACTTCATAGGCAACTTATACTAATTTTTGTTTCCTGAAATTATTCTGTGTCTTCTTAGCTAACTTCTTACATTAATACTCTGTGATACTGAGATTGTCAGCTGTTAATGACAGTTGTAAACGTTGTGATTTGTTTTTTCATTTTTCAAGTTTTAGATTAAATAGCTTTAAAAAAAGAAATATTTGAACATTCAATTAAAATGCGTCTCCTCACATTTAGTTTCCTTAAAAAGTGCAAATATCTACCAGTCACTTTAGTAAGGAATTTTTCATCTAGTACTGGCTCTATTAAACCTGTGATACCTGAAGGTATTTTATCAAATAATAGTTTATTATATAATATCTCTCACTAAATTGTAATTTTCAATTGTATACAGATAAAAGTGATGTTGACAGTACTGAATTGTTGGAAGTTTGTACTTCATGGCCAGAGGAGGAAGAGGTCGAACTCCGTGCTAATGTTCTACGAGATATGCAAGTGTTGCCCAATTTTGTATCCGAACAAGAAGAAGCTTCACTCATGGCTGAGGTCGATCCCTATCTACGAAAACTGCGTTACGAGTTTGACCATTGGGACAATGTGAGTGAATTTCATATTCTTGTTTCTTCAAATATAATATTATTGTGATATAGGTTATCATGTTTAGTTATTTATTATGCTTAGAAATAATCTATGTAATGATTTGAAAAAGATGCCTGTATTTACAATGTTAGAGAATGGGACGATTGGGAGGAAAAGGAAAGGATTTTCTTTTTACAAATTTTCATGTTTCGAATTTAGGATGTTTTTGAGTGAAATTTTCTGCATTTTTCATCATTTATTTCTCTCTGCCCCTATATCTTCGTTCTTCGCCCAACATTCTCTACTCCCATACCTTCTAAACCTCCATAAGGGGTACTCTACATATCCTATAAAGATTAGGGTGGGTAGGGAGGAGTATTCCTTTGAACAATTTTTTTCAAAGCAAGTGGAAAAGTTTCAAATTATGGCTAGACCTAATTTCACAAGCCTTGCTTACTCATTTAGCATTAAGAGTCGTTTTCTGGTGAATTTGTGAATTCAATATTAAATATATATTTCTCTTTTATTTTATTTATAATTGTGCTTTTGCATTGGGACACTTTAAAAGCATAGCTTGGTTTTAGTATTGGTAGAGAATTCAAGAAAATAAAACAATTGCATTACCATTAATGTAAAAAAATAGTTTGGGGGAGGGGGTTTAATCTTTCATTCCCCCGACATGTCTATGGCTAATTTAATTTAACAAAACTGACATCTATCATACTTATAGGGGCCATTCATTAATTACGTAAGTATTTGGGGGCGGGGGGGAGTGTCTCAAAATCTCGACATGCTCTTATTTGTAGGTAAGGAGGCGGGGGAGACCATTCTCACATAATATTTTATAAGTCGAAATATGCAATTTCTTACATAGAGTGATGAATATTCGAGCTAAGCTTTGAGAAAAACAGCTCTACGATTTTTTTATGTACTTACAATTTTATTTATATATATATTTTATTTTGGAAGTTTTTATTACTTATTAGGTTTTCAAAAGCATAATGAGTATTTCTAAACATTTTGTAGCTTATAAATTAAATTTATACTGCATTTACTTTAATTATTTGAAAAAATAAATCCTTTTAATGTCAAGCAATAATAGCAGTTAATGATTAGTTACAATTGCATGTCATTTTACTCAAGATACCATCATTTTATAAGTATGAAAATCTCATGGAATTTCTATGCTGTTCCGATAATGATGCCTTCAATCCCACTCTTTTTTAAGGCTGTTTAACTTATGAACTTTCTTTGAGATTATTTCAATTCTAATAGTTCCTTATTTTCTGTTTAACTGATTTGTTTTCTTACTTCACGATTATTTGAAAACTTATTTTTAATTATAATACAGACAAGGAGGCTAGAACATTATTTGATAATTATACAATCATTCTCTAAATCTATTAATAGTGTAATGGTATAGCCAAAATTATGTTTTAAAGAATAAAATCCTGATTTACATCAAATTATGAGTATTAATATAATTGATCTTATTCTAAAACCAAATAAGATCTTGAATATGAGGCGGGAAGGAGGAGTTTCAGAAATCTTATGTAAGGGATAGGCGGGAGGGTGGGAGGTCAAAATGGCCAAAATTGTCCTTATATAATTAATGAATGCCCCTATACTGTTGTTTTGCAGAGTGACGTTCAAGACACCATGTCAGTTTTAAGCTATTTTGAGTCAGATTTAAGTATGTTTTAAAAACATTAATTAAATAATGTGAATGTTCAATTTTTTGGGAAAAAGTACATTTTTTGAATAAAAAGGTGTTAATTAATGATATTAACAATTTTTTAAAATTTAGCCAACTATCCTATTATTAACATAAAACTCTTTAAATGTACTGAAATTTTCTTCGCTGCTGTATGACCAATGAATGGAGGTCTCTCCTCTCATATTATATATGGACCTATTTGTTATAAGGAGGGCTGATAAGTCCGCGGCCCAAGGTACTTAGCGATGACTCATTATTTCACAACTATTACCACTAATTGCGACACTTCTTGTTAGTATAAATATAGCTTCCTCGTTATTAAAGTCATTAACAAATTATCTGTCGGCACAAACGTCATCATGTCAAATATCGTCAAATCTCAGTAATATTGAATATCGCGCCGTAATAAAGTACTTCGTAAAGAAAGGAAAAACGCCCAAAGAAATTTTTGAAGACATGGTATCAGTTCTTCAGGAATCTGCGCCTTCGTATAAGATGGTCAAAATGGGCTCGCCATTTCAACAAGAATGAGAGAGCTGTGAAGATGATCCTCGCCCAGGGTCTTGTAACGATAGTGACGGAGGAAATGTTCGAAAATCGAAAATTTGTACTGGCCGACAAGAATAAAATTATGGCAGATAGCTGAAGAGTTGCAGATTAGTAAAAACGAGTTGGAGAAATTATACACGAGCATATGAATATGAGAAAAATCAGCGCGTTGGGTACCAAAATGCTAACGCCATTTGACAAGCAGCGACTTCAGACAAGTAAGGATTTTGGAGTTAGTCGGGATATATAGACGAAATTTGCGACCAAATTGTAACCGTGGATGAAACCTGGGTTCGTCAATACAATCCGGAATCCAAGCAGGAGTCCATGCAATGGACGAAAAGGAGAAAGGTCAAGAAAATTCAAGGTTCAAAAGTCGCATGGAAGCTTATAGCGACAATTTTTCGATAGTGAAGGTGTTTTACTAATTGATTACTTGCCAAAGGGACTACTATGAATGGCCAATATTAGCGAATTTATTGGCTCAGGCACGAGCAGTCGTACAGAAGCGACGTGGGAAGTTATCGCGCGTAGTGTTGTTTTACAAGACAATGCATCTGTCCACACGGCGCGGGTTTCCACCCACCCTACAGCTCAGATCTAGCTCCCAGCGACTATTTCCTTTTTCCAATTTAAAAAGGAGTTACGTGGTCGTAGATTTGTTGATGACAATCAAATGAAGATGGCTGTAGAAAGCCATTTTAAAGGAATATTTTTTGGGCGGTTTGAAGGCGTTATACACCAGATGTGAAAAATGTATTGCTTGAGGGAGACTATATTGAAAAATAAAATACTGTATTCTTTTCTTTCATTTAATGCCTTAGGCCGCGGACTTATCAGCCGCCCCTCGTAGTTACACTTAGATGCACTATCCCTTAAGAATTTTCTTATCCTTTAGGTTAATTTTTGGTACTGACCATTTAACAAAAATGGCTGTAATTCTAAAACATAATATATTTAATAAAGTATTACATTTTGTGTTTGTTTTATGGGTCTCTGAGATCAGCCTTTACACTTTGAGGAGAGCTGAACCAAAAGTAGTGCAGTGTATACTTTTACAAAACATCAACAAATTATTGGGAACACAAGTCATAAATGATAATTGTGACAGTAATTTTTGAATTAATTTTATTAAACTAAATATACATTTTACATATTTTAAATGCATTGAAGTAACTCTGTGTGAAAAGAATCTACAGCAGCTGGTGTCAGCCTCCCCTCCCCCCTTTGTCTCAAAGTTTTCAGCTATGGTTGCTAGACAACATAGTTTCAGTTCTATTTCCAGACACAGTGGAACATGAACTCTTGCCGACTACTATATCGAGCATAGAAGACAGCTATGGTGGTGGAGGTAACAGAGCCATTGCTAAAGACGGTTGAGTTTGGCTTCAGAACACCCCCCTGAACCCTGATAATGCTCTTGGCTGTGCATGGGTTTTGGTACCTAACATCTTTAAGCCAGGACTGAGACGGCTTTCAACACGTGTTTGAAGCGAGGCCATTTCTTGTCGCTATAGAAGTCAGAACGATTGATTTTGCTTAGAAAGGCGGGACGTGCCGTTGACTATTACACCTACCGTCCTATCGTACTTTTTGACAGAGTGGGCAAGCTCCTGGAAAGGATTATCGCAGCCCGCCTCGTCCTATATCTAAAGACGATGGACCCCAATCTTGCTGGATTTAGGTGGGGTTGATCCACAAATGAGAGCCTTGCTAGAGGACGTGGTATCCCGGGGTGAAGTCTTATTGGCGTATCGGCAACGTTTTTGATAGTTTACCCTGGAATTGTACCCGATAGTGGCTCATATATCACCAAGTACCCTTTTACCTCTGATGAATACTAGGAGCCTACCTTGTGGATAAGTACATGTCTTGCAACAGCAGAGCCGGAGTATGTTAGCGTCGTATGACTTAAGGTGTTCCATAGGTGTCGGTCTTTTGACCACTCTCGTGGAACATTGGATATGATTGGATGCTTCATGGTGCCACCTTATGTGATGTTAAAATTACTTGTTAAACTAATGACACCCTCATGACACCTCAAGGCACAACATATCGAGATACCGCATGTTTGGCCACTATTGGAATAGCTCAGGACAATGACCAGAATCAAGAGATTGGCATATTGTATTGTATGAGATAGCATTAAAAAGTTTGAAGAACTCCTGTTTCACTGCTCTCAGAGCGCATCTCGACCGAGTCCTACATCATGGTAAACGGCGGTCGCATCGGCATCGAGAGAACGATTAAATACTTAAAGCTCCTCCTTGATGGCTGATGGCGGTTTGACTTATCAGAGTCTAGTGCCGCAACTCCTGAAAACAGCTGCTGCCCTCTAGAGAATTATGCTCATCTTTGTCAGCCCAAATGTTATGTATTGATGTCTATACACAGGCATTTGATGGTTCTTTAGGGAGCCCCAGTGTGTGCAGATATCCTAATGACGAAAATAGGGTGCCACCCTTTAAGGGTGTCATCCGAGTTCATCCAACCGCAAATTTTGATTCACAAAAATATGCAACGAAATATAAAACATTGTTTATCATTAGTTTTTCGTTAACGATTTTGATTTTAGAATGTCACTTCAAATCCGCCTCGGGTGACACCCAGGCTAACAAACTTTGCAAATTTAATGTCTGTAGGCTATCCATGGTTATCGTGAGACGGAACGCTCTACATGGAAAGAAGAAAATGCTCGGGTGTTATCGCGGGTGCGCGATACAGCCTTCAGTGCGCCAAGCTCAGGCGAACCAATGACCCATGCACATGTACTTGATTTAGCTATGGAAGGAAATATTGCACCACATATTGATGCCACTAGGGTTAGTATATTTTTTAATGTTTTTACAATTCATTAGCTCATTTAGAAAGATATCACATAAAATGTTAAAATTGCACTCACACACTATAATTTAGTCTAGTCATTAATTTAATTGATATGATAACAAAATACAATTATGTCAACATGTTGATCATTGTTATTTAATTATGGTTTTTCTTATGAATAAAAATATTTTTTTTACCAACTTCAAAAAAGGAGGAGGTTCTATGCTTGTATATTTTTTTATGTATGTTCAGCGATAATTTCATCAATTGTGGACCAATGTGGTTTTTTTTTGTATGAAAGGGTATATTCCCAAGGTGGTCCCATAGTCACAAAGTCAGAATCTGATGGTGGGATCCCAGGAAAATTGAGGGAAATCCTCAAATATAGGCACGTGTGATGTGTTTGAGCTCTTTTATTTAGTTGTTCAAATTTTTACATATGGTAGTTTTCATATCATGCTGCTGAGCTGATGATGGAAGCCACAGGACTTCTTAATGGTTATGAGTTATGGGAGAATGCTGCGATTTGTCGCCAGAAACTACTCTTCAATGGCTGTTAGTGAAACCTAGTATACATCGAGTTAAAATTAATTAACAATCTACCTACAGCTTTTATTCATTTATATAATTCTGACGTGACAATCATAGCAAGAACACATCAGGACTCTTAAATATAATGTAGATACAGAGTTAATTAATGTGGAAGTGAATAAAAATGTAGTCTGTATGAGTTGTAGAACTTTATTGTAAAGAATTAGTATAATTTATGTAGTTTATATAAGAATAATGTGGTACTTGCATTCCAACTAAGAATATGAAGACCCTAGAATAACTGCCAGTGGTCCATAAATCTGGGATCGGAACTGCTTTTCCACTTGCTCCATACAAAAGTAGACGAGATGCTTGGCCGTTTTCATTGACCATGGCCTAATCCACATTAAATCCAAAGTAGCTAAATGAATAATAAAGTTAAAATTACTCTATAACTAAAAAAATGTGAAATGAAATAAATTTTTCAAAAAAATTAAAAACCATCTTCAATAACACCTAATCAGTCGGTTTTAGAGTTCCATCTAAACATAAATCAGACGCAGTTGTCTTTTCTAAAAAGAAGATCTCTTTTAGACTCAATATTTAATGTTTTATATTTATGTTTATGTATTATACATTCTTTTGCCTTGTTTTAGATGGGACCGATTCAAAAAAAACTAATTAGTTGTTATTGAAAACTTAGAAAATCATTTAAATAGATTTTTGGAAACAATTTTTACTTTTTTTGAATATTAATTTTTTTATTAGGAGTACAAATAAGTTTCCACCATTTTGAAAGAGATGGCATGGCACGAGGCTTATGTTACAATTTGCAGATGATAACCGGCTATAAAATTAGGTTGCTCATTCAAGAACAACATAACCCTATCATATTATTAATGTCATAAACATCATATATTTTATTTATCCAAAATGTTTAAATTTGAGCCAAATAAGAGTCATTTGCGAGAACTTTTCAGCTAAGGCACATCGATTGCTCGTAGAAGCATATAATGAGGCTGCCTAGATTGAGAGAACATGTCGTGAGTGGTTTCAAAAGTTTAAAATCAGTGATTTTGACGTAGAAGATAAAGATTGCAGTGAAAGGCCAATAATTTATGAGGATGCAAAATTGGAGGAAGATTCGTCTCAAACACAAAAAGAATTTGCACTTACTTTAGACGTCACTCAGCAAGCAGTCTCGCATCGTTTAAAATCGTTAGGAATGATTCATAAACAAGGTAATTGGATTCCATACGAATTAAAGCCGAGAGATGTTGAACTCCGATTATGCATGAGTGAAATGCTGCTAGCTAGGCACAAATAAAAGTTTTTACCTCAAATCGTCACTGGTGATGAAAAGTGGATACATTATGATAATCCAAAAAGAAGAAAATCATGGGGAGTATATCTGACCACGTGTCAACATCCACAGTAAAACTGAATATTCATAGAAAAAAAACTTATGTTGTGTATTTGGTGAGATCAAGTGGGTGTGGTGTATTATGAGTTGCTTAATCCAAGTGAAACAATCACTGGAACTCTATACTGAACACAATTGATGAGATTGAGCTGAGTTCTGAAGGAAAAATGCCCTCAATACTACTCCATACACAACAAAATTATTCTATATAATAATGCTTGTCCCCATGTAGTGGTTCCGGTGAAAAACTATTTGAAAACACTTGATTGGGAAGTACTATCACACCCGCCGTATTCACCAGACATTGTGCACCATCTGACTATCATCTGTTCCAGTCAATGGCACATGCTCTGTCAGAGCAGCAGTTCACATCGTATGAAGATACCAAAATTGGGTTGATTCGTGAATAGCCTCAAAAGATAAGGAGTTCTTTAGACTTGGAATCCGAACGCTGCCTGAAAGATGGAAAAAAGTAGTTGCTAGATGGCTAATACTTCGATTACAATTAAATTATTGTTCTTTCACAATAAATATTATTTTATTCACACAAAAAAACGACCGAAACTTATTTGTATTCCTAATGAATCTTTAACTATTATGTGTAATATTTAAACATAAATTGAATTTTAAGCACCTAGATATTATCACAATATTAAATTGAACACATGAGCTATTTCGTTTGCAATTTTTTTAAATAATGTCAGTTTCCAATATTTAAGAACATAGTAATGCCTATTATAATGTGTATTCTAGTTCTGTGGCGAAGTGATAGCAGGTATATGTCTGCTGTCAACAGCAGTGATGCGTCTCGCGCACCCCGACCGCGCCGAACTCGCCATCGATGCTCTACTACCACGCCGTTGCTTATATATAATGCGCGGTACGGCGCGGCACCGCATGACGCACGCGGTGCTTGGCACGACCGACAGCTCATGGCGGGGTCGACGGATACCGCGTGCACGCCGAATTTCTGTCATTATCCGAAGCCAACCCTCAAAATAGATGATTACATTTAATCCACATACATGTTAAACAGTGCTAAAAGTGAAAAAAGTCAGGGAGTTGGTTTCTTTTGGCCCAATTATTGACATAATTGTAGACAGTGATAGCAAAAGTTTTATAGTACCTACTTGGAAAAGATAACAGATTAAATATATTTTCATGAGCAATTTATATAAATATGGACAGTTCCGAGATATTAATTTGAAGGTCGATGGATGTGTAATAGAGATTTAATTTCAAATTTACTTTAATATGTGACAATTACTGTGATAACTCGTTTTTTTTTAAATATAATGCCATTAATTATTTATGATCAAAACAATAAAAGTGAGGCCTAAGAATAACACTGTGATTAGTTATAGTAGTGTATTCGGCTGCTCACGACCACCTTCACTGCTAGTTCAAAATTGAAAAACCCACATGACTCCATGTACATGATAGTTTATGACAATGCTATATTTAATTAAGACCAAAATGAACCTTACTTAAATATCATGAGGTTTAAATAGGTACTGATATTTGCTGTAGTTTTCAGATGTTATGTTAAAATTAACTTCAACATAAAACATTTTTAGGAAGCAATAGACATTATGCAAGATATTTTAATCAAATTATTTATTGAAACAGGGTAAAATTATGTCTTGTAATGAATAAAAATTACCTCCTTTTGTTTTTAATTTACCTTTATTAATCATGAACTGCCATCATATACATATAATATGCATGAAGTGAAAATGCAATACAAGTTTTGTATATTATTTTTAAAACACTTAAAAATGAAGTGCATCCATATTTGGTTTATTATCTGTTATTTCTTCTGGTTCCTCCAACTCCTCGAGATACTCTGCATTGAACAAGCCGACATCATCAGCATCATCTTGCATATTTTCCTGGTTTTAAAACAAGGATATATAATAAAATTAATACAATAATTTGAAGAAAAAAACTATTATTTAAAATGTATGAGTGATTTAAAAGCAATTGTGTAATAATATAGCGTGACTTGTCATTGCAAAACCAAAAATTTACAATATAAAGGTAAAACCTTTTAGTTGTAAATAAATTATCCCAATCCTATTTTCATCATCCATTTAAGTAGCACTGAAAACAGTGGAAAGGAGCTTATGTTGGCATTATTAATTACCTGTATAGAGGGGATTATAGATCTCAAAATCGAGGATCTATATGTGTGAGCGGCAAATGCCTCTAACATTTTATTTACTATTTTACTTTATATTGTGACTCGGAATATAGTCTGTGATAAATACATCTTATCGCTTAGATGCTCCTTCAAAATGACCTACGATAAGGAATGAAAGGTATCATATTTATTGTTAAATATCAGGCTTTCTACAGGTTTCCATCCCAGTTGGTTGGTACAGTGATTTATGTGAGAAAACCTAGACAGATGACAGTTAATTTCAGCGTCGTCCATCAAACCTTCATATGAGAATAAAGAAAATATTAACATAGATCTGACAATGCTTCTATTGGATGAACTGTCACAATGATGCAATGTACTAGCTACGCATCTGTAAACAAAATATGTATATGATATTCTGCTGATTTGGTATTTCCTTGAAAATTCAAACTGTGCCATTTCCCTCTTTTAATATTATAGTTTGGTTTCCTAGACCGTAGATAACTGACGGACGGGGGGCGGGACAAGACAAAAGAGGGAAAACGGTCCACACTTGACTTATGCCAACGGTCGACGTTCAAACACAAAGCGGGTCTCAAGGCGGGCGATGCGCGTTTATAATCAACATAAGGGACCCATCCAATAGCAAAAGTGAACCCTCTGTGGCCACTAGACGGTTCAGCTCGCGCGCTTTGTACTTTGGGACGATGCGTTGGCGAAAAAGGTAATCCTCGTACGAACAGAACAGTTCACGGCAGGAACTTAGAAGCTCGGCTTTTTCAAGAAGTTTGTCAAAAGTCTAGGTATCCATAGATGATGACGTCGGCATATCATCCGCAGTCCAGACATAGTAGAATGGTTTAACCAAACTTTGAAAAGACATTTTGAAAAAGCGATTGAAAGCACCAGAAGGATTGAAATCGACACACCCTTGTTCTTGTCATCCTAAGGACTCACAGTACACGAAAGCACAAACACAACATCCATTCTCGTGACATTCGATGAGGAGCTACGAATACAGCAAACCTATTGAATGGTGTTTCCTGTAGAATGTAGATGTACAACAATGCATAACTGACTATGTGGACTCAGTCAGAAAATGGATTGATGACATCCATTATCTTGTTTATGAAAGCGAGTTAAAAGTTAATGAGAAAATAAAGACTCACTATGATCAGCTCACACAAAAATCCAGATTTAATAAAGGAGAATTGGTGTGGTTACACAACGCTATCTAACATAAGGGAAAATCGCGGAACTGCAACTGAATGGGAGGGACCTCATAGATAGTGTAACAATTATTATTTTTTTATATATCAACTCCGACTACACAGTGGTAACCTTGACTGCATTCCGACACGCCCCCTCCTATCCGCCCCTCGATTCTTGTAAATTTAGGGGGTAGTTAGAATTTTAATTTTTTTGAGTTTGAATGCCATCAGAGGTATGTTCATTTTCCGGCTGAGATACTGCCGCCCACTTTCTTGCCTAGTAGACTCTGACGAAGATCGTCATCCGGAGTCCGAGATTCGTCGTGTCTTCCCTGGCCGTGCCGCCTATCCCTGGTGCGCTCGTCGTTGATGAACCCAAGGCCCGTGGCGTCTTTGAGTGCTCCGCCTGTCCTCGATTCGCCCGTTGTTGCCAAGTCTGAGGGCGGGCGTCTACCCGGCGCGCATGTTGCCGCCACCCGCTACTTTGAAACTCGTAGTCCGTGGCACCTTGGCTGCGCCGCTTGCTCTTTTGTGTTGGGAATCCGTGGTGCCTCTGCGGCCCACACCCCGAAGTCGCGAGTTATATACCATTTCACACATTCAACTAGTATCCAGGTGTATAAACAATTAATAAGTCACTTTTCATTGTTGCGACCAATGCATTCACAAGTCAAGTGCGATCAACTATAAATGTTAAAATATTTCTATATTTAATTATTGCATCTCAGTGTTGCTGAATATATACCTTCTGCTTTTCTACGAGGTAACTTTTCAACCTTTCTCAATCGTCGAATCCACATTAAGGTTACTACATAACAATACTCGAGACTTCTGTATTTCATTGAAAAAATATTGTTCTATATCGAAAAAGATTGAAATACAAACGGGGTTATATTTTCAATAAGTAATAAAGGTTAGTATCTAATTAATAAAATAAGTCAATGAAAATCTATTTAAATAGCCTGTATTTAGTGGTGCAATGTGTTAGAATCAGTTCACTATTTTATTAAAAGTTAAAACAACGCGATGAGAGATTTACACATATTATGTTTTGAGTATTTATAACAATACACTACACTTACAAATACATCTATGAATTCAACACTATTTCATCATATATGATAGTTGATTGTAAGAGGGATATTATTACTAAATATTTGTTTGACATATGGTACCTCGTTGATGAGGGCGGCGGCCGCGGCGACCACGTCCTCGTCGGCGCTAGAATCGGGGTCCACGCGCGTGGCCGTCCGCGCCCCTAGTACCTCCCGATACCTCCGGTACACACGTGCGTGCCGCTTCAGCGCCGCTGTACTCCCGAATCTATTGGTATATTAACATAACATTATATATTGTGAATCAATGAAATCAAATTAAAAGCACATGTAATACAAGACCTTGTGGCTGTACTCGGTTACAAAGAACTGTAATGAATTCACTCTACACACAAATATGTACGCTTTATTTTTAGTATTTTATCAATATCCAATTATATAAATGGAAAGCTCGATGAACAGATGGACAGACCAAAATTATATGAATCAATTTAGAATAGTCACCCTGTTATATTCAATTCAAATATAATTTATAATTTCTAAAGAGTATATGCAACTGCATGATTTTTGATACATAATTATTTTTAGGGTTCCAAGTCAAAATGGCAAAAATGGAACCTTATAGTTTTGTCATGTCCATCCATCTGTGTATCACAGGCAATCTATTCAAAAACTACAAGACGTATATTGATGAAATTTATAGTGTAGTTGTCTTGTATAAGTCGCTATTTAGTTTGGGGGTTAAATAAAAAAACAAATATTTCTAGAGGGAGCACTCCATACATGTAACAGAAGCTGAAAAATTTTTTTAGTCAGCAAACATCAACGAATGGCACATGTTTCGACAGTTCTTTTAAAAACACTAAGGTTTCTAAGCAATTTTTCTGATTATGTGAATACATTCAGAAATAAACACTCCGAAAGTTCCAGAAATTGTCCTCCCTTCTATTTCTAAACCGTATGTACAAAAAATATGAAAAAAAAATAATGAAGATGATGTTTAATAAATACTTTCAATAAAAAATATTTTAAAATGATTGGATATACTGTTTTCGAGTTATTGCCGAAAAACTGTACTTCTCTACAAAAGGATGTAAGTGTCATGAAGATACACTGTTTTGCTGATGCACTTTAGTCACACTTGTTTTATAGTAATAGTCAACATACCTACTTGTTTTTTTAGTTACAGTAAAAACTCGATTATCCGGCCCTCAGTTATAGGGATTCGTGATTACCCGGACTACCAACCGCGACCAATACATTAAATACCTACAAGTCGAATTTATGCAAGCATGAACGTGTCAGAACTGGCATTACCCCCGCCCGCGCCCCGTTGGGTCGCTACCCACGCGTTTCGTTATTTCAGTTATTAGCATTGTTACAACTCTGACATCTTTAAAATGTCAAAGCATAAGAGAATGGTGTTATCGCTTAAAGACAAAATAAATATTATTGATTCATTAAAAACAGTTCTAAGTGGTTTGAAAACAAACAGTGATGCTGTGAGTTTACTACAGCTGAAACGAATTTGTGACATAGCAGTGATGGGAGAGAAAACTGGCCACGCAAATGACAATTATCAAATATTTTACACCAAATCAAACTTACTACTTATTTTATTTCATATTTAACAAATGCAAATTATCAAATACATATTGTTAACCAATTATACATACAAACCTAAAAATTTAATTTCATGATTAAGCTGCAGTATTTTAGTATATATGTACAATGTATGTAATTTAAGAAAATGTGTATGAACGGAAATAAGTGCATATATTGTATGTTGGAAAATGTATCTGTTAATTTCTTAATTTTTTAATAAACATTGATTTTCGTTAATATGTATTTGATGTTTTTAATAAACACAACATTATGTACTACATATGCACAAAACCCGCTTTTCTTCATACATTCATTTATCTGGATTTTCGATTATCCTAATGCCTAACGACAACAGTTAGTCCGGTTAATGGAGTTTCTAGTGTATAGGCAACTAAACTGTTTATAACTATTCTGTGTGGGAAACATTAAATAATTATAACAACATACTTTTTTTATCTGCATGCATTTCTCTTTGTAATAATGGCTTCGGAACTCTATAATGAGCATGATCCGACATGCTCCTTGCCAGTTTTTTAAAATATTGTTTGTAAATATTCCCATATCAGATTTCTTTGATTTTGAACCAAATGAAAATGGTCGTTTAGATTTCTGTCGTGACAAATGCTACTACAATGACCATACCTTGGAGCATTATTTCTAATATCAGTGAGTACAGATTTGTTTCCTGTGGGTGGCATATCATACTACCAACAATGTTCATCAATATATTCTGAAAAAATATGATGTGAATTTTTTAAACATTAGATGAATACTTCTTATAATTTTAATATTAAATCTTGGGTTATGAATCCTGTGTAATAGAAAGTACTCTATATTATGTATAAAACTGAAAAGCGATAATTGTTAAACATATAGCTTATTATATGACACATCTGTTAAAAGATGTTTTATGGTTGTTTGGATGTTAATGGATGACAGTAATTAAGGCATTTATAATATTAGATATTAGTAAGATTTATTTGAATAAAAATCCCAAACTATATTCACCTCACATTTAGGTAAATCCAAAGATGATTCAGTTGAATTTATCAAAAATAATTAGATTCATTAAGAATTTCTAATCTCTTTTACAAGATCTAATCAACAACAAAAGTCACGAAACTGAAAATAAATAATCCCCTTATGCTATTTTGTTGCCTATACTATTACCAAACACAAATGTTACAGTATAGCACACAAAACTTTGCCACTCTGAATTGTCTGTGAATGATGCAATGCACAGATTCAGCACTCCCCGAGTTTTCTTACTTTTTTACCGCGGCCCTATTTTACGCCATTGGAACGCTTTTGTGACTAATTCCATAGTGGTAGTTTTTGTGCATTATATTAAAACTTGTCAATTTATAGTTATGTTCACATTAAAATTGTGTAAATCTACCTTTTTGGTTACCAGCAATTTACTTCGAGAAACAACTAATATATGCACCTAACAAGTTAGGTGCATATATTGATAATTTTAATTTGAAGTTAATGCTCAGTTTTGACCAATAGCAGTATGCTATTTTCAGTTTTACCTATTGTAACTTCTTAAGTATTTGGCAGAGTTCGTATAGTACTCACGTGCGGCCACAATCTCGACAAGTCGGTACTAGTGCCGGCGTCACATCTTCGCGGTCTGCAGGTTCACCCTCATCGTCGGCGGTGCCCGAGTGACATTTACGAATATGACTCAAGAGATTTTCCCTGCATCAATATTGAGAGTTTGAGTTGCTATAAATATTTATATGTTTATGGAATAGTTGCCCAAGAAAACAAAATAACTGTGACATTTCAGCTAAAAATAATTTACAAACACACAAACTGACCTCATGTTATGAATACAGTAAGGAAGTAGTGAATAAAGCATGAATAATAAACTAATGGAGTCTTGATCACTATGCTTATGTATGATAGTGAAAGTAGGGTATGGTAGTAAAAAAATGAAATTAGAATGCAGTAGAAATGCGAAGATAGATGTAGATCTGATGTCAGAGAGCGGTGTGGTTTGAAGAAAGATGTAACGATTATAGTAGACAAAGATATATTGCGGTGGTTTGCTCATTTGAAAATATATAGGATGAATAAAAGTAGAATGAGAAAACAAATCTATAGAACAAATGTCTACGGTGCAAAAATTGGCAAATTGGTAGAATATTAAAAACGAGCCAAATTTCAAGTATAAACAAAGAGCTTGCATAAAACAATTGACAGTTGTCAGCAAAGCAAGAGAGAAACACAAATGTATGCGTGGAAATCTATAGTCTCTGCCAACCCTTCTGGGAAATGTATGTGGATTTATATTATTATTATAAATTAATAATATATATTAAATAATAATAAGCTAATATGAATTTTAAATATTGATATTTTTTAAATTGTGCAATTATTTATGATTTTTGATGACCTAATGTATATGTCTAAAATATATAGACTGCAACAGAGAAAGAATCAAAAAAATTTTGTTATGTAGTTTTCAAATTGTGAAATTATATTTGTCATAAAACCAATAGTTTTTGAGAAATACAGCATTGAATACATTCTGAAAAATCATCAAAATACATCCTCTTTAATTACTGACAGATATGTGGAAAACACATTTAGTGGTGAGATGCTTTTGAATGTCTTTGGCCGATTACCCACCAGTACAGAATATGCAGTCACAACATGCAAATTTGATGTGCGCATTGTTCAGTCCCAAAGTATTGATAGCAATGCGATTATTGTTTATTTCTTTAATGAAGTTTGTTTGCAAAAGTTAAAATCCATGCTATGGTTGTCAGTTGGATAATATTATTTATCTATTTCAGATTAATCACAATCATTCTACTAGTATCATAATATCAATTAGCTATAGATTGTTTTTAGTTTGTTAAAAAAAGGACAGCATTATTGATTAATCAATCCATCTTACATGTTCATTTTTGAATACATCTTTAAGAGTGATTAATAAAAAAATTAAAGAAAACATCTAAAAGCTTTCACAATACTCTACACAACTCATCACGTTCATTTAGGTTATCTTAAAAAGTAATATAAGAATAAAAAAAATATAACATTATAACTATGTAAAAGAACAGATTGAGAAAGGCATTAGTGTGCTAATGAAACATACCTGGCAGCGAAACGTAAGATACAGCCATCATAGCCACAGACAAATTGGCGTGCCTGGCGATGGTGGAGAGCATGCGCCGTCAATTGTTCGGCGCGCTCAAAACTTTCGAAACACACGGGGCATAGATGGGGCGGTGGCGCAGCTCGCCCGTGTGCATCGACAGCATGCCGGCTTAACGTTGCACGTGATGAGAACAGTTCTCCGCAGACGGGGCACCGGGCCTCGCATGTGACTTCATGTCGACGTAACTCTGGCACAGAAGCAAACGTGGCACCGCACAGGTGGCAGGGCGCAGACGTCGTAGCCAGCGTGGACTCGTGCAGCGGCCTGTGCGCGGCGAGTGCTGCACGTGACGGAAATTGTGCACCACACGTCCAGCACGAGTGGACAGATTCATTAGGATGTGTAGCCGCGTGGGCAGCGTATTCGGCTGCCTTACGGAATGACTGCGGGCAGACCGAGCATTGATATACAGTGTCACCGCGTGCGTCCGCATCTACCCCAAGAGCACTACCATCATCGTATGCGGCGGCGGCAGCTAGTGCGTCGCGATCCACCATTATGATATCGCGTTCACTGTACGTAGGCTTGGCGCCTCCGCCTCCCTCCCCAACCACGATGAATACATCAACCTGCTGAGTTAACTGATGCAAGCGACGCCTTAACGTGCGGATTTTCTCAGAAAGAGAATCAGGTGCACCAGCACAGCGAGACGACACCAGTTTCTGGAAAGCGCACGCTTCGGCGGCACGGTTTGCACATTCACCACACACACTGCCCCTTGGTAGTGCCTATTGACACAATTTTTTTTATAATTAATTTATATATGAATAGAAAATATTTGATAAGGATAAGCACTTTTTCTAAGTGATTAATTCAGTCAATTTTTTTTTAATTTTGGCCCTATATTATAATTTTTTTGCTATACACTGTAAGGCATCAATCAGGCACTGGCTAAATCTATATATTGATTATACTAATAATAATCAATAATAATATGGTGCTTTCAATTTAACTTCACATTTATTACATAAAATAACTGCAATAGAAGAACTTCATTATCACAAAAATATAGTTCCTTTGCCATGGTTTATTACATAATTTCTGTAGAAATAAAATGATGAGAAACTTTTTCTTTAATAGACAAATCCAATTGTGGTGAGTTTTATGCTGATTTTTCAATTCAACATACTAGGATAACATAACTATTTATGATACAGACCTTATACAATTTTGTTCTGTCAATGTTTGTGAAATCATTGCTTTGGAAAAAGAATTAATTTACAATATGATGCTATGTCTATTTTTATAGTTAGATCATCACTGTCATGCCTTTTTTACAATATGCTTTGCATCAATAATTGCTACGTAATGTGGTATTTCAAACTTTCAAATTTGGAAAGATTTTTTTTCAGTTTCCACCCGATAGGTCAGTGAGGATTGGTCTCACAGTAAAATGACTGTCACTTACTACTACCACTGGAGTGCTGTGTCTGATGGGACCACAATTGATAGTTAAAAATATTAAACAAATATGCTTTTATAAGTAGGTACATACTGCACTAAAAAGCCAAAAATGATTATTGAACTTGTTCTCTCTGTTTACCCTGAAATAATTTTAATATTTGAACATAGAATGTACAGCACTTAAAAAACAAAATTGTATATTTACTTATTTTTAAGAAAAAAAAAAACTTCATTCTTTTACACTCCAATATTGCAGTTTATTATAAATTTACACTAAGGTTTTTTTTAGGGTAGACAGAGAGAACAGGTTCAATAACATATTTGTTACTTTTTAGTGCAGTATTTAC